>CM066034.1:891695963-892895963 GCA_033557465.1 Ichthyophis bannanicus
TGATTTCTTGACTGCTTGTTGCTTCTTTATTGATAGTTGATCCAAGTAGGTTAAAGTTGTTCACAATTTCAATTTCTTCTCCTTCAACGATGAACCTGTTGATTATGCCAGTTGTCATGATCTTTGTCTTCTTTACATTAAGGTGTAGGCCCATTTTGAGACTATGTTCTTTGATTGTGAGAAGCAAATGTTTCAGATCATCTTCACTTTCAGCCAGTAATGTGGTATCATCAGCATAGCAAAGGTTGTTGATGAGTCTTCCACCAATCTTCACACCTCTGTTGTCTTCATACAATCCTGCTTCTCTGATGATTTGTTCTGCATATAAATTAAACAGGTAGGGGGAAAGTATGCAGCCTTGTCTTACACCTTTGCTTATTTTAAACCATTCTGTTTCTCCTTGTTCCGTTCGAACTGTTGCTTCTTGATCAATGTACAGATTGTGCAAGAGAACGATCAGGTGTTCTGGTATGCCCATGCTTCTTAATGTGGCCCAGAGTTTCTCATGGTTTACACAATCAAAAGCCTTGCTATAGTCGATAAAGCACAAATAGATATCCTTTTGGTATTCTTTAGTCTTTTCAAGGATCCATCTCACATCCGCAATGATGTCTCTCGTTCCTCGCCCTTTCCTGAACCCTGCTTGCACGTCAGGTAGTTCTTGTTCCAGGTCTGGTTGTAGTCTCTTTTGAATAATCTTCAGTAGAATCTTGCTGGCATGTGGGATCAGAGCGATTGTGCGATAATTTTCACAGTCAGTTGGATCTCCTTTCTTTAGTATTGGTATAAACACAGATCTTTTCCAGTCAGTTGGCCATGATGTTGTCTTCCATATTTCTTGGCTGAGCCTTGTGAGTACGGTAACAGCTGCATCAGATTGCTGCAATACGTCTATGGGAATGCTATCAATGCCTGGTGCTTTGTTCTTTGATAAGGCTTTCAATGCTGCTTCAACTTCTTCTTTCATCACCAATGGTTCCCGATCATAAGGTACAGGTTGAAACAGCTGTTGGTCCACTTGATCTTTATCATATAAAAACTCTGTATATTCCTTCCACCTTTTCTTGATCTTCTCAGCATCATTCAACATAGAACCTTGAGCATCTTGTAACATTCCAATTCGAGGCTGGAACTTTTTCTTTAACTCTCGTAGCTTTAGGAAAGCCGATCTTGTTCTTCCTCTAATAGTTTCTGCTTCTATTTCCTTGCAAGTGTCATTGTAGTACTTTTCCTTGTCCTGTCTTTCTGCACGTTGGAAATCTCTGAGTTCTGCGATTGTCTTTCTTTCTCCTCTGGCTTTAGCTTCTCTGCGTTTCTGGGCAATTTTCAGAGTTTCTTCCGTCATCCATTTTGGCCGTTTTTGCTTTTTCACCTTTTGTAGAGACTTCTCGCTTTCTTCCAACACAACCTTCTTGATGTCATTCCATAACTCTTCCGGAGCTCTGTCATTTGTATCTAAAGCAGCAAATCGATTTTGCAGGCAGTCTTTAAATTCCAGTGGTATATTCTCAAGGTCATATTTTGCTGCATTCATGAGTGGTTTGCTCTTTTTCAACTTTAGCTTGAGTTTGCATACTAGTAGTTAATGATCTGTACCACAGTCAGCTCCAGGTTTTGTCTTTGTTGATGTTACAGAGCTTTTCCATCGTTGACTTTCACATATGTAGTCAATTTGATTTTTATATAATCCATTCGGTGAAGTCCATGTGTACAGTCGCCGCTTGTGTTGCTGGAAGAAGGTGTTTGAGATGAATAGATCATTGGTCTTGCAGAATTCTATCAGTCTTTCTCCAGCTTCATTTCTGTTGCCAAGTCCATATTTTCCAACTACTTTGCCTTCTTCTTTGTTGCCAACTTTTGCGTTCCAGTCACCCATGACTATCAGGATATCCTGCTTGCATGTTCTGTCAATTTCAGCTTGTACTTGTTCATAGAACTCTTCAATTTCATTCTCTTCTGCAGCTGTTGTTGGGGCATATACTTGAATTATAGTTGTGTTGATAGGCAATCCTCGTAGACGAATAGAGATTAAGCGTTCGCTGACTGCATTGTATTTCATTACAGTTCTTGCAAGTTTCTTCTTTATTATAAATGCAACACCATTTCTTCTTTGTCTTTCATTTCCAGCATAGTAGACCATGTGATCATCTGATGCAAAGTGCCCCATGCCAGTCCATTTCAGTTCGCTGACACCCAACAGATCAAGTTGTACACGTTCCATTTCATTCTTGACCACCTCCAACTTCCCTTGGTTCATGCTTCGTACGTTCCATGTTCCAATGTGTAAGACATCTTTACAGCTTCTGATTCTCATTTCATGCGCAGCTACATCAGCAGTCAGACTTCCCGAGGGCTTTGATCCAACCACATCATAAATGCTGGCTTTACTCTGAAAAGTCTTCAGCTCTTCCCCAGTAGCTAGTTGAGTGCCTTCTGACCTGGGGGTCTCACCTTCCAGCACCATAGCACAATTTGTTTTGTTGTAACTATCCATTGGGTTTTCAAGGCAAGATACAGAAGTAGATTGCCGGGCCTTTCTTCCACGCAGTTTAAGTTTGGTGTTGTTGCCGTTTTGTCACAAAAATGTGATCCTCCGCCGTCAACACTGTCCCATTCTGCTGCTGCCCAGATGGGTGGTTTGTCTTGGTCTGGCACCTCAGCTGAGACCTGTCCATCTTGAGAGACCCTGCCAGTAGTAAAACTACCGATAGTTTATCTCTCAGCATCACTGATGCACACAAGCCCTCACAGCACGACAAGCTGCAAACCAAGTGAGAGTGGGATTTCTTAGACGCCTTTTAAGTCTCTTTATTTAATTTAATATTCAAGCTTATACTTTGAATTACTAAAATTGTACAGCATGGATTACAACAGGCTAACCTATCTGCAATATCCCTCATGTCCCAAACCCTCCCCAGCCCATTCTCACTCATGAAATTCTGTAGGAAATAATTCTAGAACCACCTTTCAGCTATACATCATTATATTCTAATACTTTTTCAAAATATACCATCAAATAAAACAGCTGGTATCATATTCATCTAAAAGACTTATAATTATTTAAAATACTCCTTGAACTAGCTGCTTCCTAAAGTTAAGATAATCCTTAATATTTTCTGGTCCTCTGGCAACTTATTTAACAATTCAGAGAACACCCCCAAGAAACTGCTAACACGCGTCCTAATTAATTGGAACTTTCTGACTGATGGAAACAATACATTTATTAAACTACTAGAATGAAGAGATCTTGATGGTATTGTATATATATTCAATAACATTTCTATTAGATATTCTCCAGGAACAAGCAGGAAGTCAGTCCTCACATTTGGATGGTGTTGGCGCCAATGGAGCCCGCATGGAAGCATCTACCCAGCTTTCAAAAGAAAGCCTTTGGGAGATGCCACCACACATGTGTGGTCCCCTTCCCACCCAAGGGTGCCTTGTTCAGTCTCCTTTTTTCTGTGGAGCCCAACAGACGTATGTCCTGGTCTCCCAGAAAAATCCTTGACAAAACTGTTCCTAAAAGTTAGTTTTATGGTAGGCTTACCTGTTCCTCTTCCCGCCTTGAGTCAGTACCGGTTCTTGGCTCCCTTTTTTCTCAAGTCTCCCTTGACCGGCATTTGTGCCTTTTTTTGTCTGGGGGTTGTCGACCCCATCCAGATGTTCCCCACCATGTCTCCCAGTGGGTTCAAAAAGTGTGACCACTGCAGTCAGACCATGTCCATTACTGACACCCATGACTACTGCTTGTGCTGCTTGGACCCGGACTATGACAGCTTTTCCTGAGACCTTTGCCAGGCCATGTCGACCAAAACCAACAAAAAAAGGTCGGAATTGCAAGAGAATTTATTCTTGAGAGCAGGCTCAGCACCCGCCTCTCCAGCACTGAGCTCCAAGCCCAGCACATCCCGCAACGTCTGGGTGACCTCGGAATCCTTCGACCGTGGCTCCTCCGAAAAGACCCTGGAGCCAGAGAACAAGAAGTCATCAAAGTCCGCCAAAGTTACACTGGAGAAATCCAGTAAAACCCCATGGAGGGACTTGGACGACTACGATAAGCGCCCCACCAAGGTCCTCAAGAAGGATTCCTCAACCGGCGGAGATTGTGTAAGGTTCTTCAAGGCCATAGTCCTCATCGAGGACGCACTCCCTAGAATGCCAGCGCCAGGCCTGACATCCTCTGTGCCTGCGCAAAGGCTGCTGAGCCTTCTGGCTTGGAAACCAGAATGGCGACCCTGGAGCAGAACATCACTGCTATCCTGATCCTACAGCAGGTGAATGATGGTCGGTTCCCCAGTCTCATCTGCCCTGACAACCGGGACCTCAAATGCAAGGGAGTTCCTGGTTGTTGAGCCGAGCATCGAGTGCCCTCGACCTCAAGAAAGTTCTCAGCGTCGGTCGAGGTCCTGGTCCTGCTCATCGTGTATCCGGTCCTCACTGGCCAATGTCCAAGATTCGGACCCCAGGTCCTCCACAGGCTGTTGACCCTTCAACAGTAGCCTCAACACAAGGAGTCATGGGGCCTCAGATTCCTCATCACCACTCGACTCTGAGTGGGAGACTAAGGATGAGGCATCCCCGGACACCAGGAGGCACCAAGACATTCCTTCGGACCTGTCTCCCCCAGTGACTCGTTGCCATTCTCCTCCCAAAGATGTAGCCTTCCATGACTTTGTCAGGGATATGACCAGGGCCCTCTCAGTGCAAACTGAAGCAGAGGAGGACCCATGCACTGAAGAGATGGAGATTCTCCAATATGAGACACCAACTAAAGAAACCCTCACGGTGCCCATACAGTTGATCCTCGAGGGATACCTCCTCCACCTGCAGCAGGGAGGGGATACCTCCTCCACCTGCAGCAGATTTCCCCTAGGTTCTTCCCCAGAGAGCTAGTATGACCCTTCCTTTACCAAAGCCTGCTGCTTGCAGAGCTTGAAGGTCTTCTCAGAGACAAAGCAGTTGAACCTGTACCCAGACACCTGTGGGCAAAGGTTTCTATTCCAAGTACTTCCTCATCCCAAAGAGGACTGGGGGCCCATCCTAGACCTGAGAAACCTAAACAGATTTCTGGTGAGGGAGAAGTTCACGATGCTCTCTCTTGGAACACTGCTGCCATATCTCCACCAGGGAGACTGACTTTGATCCTTGGATCTAAAGGATGCTTACACACATATCCTGATCCACTCCTCCCACAGACAGTACCTAAGGTTTGTGGCAGGAGGAAGACACTACCAGTACAGGGTGCTACTTTCGGTCTGGCCTCCTCGCTAAGGGTCTTCACGAAGTGCCTAGAAGTGGTCGCTGCCCACCTACGGCTGCAAGGGGCCTTTGTCGTCCAAAACCTAGAAGACTGACTTATTAGGGGCAGCATGGCCACAGAGGCCCATCAGACCACAGGACACACAACCCTACTGCTGCAGCACCTAGGGTTTATCATCAGCTACTCCAAATCTCATCTCACTCCAGACCAGAGTCTGGAATTCATAGGCGCTCGGCTGGACACTCTGCAGGCCAAGGCCTTCCTTCCCAGGGAAAGGGCAGACTGCCTCAGGGGGCTAGCTGCAGAGGTGCAGTGCCATCGCTCAGTGCCAGCCTCCCTCCTCTGCCTCCTGGGCCACATGGATCCATGTGACCCCGCTAGCCCACCTACATATGCACAATGGACGCAAGCCACAGGCAGACTGCAGGACAGGATCAGGGTAACCCGCCAGCTGGCGGAGTCCCTCGACTGGTGGCAACTTCTCCACCACCTCCGAGCCAGGATTCCTTTCCAGGCACCCCTGCCCCAGAGGGTCCTGACCACAGATGCTTCCCTCCTAGGTTGGGGGCACATTGCAAAGACTGCCGCACCCAAGGCAGATGGTCCCTGGCGGAATCCCTGCTACAGATCAATCTCCTGGAACTCAGGACAATCTTCCTGGCCCCCGCCTGTGACACCAGCTGGTGCTGATACAGACAGACAACCAAGTCGCCATGTTCTACATCAACAAGCAGGGGGGCACGGGGTTATACTACCTCTGGCAGGAGGCAGTGGCCCTCCTTTCCTTTGCAGCTCACAACAGCATGCTCCTGCGAGTGGTCTACCTCCTGGGCCAGGATAACCTCCTGGCAGACAGATTGAGCAGAGAGCTCCAACCGCACGAGTGGTGCCTGGACCACAGAGTGGCCTCATGGCACTTCCGCCTCTGGGGCATGCCTGTGATGGACCTCTTTGCCACCATGGACAATGCCCAGCTGCCCTGCTTCTGCTCACGGCAACTGCACGCAGCGAGGGTGGCAGCGGATGCCTTCTTGATCCCGTGGACGGAAGGCCTCCTCTATGCTTTTCTGCCGACCCCTTTGGTTGCCCTCTTCAAGGTCCTGCATGAGAAGCCATCATTGACACTAATTTCCCCCAGGTGGTCCAGACAGCCTTGGTTTCCACTGCTGCTCCCCCTGTCGGCGACACTCACAGTCCCGCTGGGTCATGCCCCAGACCTCCTGTCTCAAGAGGAGGGCTCCCTCCTGTACCCCAATCTGGGGTCTCTAACGCTAACAGCATGGCTGCTGAAAGAGTAGCTTTGGCTCCTTTCAACCTCCCAAGAAAAGTCGAGGAGGTCCTGTTGGCCTGTCATAAGCCCTCTACCAAGCGTGGCAAATATTCTCAGCAGAGGGAGAACCCGTTTTCCTGCCAGGTGCAACTAGTTATCCAGTACATATTGCATCTGTTACACACTGGGCTAAAGTCAAACTCAGTGAGAGTGCACCTGAGTGAAATTGCTGCACGCCACCACCCTATCAAGGAGAAGCCCTTCTTGGGTCAGCCCCTAGTCTTGTGGTTTCTCTGGGGCCTCCTGTTGCCTAAACCCCCGTCTGCCCCCCCTGGCAGCAGAATGGGACCTCAATGTGGTGCTCTTACAGCTCACCTGGCCGCCATTCGAGCCTCTAGCCACTTGCCATCTGCAGTATCATTCATGGAAGCTTGTTTTCTGATGGCTTTCACGTACGCTCGCAGAGTAAGCGAACTTCAGGTCCTGGTGGCCAAGCCACCATATACAAGAATCTACAAGAACTGGGCAGTGTTCTGCACTCATCCCAAATTCCTCCCCAAGGTGGTATCTCCTTTCCACCTCAACCAGGTGGTGGTCCTCCCCACCTTTTTCCCATGGCCTCACTCTGTTCAGGAGGAAACTATACTCCATACACTGGATTGCAAATGGGCTCTGTCCTTCTACCTACAGCAGACTCAAACCAATCACAAACTTCTCAGCTTTTCATTTTCCTATGACCCCAGCAGTCTGGGACTTCCTGTGACTAAGCAAACTCTGTCCACTTGGGTGGCGGACTTTATTACCCTTGCCTATGAGCGGGCTGAGCTCTCCCTGGAACACTAGATCACAGCATACCGTGTGAGAGCAATGGCCACATCGGTGGTGAACTGCACTCAGTGCCAGTGACAGAGATTTGCAAGGCCGCCACATGGTCTTCAATTCATATGCTTGCAGCTGACTACAGTCTGGAGAGCGAGTCCCATCGGGACAGTGCCTTTGGCCAGGCAGTACTCCATAATCTTTTCAGGGTGTAGGCAACTCCTGCCCTCCAACTCTTCTGTATTCAGTCTACCAAAGTGATAGTGCCACTGAACACTAGACTCTTGCAGACTCTCCCTGTTGGGGACTCATCTTCTGCAACTTATAGCTACCTAACTTGGTCACTGTTGGCGCTGTTGTGGTTCAGTCCTCGGCAGCCTGGAGTTAGGGAGCCCCATATGTGAAGACGGACTTCCTGCTTGTTCCTGGAGAAAGCATAGTTACTCACTTGTAACAGGTGTTCTCCAGAGACAGCAGGAATCATTCCTCACAACCTTCCCTCCTCCCCTGGAAGTCACCTCCCTACCTTGTTTTATTTTTTACTACCATCCAAGATGGCACCCTTGGGAGAGAAGGGGACCATGCATGCATGGTGGCATCCAGGGGCGGCTCAAGGGGGGTGCAGGGCCATGTGCAGAGATTAATTGCAGGGACTCATTTGCATAGTGAGCCTCATTGCATAAATATTTGCATAACGTTAACATGCATTTTTAGTAAACATGCTTCTTAATGAGTGTCTGGATAAAGAAAGACTAACAGATTGCTATGTTACTATATTCCAGTGCCAACCACCAGGCCCATTAGGAAGTACTATAAACACTGACCATTTAGAACTCATAGCAAATCCTCCATATCATAACAGCTCTGCCAGGACTCACAAAGCACCAAACCCTACCTATCAAAAGGCAACACTGCAAATATCAAACAAACACATCTCAGAAAATACCAATGCATCTTCTACTGGGGAAAGAGGACAAGTGACACGATCAAACAGAAACTACATGAACAGAATACGTCAGCTTGGTTAAAATGCAGAACATAGACCGTCACCAAAGAACAAGGGATCACAATTTAGAAATAGAAAGACAATAATTAAACTGGGAACCCCAAAAGCCAAACTTGGGATGTACAACAACACTGGAGAAATAAAACTATAAATTAATTTCCTCTTGTACTAAACAAAACACAAAAGACGTTAACGATGCACATTTCCCAGAGCTGATATATTCCAGTTAATAAATTCAAAATAAAAAAGTATTTTTTTACCTTTTGTTTCTTGTGCATTTTCTTTTTCAGTTGCAATTGCTCCAGTCACTTTCTTCTGGTTTCTTCATGTCTTCTGTGAGTTATCCATTTGTCCTTTCTTCTTTTAGATTTTTTTCCAAATTGTTTCTCTATATCTGCTTTAACATACTGAACTTTCCCCTTTTGCTCTTTCCTCCATTTCTTTCCTTATTCCTTTATCATCCATTCAGATTTCACCCTTCCATTCGCAATCTCCACTTACTCTTCCAATACCCGGCCCATCGTAGACTTTTCTTCCCTCCCACACAAAATATCTTTTCCCCTCTCCATTCTCATGCTGTTTTCCAATTCCATTCCAGCCCCCCATCAGCACATTTCCATTCTAAGCTCCCCCATCAGCCCATTTCCAGCCCTATTCCAACTCCCATCAGCCCACTTCCAGTCCTATTCCAGCCCCCATCAGCCCATTTCCAGTCCTATTCCAGCCCATCACCCATTTTCAGTCCATGTTCCCCCCATCAGCCCATTTCTAGTCCTAATCCAGCTACTCATCAGCCCATTTCCAGTCCTAGCCCCCCTTATGCTCTTTTCCAGTTCCATTCCGGTCCGCCATCAGCCCCACTCCAAGCTCCCCATCAGCCAATTTCCAATCCTAGCCCCCTCGTCAGCCCACTTCGTCCTATTCCAGCCCCCAACAGCCCATTTCCAGTCCTAATCTAGCTCTTCATCAGCCTATTTCCAGTCCAAGTCCCCCCCCCACCATCACAGCCCATTTCATCTGTCCCCCCCCAACATCACAGCCCATTTCCAGTCCGTTCCCCCCCCCCCATCACAGCCCAATTGTAGTCCGTTTCCAGTCCGTTCCCCCCATCACAGCCCACTTGCAGTCCTCCCCTCATCACAGCCCAATTGTAGTCCATTCCCCCCCCCTCCGAAGAGCCCCACGCCATCTAAGGGGCTGCAGAGGGAGCCAGGAAAGCCCACGTTAGGCCCCGGCTACCTCTAACCAGCCGCCAGCGTGAAGAGCCTTTACCTTCGCGCTGACGGCTGTTTCAATGAAGCCGCGAATGCCAGGAAAGGTTAAAGACAATCCTCTTTAACCTCTCCTGGCATTCGTGGCTTCATTGAAACAGCTGCCAGCGTGAAGGAAAAGGCTCTTCACGCTAGCGACTGGTTAGAGGGAGCCGGGGCCTTGCGTGTGCTTCCCCGGCTCCCTCTGCAGCCGTACATTGAGCGAGAATATGGTTCTCGCGGGGCCCCCTGAAGCGCGGGGCCCTGTGCGAACAGCATTCTCGCTCAATGGACGGGACGGCCCTGGTGGCATCTCCAAAAGGCTTTCTATGAAAGTTGGGGAGGGGGGCGGAGCCTGATGTCCAGCGGGTTAGACGCTTCGCGCTGAAGCTCCCAAGAGGCCTACTCAGAATCCTGATTTAATACCTACATAAACATAATATTTTGCTCCGAACTTACCAGGGTACCTCGGGGGGGATGGCGGCCCACAAACCAGCGCGCTTAGACTTCGGGTCTCCCTCTTCTTCACACGGAAAACGCTCCAAAACAGAGTTGTCTTCCCCACAAAAGATAGTTACACTTCGGGAAAACCCCGAAATGCAACAGGAGATCTTGGAGGAAATACGCGGTGTGAAGGAACTGGTACAGTCCAACGGAGAAGCGCTCCAAGCCCTGCGAGTAGACTTCGGTATGCTTCAGGACCGGCTTGAAGGTCTTTCACTACGGCAGGACGATATGGCGGGGGTCCTCGACTCGCACGTGGTGCGCTTGGAGACACTGGACAAGGCTGAGCGTCAGATACAGAATCTTCAAAAAGAGTTAGAGGATAGCAATAATCGAGCCCGTCGCAACAATGTAAGGCTCATTGGAGTACCGGAGGGGGCGGAAGCGGGAGATATAAGAGAATTCCTGGTCAAAACTCTTCCCTCCTTGCTGAAGATCACTTTTCACAGAGATCTGGAAATTGACCGAGCACATCGTGTTCCTACCAACATGGCGCTCAATCGGACGACCCCCCGGCCTATCATCTTTCGATTACTGAGATATCAGCAAGTTGAGCAAATTCTAAATGCTGCTCGGGCGAATCATCATCTGGAGTTTGAAAGTCATAAAGTCTCCTTCTTCCCTGACTTGGCAAAGCCCACAGTTGACCGTCGGAAGAGACTCCTTGCTTTTCGCCCTAGACTTCAACAGCTACAGGCTCGCTTTGGCCTATTGTATCCAGCGAAGCTCAGAGTGACTCTCCATAACCAAACTAGAACGTTCGAAGATCCTGATCTACTAGCAACATTTTTAGATTCCAAAGAAGCAGACCAGATGCGCTAATCCAACAACTTGGATCTGTAATCCGCCGGATCTGCCCGCCATTTTGAATGGCCCGACGTGGTGATCACAGCCTGGAACAGAGACTGCCTGGACTTTTCTTTCTTTCTATATATAACTTTCTTGGTCTCCTATCCCTCCATGATGTGCACCTTGGTTGGATTCGGAACACGCACAGCTATATAGGTTATATGTTTCAATTTTGGCCTTCTCTGGGGTTTCTCCCCGCAGACATATGGTCGCCAGTAATTTCTGGGGTTCTGCTTCTTCTCTAATGCACTTCGGTGCTTATTTTTTTTTATATGGGGCGCTCCATTGTTTTTCATTAGCTTATTTTCTATCATGTCATGTGTACAGCCATATACAGTTAATATGAGGGACATTGTGCAATTATGTGCGTTATCATGTTCTTTTTCAGAATTTTTAACCCTTCTGAATGGCCTTATGTAAGATTTTATAACTGAACGTAAAAGGCATCAATAGTCCAATCAAAAGAAAGAAAATCCTTAGCTATCTTAATCATGAGCATGCTGATTTAGTGTTTCTTCAGGAAACGCATTTAAACTCCGCTGAAACACTGACACTTAATGCTAAGCCTTACATGGTGGCTGCCTACTCTCCCGCCGTTTCCAAACGGTGTGGGGTAGCCATCTTGGTTAAGAAGTCTTTGCAAGCTACTGTAATGGATACTAGCTCTGATACGGAGGGTAGATGGGCCCGTGCACACCTTAAGGTTGGAGATAGTGAATTCACGTGTATCTGTACTTATGCTTCGAATGTGGATAACCCTGCTTACTATGCAAGTATTGCGCAGTTGGCACAGGCCTCTGCCTATACTCCATTAATACTTGGCGGCGATTTCAACCACGTACTTGATCCTTTGATAGATAGACTGCCGCCTAGAATGAGTGGTCCACCCAAGAGTTTTGATACCCTTACAGCTCTGATGAAAGATCTTGCGTTAGTAGATATATGGAGGCTGCTTCACCCCTCCGACTTAGAGTTCACTTTTTTCTCAGCCCCCATCACTCACAATCTAGAATAGATTTTCTTTTTATCTCCAAAGTACTGATATCCCAAGTGGACACGGCTAGGATTTATCCTCTCCATATTTCAGATCATGCTGCCATATCTTTCTCATTACATGTCACTATGTAAGGTGAACATCCCTGTGCTTGGTTTTTTTTTGGGGCATAGCTATTTCCCTAATTACGAAATACTGGAAAATAGCTCCCATCTGAGCCCCAATGAATGGTGGAATCATGTCTGTCTCTACAGTAAATATGAGCAAATACTTCGTATGTTGGCTTCTTCCGTTCAGACCCCCCACCACTTGTCTGAATGGAGGATGCTCAACGACTATGTTCAAACTGCTAAATGCTCTCATCTGACTGTTTAAATCTGTGTAAATCTCTGTCACATGATCATTCTGTATCGCAGATACTATTTCTGTTTGTTTTGATGTACAATTACTGTTGTTTGTAAGCGCTTATATGATGATACTTATCAGCTTAGAGAAGAAGCATAGGGGTGGGGGGTACTTGGGGTTGCTTTTTCCTTATTGTATGCTTGTATTTGTCTCCTTTGGTGTGTTGTTTCTTTTGCTTGTTGGAAAATGAAAATAAACGTTTAAAAAAAAAAAAGAAAGTTGGGGAGATGCTTCCACGTGGACTCCGTTGGCGCCGACGTCACCCATATGTGAGGACTGATTCCTGCTGTCCCTGGAGAACACCTGTTACAGGTGAGTAACTACACTTTCTTCCCTATGCCTTGTATGGCCATAAAGGCCAAAAAGAGTATTGTAAATTTAATTCTTCCTTCTAGGGGTAACAAATGCAAAGCCTGGAGTAATAGTGTCATTCTTTCCCATGTCTTGCTATACGTTATCATCTTAGTGGCCAAATTTTGTATTGTTGGATTTTTTTTTTTGATAATGTACTTTGGAAGCCCCAAGTAAATCATGTTACACTAGTCCAGGTGGCTTAGGCAGTCAACTAGAAATGTCTTATGAGCACAAATAGGATCTCAGTTGATGTATCATCTTCAATTTCAGCTAGGCCTCCTGCCTTAGCTGTAGTTTAGCCTAGATGGATTCATGACAACAGCACACAGTATGGTTATATGACATAGCCAGTCACTGGGAAGGGTGCCTTCAATGCTGTGCCCATGCCCCCTTTGGACTCCCATAGCCTCTCCTCCTTCCCTGGACTCTTGTGGAGGGCACAAAAAGACATCTGGCCCCTGGATACTGGGCCTGTTGTCTTCCCTCCAAAATCAATGAAAGGAGACACCCCCTAACCAGTGACCAACAGGCAGGTCCATCCAGGGATGGCGCTACCATTAGATGAACTAGGCAGTCGCCTGGAGCACTGGCCTTCCGGGGTGCCCCTTGCTGCCACTGTCACCTCTCACGGGGACCTACAAACAGAAAGTTGGCATCAGTGGGGGCAGAAGCAAACAGCCCTGCAGCACCAAAGTTTGAAGGTAAACACCGTAGGGCTGTTTCAAGGCATTTGCTGCTGCTGTAGGTCCTGGTAAGGGGCAACAGTGACAGAAATGAGGGGCGGTTGGGGGGAGGTGCAAGGGATAAGGCTCACCTAGAGCACCTCATCTCCTTGCACTAGCCCTGGGTCCATCCTTGATTACCTCACACTGCAGGCAGGTGACATTAGAAATAGGGACTCCAGACTGTTCCTCTGAATGAACACAGAGAGAACATTGTGGTGTCCTGCTACATTTTCAATCTGCTAAAATCAAAATTCATTCTCTCCATCTTTAACTCTAGTCTTTCTTCTGGTCTCTTCCCCTCCAGCTGGAAACACACCATTGTCCGCCCCCTTCTGAAGAAGCCTACCCTTGATCCCACCTCCCCTGCCAACTGGCGGCCAGTCTCCAGCCTCTCTTTCCTCTCTAAAGTCCTCGAGAAACTTGTTTTCTCCCAACTTGCCTCACATCTCGACTCCACCTGTGCCATCCACCCCCGCCAATCCGGTTTCCGCGCCGGCCACAGTACCGAAACCGTCCTTACAGCATTACTCTCTGAACTCCACTGCTCACACGACCATGGTGATTTCTCTCTTGTGGTATCTTTGGATCTGTCTTCTGCCTTTGATGTAGTCGATCACCGCACTCTCCTGTCCCGTCTGTCTGTTCATGGCACCGTTCTACAGTGGTTCCATTCCTTCCTGTCTTGCCGTACCTTCTTGGTCCATTCTGGTTCCTCCGTCTCTCCCCCGTCCCCCTCAATCTGTGGTGTTCCCCAGGGTTCTATTCTCGCCCCCCTACTTTTCAATGTTTTCCTTGCTCCTTTAGCCCTGCTTATTCAACAGTCCGCCATCTCCTTTTACATATATGCCGACGACATCCTTCTAGTCCACCACACCTCTTCTTCCTCCCCTGATCTCAGCCCACTCAATTGCCGTCTTTCCTCCATTGCCTCCTGGTTCGAGTCCAATTTTCTACACGCTAACCCCGCTAAGTCCTCCGCAATCTGGTTCTCCTATGGGCTCCCACCTCCCAGTCTGTCACCCGTTATGGGCTCTCATTCTATCCCCCTGGTACCAACCCTTCGTTACCTGGGCATTACCTTAGACCCATCCCTTTCCTTTCACGAACATATCTCCTCTGTTATTCGTACCTCCTTTTTCCACTTGCTTCGTATCAAGGCTGTCCGATCACTTCTTCCTCCACCTTCTGTTGTCACTCTCGTCCTATCTCTGGTAATCTCACGATTGGATTACTGTAACGTTATCTATGCAGGCCTCCCTTCTTCCCAGCTTCGCCATCTCCAACTTGCTCAGAATGCCGCCGCCCGTCTTGTCACCTCCTCCCCTGCACGTTCCCATGTGTCCACGTGTCTCCTCACTTTGCACTGGCTTCCGATCAAGTTCAGGTTTGTCTTCAAGTTGCTCATCATCATACATAAGGTTCTTTACACTAACACCCCCCAGTACCTGGCCAACATCATTCATCTTCAGCCCTCTCCCCGCCTTCTTCGTTCGACCCACAGCAACCGTCTCTTCCTTCCTTCTCCTACTCAGGCCCACCTGGAATCTACCCGCCGTTCCGCCTTTTTTTTCCTAGGGCCCGCCCTATGGAACTCCCTTCCCCTACCTCTCCGCACTGAACTGTCCTATACCCGCTTCAAAGCCCTCCTCAAAACCCACCTTTTCTGTCAGGCTTTCGATCTTCCTCCCCCTGCTGATGGTGCCTCATCCCCCAGTCGCGCCCTCCATTCTCCATGATTCCTTCCTATTTCCCTCACCTCCCTTCCCTTCTCCCCCTCCATTTCCCCTTCTCTCCATCCCTCTTTGGGCCTTTTCTGTCCTCTATCTTATTTAACTGTCTCTCTCTGTCCTATCGTATTTTGGCATTCCTCTCCGTCTTTTGTTTCTAGCAGCTGACATTTTTGTATTGTATACCACCCTGATGCTTCGGCCTGGGCGGTTTATCAAGTGTTGTGAATAAAGATAAAGATAAAGATAATTGCTCATTAAAATTTGCATAAAGATGTCACATTTAACTTTACACATATAGAGGATGTGTCGACTTCTGTTCACTTAGGTATTCATTAAAACATAAAATTTGACCAGCATCATGGGTTTTTTAATATTGGCTGCATTTATGAAAGCTAAAAGTTAGTAGGTGTATAGAGCGATTCCAGGTCTAGGTGGGCCATGGGAAGCAGCTACTTCAGGTGTCATATCCAAGCAATGCTATCAGCAGGGCTAATTTAACCAATACATTGCAGGATCTAGGGATGTGCATTGTTAGCACACCTTAAAAATTTAGCGCAAACTAAACTGATTTAATGCTCAACCTACAGATTAATGTATGTTAAAACATTCTAATACACATTAAAATATGTATTATAATGATGTAGGAAACAAACTGAAAAAAAGTGCAAAAATCTGGGAAAAAGTTCAAAAAGGACCCAAAAACAAATGAATATTTTCTCTGTACACATCCTTACATTGGATGAACTATTGCTCAGTGTCTTAAATCTCAGGCCTTAGCTTTCTACTGCAGACCCTCCCAGGCTGCACGCAAGGAACAAGAGGGAAGGAATGAGCATAGAGCAGACAGACCACAAACATAGCATACGCCTGAGAGAATTCTGCGCTGCACTGCAGAATTTGTGCAGAATTTCCCCATCTGCACAGAATTCTGCACTTGTAATGCAGAATTCTGCACAGAGACTGGCATCAGCAAGCAGTGAGGCAGGCTTAGCATGCCCAGCTTTAAGGGCACCCAAGCCTGCCTCACTGCCCACTGCAACACAGCCATGGAAGCGTTTCCCTTCACTTCCATGACTGTGCTATACTTCCAATGCCTGCATCGCTATTTTAAAAAGGTCAACAGAAGCACTTCCTGTCCCCAGCAAGAAACAAGAAGCACTTCTATTAACCTTATTAAATGTGGTGATGCTGGCTCAGAAGTGTAGCACAGCAGCAAAAGTGAAGGGAAATGCTCCTGCGGCTGTGTTTAAAATGTCATGATCGGGCAGAGAAGCAGGGGCTGGGAGCTGAAGAAGGCAGATGCTGAGTTGGGAGGATGGCGGAGGGCTGGAGAAGGACTGATGGTGAGTTGGGGGGGGGTGACTGGGGGCTGAAGAGGTACTAATGGTGTGTTGGGGGGGTGACTGGGGGCTGAAGAGGACTGATGGTGTGTTGGGGGGGTGACTGGTGGCTGAAGAGGACTGATGGTGTGTTGTGAGTGATTGGGGGCTGGAGAGGGTCTGATGGTGAGTCGGGGGTGACTGGAGGCTGAAGAGGACTAATGGTGTGTTGGGAGGTAACTGGGGGGGCTGGAGAGGATTGATGGTGAATTGGGAAGTGACTGGGGACTGGAAAGGGACTGATGTGAGTTGGGGGGGTGACTGGGGGCTGAAGAGGACTAATGGTGTGTTGGAAGGTAACTGGAGGGCTGGAGAGGATTGATGGTGAGTCGTGATCTTCCTAGAAGTTAGAGGGAGAGAAGAGATGGGTATGGAAGGCTTGGATGTTGCAGAAAGACCTGTGATTTACATTTGGGGGAATTCTGAGAAAACAAAATTAAAATTCTGTGTAAAAATGTACTAATAAAACATACAGAATTTTGCAAAATTTTAAAATACTGTGTGCAGAATTTTCTAAAGTTTTTGTGTGGAATTTTAATTTTTTTTGCGCAGAATCCCCCAGGATGTAACAGCAAAAGAAAAGCACTCTGCTCCTTAATCCAGCTGTTCTCCTGCCATTCAAGGCAAAGAGGGGAGAGGATGACCTAGATGAGACCCTGCTCCTTTTGTTCTTCCCTTCTATCAGCAGAAAAAAAGTTGGGGGGTGGGAGGAGGAGACAATGGAATGGATAGCAGACTAAAAAAGAATTCTGCTTTTGTCTATATAGGTCTGTTTCTAATTTGCAGTCACTAATTCTGTATTTGGTGAGGGTTTGTGTTATGCGTGTGTGACTGAGGTGCTAGCTTGCAGTTTCTGTGTAGACAGGGATCTATCTATTAGCAGGCTAGTTGCTCTATTTTCCTAGTAGGTGTATTATTGTTTTATGACTTGGTAGCACATTTATACTGATGCCTATTCATATAAGGTTTTTGCTGGTTGAGTTCTGGGAGTTAGTGCTGTTTTGGTACGGCAGGTTTGTTATATACATTGTGAGTGACGTTTTCAAAGTCTTGTGTTCCTTCACAAAGTATCTGGTGCTGGAGGGAGTCTGTGTCCCTATGTCACTGAGATGGCAGCGGAATTTGAGTTACTTTTCTATGGGGAAAAGTATGCAGAGAGAGAAAGAGGATACCGAGAAGGGGGACGCTATTGGGTAAGGGATGGGTGGGAAAGAGAAGAAAAATGCTGCTGAACAAGGGGTGGAAGAAGAGAAAGAAGAGGCAAGCATTGAAAGGGAAAGAAGGCAGGATGGCAGGGGGAGGAGGATGCAGAAGAGCGAGCAGATGAGAGGAGAAGAAAGTGGACATTTGCACGCTCTTTGCTCTGCTTTTGTCTGATTTCTTAAATCCGACTCCCGTTTCTGAAACTATTAAATTTTGAATCTTGCAATCCAAAGTTTGGTCGTGATGAAGGATTAAAGTGTGAGTTGTTAACATAAGATGGAAAGAAACTTGTTTCAAGAGCGGTATATCAGATTCTAATAAACATAAACATAGAAAGACGGAAAAATGTGAAAAGAAAATACAATGAGAGCAATAGGATGGCAAATGCATTTTAACAATTTTTAGGTCACCTCTTAATGGAATGCTCTCAATACTCATGAAAAGAAGAAAGGGGTCTTCCAGAAAGTGAAGCCCCTGCCTCTGATTTGTTCACTGGGCTCTGCTGCACATCTGTGAAACACAGGATACCCCATTTATGAACAAGATCATGGAAATAGCAGCCTACACCAAATCTGTTGTCTGAATGGACGACAAAGTTCTGAAAAAGATCTAGTAAATGTTTTCTCATCTTACAGCAGAACTTTGACTTTGCTAATTAAAAGGTAGTTTGAATGAAATAAAGAAATAACAACTAGAATATTTATTGATTGACTGATTTATATACTGCTGTGTACATTTAAGTGAAAATAGAATTTTATTTATAAATAGTGGCATTTAGGGGTATAAATTGGCTATAGGCATAAATAACAATTACAGAAAGCAGCTAAATGTATGCATGCAGATACCTAGTATGCAGAGATTTCAAGGGAGAGGGATGTTGTGAGTGTGGTTTGGAAGAATCAAAAATATTATACTTTTATTTCCCATTTTCCCATCAACTTCTGCATCTCCTCCAAAGCTAGCAGAGGTTTCATAAAAGTGCTCCCTTTGGCCAGTGCTTAAAACAAGACATTGAGAGGGTTATTATTTTTAATTCCCCAGTTTTAGGTGCATTTTGCCCTAGCAATTGTGCCTATTGTAAAGCCTCCAGCGATTTGTGTTTTGCTTTGTCTGTCAGTATGCATAGGTTTGTTCGCACTTGGGCCAACAAATCTATGGGACATATTTATTCAGCTGGGATAACGGTTAGCATATGCTATTTGTAACTAGGTCCCACTGAATAACATGGGGCCCAGTTACAATAGTGTGTGCTAACCGTTAGCCTAGCTTAGTAAACTTGCCCCTATGTGTTCCATTAAACAGGGACACAAGCAGCGGTAACTTGAAATGACCACGGGGACCCCATCCCCTGCCAGCCAGAAGAGGCCTGAGATTGCCTTTGCAGCCCAAAACTGCGGAGTCTGCTGGCAGGCGCCCCATCCCATGCCAGCGGAAAGAATGAACCAAGGCTGCCACAGAGGCTCAAAGATGCAGCGTCTTCCGATGGAGACCCTATCCCCAGCTGGAAAGCAGAATGCCCCGAGGCTGCCGCTGCAGCCCAAAACTATGGTATCCCGCCAGTGATGATCTAAGAATGGTGGCCTTAAAACGTCAGTGGGAGTCCCGGAGTCCCACTGCCATTTCAAGCCAACAATAATGGCGAGTTGCTGAAAACAAAAACCTTTACCGTCTTCTATGCTTAACTGGCTTCTTTTTTACATATAGGGTCCGATAGTCAGCACCAGCGGCTAGCATTGCTAAACTGGCTAGCTGCCAGTGCTGAACTTGAAAGCCGGATATGGAATACTGGGGCGATATCGGCCTCCAGCATTGAATATCCCGGCTCTTCAGATTGCTGCAAAGCTAAGTGGGCAGCGCCGATATTAAGCCATTACCCAGTTAGCTTCTGCAGCGAACATTAGACCAAGGCTTCCTGCTCCTGCCTTCCACCACGTATTGGTAACCGGGCAATGGCTCAATATCACCATTGTCCAGTTATCAATGGGTGATGCCCCGCAATGCAAGTCTGCAAACTGTGTTAATGCCTTTGACTCCCTCCCCCCCCCCCATAATTTTCTGAGGTGGAGTCATTATGAGGGTAATTTTATAAACCACTTTTGTACTTATAACAGTGTTTTATGCGCATAAATGGGCTTATAAAATTAGGTCACACCTAAAAGTCCGCATGGTACAAACCAGCGTAAACTTGCAGAAGGCAGAGTTTGGGTAGAGCTGCGATTTACATGAGTATTTTATAAAGTGCGTGCATAAAGTCCACACTAATATTTACACCTACAATGTGGGTGCAATTGCAGCAATGTTTTAGAAAGTCGCATAGATGCCTTCCTGCCCACTTAACTTAGATGCCCTCTTATAAAGTTACCCTCTACAAGTTTCAAAATCACCACGTTCATGAAGAAGTGCCTGCAGTTACACATGGAAGCTACAGCATGATGCTGCTCTTTCTTTCTATGTGTATTTTTGTAAAATTGTTACTTCCACTCAATGCGCTAGCAAATACACATGTAAGTGCTGATATCCTTCTGAATATCTTACCAAAGGCTCCAAGTTCAACACCGGGCAAATGTGAACCTCTGGCTATCCCATATCCCATGTACAGCCCCTATGGAAAATGGAGCTTTCTATAGATTTTCAATATAGAGAGCAATTGTATTAGTTATTTCTTTTATAGTTGCTGGATTTGTTAGGCTACAGTTCCCTTTTGACTTCCTGCCACAGGAAAACCACTCATGGATCATAAGTGAATGCAAGTATTCAGCAACAGGCCATACTAAAGAACCAGGTCTGAACGATTTTAGTTTGAAGTCCTAAAGGCCTGTAGTACTACACAAGTTCAGGGACTGATCAGTAATTAACAGGGTCAGCTGAAGAGGTTGTGGTGTACTGAGCCACCTTTTGCACCTGCACCCCCATCTTGGAGCCAATCCTGTGGTATAAACCATGCAACTGTCGGGATTCATGCTGCCAGAATGGCTCCAAACCAGAATTAACCTGGTGTTGAAGCTTAAATGCCATTGCTTACCCAATTGTTGACTTAAAGTATTACATAAATTTTGATCCCGCAGCCCCTTACCCTCCATAAGCAAGCACATTCTCAGTTTCAGGTGCTGTTGCCACTTCTGCCTCCCTCCCTATCTGTGAAGATACAGACTCTGCACCCTCCCTCCTGGGCTTCCGTTATTGCTCCAGTGAATCCAGCAGTCAATCCTGGCTAGCTCCAGCTGCAGCCAATAGGCAGGGAGAAAACAGTGCATAGTAACATAGTGGATGATGGCAGATAAAGACCAACACGGTCCATCCGGTCTGCCCAGAAATGACTTCCTGGGTGAGGAGGCCCTAACACTGTAAGTTGTCATTGGTCCAACCTACCCATACGTAAACTGGACACTAGGGATGAAGGCTCCAGTCCCACCGGGCGGGCGAGTAGTGGCATGACCCTCTGCCACCTAGACTTCAAAGATCTCAGTAGTGCACAGGGATCACACCCTTGCTATACAAGCACTAGAGAGTGCTGGCCCTGCCATATGCCATCATGTTTCTTTTGAGAAGTGAAAGAGTCATTTCAGATCTGTTCTGAGCTAAGGTGCTCCATTCTTTGTTACCATCCTCTTGCCTTTTAAGAATCCACTGTGATTACCCCACTCCTTTTTTTGAATTCTGGCCCATCTTTGCTTCCACCACCTCCTTTGAGAGAGCAATCCAGGCATCCACCGCTCTTTCCATGAAGAAAGAGTTCCTGATGCTGCTTTTCATTCTACCTCCTTGTAGCCTTCTATCATGCCCCCTGCTTCTGGTGCCCCCTGCTTCTAGTGCATCCTTTCATTTGGGTTCTGTAATACCATTCAAGTATTGAAAAATCTGTATCATATCTCCTCTGTCCCTCCTCTCCACTACGGTATGCCTACTTAGGGCCTCCAATCTCTCTTCATATGTCTTCTCATGGACATCCCTTACAATTTTGGTCACTTTCCTCTGTACGGACTCCAGCCTCCTTATGTCCTTAGTGAGCTATAACTTCCAAAACTGAACAATACTCCAAGTGAGGCCTCACTAGCATTCTGTATAGCAGCACTGGCCAGATCCTGGAGTGGAAATGCAAACCCAGCTCCAACTGGCCTCTGAGCTCTCTAGTAATCAGCCACTTCTTATTATATTCCAGCCCCAGCCACCAGCTTCAGCCACCCAATAAAACCGCCATTATAATTTAATTTAACTTAATGTCATTCTAACATACAAATACATGCGAGAGCACATTTTCAAAAGGCTGTTTAGGCAGTGGTGGAAACATGCAAAGCAAAACATGAAAATCAATGCCGATTTTAGAAGAGATGCCGTACAGATGGACAGGCCTTCTAAAACTGGCACATCCATGCCCCCAAACATAAAAGATTTTTTTAAATACATGCAACGAGGATTTGAACATGTGCACAATGGGAAATGGACTCCCATACACGTGCATAGTTCCCATAGAGAGCAATGGCTGCAGTAGCATGCATTTGCATGTTTTTGTTCTGTTTTTTTTCTTTGGGGGTCTGCACATGTGCAGTCACCACTGACAGCATACGGATTCCTGTGGGACCCATGTGCGCCCACGTGCGGCACATGTGCCCCCACCCCCCGTCACAGAATGTGCACAAGCATTTCCTGGCCTGGGCAGAACAGCACAACAGAGCATGATGACAGCCCATTTTTGTGAGGGCAGAGACCCTCATGCTCTTCAGGCTGGTACAGGCCAGCAAGGAGGTCTTGTACCCACCTAGATAGTGCAGGCCACCATATCCTCCAGCAAGGAGGTTTTGGAAGGCAATCTGCATGTACCTGGCCATATGAGTCCGGCCTGCATGTACCTGGCCATGGAGTGGAGGAGTGGCCTAGTGGTTGGGGCAAGGTACTTCAGGCCAGAAGGTCGGGGGGTTCAAATCCCACTAGAGGACAGCAACCTTGGCCGGAAGGCCTGGGGTTTCTAGTCCCACAGGTGCTCCTTGTGGTCTTGGGCAAGCCACTTAACCCTCCATAGCCCATGTTCCCTGTAAAATAGTTATCTCCAAGTTATAATGCCCTGTTCAATGTAATTTCAGTTTGTTCAATGTAAACTGCACTGATGCAGAATAGTGTGGTATATAAGAGAATGTAAATAAATGAGTCAACTATTGCTTACCCATAGAACATCTAACAGGGAGACACTTAGCAGCTGGCAGACACACAGTGTGCAGGTAGGGAAGTTCAATGGGTAGGGCTAGCCCAAATATCAGACAAGGTGGGGAAGTCAGCCAGGGTCTGTAAAGAGCAGCAGCAGTCAAAGCAATATAACAGATCTGTGTAACCACAGACACACAGACATCTAGATTTACAGACAGCACCAGCCAGGGAATGGCCCCCACATACCAACCATGCAAGCATAGCAATGGAAAAGTAATATGTGCCATAAAGCTCACTGACAGGATAGGATATGCAGGGGTGGGAGGTTGGATGGCCACAACCATTGAGTGTACCAAAAGATTCAAGGGGGAAAGAGGCACAAGGTAGCAGGTATGGCCAGGGCATTCAACCCCACTGCTGCAGATATGAGAGCACTGCCATGAACACATGTGCAGCTTGCCAAAGAGCAATCCCCCAACACACATACACCCCACCACTGGTGTGGACCATGCCATAGCAGGAACAGACAATCAGTGAAGGAGACCAGGGGTAACACATGGCAAGGATGTAAAGGTTGTGGCACATGAAGATGGCTAATAGCACAAGCCATCACCACAGATTGGCAAGGGAATGCATGCCAGTATGCAATATGCCTTGCAAGGCTCTACCACCCCCAGGACAGGATACATGAAAATCTCAATGATCACACATGAACAGTAATGCAGGCATGCAGGCACACAGAGTCACACTTGAGTTAACCTATCTATATAGCACAAAACCGCAGATGACTGCTACCAACTAGGCACACAGGGTGTGTGGGGCACCAAGATGTCACAGGTGATAGGCAGTAGATGTTACTAGGGGCCATAAACATGACACAGCTCCCACACATCTGGAAAAGGCATACCCCCAAGACCAAGGACTGTCACCCCACAACCTCCAGAGGGAGCTACGTTTGGAGGAAGGCAGGGGATGACTTCATGAAAAGACTGGTTCTCAAGGCATGTGTTTTCCTTCTCTCCCATACAAGAAGTTCCACTTATTATGGGATATTAAGGCTCTCAAGATATGCTACAGGGCAATTTGCAATCCCAGGCCTCACTTGCTGGAGCAACTCTGGCGGGAGCTGCAGTAGCAGCAAGATAAGAAATGGTACACATGGCATATACTGAATGCATTGGGAGGGTACGATGGAGCTGCACAATAGAGCACCATACACTAGCAAAACAGCTAGGGCATAGGCTGCAATGCAGCATGCATCAGAGAGCCATGGCAAATGTGGAAGATAGAGCCAAAGATTTGCCTACTAAGCATGGTATCACCAAACACATAGAGGGGTGGGGGGGGGGGCCTGAAGCAAGGACTAGGGACCTAAAGATGGGCCACATGGACAGAGAGAGCCAGTATAGGGGACACAACCAGGTCAGGGTGCCCCGACGTGGTGGATGCTGATGGCATGAGAAGGCATATCCACCACGTCATGTTGAGTGATTGGAATGCCTTTCTATTACAGTAGATGGTTTCCCTCCTTCAGGGTGGCCTGAGAGCCACATGTATGCAATCAATGAGCCCCAGTACCGATGGAAAACCAGCCACCTCATGGAACTGTATTATGGTTTTCTGCCTCTGCTGTACGGTCAATGGAAAGGCTAAATATTATGTAGTGTGTGTTAGAAAGGCCCTCAGGAACTGTGTGGTGCACTTTGAGATTGCTGACTGGCTGAGACCCACAGTAGCTGTCAACACAGACTGAAAACTGTCAGCAGCTAGGAAGGCAAGAGCCATGGATGGGCATTGGTTGACCCTCAGTGGGGTAGAATGGAGGAATAGCTCTAGCCCCTGACAGAAATAGTGAATGGTTGCCTTGACAATATTGTAGCTAATGAGGCACCTTTCATCTATGAGGTCCAGGAACTGGGTCCTGGGCCTGTAGACCCTCTGATATGGGCCATTCTGGTGGTTCTCCTGTGCTCCCTGAGGGCCTCATGCAGCATGGCCAACACAAACTATGTGTTCATCTCATCCATGGTTCCTGCCTCCCACCAACAGCACCCAGTGATTCCCTCCACCAGCACCTACAGCACTGCATTTGCAACTTCACACACACATGTACCAACAACAGGAAAATCATACAGTGACATAGAGGCTATGGGGAACACTGGGGCACACACAGACAGGAAGCAGGGAAGCACAAAGAGGCACCGAGACTGCAGGGAACACTGGGGCACACATAGACAGGCAACAGGGAACTGGGCCATAGGGAGAAAGACACGCAAGAGTCAAGGAGTGGGTCATTAGGTGTTTTGGATTGGCACAGCTGGAGGAGGAGGATATGAAGAAGTAGGAATCTACAGGGGTCTGGAAAGGGAGGGGGAGGATAGGTTTTGGAAAGGCGCAGGATGTTATGCAGAGAAATAAATGGTAGCTGAAAAGATACCTATATAACAGTCAAACCAAAAATTCACAAGCCAAGCTCCTCCAGTGACCAATGCCACACGTTGTCCCAACAGAAAACAAAGTCCCTTCCTTACTGGTGACTTATAGCAGGTGTGGATTTGCACGTTTAATAAAAAACTCCATCCTGTACCCTGTAATATGCCATGGACATGCAGGCACGGGTGGCGCCCAAGCCATGCCCAGGAATACCCTTGGAACGTCCCCAGGAAAGACGTGCAGAAATCAACGTGCGCACAACCAGTACCCACTCTGAGAACTCAAATTGCACTAACTCTACCTATGAAAAGTCAACACTGCAACTGTTCTAGAACACCAGTACAACTCCAGCTGGGAAAGAGGACAAGCTAGCCTGCTCCAGGTTCCTAAACAGAAGCTACATATTAACAGAATCCCTTACCATGGTTATGCATGGAAAACATGGACCATCACCTAGTAAAGAATAAGAGACTGCAAAGTAGAAATAAATACCCAGTCAGCCCTTCCACTGTTCCCTCTGTAAGGTTTGCCTCTTTGCAGATAATACCAAAATTTGCAAGAGTACTACTACAACTTCAGCTGGTGTACCCGGACTCTGTAAGGGAGTATTCATGGTTTGGTCCTGGCATTCAGTAGGCCATCGCTGTCCCTCTGATGTCTTGGAGGATGAGCTCTCCTCCCTTCGGGGCAGTTTACAGGGGCACTCTCGTGGACCCTCTAGTCTAATCTAATCTAATTTAATATATGCTTATATACCACTACACTCCCAGACCCAGTGGTTCAGTGCGGTTAACAAAAAAGAAAACATGAATAATTTCATGAGAAACACAAATTACAATCTGCAATAAACAAGAGTGAATTTTGCTTAGTGTAAGACTGAAATGAGTTAATTATTAAACAACCAAGATTTTAAACTTTTACGAAAATATAAGGACAAGATAGATTTAATCTCTTTTGACAACTGTGGCCATAATTCTGCTGCCAAATATGAAATTGTCTGTTTGAATCTAGATTTTAATCTAATACCTTTACATGAAGGAAACAAAATAACACTAGAAGGCTGTAAATGATTGGATTTAGATGCTTCTCCTGCAAAGCAGAATCCTCTACAAAATCCTTCTATTAATTCACAAAGCCCTGAACCATCAATCCACCCAACTCCGCTCCCTCATCACACCACAGCCTTCAAACAGACCACGAAGAACCTCCACAATGAACACACTAACTACCCCCCAAGATGTAACAAAAAGCACCCAACAAGCCCGTACCAGATCCTTTGAACTTTACTCTCCAACTGCCTGGAACTCTCTTCCTGCCCACATAAGGAACATTACAGATCTCCTATCCTTCCGCAAACTCCTCAAGACTCACCTATTCACCCTTCACTTCGGCCTCACATCCCTCTAACCCTACCTTCCTGAACAGCATTTCTGAATCCACGTGAAGGACAAGATATTACAAGCACATATAAACAGTTTATTAAACTGTACATAGTTAATTTAAGTTAACCACTATTCCTTTTCTTTATACTAAGTTATCTGTTTTCGATGTAAACGTTAATTGTAAAACCAAGTTCCTTGTAAATTGCTTTGACCTCCGTGAAAAGCAGTATATATTAATACAGCCAAATAAATAAATTTGGGATCAAAAGTGAAGAGAATTGTTCAGTTACATAGGCATTAAAAAATTTATAGAAAATTGTGTAGAATTTAAATTTAACCTGATTCAGAACCCTGAGCCAATGTAATTCACGAAGTAATGGAGTCACTAGGGTGCATCTGGATACTCATGCCACAGTATTTTGGCAAAGCTGAAAGTGTTTCATCTGTCTCTGCGAACAGCTCAAAAACAAAAGGTTTCTGTAGTCCAAATAAGCATGACTAGTACTTTGAACTAAAAGCTGAAAGCGATCTACAGAGAAAAAACATTTGATTCTACGTAATTGACACAATCTAAAAAAGGACATCGCTACCACAGAACTAATAAGTGCCTCAAGTGATAAATTTTCATCCAGTAAAACTCCGAGAACACGGAGTATTGGATCAAAGGATAGATTTAATCATTTTGATGCCTCAACTAAAGAATTAGGGAGTAGTTTAGCATTATTAAAACACAAGGCCTTCATTTTAGATGTATTTAATAGTAATTGCAAAGTCTTACCCACTCTCAAGTAACAGTGCTTTGGAGTGTTTTGAAGGTTTTGTAGAGTATTATTAATTTGTGAGTGGAAGTCACTTGACAATGAATTAAATGTTACCAGAATAGAGATATCATCTGCTTAAGTATATGACTTAAGATTGTTTTGAGAGAGAAACCAATCTAATGTTATCATTGAAAAGTGCTGGTGGATAGCAGGGTGCCCTGTAGAACACCACAATAGGCTCTCCATCCCCTTGAGAAATCCATGCCAATCCGGATCTGATATGACCTATTCTTTAAAAAACCTACACTACCTTTGAAAGCCCAAGATGATCCAAAATGGCCAATAGAATATCATGGTCTGCCAAATCAAAGGCTGCAGTTAGTCACAGGCTGCTGTTAAATCTTGGTGCCAATGCCTCGTTGGGTGTCGATATCGATGCATCACAGTCTCCACTCAATGCTCGGGGCGATCGCCCTGCAGTGCTGATGAAGACAAAACTGAATCCTTCCTCATCGTCAGGTGGACATCGATCGATGGCCGATGCAACGGAGCACTATGAGAGCTTGGCTCCGAGTAGGCTTGAGAACTCCTCAATGTCAGTGCACTGCCCGCGTCCAATGCCATTGAGACTGGTGCTGCAGATGATGATGATGATGATGAATCTGACTTATGGGTGCCAAAAAGGGATTTGTGCTGCTTCTCTTGATCTTTGAGCCTTCTTTTTGTCATCTGCAAGTACAAATTATAAGAAGAGGGCTGATGATCGGGTTTCAGGCACTGAAGGCACCAGTTATGTGTATCCGTGGCAGATATGGTCCTTGAGCACCAATAATACTTTTTAAACCCTGTGGCAGGTCTCTGGGACATATCAGTTGGAAAAAGAGCCACAGCAAAATCAGTCTACTCAGTTGTGAAAATTAGAAGGACCTATGGCCGGAGCACTGATGCCTAAGGAGGCAGAGGTGCCATGGAAAAGATAAGGAAACTTTAACTGACTGAAAAATATAAATTAAGGAAAATAAGAATGCAGTGAGCAGGTGGGAAATTGACACAAAAAATACCACCAGAGGTAGCAGAGTCCCTGGTAAGGGGAAAATTACCAACAGGTTGGAGAGTCGCTGAGGCATGTCTGTTGGGCTCCATGTAAAAATGAAGACTAACCTAAGATGGCACCATGGTGGCAGGCAAGAAGATGGCATGCATGTGTAGAGGAGCTCCCAAAAGCTTCAACTAGTAACTGGGGAGCATTCCCGCATGTGCTCCATCGGATAACATCACCCATCCATGAGGACTTCATTCTTGCTTGTCCACGGAGAAAAAATGTTTTCTCCTATTTGTTTTAAATACACTACTTCGTAATTTCATGGCATTTCTCCTAATCTTTGTATTTTTTGAAAAAGTAAACAATTGATTTCCATCTACCCATTCCACTATGCTAATGATTTTATAGACCTCTACCATATCTCACTCCCAAAAGCTTCAACTAGTAGCTGGGGAGCATTCTCGCATGGGCTCCATCGGATGACATTACCCATCCATGAGGACTTCATTCCTGCTTGTCCACAGAGAAAAAAATATTTTCTCCTATTTGTTTTAAATACACTACTTTGTAATTTCATGGCATTTCTCCTAGTCTTTGTATTTTTTGAAAAAGTAAACAATTGATTTCCGTCTACCCATTCCACTATGCTGATGATTTTACAGTATAGACCTCTACCATAACTCACTCAGCTGTCTCTTCTCCAGGCTGAAGAGCCCTAACTTCTTTAGCCTTTCCTTTTGGTTGCCTTTTTCTGTATCTTTTTTAAAGCTGCTATATCTTTTCCAAGATGTGGTGACCAGAATTGCACACAAGGTGAAGTCGCACCATGGAGCAGTGTAGAGGCATGATGATATCTTATTTATTTATTTATTTAGCATACATTTGTATACCGCTGCTTCCAGCGATCAGTAGCGGTTTGATTACAGATATGAATTTGTCAATCGTGACAGGAATTTTTGCGGTATACACACACTGATTTGAAGGGAGAAGTACAGCACACGGTGAAAGGACCTACGGAGGGAAAACTGAATTTACATATGCACATATTTACATAACTGCACCCAAGTTTCATTGGGAGGTATCTTTTTACCCCCGGGACTATATCAGATTGTATAGACACCGGAAAAGATGTGTCTTGAGTTTCTTTCTGAAATCCATAAGGTCTTTGATCTCTCTTAGCTCTGGTGGTAGTTGGTTCCAGAGGGCAGGGGCCGAGTAGGAGTATGCTCGTTGGCTAGTACTGGTTGTTACAGATCTGATATCGGGGGGAACGTGGAGTATGTTTGAGTGGATTGTTCGCCTGCTTCTGTTGGGTGGTTGCGTGCTGATAAGGGTGGAGAGAAAGGATGGCGCTATGTTATGTATAAGCTTGAAGGTGGTTATTAGTGTTTTATATTTTACCCGGGCTGCAATGGGGAGCCAGTGTAGCTCGATTAATACAGGTGTAATGTGATCAGTAAGGTTTTTTTTCATGATGACCCTATCCTTTGATATCCTTTGTTTTATTCTCCACATATGGAAACAGAAACTATCAGAGGGCGTGTCTTAAAGGATTAGAGAAGATACCCACAGGAGTTGTCAGAAGATTTATCTTCAACCAGGAAAAGTATCAAGTGGCTGCTTGGAGAACAGAGTCAGTAACCTTACCCAGGGACCAATTCAGGGAAAGTTGGGAGGACCTCCAAAGAATCTTCTATTAGGGTGTGGGAAAAGAGAAAATCTCTTGTGTTACAGATTCAATGATGAAAATTCAATGACTCTACATTAGAAGCAGCTGGATGTTAATTTTCTCAGGGAAATGTCTCCAAGTGGACTAATTTTGCACATATCATGACAGTAATGAATCTCCAATGTATGTGAAGAATGATCCCAATCTCTCTAATTCCACTGTTAGCACTTGCCACAGTGCTTGTATTTGTATGGATACCACTAGAGTGGCTTACATACACTGTCACATCAATTACTCTTCAACGGCTATTGACTAATTCTGATGCCTCCCCGAAGGGTGGTATATCAAGTTTTAATAAATATAAACATAAACTTTATTTTTGGAATGACCCTAATTGGTGCAGTGGTGTGGTTTCACTTCCAGGACACTAAAGAGGGTTGCCAGCCCCCATGCCCTCACTCCATCCCATTGAAAAGGACCTGGGAGCCCCATGGTGTATTTAATTTCTCTCTTCCCCCACCTCCCAGGTCCTAGCTGTGCCTCTAAGCTATAAGAAGAAATGATAACATTCAGCTTCAATGGAAGGAAAAAAACACAGAAGCTGGCAGGTGCCAGTAATAATCAGATACTACATGTTACACCTATTTCCAATCTCCTCCACCATTATCGATTCTTCCAAGTGACTAAGAATCGCTGCCTTTTTCTCTGTCATTACTTCTTGATATTAGCTTCTAACTAAGCTCCACACATAATATATTTCTCCTCTCTTCCCTAACATTTCTGCCTAACACTTTCAAGAAAAAGGCTGTAATGTTGGAGCTATCTCCAGGCAGAAATATACGTGACCCACAGACTTGCCATCTCTTTTTACAAGCGTATCACACATGGTCTGCATGCATGTATTTCTGGGGATAGGGATGTTATTAGACTGCTCAAGCAGAAGCCCGCTATAGACAAGTACATACTGCAGTCGATTTACAATGGCACAATAACAATTGTTCCAGATACCAAGCAACTAATTAGTGAGAAATTCCATCTAATTAGATTCCAAAGGGTGAAATCTGCTAAAAGTGCATGCTTTTTGACACCAAGGCTCCTAAAGTGCACAGCTCTAGTGCTGAAGTATCTGATTATTACTGACACCTGCCAGCCCTTGTATTTTTGCTTCCATTGAAGCTGAGTGATTCAGTGCAAACGCTTCTAGCAATCGCCTTTTAAAAGTGAGAAAATGCACATTGTGTATTCATTCGCTCTTGCATATCAAAGCCCTGCAGTTTCAAAACATTTCCTGACTACCAGAGTGTTCTCTGTATCGTACATTGTTCTTGTTTTCCTCAAAGTGGTGGGGTTGCCATGTTGGTCCACTTAGGTATCTGAAAATTAAAATGTCAGCAAATTAAGCTGTAGGTGATTCTATGCCAGCACTGACCTGAGGAAGGAGGGGGCAGCTCTCAAGAGCTAGTCACAAATGTGTTAAGTCAGTCCAATTAAAAAAGGATGTCTCCTACAACTTGATTGTTGACCTCTTTAATCTTTTTTGGTTTCCACAAAGTTCCAGTTTATTGTATAGATTCTGTGGCAGGAATCCTGTCCTTCTAGGTCAGCTAATCTACATAGACACATCTTTATACACATGCAAGACAATCTCCATCACTTTACCACTCTGTTCACCTTCTATATTCCGCTAAGCACAGCCCAGAAAATAAATATGGCTACACACAGGGCAGTTGAGGCATCTTGTTGCACTAATCCCAGAAAATATATACCAGATTCTGTACAATCCTGATCGCATCAGAATAGTGTTGGTCCTTACAGATCCTCAGAAGTTACTATTCTATCTTCAGGCAACCATGGTAAGTCGCTATAGCTAGTTCCCGCGTACACCAAGTGGACATTTTTCCAGTTGCACTAGTGCAGTGGTTCCCAAACTAGGGGTCAGGACCCCAAATGGAGTCACATCATCAGTGGATGGGGGTCACAGAAACATGGCCATTTCCCCTTCTCTCCGGACTTTCACTGTGACCTATGCCAAGTAGTGGCAGTCACCAGTCAGCATGTGGCCTATCAGCCAGTGAACATTCATATGCCTGTGCCCCCTCCTGGGTAAGCTTCCTGTTAAAACTAGAAATCCATGCTGAGTACTGGGGTCTGTAAACACACACTGACACAAAAGAAACCTGTGCTGACTACTGACATTGCTTTCTGCTTTAGATGAGTGGAGGATGGGGAAAGAGCCTGGAGACTTGCTATTTTGATTTCATCATCATCTAGGGTCACAATTAGGGTTGCCAACTGGCTCCAGATGCGCCTGACACACTTGATCCAGTCCTAGGTTTACCCCACTGCATGCAGGGACATGTAGTTCTGATTTTTCCATTGCACTCCATAAGAAAAGCAAGACTACATGTCCCTGCATGCAATGGGGTAAACCCAGGACTGGATCAAGCCTGTCGGACGCATCTGGAGCCAGTTGGCAACCCTAGTTCACATGAATTTGCAGTTTTTAAAATGGAGTCATATGGGCTAAAAGTTTTAAAAGCACTGCTCTAGTGTTTGTTTGCCAGAGTTCCCAAAGATCCATCACCAGACATGAGAGTGATATTCCCTACCTTAAATCTAAGGAAGACTTTTTTTTCTTGTTTTAATTCCTGTGTAAAAAAATACGTAAATCTAGCTAAATGTAGCATATGACTGATTGCCCACTCTGTATAGAAGACACTAGAATAAAACCTCAATACATGCTTCCAACCCCATGTATGGAGGATAGACAGAGAGGTGAAACCTTTCTTTGTCTGGAAAATAGAATATCAGCATTACTAGTCCTCTTCACACACTTTCCGGGCTTTTCTCCTTCCTTCATTCCAGCTGCCTTCTTCGCTTTCCCATCACTGCCCTACACATGCACTTGTCAAATCTGGGTAGCGTGAAGGAGAGCTCTGCTTTTCATTTGCAGCCAAGGACAGAAATGAAATACTACAGACGGTCACTGCAATGTTATCACTAGTCGGACGGAGTTACCAAGCAGGACAGCCTGGTTCATGGTAGAGTACACGTACATTATTAACACTGGGCAGGGGTTTATGACCTCTGCTGAAAAGAGGCCGCAGATGTAGTGTGGGATAATTCTGATTGCTATTCAGCTTCATGAGGCCTCCCTTGCCGCATCCAATGACCTAACCTCAAGAGGTCTAATTTCAACACCTTCCATCACCCCAGTCCCATGGTCAGATCACTACATAATCAAGATAGGGATATTACTACAAATGCACAATCTAAATGATCACTTAGACAACACAACCATTCAAAGACGATTCAAGAAATTCGACAGGGACACATTTCTACAAGACACATTACAACAACTGTCCACAGAAGCAGTTGACCTGGAGACACAAATAACCAAATGGAACTGCACTATATCTAATGCCACCAAAGCAGCAGATACGAGACCCAGGAAGCTCCGGCACAACAGACTACAACACAAGCCATGGTACTCAATAGCCATACGACAGATGAAAAGGGAGCTCAGAAGGATAGAACGAAAATGGAGAAAATACAAAGCACCTGACTTCAAGCAACTATACTTAACAAAGCAAAAACAATATGGCGAATACATTAATCATTCAAAAAGAGAATACCATACAAACATAATAAACACATCCATCAACAAGCCCAGAGAGCTTTTTGAAATTGTGAAAATCCTCACAAAAGAGCAAAAGACAGAATGTGAAGCACAAATTGACCCGCAAAAATTTGCTGACTATATCAAGGAAAAATTTCACTCTGAGGAACAAACAAGATACAGCTTACACAAGAAGCCCATCTCACATACCAAGACTTGGGACACATTCAGCACACCATCAACTGAGCAGCTCTCCCACATCATCTCCTCAATAAATTCAAGCACCTCTCCCACAGACCCTTGCCCAGTCTCATGGATCAAAACAACAAAATCAAGGTTCATACACATCATACACAACATGGTGCACGTCTCCCTCACTCAAGGTCTGATGCCAGAACAATTAAAGCTTGCTACAGTAAGACCGATCCCAAAGAAAACAACTTTAAACAAGAACAACCCGGCAGCATACCGACCAATATCCAGCATACCCTTTCTGGCAAAGATCATCGAAAAAACAGTACAACATCAACTACAAGAACACATTGATGATCATGCACCACTGGATGACAACCAACACGGTTTTCGCCCAAATCACGGAGTCGAAACACTAATGATTTATCTTTTCGACAGCATCCTCCGTACCTTAGATAACACTATGAATGGAATCATAATGATTTTCATTGACATATCTGCAGCATTCGACTCAGTAGAACACAAAACTTTACTGGAAAGACTAGAAGAAATTGGGCTATATGGAACCACCTTAAAATGGTTCCACTCATATCTAACCGAGAGGCAGATACAGGTAAAGATAGGTCACAAAACCTCTCAACCCATAAAAGTCCTCCAAGGAGTTCCACAAGGATCTGCCCTATCAGCTCTTCTGTTCAACATCTACATCCAGCCAATTTGCAACATCCCGAAGAAGAACAGCATTCATTATACAATATATGCAGATGATTTTATGATATACACACCAATCTCAGTTGACAACCCTGATTATTCTAAAATTATAAACTGCCTCACACAAATGTCCATATGGTGTAAAAACAACAACCTCGAAATTAATTTCAGCAAGACCGAGGTTCTTTTCATCACTCGTAACCCTGACTTTGCCCATCCACCGGACATCATGATAAAAAACTCAACTATACCAATAAAATCAGAAGTAAAATATCACGGAGTGACCCTGGACAATGAACTGAATCTCAAAGCACATATAAACAAGACAATCAAAAATGCATACTACAGGATGAGAATCATTAGAAGACTAAAACCCCTCCTCGCAACTGACCACTTCCGTAATGTTTGCCAAGCTCTAATTACCCCATTACTGGACTTCTGCAACCCTATATACCTTGGTTTAACAAAACAGACACTCAAGCCACTACAGCTAGCACAAAACACGGCTGCACGCATAATATTTGGATCGTCAAGACAGGAGCACATCACACCCATTCTGAAAGAGCTACACTGGTTACCAATAATTTCACGCATCAAATATAAAACAATCATATACATATTCAAGATCAAGCAACACACCTCAGCAAACAGCCTGATCTCTCTCATACAGACAGATACCAGCACATGACCAAGAAGAAAAAGAACCTCCAACCGAGTCATCACCTCTAATGACTTCAGAAAAGCACGCAAGGACACTACAGAAAGGGCACTCTCTCTTGCTGCGCCAACAATCTGGAACACCCTCCCAGACGATCTTAGATCAACATTGGACCTCAAGGACTTTCGCAAACAGCTGAAGACAACGCAGTTCATAGAACACTATGGACAAGTTACATAATCAATTCATATACCAGGAACGACCAACTTCTTACCCTCAGACACACGGACAAAGAATGTATATCGGCACTTGTTGTTTCTTAACACTAAACATATAGAAGATTTATTATAGCACATGTTGTATAATAGTGCACAATGTACATAGCTCAATTTATTCTAACACACAACACATCATAATCTCAAACTATGATTTAACCCTCACTGCATGATTATACCATCACCTCTTTTGATTGTTTTGCTGTTATACCTCTTTGATTGTAAGATAAGGCGGTATAGAAATACTATTAAATAAATAAAATAAAATAAATAAGTGACCAGTCAAAATTCTGGTTTTACTCAGTACGTCTGTACATGAGCTGAGAGGTTACATTAAAGTCATACAAAAAATCGCTACCTGGATGACATTCTAGTCCACCAAATACATTTGACCTGATTATAAGGCTCAGGCCAAACTGAGTCAGTGGGCACCACATATCTGGAGGAGAAAAGCTTTCGTGCCCAGCTCTTATTTTTTGCAACTTCTAGAAGGGAAAAAACTGCAAGTTATCACTTGTGCAACAATGAAGGGGAACTTTCACCTAATCCCTAAGTTTTGTGGTGCTGTTTGTTTGCCTCAAGTTTTGGCTTGCATTTTCTCACGCCCAGAATTTGATCAGAAATTAAAGCCCTAAACCAACAGGAAAACTTAATTTTAATTTAACTTAAATTAATTTAAAAGTTTATATTCTACCTTTTTACCCAAATGGGATATAAATGTGGATCATATAGCACACAAATATAAAACCATTAAACACAAAATTAAATATACAATAACTTAAAATAATAAAGTAAATTAAAACACTAAAGCAGTCTATAACACATATGAAGAAAAAACAAACAAACATCAGCCTTGTCAACCACACCACTCTTAACCATACCCCAATGAATAAACCTAATTTACTATGGCCTTCTTTTTCTAAACTACTAAAACAGTGTGAGGACAATCAGGTTTTCAGATTGTGATGGAATGTCTACATTAACAGGTCTACCGTGACACTGTTTGTGGATCTGCTAATATGTGGGCAAATTTCCTTTCTTTCTCTTGCACTCCAGCAAGTAAATATTGAAGGGCTCTAAGCTCATTTTCCATCCAGTGGTGCAGCATGCACAAAACATGAAGAGCAGAGACAGAGTTAAATGTCCCAACTCAACAACATTTTTAAAAACCCATCCCAGACATGTCCTTTTGAAGAGCTAAACACAATCAGAACAAAGAACAAAAAGACATTTTTCAGGTTCTTTTGCTCACCATAAAAAAATGATACTTAGTACTTCCATATGTTGATAAGGAGTGATTATTTGTCTTTATTGTGACATGTATGTATATGTAGATAATATTTCTCCAACATTATTGCTTGGACTCTTTCTCCTAATAGCTCCATTTCTAGCCCATTCAGAGCAAGAAGGTGGGGGGGGGGGGAGAAATGATATCTACATTTACTGATTGCCATTAACCCCTGCAAAATATGGCTTTTGAGTTGTCCTGAATTTCCACAGTCTTAGGAGCCAGGACAGCACAGCAAAATTAATGCAATTCAAAGTTTCCTCTCTCCAGCTTCCCAAGGCAATGACACCAAACCCCAAGGGCCTTTTGCTCAGCCATGCGCAATACTGAACTCAATGTTAAATGGGCCAAGACTCCATCCAAAAGCAAATGGCCAGCAAGAAAAAGAATAAGCATCTCTCCCTAGAGCCCAACATGCCCTGCTCCAAATTTTGCAAAGCTTTCTTCTTTGGTTCTCTGCGCTGCCTTTCCAAGCGCTTTCATTTTAAGGCCGTACATCTCCTTTCGGCATGCCATTGGCCATCTAGATTTCATGACAGTAGGACCATATGGAGATGAGACTGGGCTATGGTCTGACCTCCTTCTGCTCTGGGAACATAAGCAGCTACTCTGTATGTCTGGTGCATTTATTCTTTCCTGGTGACTTACAAGTTTCCTTCTGTGCTGATTTGAAGCAGTGGATAAAAATAGCTCAGTAGGCAGCGAAGGAAACACAGAAAAAGGGGCAGAAAGTGCAATAAAGAATTACTGTGGCTCTACAACGGGATTCTTTACATCGGTTCAACAAAAGCCATCACCATTGTAAAGCGTTCCCACTAAAACCCCATTCGCAGCATAACACCTCCCATCTTCTTTACTTCAGATATTCTGAGCTATTAAACATGTTAGCTGAGAAGCTCTCAAGTGATCTTTAACAAAAGATTAAAATTACATGTTGATTCAAAAAGTCTGATGGGAAAATGTATCTGTCAAAACAGAAGAAAAATGGATATGACAAAAGTATCACCAAGTATCCGAACTTGCACGTGACCTACAAAAAGTCCCCTGGTTACAAGGTGAAGCCACGTCATTACAAACATTTAAAAGGAGAGAGAGGGAGGAAGGATAAAATCCAGGGCTGCCAAGTTACTTAGTTCCAGGAGGGAGATTTTAGGTCAGTCTTGGATTCCTGACAGCTACAGCCTGATGTATTAGGTGAGCTACAGCCCTGATTTCAATGGGTAGAATGAGGGACAACAAATCCCATGCTGCTTTGAGATGTAGGTTAAAAACCAGGACTGACTAAAAAGTCTCCCTCCTGGAACTGTAAACTGACAGCTGCCTCTTTCTGGTGTCTAACTCTCCATCTTCATAAGAAACTGGGCATTGCTGGTGGAACATTTCTCTTTCAAGAAACATGACTGCAGAAAAAGACCACATGGGTTACCTAGCCTGCCCTTCCATATCAACAACAATAGTCCCATTTTTTCCCTTTAGAGATCTTCTGTGATTCCCCCATGATTTCTTGAATTCAGATAGGGCCCGATTCTGTCCCACGAACAGCGGGGAAGGACATCCCAACGGGACATCCATCCCCACTATTTGTGCCCTCCCTGCCGGCATCTAACTTCCCTGCCGGTTGTGCAGTGAAGTTAGACGGGGGCAGAGAAGGGGTGGATTAGGGGTGGAGGTAGGGCGGGCAATGGGCAGTCACCGGCCTTGGACATACAGGGCCGATCCTAATGTCGGAACTGTATGTACAGGGCCGGCGACTTGTGAGGGAAAATTATTCCACTTCTGAGGTGGAATAACTTCCCTGGATGCTTTTTTCAGCAGGCCCGGGGCGTGGATGGGGCAGGGGGGGGGCCAAGAACATTTCCCACAGCCCGACCCTGGCCTTAGGAGTCTGGATCGGGGGTCAGGCTGCAGGGAAAACCTTTGTTAAGCCAGCAGCCGGGATCGTAGCTTTACAATGGAGGAACAGTGCCATGGCAACCAGATGCCATAGTGCCGCAGCTCCATTGTAAAGCTCTGACTGAGTTAGTCAAGCTTTTCTTGTACATGCAGACCGGGCTGAATCGCAGTCCCGGCCTGCACATACAGAACTGTTCGCAATTCTGGTCCCGCGGGGCTAGACTGCCGCGCAAGATCAGAACCGCAATCCCCTCTGTACGTCCAGTTCAGACTGGACTACAGAGGGGCTGTACGTCTGGGATAGAATCACGCTCATACTATTCTCGTCTCTACTACCTCCACTGGGAGTCTATTCCACGCATCTACCACTCTTTCCATAAAGAAAGATGATAAAATTTCATTCCTACTGCACAGAAGTTAAACTAGCAGAAAAGCTTGTGGAAACAAGTTGACATAGTCCCTGATTCACAAATTAACTTTAGAGGAAGGGAAGGGATTTTGGATTTAGAGCAGCTCAAGGCAAGTTACATTCAGTTATAGGAAGTAATTTCCTGTCCCCAGTCATCTTATAATCTAATGGGGGATATTCAAAATGTTTTAGCTGGTGAGTAGATCTACTAACCGGCTAAAGCATGGTTACCATGATATTCAGCTAAATATCCCCACAGAACACCAAAAATACACCCAATTAAAACCAAGGCAGTCTGTGGGCGGATCCAGGGCGGTGACACTCACTATCTGGTTAGCAGCAATATTCAGCAGCTAACTGGATGGCTTAAGCCAGGGGTGGCCAACTCCGGTCCACTGCCTCCCACTGTATGCAAATATACCATGAATATTCATTAGGGACATCATGAAAACCAGGCTGGATTGTGGTGCACCAGGACTAGTGTTGGCTATCCCTGGCCCTTAAGCGGTTTAAGTTAGGACAGATGAATGTCTGTCCTAACTTTAATTGCTTTGCACTATGCTGTTAGTGGATGAATATTGCTGCTAAGCGGAGAGCACGTTGGTGGCCGAACAGCCTGGATATTCCGCAGTAGAAACCAGATATCTTCTGTTACTGAATATCTGGTTTAAGCAAAGTGGCGGCAGCTAGATGTTAGCCGTTGCCACTGAATATGCCCCCTAAGTTTGTATCCTAGGCAATGAAGAATTAAATGAGTTTTCCAAGATCACAAGGAATAACAGTAGGATTTGAGCCCTAATTTTGCTGGTTTGCAGCCTGCTCTAGTACCCTATATCAAAGGCAGTATAGAAAGTTCAATAAACCATAAACCATACTGCTCTAACCATCAACCTATACCTCTGAAATGGAGATACTGATACTGAGTTTCAGCCTCTGCGGGGCATGGTAAGTGCCTACCTGGAACAAGACTTCTCTGCATGGAATGGATAAAAGGTCAACATTTGCCCATGTCATAAATGTCTTCTCAACTAGTTTTTGGTGTTGTTAATGGGAATGGGATGGCAGTCTGGCACTGGAACCAGCTATACCAGCTGTTTAACCTCTAGCCCAGGAACTGAAACCAGCTTACAGAGATCTGGAATGGAATGGAATTGGAATGGCTTGGATGTGTAATGGGATTATGTGAACAATGTTCAAAGGCTTTGTGGGGAAATATATTCTTAAAATGAGGGGCTATGTGGGTAGAATAAATTACTACCCCTAAATGTATTTTCAGCTCTCCAAAAGTGCTTATGAATCTTTAAGCTAAGGAATATGGGGCATTCCTAAGAGGCTACTAACTTGTCAGGGGAGAAATCTATATAGGGACCATTTTAGGGGATTTTGTTACAATAGTAGCTCAAGGCAAGTTATATTCAGGCACAGTAGGTATTTCCCAATCCCCAGAGGGTTTAGAATGTAAGTTTGCACCTGAAACGATGGATGATTGCTAACTGATTTTCCCAAGATCACAAGGAGCACCAGTGGGATTGAAGCCCTGGCTTTACTGGTCTTCGGTCCGCTGTACTACCCACTAGGCTACACTTTCACTTTTCCAGGTCCATTGTTCAAAAATACATACATATAGGACTGATATTCAAAGGCATTTACATGGCTTTGCAAACCTGCAAACTGTGTAAATGTCATTCAACGGGATATTCAGAGGAATATCTGCAGGTACCACCACCGGGAGTGGCACCTGGCTATAACCAGGCAGTGGAGATATTCAGCTTCTGCCCGGTTTTGGTTACGCAGCGAAAGTAAGGCACGGAAAGGCAGGTCTTATTTTCACCGCAGAAGCTAACCAGCCCACTGCCCGGTTAGATTCTTGCCAAGGATATTCAGAGCCAGGGCAGGACCTGACCCCAGCATTGAATATCCCGGTTTAAAGTTTAGCGGCAGCGGCTACCTGCGTTAGATCAGCTAGCCACTGCCACTGAATATCGGGCTTGTAATATACAGGTGTACATTGCACTTCCACTGGGGACAACATCATTTACATGCATGCTCCTTATCTGCATAACCACTCGATCTTCAAACACACAGCATGCAGGTACTTTGATTAGGTTAGTTCGTGCAGGTTGAAAAGTGTGCAAATTCTTTGCCAGAAAGGTAGCATACTGAAAATGTATTCTGATGTGACTTGGTGTGAAATTAGAATTCATCCAGCATAAGCAAGCTGAGATGCTGTACAAGCTAACAGAGTACCACAGTTTCATGTGCCCAGATGCTAGTGCCAAATGGCAGGATGCCATTTGGAGATCTCGATGTGACTGTACTGAATGCAGAATGTCAGCAACAGGTTGTGAACAGCCTGCTACTGTGCCTGGAAAAGCCCAGTCCCTCATCCGTGAGCACTTGCCTGAAGGCAAAGTGCAAAACCTTGTGTTCAGGGTCTCAGAGTCCTTATTTTGGGTACCAGCACTTCTGCTGCTGTCTGGAGTGTTGCCATGCACAGGTGAAGTGGTGAGATCACAATCCATTAAGTAACTTCTAAGGAGGAAAACGTGTAAGCTTGCTTTCCCCTGCTCCACCTACAAGGGAAAGGATTTTAGATTTAGCTCACAGCTTTTTCAGTAATAGCTCTATGTGAGTTACACTCAGGTACAGTAGATATTCCCCTGTCCCTTAGGGACTTACAATTTAAGTCTGTACCTGAAGCAATGCTGGATTAAGTGACCTACCCAAGGTCACAAGCAGCATCACTGAGATTTGAACCCTGACTTCCCAGCATGCTACTCTAACCAACAGGCTGCTTCTCTACTGGAAGGAGCTTGCCCTTTCTTGCCTCATTTGACCTGCCTTCTGTATGAATTTCATGGGGAAGAAGAAATAGAAGAAACAGCACATGGATGTCGTTAGAACTGATCCGAAGGGGAAGGAGTGCTGGGACTGTGGGGTATCAGTAGAAACAAGGTTCCACTGCTGAAAATGAAGCACTGAAGAGGGCACCCACTGACTTCACTGCTGCCGCCGCACAACTTGTGGTATCTCCTGCCCACTGCTGCACTTGCCCACCACTAGCAGCTAGAGACCAGGAGAGAGGGAGGAAGTGATGCCAGGTGCAGCCTACAAGCAATCACTGTACTAGGGATATGGCTATCACAGTGGCCCCAGGTCCTGCCTCTCAAAGATGCACTGGAAGTCAGTGGTCCTCTGACCAAAGGAATCCTCCCTATAGGAGACCCATCTGTGTGACCATCTCTGTCATTCCTTTTGCTGTCTTTCTGTGGAGATAGAAATGGAGCTTAGCAAGCTACCAAAGGAGATGAAATCTTGCCTACTGAAACTGGAGGACAGCTACTGAAGAGAGACACCCACTACTCTCATTGAAGCAGGATGAGGCACGGGAATGATAGAGACCAGACAGGAGGGTGAAGTAGAATGGCCCAGCGACAATGTTGCATTACCTGCTTCTTGAACCAATACTACTACAGTGTCACATCTGGTACTCTGTATGCTCATTCCCTCTGTGGTTTTTAAAATTCCTCTTCTGGGTCCCAACACTTCCATTCTAGGTGACAATAAAAGAGGCTCAGGAGAGTTATCTTTCTCTTTGCCATTATTTGTTAAGGCAACACCCCTATGGGGTACATTTTTCCAGGCCAGGTCACTGCATCACTCACCTTACTATCAGGACACTAAAGGGGGACTTCAAAACTGCCCCAGAACCTAAGGCATTTGAAATTAAGATGATCTAAAACTTTAAACAGAAGGCACTTACTGTAATTGCGACATTGGTTTCTTCACCGCCTACCAGACGCATGGGCTGATGCAGAAAAGTGTGCTAAGCTTTGTGCGCAAGTTAGCTCAGTTTTAGTGCACACTTTTGTGCACTACCAATGCAAGAGTAAGTTTTGTGCACGAGCTAACTATGCGCAAAGCCTTAAGCAGACAGCAGCACACAGCACGTTTCAAATCCATTTAAATTGATGGTAATGAAGCAATTAGCTATTCAAAATAGATGCAGAGAAATGAGCAGAAAACCAGAAGGCTGATCACAACACCAGTGTTTTAACACTAGTTCTATGGAGGTGTAAAGGGCCGCTCGTTGTTCTGCGGTCAGTGCCAGTGAGGAGCTTATGCCTGTTTCTTCTGCATGCATATGCTGGTATGTTATTCTGAGCATAGCAATTTTTGCAGAATTATTGTATATGCACAGAGGTGTCAGTGGCAAGAGATTATTCTAGCATGCGTGCTGAGCTGTGTATGGCACTTTGGAGTTGCAGCAGCATTGCCGCTAAGCAGCTTCAAGCTGTGCGGGAACCCTCTGCCAGCGTTCCTGCCAATGAGAACTAGTGCAAAGTGACTGCGCTTTGAATTGCAAGGGAGAGGAGGTCTGGACCTGCCTATCCCTCGTGATTCAAAGATTGATTGCATTGCACCACCCTTCACTGGCAAGAACACCTGCAGAGGACTCTCATGCAGCTTAAAGGTGCTTAGCGGGAATGTTGATGTGCAAAACATCCACACACATGCTGAAATGCTGCTCCGCGCTACATACTAATATTGCGGAAATTGTTATGTGCAGAACAACATTCCAACATATGTGCACTGGCTGCCAATACAGTTACTGCTAACGCAGATCCATGTACATATGCGTCTGGCATGCGTGCATGGGTCTGTGCATGCTCTCGCATGCTAGTGCATGGTTCTTGGGTATAGCCCATTGGCATATCCTTTGTTTACAGCACTGAGAAGCAAACTTTTTGCCTTAGGCTTATGTGAAAAAACTGTGCGCTGAGCTTTAACACACAGATCTAACACAAAGTAACATCAGCCCGAGTGTCTTCTGCTGTTTGTGTTCCTCAGTTTTCTTACTCCTCTGCAATACCTAGCACCAGGCACACCTCCATGCCCCCAGGCCACCTTTCCCTCTACAGCTTTGAGTACAAACCGCACCACCTGTAATTTACCTATATATTCAGGCAATAACATCCCTATCTCTTTGTGCTCTGATCTGATGAAGGTAGCTGTAGCTCTGGAAAGCTAGTCACAAATGCATAATAGCTTAGTCCAACTTGAAAATTTCACCTCAAATTTGTTTTCGCCTATAACAAACAGGTTATTTCACGCTGAACTAAATTCAGAAAGCAGGCTGCAAGGCAGCATGTTTTTAAACACACATTCCTTTTCCATTTTACCATGTTATCTTCTTGTCACTTCAGCCTAAGGAGAACAGCAAATAAATCAATTTAATTTCTCCTCCTGTTTTGCAAATCATTTACTCCTGACACTTCTGTGATCTCTTTGCTTTTTCCCCACTTCTCACCTCCACCATAAAGTAGATCATTAATTTTGAACACTTTGCTTTTCCTACAGGCTGTTTTTGATATGACTTAAATACATGGAGGTTGCAAGAATATGAGGCACCCTAGGCAAATCCTCATTCCTACCCCCTCCCTCTCTCCCCACCGCAGCTCTTACCCAGAGCCTTCGACCCTACATGCTGTTGGTACTGTGTTTTGAACAGCCTCTTCTGCCCCCTCTGACACAGATTTTTTGTTCGCATGGGGGCAGAAGTGGCTGATCGAAGCACAGTATCAAGGGCATAGAGTGTCGGAGGTTCTGGTTAAGCGCTGCTGTGCTGTTTTACTGTCATTACCACTACTTCAGGTCCTGGAGAGGAGCAGCAGTAGCAACAGTGGCAGAATGGGATACCCTGGAAAGGTTAGTGCTCTAGGCAACTGCCTAGTTTGCCTAGTGGTCCGCTGGCCCTGCTTAAACACCTTAAAACAACTGAAATAAACCTTTAAAGTTGCTGCAGCAGCATGTCATTCTTTAAAGCAGGAAAAACTAGGAAAAACAAATGACAAATGTGCATATATAGTGGGAAATACAAACCATACATGAATCAAAACAGGTCACAAGAATGGATAAGGAGATGGGATCTGAAACTTAGGGATGAGAGGCTGATAGCAGCAGCCAGGACAATGGATTATGGATGAGATGACTCACATCAAGTTTAGAAAAACTGTCTAAAACTGTCATGTAGATTCTGCAAGGAACTAGAAACAGTTACTCGTCTCGCAGCTGACTACGATGTGCTGATGACAGAAAATTTCTATACAGAAAGGTACAATACAGTGGCACATGTCATCCACTGGAAACTCTGGAAACACTACATCACTGTACTGAAAAAGAACTGGGATCATGATCCTAAGAGAATTACGAAGGATGAAGAGATCATGATCACTTGGGACATTCCCATTCCAACCGATAAAAAGCTTGATGCAAGGAAACTGGGCAGAGTGTTAAAGGAGACAAACATGAGAATGGCATCACTCATAGAGGTGTCAGTGCCAAACAATTCTGTGAATTCTGTAGAAGATCGTCAAGTTCCAAGAAATGCAGTCAGAAAGATACGAAAATGTGGCAGAAAGATACAGAAATGATTCCCATAATATGGGATGCCACAGGCCTGATTAAAAGCAACTTCCAAGCACGCACTGGTAGGTCGCTTATACATGTTACATCCTATGAACTCCAGAAGGAAGCTCTCTTTGCATGATACTAATATTATGGCGAGCATTAGCAGATAACTTGAAAGATCATACTCCAGGTGCCCTGGCTTACGAGTGAGGCCATTAGAAACATTATCCCTAGACTGAAATCAAAATTTATAAATGACCCATATCTGGTTTATAGGAAGCCCATAGTAAAGAACATAAAAGAATGACATCACTGTGAGAGGTCAAGGGATGCCCACAACTAGCAGTGGGAAAAAGACACATTCAGCTGTGTCCTAGCATTCCATCCACCCCAACACGACTCCTTCCTAGCATCGTGTCAAGGTTCCTGTATTAACTGTCCAATCCAAATGTATCACCTTATAGTTGTTTCTTTGTTTTTATTTAATAACCTTTATTTCTGTACATTCAACTGAGCTGGACTAACACGGTAACTACACTAGCAAAGGTTCCTCTAAGCCTAAGGACACAAAGGTCGCAACTGCTAGGTGGATGGAGTTTGCAGTCTGAAGCTTACCACTGTCCTGCCCCAGAACAACAAACTTCTGCGGTGGGGTTTCCAGCCAGCCGCAGACTCGGGCACACGTTTTCCTTCCAAAGCTTACACAAAGCAGGCGGGGGAAGAGAGAAGCCTGGCTTCATTCCTCTCGCTTTCTTTCCCCCTCCTCGCTCTTTAGAGAGTTTAATACACGTAAAGATGGTGAGGTTGTATGTTTGCAAATAGCTCTCCGGATAGAATTCACCAGGTACCTGGCCAAGAAGTGGCCAATTTGCAGCACCCTGGAAAATGTTCTCCGGTTAAGCAATGGCAAGCAGCCCTGGAGGAGAGAAACTCACCTTGGCGAGCGATCCGTTTCTTGGAAGCTCTCCCTCCCGTCTGTCAGGCTTTCTGAAGCTGCACTGCTTCCCGTCCCTTGATCTCTCTCCTCTTCACTGCCAAGCTGCTGCCTCCCCCCCCCCCCCCTCGTTTAGTTCCCCGGTGAGTATTGCATGATTTTTTAACACTGGAAAGAAGAGGGAAGACGCTGATGGTCTCTAGGCTGCTGTTTCGCTCTTTGTATATTTTGCGTGCGTCTATATCTCTCTAAATAAGGACAAGACTCCCTCCGTCTCCTAATACACACAAACGCCTAAGCTGGGCTCAGGGCTGCAGGAGTCTTTATTGCTGACTGTAGCGTTGCATCGCGCTTGCTGAGCTGAGCTGTGCCGGACACACTCAGCCTTGGACGACGTTCCCCGCTCACCTTTTCCAGAGTCTCCGGACACTGGCAGAGACCGAGAGTGTCCCGGGGAACTGGGTGCACGTGCACCCCTGAAGAATAAAAGCAGCTCGGAATAAACAGGGACCTAAGGACAATGTGTGCCAGCACCATCCAGCCAAGGACTCGAGAAGAATAAAAAGGCTGCGATGACACTGAAAATGAATGACAGACTCATAGACTTTATGACAATCCCAAAGAGTGAAAGACGGAAAAGCGCAAACAGACTTGTTTAAAACACTGGCTTGCCCGAGTTTGGACAAATACAATTGCCTACTTAAGGGGGCCCTTCTAATGGTTAAAAATAAGTCACAAAGAAAACTGCAGATAAATGCCATAAGGATCTGTCCACTCTGCTCATGCACACCAACTACAAAGCTCTACAATCCTTTCTCACAGAGATTCTCTGTGCCTGCCCCATTACATTTTTTAATTCAAAGGCAGGCCTCCTCTCCACTGTCCTCTGGGGAACTGATAAGAACATAAGATATGTCATACTGGGTCAGACCAAAGTCCATCAAGCCCATTATCCTGTTTCCAACAGTGACCAATCCAGGACACTAGTATCTAGTATCTAGCAGTTTCCCAAAAAGGTACACAGGTTCCACAATGCTTGTCTTGGGACAAGCAGTAGATTTCCCGGGTCCTCTTTAATAATGGTTTATGGGCATTTCTTCCAGGAACTTGTCCAAACCTTTTTTAAACCCAGCTACACTAACAGGTTTTACTACATCCTTGGCTAACAAATTCCAGAGTTTGATTATGCGTTGAATGAAAAAATATTTTCTCTTATTAGTCTTAAACGGGTTACACTGTAGCTTCATTGCATGTCCCCTAGTCTTTCTACTTTTTGATGGCATAAACAATCAATCTATGTTTACCCGTTCCACTCCATTCATTAATTTATAGACCTTTATCATATCTCCCCTCAGCCGTCTCTTTTCCAGGTTGAAGAGTCCTAACCTTTTAAGCCTCTCTTCATAAGAGTATCCTTCCATCCTCTTTATCATTTTGGTGGCTCTTCTCTGTACCTTGTCTAATTCCGCTATATCTCTTTTAAGATACAGTGACAAGAATTGCACACAATATTCAAGGTGTGGTCGCAGTGGAACGATGCAGAGGTATTATAATATCCTTTCTTTTATTCTCCATTCCTTTCCTTATGATACCTAGCATTCTATTTGCCTTCTTGGCTGCCGCTGCACACTCGGCAGAAGTTTTCAACATGTTATCCATGATGATTCCTAAATCTTTTTCCTGGGTGGTGGTTCCTAATGTGGAACCTTGCATCGTGTAACCATAGTTTGGGTTGTTCTTTCCTAGCTGCATAACTTTGCACTTGTCCACATTAAATTTCATCTGCCATTTGAACATCCAGTCTTGCAATTTATCAAAGTCCTCTTGCAATTTTTCACTATCCTCTTAGGTTTTAACAACTTTGAATAATTCTGTGCCATCTGCAAATTTGATAACCTCACTCGTTATTCCCATTTCCAGGTCATATACGAATGTGTTAAAAAGCAGCAGACCGAGCACAGATCCCTGGGGCACTCCACTATTCACCTTTCTTCATTGGGAAAATTGGCCATTTAGCCCTACCCTCTGCTTTTTATCTTTTAACCAGTCCCTGATTCAACAATAGCACATCACCTCCTATCCCATGACTTTTTATTTTCGCCAAGACTCTCTCATGAGAGATCCTGTCAAAGGCTTTCTGAAAATCCAGATACAATACGAAGTGTGACAAAAAAGAAATGAGACTGCCCATAAATGTTTTATTACAAAATCTACAGAGAAATTACGCATTGTCCCCTTCAAAATAATCCCCCTCAGAGTTAATGCACTTCTGCATTCGCTTATGCCACGTACGGAAGCACTCAATAAAGTCCTCCTCCTTGAGGTCCCTCAGCTCCCTTGTCACAGTTGTCTTGATCTCGTCTACAGAGGGGAAATGAGTTCCTTTGAGCACAGTCTTCAGCCTGGAGAAGAGCCAGAAGTTGCACAGTGCGAGATCTGGGGAATAAGGACAGTGGTCGAGAGCTGTGATCTGTTTGTTGGCCAAGAACTGCCTCACACTGAGCGCAGTGTGTGTGGGCGCGTTGTCCTGGTGGAGCAGTCACTACTTATCTCCACAGCTTTATATCAAGCATGGGTATTGTTTAAAAATTCTATCTTGGAAGCCCAGACCAGCTGTATTCCACCCTTTAAGAAAAGTAGAAGGAAATCCAAAAAACTGCCAGCATGGTTTAAAGGTGAGGTCAGAGAGGTTGTTGTAGCCAAAAAAGCATCATTCAGGAAATGGAAAAAGGAGCCAAATGACAAAAACTGGAAACAACATAAGAACTGGCAAGATAGATGCAAGATAAGGCATTCAAAGAGAGAAATTGAAAAAAAAAGCTTGCCATGGAAGCAAAAATGCATAATAAAATTTTTTTCAAGTAGATTCGTAGTAAAAAACCTGTGAGAGTCAGTTGGACCATTAGATTATAGAGGGGTAAAACGGGCACTAAGAAGGGACAAGGTCATAGCGGAGAGACTGAATGAATTCTTTGCTTCGATCATTACTGAAGAAGATATATATAGATTGATATGATATACCGTATTATCATTACATCAGAGCCTTTTACCACATGAAAACAATTTTAAAAGTGTGGCCAGTCGCATGCAGTGGGTATGTTGGAAGAGTGGTGTGGGCTGCAGGTTGCTAGATTAGCTGGTGAGCTATATACAAAGTGTGTCCATCAATAAAACTGTTTCAGGCTATGGCCGTTTATGCCTGTATTTATTTATTTATTTTATTTAACTGTATTTATATCCCGCCTTTCACCGGGTCAAAGCGGTGTAACATTGAGAGGGGGGGTGGACAATAATCTACTTCTGGGGGTGGGGGCTATCACCAAGTGTCCAACATTAATGATTTTAACAAATACTTGGGATATAGACATAGATGTTGCGTTGCAGTCTTTTAGAGCATATGTTCATGGAGGTGAGCTGGGGGGGGGGTTGGGAGGTGGTCAGTGGTGGGTGCTTGTTTCTGGTCCGAGGTATTCTTGGAATAGGGCGGTTTTTAGTTGTTTCCTGAATGATGAGGGGTCTCCATTGTTTCTGATGTGACTTGGTAGCGAGTTCCAGAGGGTTGGCGCATATAGTTCGAAGGCTCTGTTGCAGGTCCGTTGATTGCATTTGGTTCGTTTATGGGGGATGGTGAGGGAGTTGTTGGAGGTTTGTCTCGTTGTTCTGTTGTGGGCTGGTCGGGGTAGTTGTGTGCGGAGCTGGGAGGTCTGAGTCTGGTAGAGAGCTTTATGAGTAAGTAGGGCAGCTTTGTATTTGGTTCTTGCTTCGAGGGGGAGTATGTGTAGCTCCCTTAGGACATGGGTGATGTGGTCTCGCTTTTTTGTTTTCTGGATAATCCTTGCTGTGGTATTTAAGGCAGTTCGGAGTGGGTTGGTGTGGGTGGCTGGTAGTCCGTGGTAGATTATGTTGCAGTAGTCCAGGTGGGGGAGTGTCATGGCTTGCATCACTGTTCTGAAGTCCTGTGGTTCAAGGAGAGGTCTGAGGCGTTGTACTGTTTTGGCTTTGTGGAATATCGTTCCAGTGTTTTTTTTGATTTGTTGCTTGAGTGTGAGTGCTTGATCTATGATGATTCCTAGATACTTGATGTGCGGTTGTATTTGTATTTGTGTGGTTCCAATGTTGAGAACAGTCTGACATAGATCTGAAATCAGTGTGCACACCCCAAAGCACTCTCAGCTAAATTGCCCAAACTAAGGTGCCCTGTAAAGTGCCCTAGCTGTGTCCTTACACTATCCCGATAAGCAGAGCAGAAAGTGTGTGCAGATGACCTGGTGTAGCTGTGTAGCCAGGCATTGCAATGTTAAAAGGCCTAGAACACTGGTTAATACAATGCCTTCACAGCCAGTGGTGATGGGTTCGTAGACCCCAGTGTGCCAACATCAAGATAAATGCCTAAGACATATATCGTGGTAAGAAGAGTCAGACACATCTCTGCAATGTGTGTCTGCAGCATAAATCTTTTCACCGTAGCCGTGTACCCCAAGGTGTCTCACAGCATGGCGTGGCAGAAAGTGCATCATAAGGCGCCCTATGAAGTGGCCTGGACAAAGGGCAGAAAGCCTGCAGTGCCACGTATCTTGGCGGCGCCACTGTTCGCCGTGTACCGGCCATGGCACGGACAAGTATCTAGCACACCGTAGGGATGCGCGGCAGCACGCTTTGATGGTTGGCAGCACATGTTGATGCGTGGCAGCGTGCGTTGATGCATGGCAGCGCGCATGCGTGCATATGCGATGTGCGTGCATGCATCAGCAAGGCATCAGAGAAAATGGCGACGCGGTCCAGGAAGCCTGCCTTCACCCGTCGGGAGCTGCAACACCTTGCAGGACTAATCTGTGCTAGGTAGCACAAATTATTCCCCGGCTCCTCCAAACACCAGGACCTCTGCCGTGTTAGGAGGGCATGGGAGCGCGTCACGAGGCGGTACAATCGTCTTGCCGACTACCCACGTGAGGTAAGTGTATGGGGACAGGTCACACAATGCAAGTTGTGCAACACATTATCCAGCAATGAACACACATCATACATGTACAACATGGTATAGACACCAATCTTTGGGCCATCCAGTGCTGAATGTAGATGTGCATGCTGCTGTGTGTAGGTATGCCCTATCCCCAGGAGGCTAAGGACCTGATCACAGAGGTCCAGTTGTCAGCCTGGTGTTATGGTACCTGCTGCTGTTGATGTGTTAAAATCCACCCTAACCCCAGGAGCACTTAGATCTGCCTAAATAGGCCTGGTAAACAGCATACTGACATGGTAGGTTCTGCAGTTGCAGGTTCACAGATCTGCCCTACCCCCAGGAGTCCTGAGACCTGATGACACACGTGTGTAATAAATCCAGATATTGTGGTAGTTTATGCAAGATCAGGTCACACATCTGCCCCAGGAGGCCCAGACCTGATTACACAGATCTGTAATAAATCCTGTTGGTATGGTAGTGTATGCAGTTGCAGGTGCACACATCTGCCCACCCCCAGGAGTCCTGTGACCTGATCAAAGTGGTCTGTTATCCATCCTGGTGGTATGGTCGGTTATGCATTTGCAGGTTAAAACATCTGCCCTACCCCCAGGGAGCCTGAGACCTGATCAAAGTGGTCTGTCAGTCACCCTGGTGTTATGGTATTTATTTATTTATTTATTTAACAATTCTTATATACCGCGCTATTTGTTATCAGTTCGGTTTACATTCAACAACGAGAGCTCAGTGCAATCAAGACTGTTTGAGTTTACATTATAACAGGGGTTAGAACTTGGACCATATAGGGTAACTATTTACATGTTGCGATATCTTTAAACGATACAAATACAGAGTAACTATATGTATGTGCTGCTGTTGATATGTTCTGATCCACCCTACCCCCAGGAGTCCTGAGACCTGATCAAAGTGATCTGTCAGTCACCCTGATGTTATGGTATATGTTGCTGTTGATGTGTTCTAATCCACCCTACCCCCAGGAGCCCTGAGACCTGATCAAAGTGGTCTGTTATCCATCCTGGTGGTATGGTCAGTTATGCATTTGCAGGTTAAAACATCTGCCCTACCCCCAGGGGGCATGAGACCTGATCAAAGTGGTCTGTCAGTCACCCTGGTGTTATGGTATATGCTGCTGTCGATATGTTCTAATCCACCCTACCCCCAGGAGACCTGAGACCTGATTACAAAGGTCTGTATGAAATCCAGATATTGTGGTAAGTTATGCAGGGTCAGGTCACATATCAGCCCTATTCCCAGGAGGCCCAAACCTGATTACACAGGTCTATTATGGATCCTGATGGTATGGTAGGTGCAGCTGTGGTTGTATTCCAATCCACCCCACCCCCAGGAGCCCTGAGACCTGATTACAAAGGTCTGTAATAAATCCAGATATTATGGTAGTGTATGCAGTTTCAGGTCACACATCTGCCCTCTCCCCAGGAGGCCCGTACCTGATCACAGAGGACAATTATAGATGCTGGTGTTAGGGTACATGCACCTGTTGGGGTTTCACAGCTCTGCCCTAACTCCAGGAGGGCCCAGACCAGATCACAGATGTTACTAGCTCAGCTAGGTGTGGTGGGCCATGCTCCTGTTGCAGTCGCCCACAACTGCCCTATTCACAGGAGGCCTTAGTCGTGACCACAGAGGTATAGTAGAAAGCCTAGTGTCATGGTAGTGGTGCCTGGCAATGTGTGCAGAGCCATCCACCTCCCGCTCTATCTCAGAACACATCACCCATGTGTTGTAAGGATAACATGGTGCCATAGCGGGTGTGTCGGATGATGTGGGTAGGTCAGGCAAACACACAGGTGTGTGCCGGACCACACAGGGAGTTAGGGAACACCTCCCCTGGACACCAGCATGGCCAAACCACACGTGGCATGGTGCTGCCATGTCATGCAAGGAGAGTGTAGGAACAGGGTATGGGGGGTCCGGGAGGTTACGCACAGTACACATAGGTGGCACCTCACACATGCCCAGACCCACAGCCACACAAACAGGGTGCGCTGGCAACAGATAGTAGAGGACACACTGGCCAGAGCAGCAGAAGCAGCATGCTGCTGCTCACAGAGATGTGTGATATGCGGTGGGCACCCACCAGAGATATCTGGCCCCTAATGCTCCCACCCATTGCTTTTCCCCCAGGTAGAGGATCTATGGAAAAAAGGTCGGGAGTTGCGGCTGCACTGTCCGGAGGTCCTTGCCCGCCTCCAAAGGAGGGCGCTGGAGCAAAGTGGCGGTGAGTGTTGCGGCCTCTGCAGCACAGAACAACATGTCACAGTGGCCCAACAGCCTGTGGGAGGCCAAACTATGTACATGTGGTATGTGACTCACATGATGGTGTGCTAATGACTGTCTTCCCCCACAGAGGATGCTGCTGCTGGTGAGGGCCCATCTACATCGGGGCCCCTCCAGAACACGCCCCACAGCGCAAGTCCAGCCAGAGGAGGAGGAGGTGGCAGAGGGTGAAGAGGAAGAGGACAACATGGAGGGAGCGGAGGGTGGGGTGGAGGGGGAGGGTGAGTTGTATGCAGCAGGGGGTAAGGAGGGCAAGGGGGAGGTGGAGGAGGAGGAGAGCGGGGAGGGGGGCGAGAGAGAGGGTGGGGGGGATGGGTCAGGGGGGAGGAGGGAGTGTGGACGGGGGGGATGGGGGCTCTGTGGGTGGGAGGGGACACAGGACAGCACAGGACACTGTGGGTCCCTGCCAGCTGCCACATGTGTGCGGCGATGGTGTCTGCCTGGGAGTAGTGTCCCCACCCATTGCCACAGACAGGGCCCACGCCCATGCCACCACACAAACATCGGGCACCTGGCATGGATGTGGTGGCAGGTGTGTGCGGGACCTGTATGTGGCAGTGGGTGGTGTGCTGCAACGCCAGCGGACCCAGGACCGTACCATCCGGTGGCTGGCAGGCGCCATTCAGTGGTTGGCTGCCGAGATGCACATGCAGCGTACAGATGCTATGGGTGGTGCATCTCGACAGCCATCCCCTGATGGGCGTCCCTGGAGAATTTAAAGGGCACAGGGGTGCCCACACACGTGTCCTGTGCTGTCCTGTCAACCAGAACAGAACATGGGGTGTTCTGTAAATATTAAACAATGTACATTTGTAAATAAACATGTTTGTACGTATGGCACAATGGTCACGTGTCTCCCTTACAGACGGACTGTGGACATGAGCATGGGACATGTGTGTAGATCCCTATGTGTATGCGTGGTAGACATAGGTAACATACATGGATCGTCTCCACATGCAGGAGTGGGGGCTGCCCATGTGCGTAAGCGTCTGTATCCCCTGGTGCCTCTGTGATGTGCCGATGTGCAGTGTGTCCCAACAGCTATGGTCACATGCATGTTGCCTGTGATTTGTAGGCTGCATATCTGATGCACCATGCCCGTGGGGCAATAGGGGAAAAGGCTAGCAGCAGGTATGTGGCAGGAAGGGTAAGAGGGACTGCTGTACCCAGGAGCTGCACAGGGGGATAGCTTGTGAGGGCGAGACAGGTCGATGCAGGTCCCGAGGATGAGTGGTGGGGAACTACAAGCACTGGGGAAGAGTGACCAGCTGACTGTAGCGAGCTACCTTTGTCTGCCTGTGCTGCATGCAAGCCTATGTGGGTAGACAGCCACATAGGCCCTGGTGTGGGCAGGGAGGATGGTCACACATGTGTGTATAATAATGGTGAGCATATGAGGTGGGAGAGGGTGACATATCCCTACAACAGACATGTACCACTGTGAACATCTTGCTGGGCAACGGGTGAGGTTGGGTATACCCCCACGCATAGGTAGGAGGGTGACCACCTGGCACAGTCCATGGCACACAGGGCATGGTACAACCTATGTGCGTTGATTGGTGGCAGTACAGACACCACACCCCTGAGGGATATGGGTAGGCACATGTGGGCAGGGTGACAATATGGGGTGCAGGGTATTCAGGGGATCACAGTGCCACACATTGAAAACAAACACATAGTTAGTAATAGGCTGTGATGTCTTTATTTACAATGTTCACATCCTCCGTGGCCGGCCACGGCGACCACAGCCCAACCTATCCCTCTGTCCCGGGACTGCTGGTGCCGCCTATGGCGCCAGTGCTGGCTGCTGTGTACGGGCAGCCATGGCCTCCTGGGCATCTGCAATATGGAGTAGCACCCCTGCCATTGTGCCCGCTGTGGCCCGCAGCTGGTGGATCTCCTGGTGAATGGCCAACAGAGCCTGACTAGTGCCTGTGGGTGGGACACAAGGTGATGTGTGAGACACCTGTTACAACCCTCACTGTGACACATGCACATGTCAGGCATATCCCACCAGACCAGTCTGCAGAAAAAGCATGCACGCAATGACTAGCAATGCATGACCATGTGTACATCTGTGTGTCCCATGAGCCATTCTCATGCCAGGAAAGGGTCCTGATGAGGGGTCATGTGAATCACAGATCTCACACATGGTACAGTGTAGCAGTTCAATGTGTCAATGCATAAGCTGCGCACTGGTCGTATGAGATAAGCCAGATGACATGGGGAGTCATGGCACACACATACATAGATCTGGGGGCCCTGTTTTCTATAACGCTGGCGCACAGTACAGATTACGGTGACAAGCTATGCTAGGTACCAATACCCATGGTGAGGGGTCAGTCAAGTAAGCTTTCTAGGTGACCTGAGATAGGTGTTTACCGCTGTGCGCTTCCTTGGGGTATATGGCCGTGAACAGTGTGCGTATGTCTGAGCTTCTCAACATGCTGACACTTGACAAGCCATGCTACAATAGGGGGGAACGCACATGGCACAGACCCCCCCACAACATAATATACGATCTGCTATGTTGACAACATATTGTGGTGCACATGCAATCTCATTGTGGATGTTATATCAACCCCCATGGGGATTGTTGCATATGCTGATACCCATCTTCAGCATCGTACCTTGCTGAGGCACTGTGGGCCCGCAACTCCACCAGGATCATGGCCATGCTGGTGGAAGGGGTGGCTGATGTCCCTGGCGCCTGCACGGTGTGGTGACTCCCCTCCATCTCCAGACCCTCTACAGCCTGTGAGTTGCTGCTAGTGGCCCCCACTGTAGCGTTGACATCCGGTGGCATGTCCTCTGCCTCAGGCAGCACATTGTCTCCTGTTGTGCCTTTGCCATTGCTGGCGGTGTCCCCATACATTGCGGCCTCTGGCCCCTCAGCATCCTGAGGCCCTGCCACTTCTTCCTCCTCATGTGCCTCCATGGTCCGGTAGTCACCTGGGGGGTGGAAAAGGGTACACAGCACAGATGAGTTTGCGCAGCGCACCTATAATTCAGTTGGCATAATCTTTTAAGGTGGAGGGAGCCCTGGTTCCGGCTGGTGGAGTATGCATAATGTTATGCACTTTTTTATCATTTTTGTTTATATTGTTTAAGATTGGGGTGTCAATTCATCACGCACAGATTTTGGTATCCCCACTCAATAGTGTGGATCACACCTGCCATGACAGGTTCATTTGAAGTAATATCTCCTATATGGACTAGGTGGAGATTTTTTAACATCTCTTCCAGATAAAAGGTTACATCAGGTTTCACATAAAAATTTTTATAATTGTGTGGTTCCTTTTGATTGAGCCCCTTTTTGGCGGTAATTATTTGTCACACATGTAGTTACTAAAAATGTTTGCATTCTTAGTCCTTTTTAATACTATTTCTCATTTTAATTCATTAGTGCACTCCAAGATGGGATTAAGCATGGTTATTATTCAAGTTATTTAAGTTATATATAGCACTAAATTCTTTTACACAATACCTCTCAGGTTGTTCTCAATCCAACTGTTTGATATCGTGGTGTGCAGTATATATACATTTTTGTGAGTCTTGGGTTAGATTACCTGGAACATCTATCAAGACATCAAGGAGAGGTTCCTAAAACAGGCATGTATTTTGAATTGGTTCCCTTTTATCCTTTTTTATCCTTTTATTCTTTTATTATTCTTTTTATTTCTCCATTTTAACACAATTCTAATGTATACGCACAATGTTTACCTTTTTGGTTATTTTAGACTTTTTATTCATTTTTATCATTTTTTGCACAGTTACCCTCCCTTTTTCTTTAGTTTGAATGCCCTTGCTATTCTGTTGTCACACTCCTGTAGTTCCTTGAGTCATTCGTATAATATTTTAGTTTTGTGAAATATCATTATTTATTTCTTAACATGTTATTATTTATTTATTGATTGTTCTAAATGTGTATGTATTTATGAATGCCTATATTGTTTTATGGTGTATCCATTAGTATACATGTTTTTAATCTTGTTGCTTCATCTGTATTTCTGTATCATGGTTTATATGTACTATTTTAAGTAATTCATATTTCGTTTTATCTGTCCATATTTATTTATGGTTTTCAATTATTATTTATTTATTTCATGTGCACTAATGATTGTTCTTAGTCCTTTTTATATTATTCACATTATGATTATGTGTTTTATTTTTATTATTTTTAATATTTGTGTGTTTAGCCAATGAGCCCCTGAAGAAGGTGTTGCGAAACACGGCCTGTGTCGGGCCTGGCTGGTTTTCAATTGAATAAACAGTTCTTCCAATACAATCCACGGTTCTGTTTGGTCTTTGTCTTGGCACGTGGATAAGTGCTCCTTCGTTGGCACCTGTGTAGTACATCCTCGCCAAAATCAATGTGTTGTCCGCCTGTGCCTGATGTTGGTGCGCCTACAATGGGGACAGCACATGTGCCTACAGTGTGCTATGCCTGGCATGGGGTGGGGGGGAGCAGCCTCATTCCCTGGTGTAGCTGTGCCACATGGGATGCAGTGTGTGGAGGATGGTGTGCTGAGTGCCGCGTCCCCTATCTGTGGCATCAGGTATGGACTGGCCACCTGACCTTGGATGTAGCCTCAGCAATACATGTGGCCGTGGTGCATGTGGGAGCCCTGAGTGGGATTGTGTGCCATCATTGTGTGTGTGAGCGATGTGCTAGCATTGCCCTGAGTAGTGTGCATGTTAGATGTTGCAGGATGTGTCCATGTCAGCCAGACATGTGTGGGGGCCCTCCACTTTGCAAGACACTGTGCAGTGTGGGTGGACAGCTATCCCATACTCCACGGGTGTGGTGGGGTGTCTCAGGGGATGGGTGGAGCACTGCTGGGCATGGGGTTGCACCGTGTGTGGGGGTATGGGAATGTGTGTGTGGCACTGCAGGATGTGTATAAGGGCTGATCCCAGGTGGTGTGTGGTTTGTGCTATGTGTAGTTGGTACAAGTGTGGCAATGTGTACACCAATGTCTGGTGAGGGTGGGTGGGGGATCCCCACTGTATGTGGGCCCCGACAAAGTGTTAAGTGACATGTGTGTGATGTGTTTGCTGGTGTTTGTTTGCGTCTACATCATCATCCCCGTGTGTTAGGCCCTTCCATGTCAGAGGTCTGGGATATGTCCCTGGATAGGTAAGAGCATACAGACGTCAAATGTGTTTTGGTGGTGTGTGTGGGTACCCCCAGGCCAATGTGTCCTGGCCTAGTTGTATGTCCCTCTTGTATGTCTCCCCCTGTCACAATGTGCTGGGTGACTGGCTGCAAGGGTATGATGAATGGTTGTGACCTATATGCCAGATACTATGTTAACAAGTAGACCTCAGGGGGACAGAGAAATCAGGTTGATAATAATCAACACACCGCAAAAGGAGTAGGCACAAATAAACAAATCAATATAAACCCTCATAAGCCATTACATTACTGATCTGTAGTGCTGTGAATTGTTGCTGTGCAGCTTAACCCTCTGGGCTTTGCATGGAGGTTTTCTGGACCATTGATGTGTGCAGTATTCAATCAGATGTGGGCCTTGTCTGCCATGCCCCCTGCTTCTCCACAGCTTTGCCGCCCTTAACTACGTTCAGGACTGTGCCTATCATGCACACAGGCCCAGGTACCTTTCACACACACCCTGTACCTATCCTGCCATGTGTTGCTGTGTCATCACCCCACAGTTGCCTGTGGTAGGGCACACATGCTCTCAGGACATGGTCCCCCACCAATCCCCTTCATGTGCCACATGTGCTTGGGCGTGCCCTGTACGTGTGCAGCATATCTATTACTACTAAGCATTTATAAGGCAGTACCAGGCGCATGCAGAACTGTAAAAGTGGACACACACAAAGACAGTCCCTGCTCAACAGAGCTTACAATCTAAAAAGACAAAGCAATAAAAGGTGTAGCAAAAAGTTAGGAACAAGAGCAAAGAGACAAGAGCAGGAGAGACAGGACAAAGGAAAGAGGTAGGAACAAGTGTGAGAGGAAGACAGAAAAGTGATATAACAGAAGGGAAGGAAGGAGAACAGCAAACTCATGAGCCAAAGGCAGAGGCGAAAAGATGAGATTTTAACTTGGGTTTGAAGAGGGGCAAAGAAGATGCCTGACGTATAGACAAAGGACGTTTATTCCAAGGGTAAGGAGCAGCAGTTGTACACGTTCCATTTCATTCTTGACCACCTCCAACTTCCCTTGGTTCATGCTTCGTACGTTCCATGTTCCAATGTGTAAGACATCTTTACAGCTTCTGACTCTCATTTCATGCGCAGCTACATCAGCAGTCAGACTTCCCGAGGGCTTTGATCCAACCACATCATAAATGCTGGCTTTACTCTGAAAAGTCTTCAGCTCTTCCCCAGTAGCTAGTTGAGTGCCTTCCGACCTGGGAGTCTCATCTTCCAGCACCATAGCACAATTTGTTTTGTTGTAACTATCCATTGGGTTTTCATGGCAAGATACAGAAGTAGATTGCCGGGCCTTCCTTCCGCGCAGTTTAAGCCAAAATGGATGACGGAAGAAACTCTGAAAATTGCCCAGAAACGCAGAGAAGCTAAAGCCAAAGGAGAAAGAAAGACAATCGCAGAACTCAACAGAGATTTCCAACGTGCAGCAAGACAGGACAAGGAAAAGTACTACAATGACACTTGCAAGGAAATAGAAGCAGAAACTATTAGAGGAAGAACAAGATCGGCTTTCCTAAAGCTGCGAGAGTTAAAGAAAAAGTTCCAGCCCCGAATTGGAATGTTACAAGATGCTCAAGGTTCTATGTTGAATGATGCTGAGAAGATCAAGAAAAGGTGGAAGGAATATACAGATCAAGTGGACCAACAGCCGTTTCAACCTATACCTTATGATCAGGAACCATTGGTGATGAAAGAAGAAGTTGAAGCAGCATTGAAAGCCTTATCAAAGAACAAAGCACCAGGCATTGATAGCATTCCCATAGAAGTATTGCAGCAATCTGATGCAGCTGTTACCGTACTTACAAGGCTCTGCCAAGAAATATGGAAGACAACATCATGGCCAACTGACTGGAAAAGATCTGTGTTTATACCAATACTAAAGAAAGGTGATCCAACTGACTGTGGAAATTATCGCACAATCGCTCTGATCCCACATGCCAGCAAGATTCTACTGAAGATTATTCAAAAGAGACTACAGCCATACCTAGAACAAGAACTACCTGAAGTGCAAGCAGGGTTCAGGAAAGGGCGAGGAACGAGAGACATCATTGCGGATGTGAGATGGATCCTTGAAAAGACTAAAGAATACCAAAAGGATATCTATTTGTGCTTTATCGACTATAGCAAGGCTTTTGACTGTGTAAACCATGAGAAACTCTGGGCCACATTAAGAAGCATGGGTATACCAGAACACCTGATCGTTCTCTTGCGTAATCTGTACATTGATCAAGAAGCAACAGTTCAAACGGAACAAGGAGAAACAGAATGGTTTAAAATAAGCAAAGGTGTAAGACAAGGCTGCATACTTTCCCCCTACCTGTTTAATTTATATGCAGAACAAATCATCAGAGAAGCAGGACTGTATGAAGACAACAGAGGTGTGAAGATTGGTGGAAGACTCATCAACAACCTTCGCTATGCTGATGATACCACATTACTGGCTGAAAGCGAAGATGATCTGAAACATTTGCTTCTCACAATCAAAGAACAGAGTCTCAAAATGGGCCTGCACCTTAATGTAAAGAAGACAAAGATCATGACAACTGGCATAATCAACAGGTTCATCGTTGAAGGAGAAGAAATTGAAATTGTGAACAACTTTAACCTACTTGGATCAACTATCAATAAAGAAGCAACAAGCAGTCAAGAAATCAGACGACGCATTGCTCTTGGCAGAATGGCTATGAAAGACCTAGATAAGATTCTCAAGAGCAGAGATGTGTCTCTCCATACAAAGATTCGACTTGTTCAAGCCATGGTATTTTCAATAACATCATATGGATGTGAAAGCTGGACAGTGAAAAAGACAGACAGGAAGAAAATTGATGCCTTTGAATTATGGTGCTGGCGGCGAATACTGTGTATACCATGGACTGCCCGAAGAACAAACCAGTCGGTACTAGAGGAGATCAAACCTAAGCTTTCTTTAGAAGCTCAGATGACAAGACTTCGGCTTTCATACTTCGGACACATCATGCGAAGAGAGAGATCATTAGAGAAAGACATCATGCTTGGCAAGATAGAAGGTCAACGCAAAAGAGGAAGGCCAGCAATGAGATGGATCGCTACAATAACAGCAGCTACGGGTACCAGTCTGTCGTCAATGAGCCGCCTGACTGAAGACTGAACACAATTTAGGATAGCTATCCAGAGGGTCGCCATGAGTCGACTCCGACTCGACGGCACTTAACAACAAAGGAGCAGCAGGGTGAGAGGTGCTGACCTACCTGCCTGTGGATGGGCAGTGTCCAGTGCTTCTGGCAGTCCATGCAGGTAGATGGGGCCCAGACGGTCTGCGAGCTCCTGCTCCAGGGGTGTGAGAGTTGGGGCGAAGGGGGCACCCCCACCGGTGCCCATGGCATGTTGCCTCTCCACCAACATGTGTGCTCAGACACCACGCTTAATGTCATTGAATCTCTTTTTAAGGCTGTCCAGGTCCCTGGTTGGTCCCCCTGCCTGGGCTACGGCCTCCTGCACCTCCTCCCACACATGTATACGTGTGGCCACAGTGGTGCTGTTGCTCAACCGGCCATAGAGCACCTCATACTGCTCCAACACACTGGCCAGTAGGATGTGGTTTTCTTGCTGACTGAATCTCACAGCCCTCCTCCGTTCCTCAGCTGGCACCGGTATACGCCTCCGTTTGGCATTGGGTGGCCCCTGGGTGGACTGCAACACACCCTATGGACCTGCAGCCACCACCACAGGCCCAACACTCCCTGCCGGCTCTGGGTCCTCCTGAACAGGTGCCCCCCTCCTCCCCTCCTGCCATGTCCTGTCACTCCATCTCCCTGCCCTCTGTGCCCTCTCCCTCCCTGTCACACATCCCTGCCCCTCGGCTCCTCTGCTCCACCTCCGACCTGCTCCTTGCCTCCCCTCCTCTCCCTGCCGCCTGCTCCTCAACTCCGCTCCTGTCTCTCTCTCCTGCTCCTCGCCTCCCCTCCTCTCTCTCTTGCCTGCTTTGCAACACACCTCTCCACACCAAACCTGGCTCTGACACTCTCCACCACCACTCACCAACCCAGCCACGCTCCACACCAAACCTGCCTCTGACACTCTCCACCACCACTCACCAACCCAGCCACTCTCCACACCAAACCTGCTTCTGACACTCTCCTTGCTTCACCAACAACCAACAGTGCACGCCTTCTCTCCCTCGCCTACACAAACCCCTCAACATGTACCAGGTGTGCATGTGTATTTATGGGGTTTTTTTATGCTGTGCGCGTTGCGCATGCGCAGTGGCACGAGCACATCAGCTGCGCGCATTGCGCATGCACCACAGAGACACAGAAGCTGCGTGTGTGAGACACCACGTTGCACATGCGCTGTGCGTGGCCATGAGACATGCGCATGTGCTATGTGCTGTTACGCGCATGCACCAAGCCTCATGCTCACGCACAGCATGTGCGTAACATGGTGTCCCACACATGCACCTTCCGTGGCACTTGTGCAACTCGTGCAGCTGACACACTTGTGCCACTGCGCATGCGCAACACGTGCAGCATAAAAAAACCCATATATACACATGCACACCTGGTACACGTTGAGGGGTTTGTGTAGGCGAGGGAGAGAAGGCGTGTGCTGTTGGTTGTTGGTGAAGCAAGGAGAGTGTCAGAAGCAGGTCTGGTGTGGAGAGTGGCTAGGTTGGTGAGTGGTGGTGGGGTTGTGTGGCTGGGTTGGTGTGTGGTGGGGGAGGTGACTGGCAGGGTTGGTGAGGGGTGGGGGAGGTGTGTGGCTAGGTTGATGAGGTGAGTGTCTGAGTTTGAGTGAGTTAGAGGAGTTGAGGGGGTGAAGTTTATGGTGGGATTTTTGGTTGCTGCATGTGCAGTGGGAGGTGAGCAGGGGCTGTGGTTGCCTGACGGGGGAGATGATGTCCATGGGGCTGAGGCACAGGGCATGGGTTTAGTCCCGCTGCAATACAGACCTGCAGCTGTAGGGGCAGGCCAGGCAGGGGCTGTGCCGGCATGGCGCAGGAGACGTGTGGAGTTGCAGGCTCACCAGCCTCGCCTCTACAGGCCCAGGGCCCAGCTCCAGGGCATGCATGAGGACCAGGTCATCTCCCTCTACTGCCTGAGCATGGGGGCTATTAGGGAGCTCTATGAGGATCTATGACCTGACCTCAAGCCCCTGACTAGTCGTCACATGCCATACCGGGTTTGGTCAAGCTCCTTGGTGCCCTACATTTCTTTGCCTCTGGCTGTTTTCAGTCATCTGTAGCCGCAGTGGGTGGCATGAGCCACCCCACCTTCTTACGCTGTCTCCACCAGGTACTGCATGCCATGATCAGCCGGGTAGGAAATTACATTGCCATTCCCAACACTAAGCAACAGTGGGGAACCCTGAACCAGGCCTTTGAGGCGTTTGCCGGGATACCACACGTGATGGGAGCTATTGATTGCACACATGTTGCCCTGGTCCCGCCCAGAGACAGGGAGGTAGTGTTCCGCAACTGCAAACACTACCATTCCCTGAATGTTCAGGTTGTCTGTGATGCAAATATGCATATTCTGAATGTGGTCCCTAGGTTTGCAGGGTCCACCCATGACTCCTATATCCTGCATCACTCGGCACTATTCAGACAATTTGAGGCAGGCCAGTATGAGGACTGTATACTGCTGAGTGTGTATTTCTCATCTCTGACATGCACATGGTGATCCTCTGACTAACCGTATGTGCACATGTTTGTCTTTGAGGTGTATCGGTAGTTGTGTGTGTGTCTCATCTGTCTGTGTGTGATTTAACGTTGGGGGGGGGGGGAGTGCCCTCCAGCTCTACCTTGCTATGGTGCTGTGTGTTGATGGTAGAATGGACGCTAGCATTTGTGTCGTGGTTACAGATTATGTTGATTGCAATCCTTACACCTACCCCTTGTTTTGTGTGTCATAACGTCAGACGCTGATGCATCGTTGTGGTGTCCCGTCATGTGATGTCATATGTTTATGTCAGGATGTTTTGTGCGTTTGGTTTGCACGTACATACTTGTGTCCATTTGGGTGGACATGAGCTCCTGCTTTAACGTTCAACATTTCTTTCTGCAGGTGATTCAGGATATGGGTGTTGCCCCTGGTTGCTGACCCCTGTGTGTCAACCACGGACACGTGCAGAGAGGAGTTACAATGAGGCCCATGCCTCCAGCCGCTCCGTCATAGAGCACACCTTTGGTGTTTTAAAGAGCCGCTTCAGGTGTCTGGATAGGACAGGCGGGGCCTTACAATACAAAGCACAGACTGTGGCAGAGATCATTATAGCCTGTTGCATCCTGCACAACATTGCTCTCAGGCACCATATCCCTGTCCAAATTAATGAGGATCTGGAGGATGATCCTACGTGCCCTCCTGTATGTGGCCGTGGTGACACACATGAGGGCACAGCAGTCAGGCGGCAGATGATTGAGGAGGTCTTCTCATGTAAGTACTGCATATGTTGCCACATACATTTGTTTAGATATGTGTGTACTACTACTAGTGAACATTTGTATCCAAATAGCAGTAAGATGCAACACTGCACTGACATATAACATACACTGCCTGGCCATCCGAGCTTACAATCTAGTCATGACTGAAACGCAGAAGATGTGAGCAGGGCACAACAGCGGGTGGAGGTGGATTATGTTTGTCAGGATTAGTAGGCTTGGGGGAGGTGGTAAGCTGTCACACATGATTTGTGGCTGATTGGGACAGGGGCTGCTGTACAGCCACAGGTAGTTAGTTTGAGGCTTTGGGTGCAGCAAGGTGAAAGGCGTGTAGTCCAGGGTCAACAGTAGGAAAGTGGCCCATAGATGGGACCAGTTGCCTAGATAAGTGTGCTTCACATTTTGGAATATGAGTTGATTTATTGGTTTGTATGCTCTGATGAGCAGGGACTGTGTGTTACTTGTTTCTGTATAGCACTACATGTGACAAGTAGCACTATATACATGCTCAGTAGTAGTTGTATTAGTGGTAGTTGAGCTCAGTAAGGGACGTTACTGCAACAGCACAGTGTGCCTGCATGTATAGGTCAGCAGGAGAGCCGTGACATGAAACGACTGTGTAACAGCTAATATGTGATGGATAGGCAGCACAGAGGGCACATTTTGGCGTACAGTGAAGAGATGGAAGGATGTGTGGATAGGTGATGAACCTGCAGGCATCCCATGGTCAGGTTAGCACAACACAATAAAATAATAAAACCCCATGTGGGAATCAAACCTGCAGCCTATGGTGTGCCAACACATGTCTGTAACCACTAGCCCAAACAACCACAGCAAGCACAATGCAAAGATAGTACCTCAAAGGGAATGTGTTTATGGGAACCCGTAACACCCAGTGATGTGGCAGACAGCTGGCAGATAGACAGCTGGCACCGTACAAGGATGTGAGCACAGGTGGGCCATGTACATGACCAGGAATCACTAAATACGTGTGTCAGTGTGGTCAAGTAGACACACGTATTTAGTGACAAATGTACGTCAAACACATATTTTTATTTTGGTTAATCATCAGAGATAGCGTAGATACCACCTTTCATAATATCAAGGTGATTGGACAACAGGGGAAAAATCGAAAACATTTTTCAGGGCAGCAACCCACATGTTACAGAAAAGTCACTGGCCCGTCAACAGATGATGGGCAGGAGAGATAATGTGCATTAGGTGCATGGTGTGCAGTATGCATTAGCCCCCCACCCCCCACATGCTGCTGCATGCCCCAAATGCGTTAGTTACATATGTGTGCATGTAGACAGTAGGTGGTGCATGATGAGGGCCCAACACACATAATTCATGATCTGTTCATAAAAATAGATCTGTCTGCCAACACAGGAGGCACAAAAATGAAACAGCATATGTTGTTAAAAGTAAAAAAGTGTAAACACAGATATCAAAATATATGTTACAGCTGTCATATAATCAATGTTCCCTCTAATTTTCTGTAGGCTGTGTGCACATAAAATATCAGCTGTGCGGCTTTTGAAGGAAGGTTAAATTTTTGTGTGCCACATAATGACACTCAGAGTTATATACTTTAAAATTTGACTACACGTCAGAATACAGTATGTACATCACATTGATTTTAATCAAATTAAATGAAAATAGACGATTACTAAATGAAGTGTAAAATTTCTAGTAATTACAATCACAACTTTTAAATTTTAAGACATCTGTGTTTTCTATCAGAATCAGAACTGTAATTTCTGTGCGCTCTGTTGTAAAGTATGTGTGCTTGCTCAGTGAGGTGTGTGTGCACACACATGCACACAGCTTAGAGGGAACAGTGCACATAATGCCTGATATTCATTTATATTCTCTTATATACCATGCTATTCTGCATCAGTGCAATTTACATTGAACAAACTGAAATTACATTGAACAGGGCATTATAACTTGGAGATAACAATTTTACAGGGAACATGGGCTATGGAGGGTTAAGTGGCTTGCCCAAGACCACAAGGAGCACCTGTGGGACTAGAAACCCCAGTCCTTCCAGGCCAAGGTTGCTGTCCTCTAGTGGGATTTGAACCCCTGACTTTCTGGCCTGAAGTACCTTGCCCCAACCACTAGGCCACTCCTCCACTCCACTATGTAGGATATAGGAACCAAAGCAGCACCAATATAACCCAAAACAATCGTCAAATGCAAAATGAGGATATGCTAACAATATAAATAGATGCTCAATTCCCCATAGGAGCTAACTTCTCAAACTGATCAGGGGTTCTGAATGCAACACAAATTAGCCCTCTCTGGGCACAGTAAAGAAGCTTCCTAAATTTTAGGGGAGCTCAGCACCTGCTGCATCTTCGTACTGTAGGCCATTCCCTTTTTCCAGATTAACCCACAGTGTTTCCTCCTTACCTCAAATGTCCGGCAGTTCTGTGCTTTAATATTATTTTTTACATACAGCACTATTCTTCCTGCCTTTCTTTCTATATCTCCCTTTATGAATAGATTATAACCCAGTATAACTAGATCCAAATCATGGTTTTCCATTTACCACATCTCTATGACTACCACAAAATCCATGTCGGCCTCTTCCATTACTCCCTCTAGATCTGGAACTTTATTTCCCATACTATGGCATTAGAATACATAGCTTTACAGATGTTGCCCTTTTTTCTATTGCTATACAAGTGTTTAATATTTTATTTATCTAAGGGCTTTGTCCACCCATCCTCGATGATCCTGGTTTAAAAATATCCTCAGTAAGTTAGTCAATCAATTTCAGAAGACACTTTACCCCTTCTTCAGTAGGTGGATGCTTTCTCTGATCACCAGCCCTAGGAAAAAATTCCATAGTCCAGGAAGCTGAAATGTCCTCATCACCACCATCCATGCAATCCATCCAGAATACAAGTTTTTCTGCCTCATCCTTTACCCTTGAGCAGGAGGAGTGAAGAAAACACCATCTACGCACCCAGGGCCGGTGGAAGGAATGGAGGTGCCCTAGCCAGGCCCTCCATCCTTCCACTCCCTCCACTGCCCCCCACCCCCATTGCCGCTGCTGCCCCTCTAGGGGTCTGAAGCATTGGCAATAGCTGAAGAACTGCAACGCAGCGCTTATTCCGCCCCCTCTGACGTAGACTTTCGGTTCGGAGGAGGGCGGAAGCAGTAGATAGGAGCATATGGAAACTGCAACGCAACACCAAAACCTTTAAGTAAGCACTGTGTAACAGTTGAACCATTGCCACTGTTCAAGGCCCAGATAGGGGCGGCAGCAGTGCTCCCAGAGGGCCAGCACTATAGGTGGCTGCCTGGTTCGCCTAATGGTAGCACCAGTCCTGTGTGAACCTAGTTGCTTCATCCTCTTTTCCAGAGCCACAAAGTCACTTTTGATACATTCAATGGGATACCTAGTACTATCATTTGTGTCAACACATATGAGCGGCATCAGATAATAGTCAGTAAGCATGACGAGTCTTGGCAATCTTTCCATAACGTCTTGGATCTTGGCACCATGCAGATAGTACAACTCCTGGGACATCATGTCTGGTCAGCAGGTGGCTACCTCTGTACCCCTAAGAAGAGAGTCACCAACCACCACTATCCTTTGCTTCCTAGTCATCACTGATCCTGCAGCTTTGGAGTTTATGAGTTCTGGTTCCTTCTGTTTTAGAGATGTTTTTGCCTCTTCAACTTCCAAGACTGCATACTGGTTCTTCATTTTAAGGGAAGGTAGAGTCAGGGTGTCCATTCTGTAGGCTCTGATGGAGATTTTAAATGCCTCAATAAGTATATCATTGATGTAGTTCTCATTGTCACAGATGCTTCACAGCCTCACTGCCTCCTTTCTCAGTTCCTCCGCTTGCTTCCTGAGAGTAACCCGTCAGGCATTTTTCACACTGAACTGGTTCCTTTCATTGGATCAGGCTATCCTTCTAGACAGAGGAAGAAACTGTCAGGAGGGTAACAGCTTGGGCAACGCAATCTGTCCCAGCCATACTCTTGCTGTTAGAGGTTTAGTACCTAGTCCTTCTATTTTGTTCTGTGTTCACAGAAGAAGGGCCAGGAACAGGACCTTCAAAAACATTGACAAATATGAACAGAAGTCAGACAGATCCTGAACAATTTTCAGAAGATTGTGTTCACAAGGAGCTAGCTAAACTAAAAGTGATGCGGCCAGATGGGATACTTCAAGAGTATTGAAGACACTTAGGAAAATTCTAGCAGTGCCACAGTTTTTCTGCCTCAGCATTTACCTCTGAGCTGGAGGACTGAAGAAAACACAATCTGTGCTTCTTTAGAATCAGGAGTGGTGCCAGAGGACTGGAGATGATTGCATGTGGCTCTTTAACACAAAAGTGGGAACTACAGGCCAGTTAGTCTGGCCTCTGTGATGAGTAAATTAATGGAAACGCTGCTAAAACAGAGGATAGTGAGGTTTCTGGAATCCAATGGATTGCAGGATCCAAGGCATATCTTGTCAAAAAAATCTAGTTAATTTGTTTGGCTAGGCAATCAGAGAGTTGAACTAAGGAAGAAACCTAGATGTGGTGTACTTAGATTTCATAACATAAGAACATAAGATATGCCATACTGGGTCAGACCAAGGTCCATCAAGCCCAGTATTCTGTTTCCAACAGTGGCCAATCTAGGTCATATGTACCTAGCAGTTTCCCCAAGGGACACAGGTTCCACAATGCTTGTATTGGTTCAAGCATTGATATCCTGGGTCCCTTCTTAATAATGGTTTATGGACCTTTCCTCCAGGAACTTGTCCAAACCTTTTTTAAACCCAGCTACATTAACAGCCTTTACTACATCCTCTGGTAACAAATTCCAGAGTTTGATTACACTTTGAGTGAAAAAATATTTTCTTTTATTAGTCTTAAATAGTTTACCCTGTAGCTTCATTGCATGTCCCCTAGTCTTTCTATATTCTGATAAGGTAAACAATAGATCTACATTTACCCGTTCCACTCCGTTCATTAATTTATAGACTTCTATCATATCTCCCCTCAGCCGTCTCTTTTCCAGGTTAAAGAGCCCTAACCTTTTTAGCCTTTCTTCATAGGAGTATCCTTCCATCCCCCTTATCATTTTGGTGGCTCTTCTCTGAACCTTTTCTAAAATCGCTATATCCTTTTTAAGATACGGCGACCAGAATTGCACACAATATGGGGGGCGGAGCCTGATGTCCAGCGGGATGGTCGCATAACGCTGAGGCTCCCGAGAGGCCTACTCAGAATCCTGAATTAACACCGTACATACTTGGAACTTCTACTCTGATCTTGCCGGGGCACATTGGTGAGATGGCGGGGACCAAACCCACGCGCCTGGAATTTGGATCTCCAGCGGCTTCTCACGGCAAACGTTCCAAAACTGAACCCCCGTCCCCGCAGAAGGGGCTGGCCTTGCGCGAGGGCCCCGAAATGCAGCAGGAAATCCTCGCAGAGATTAGAGGGGTCAAAAACCTCGTGCAATCAAACGGTGAAGCACTCCGAGCGCTGCGGGAAGATCTTGGTGTGATGCAAAGCAAGCTAGAAGGGCTTTCTTCGCGTCAGGACAAAATGGAGAGCATATTGGACTCCCATGCGGCCCGGTTGTCCAAACTCGACAAAGTTGAACGTCAGGTGCGGGCCTTGCAGAAAGAAGTGGAAGAAGGCAATAATAGAGCGCGCCGCAACAACATACGACTCGTGGGCATACCGGAGGGAGCGGAATCGGGAGACATGAAAGAGTTTTTATGCAAAATCCTCCCTTCCCTGCTCCAAATCACCTTTACCAAAGATTTGGAGATCGATCGCGCTCATCGTGTACCCACAAGCATAACGCTCAACAGGAAGACCCCGCGGCCTATCATTTTTCGACTTTTGAGATATCAACACGTGGAGCAAATTCTAAGTGCCTCTCGGGCAAAGGGCCATATGGAGTTTGAGAGCCACAAGATCTCCTTCTATCCTGACTTGGCTAAACCCACGGTCGACCGCCGAAAGCGCTTTCTGGAATTCCGGCTAAGGCTTCAACAACTACAAGCACGCTATGGCCTGATGTACCCGGCCAAACTCCGAGTCACGCTTCACAATCAGACAAGAACATTTGAGGACCCTGATCTACTAGCGGAGTTTTTGGATTCCAAAGAAGCCGACTTGATGCGCTGACTTCCAGAATATTCCTGCAAGTATTCTCATATCCGCTGTACCTGCCATATTGGATCTGCCGCAGCCCAGCAAAGAGTCTGGCGAGGGCAGTTTGTTTGCCTTACTTTTGATGATATCTGTGACCCGACTCCATCTACCCACAGTAGCCTCGATGAGTATCAGAGACAGTGTTAATTATGGACTCTGGTGTTTCTTTTCTTTTTTTCATGTCTTTCTATTTCCTCTCTAGGGCCTCCTCCCGCAGACATATGGTCGCCATATTCTTTGGGGGTTTTGCTTCTTCTCTAAGATACTTTGGTACATACTTTTCAATATGGGGTGTATTAGCCAGCATACTCGGTGATTATGTCATTGTTGCACAGATTCTGATTATGTTGTATGTTTTCAAGCGCCCTTACCTAAAATGTCTATTACCGATTGATGGCACCATGTAAGATTTTCTCATTGAACGTAAAAGGAATCAATAATCCGATAAAACGGAAGAAAATCCTAAGTTACCTAAGTCAGGAAGCTGCGGATCTGATTTTTCTCCAAGAAACGCATTTAAATTCGAAGGAAACTCTTAAACTCAATATTAAACCTTACATGGTGGCCGCCTATTCCCCAGCCGTTTCTAAGAAATGTGGGGTTGCCATACTGGTTAGGAAATCTTTGCATGCTACTATTATTGCGACTAGCTCAGATACAGAAGGTAGATGGTCCAGAGTTCACCTCAAGATAGGTAGCCTTGAAGTTACATGTATATGCCTTTACGCTCCTAATGTGGATGACCCTGCCTTTTTTGCTACCATTGCTCAGGTTGCGCAGGCCTCTGCTAATACTTCTTTGATAATTGGGGGGGATTTCAATCTAGTCCTTGATCCCCTGATTGACAAACAGCCGCCTAGGACAAGTGGTCCCCCCAAGAGTCACACCACGCTTACCTCCCTGATCAAAGATCTTGCTTTAGTTGATCTATGGAGGCTACTACACCCCAATGAGCTTGACTTCACCTTCTTCTCTTCCCCTCACAAATCCCAGTCTCGCATAGACTTCTTTCTAATATCAAAACTGTTAGTTCCTCAGGTGGACACTGCAAAGATTCACTCCCAACATATTTCAGATCATGCTGCTATTTCCTTTCAATTACACACTACTGCACCCCAAGGGAATTCGGGGGCCTGGTTCTTTGATAGAGCCCTGTTAACTCAGCCAGAGTTCCAGTTAGACATTCGAGCAGCCATACAGGATTACTTCCATTTTAATCTACCCCAGGATACTGCGAATTGGGCTTGGTGGGAGGGCTTCAAAGCGGCCATTCGAGCAACGATCACTAGCTATCAAATCCGCCTGCGGAAACAACGCAAACAGCAGCTACTCATACTAGACCAACAAATAAAAGCAGGCGAACGAGTTCTAACTTCACGTACTGATCCATGTGTATTAATTCGATTACAGCGTCTCCGTTTTCAATATAATTCAATCCTCTCAACTGCAGCTTCTAAGAGTATTGAGCTTCAGCGAGGGACATATTATCGTGAAAATAACCGAGCCGGTCGACTCTTAGCCAACGCCTTGAAAGGTCAAAAAGAAGCCAAACGCGTAGCGGCCCTTCGAGCTCCACAGGGAGGGGGCATAGTGACCACAGACTCCGACATTGTAGAACTCTTTCGGGATTTCTATACCCGCCTATACCAATCTGAATGTGAGTTCTCGTCAGAGACATTCGAGCGATTGCTTTCTGGCATTCAGCAGCCGACCCTCTCTGAAGATGATAGGGATGCGATGGATGAACCCTTCTCTACTTCAGAGATCCAATCTGCCCTAAAACGAACAGCCTCGGGCCGTGCCGTAGGGCCCGATGGTCTCCCGACCGAATTCTACAGAACGTTCAGCACAGATTTAGTTCCCTATTTAAAACTCTATTTTACTGCCCTTGCGGTAGATACATCCTCTTTGGGATCCTTTTCTGCAGCTAATGTGGTAGTATTTGAGAAAGAAGGCAGAGACCCGCTACTAACCGCCAACTACCGTCCAATATCCCTACTTAATGCCGATTATAAGATCTTCGCAACGATCTTGGCCACCCGGCTATCTGACAGGATGGCCACCCTAATTCACCCCGACCAATGCGGTTTTATACCCGGCAGATCAACTGCTGACAATGCTCGGACCTTGTGCCATGTGCTATCCAGTGCTGCCAATCTAGATCATCCATGGGTGGGTCTTTCCCTGGATGCCGAAAAAGCCTTTGATCGCCTAGAATGGCCCTTCTTATTTGCAGTTCTCCGATGGTATGGCTTTGGGGAGGGCTTCCTCCGATATCTCCAAGTCATGTATACTCAACCCGTCGCCAGTATTTGTGTAAATGCCATCAAGTCTCAGCCATTTAATCTCCAAAGAGGCACGCGTCAAGGTTGCCCCCTATCACCAATGCTCTTTGATCTAGCTCTTGAACCCCTAGCCCTCCTTATTAGACAGTCCGCACATATTCGAGGTGTCCCCTTCAGTCATAGGGAGATTAAACTCTCTGCATATGCAGATGACCTTATGCTTTTCGTATCCCTCGATTCGGTTCCAGCTGTCTTGGATCTGATTGACGGATACTCACAATTATCGGGCTATAAAATTAACTGGACCAAATCTGTAGCATTCCCACTGAACCGCTGGGTACATGAGGCTGACATGCAGGCCTTTCCCTTCCTTTGGCAATCCCGCATGGTGAAGTATCTCGGGGTCCATTACTGTTCTCCTTTAGAAGACACTATCAGTTTTAATGCCAAAGAGGTAGTCTCCAAAGTCCGTGAGCTCACAAATCGTTGGTCTCCCTTATCTCTTACATGGTGGGGTCGCCTAGAAACTGTGAAAATGATGATAGTCCCCAAAGTGAACTACATTTTAGAAATGCTGCCATGCTTACTCCCGCTACATACTTATAAAGATATTGAGGGCCTTCTCGTCCGTTATCTCTGGCAGGGCAAGCCACCAAGGATAGCTAAACAAAAACTACAGTCTGCAAAGGAAAGAGGGGGTACCAGATTTCCTGATTTTCTTAGATATCATCAAGCCTTCCTACTTAAGCAAGGTGCCCGATGGCTAGATGCCTCAACAGACAGCAGACCAGTTTGGCTTGACATAGAAGAGGAGCTTAGTAACCCAATTCCGTTGACCCATCTCCCCGGTATGTCCTATCAAGTAGACACCCGCCATCCACCAATGATTGTCGATACTCTTGCGGCCTTTAACACTCTCATTCTATCACTGGGCCCGAACGTCTGTCCTCAGGACGGACTCCCGCTATGGAATAACCCCAGAATTCAAGTCCTAAATAGAACGATAGCATGGAAACCCTGGTACTCAAGGGGGATCTGGACACCCCAACAGCTTTTCTCTGCAGCTCGTTGGAAAACCTTTTCTGATTTACAAAAGGAATTTGCGTTACCAGTGAAACACTACTTTCAATTGATGCAGCTTCAACACTGCCTCAAAAGTGCTCGAATCATGCCGCCCTCTGCCCCTACTGAGGACGGGCTATTAGAGATAGTTCGCTCTATTAGTAGTACACATGGGGTAGCCTCTAACTTTTATAAAATATTATGTCAGGGTACAGACACGGCCACTTTTAAAGCCCAACAAGCCTGGGAGCGCGAACTGCAAACCACTTTAACCCCTGTGCAATGGAGCGTTTTCTGGAGCAAAGTAGTGCGGGTTTCCCGGTCTGCCTCTGTTACCCAAACTCTCTTCTTTTTTGCACACAGATGCTTTTATACCCCAGAAAAAATAGCCAAATGGAACACCACTGCTAGGGACCAGTGTTGGTCTTGCCATACTGCTGTGGGAACCTTCGCTCATGTTATTTATGAATGTCCTCAACTACAGGTTTATTGGGGGCGGGTTTGGGGTTGTATTCAATTTATCTTACACCTTCACGAGCCTCTCTCTTGGAAGATCGTGGGACTCCGCTCTGTGGCGGAGGTCCCCTCTCTTCCTAAGAAGGGTCGCTTTCTCCTTGATTTCATGCTGGGTATAGCCATATGCTTAATCACGAGGAATTGGAAGGATAGCTCTCGACTTACTGTCAATGAATGGTGGAACCTCGTCTGCTTATATAGTAAATATGAGCAGATACCTCGGAGAGCTATTCCCCATGCCCAAACTCACTCTCGCTTGTCTAAATGGCAGATGCTTAATGATTATGTACAATCTGCTCATTGTTCCAACATGCCTGTATAATGTGCACTCATCATGTTTCAGATCACCGTTAGGTTTTGTAACACAATAATGTAAGTACACGCCCGCTTCGGGAATGATTAGTTTTCTAGAGAAGAAGCAGGGGGGAGGGGGGTGGCAGGGGTTTACTTTGGTGTATGTATTACACTTTATGTATCTGTCTTTTAGCTGTATGTCTTCCTTTTCCTTTGTTGTTATAAAACGAAAATAAAGAATTTAAAAAAAAAAGAATTGCACACAATATTCAAGGTGCGGTCTCACCATGGAACGATATAGAGGCATTATAATATCTTTTGTTTTATTTTCCATTCCTTTCCTTATCATACCTAGCATTCTATTTGCTCTCTTGGCCGCCGCTGCACACTGGGCCGAGGGTTTTAACATGGTATCCACAATGACGCCTAAATCTTTTTCCTGGGTGGTGGTTCCTAATGTGGAACCTTGCATCGTGTAACCATAGTTTGGGTTGTTCTTCCCTAGGTGCATAACCTTGCACTTGTGCACATTAAATTTCATCTGCCATTTTGATGCCCAGTCTTCCAATTTATCAAGATCCTCTTGCAATTTTCCACAATCCTCTTGGGTTTTAACAACTTTAAATAGTTTTGTGTCATCTGCAAATTTGATAACTTCACTCGTTATTCCACTTTCCACGTCATTTATGAATATGTCAAAAAGCAGCGGACCCAGCACAGATCCCTGGGGTACACCACTATTCACCATTCTCCATTGGGAAAATTGGCCATTTAGCACTACCCTCTGCTTTCTATCTTTTAACCAGTTCCTGATCCACAATAGTACACTGCCTCCTATCCCATGACTCTTTAGTTTTGCCAAAAGTCTCTCATGAGGAACCTTGTCAAAGGCTTTCTGAAAGTCCAGATACACAATATCAACTGACTCACCTTTGTCCACCTGATTATTCACTCCTTCAAAAAAACATAACAGATAAGTAAGACAAGATCTTCCTTGTCTAAAGCCATGTTGGCTGTCTCCCATTAGGTCATGACTATCTACATGCTGAGTAATTTTATTCTTTATGATGGTTTCTACCATTTTTCCCGGTACTGATGTCAGGCTCACCGGTCTGTAGTTTCCCGGATCACCCCTGGAACCTTTTTAAAAATTGGTGTTACATTGGCGATCCTCCAATCTTCAGGTATTAGAGATGATTTTAATGATAGTTCACAGATTACTAATAGCAGGTCTGCAATCTCGTATTTCAGTTCTTTCAACACCCTTGGATGTATACCATCCGGCCCAGGTGATTTGCTACTCTTCAGTTTATCTAATAGTTGTAATACATCTTCCTGATGTATCGATATTTCCTTCAATTCTTCCGCACCTTTAAATACCACTTCAGTCATGGGTAACATCCCTACATCTTCCGCGGTAAAGACTGAAGCAAAGAATTTATTCAGTCTCTCCGCTATCGCCTTGTCGCCTCTTAGTGCTCCTTTAACCCCTTTATCATCTAATGGACCAACTGACTCTCTCACAGGTTTTTTGCTACGAATGTACTTGAAAAGGTCTTTACTTCGCGTTTTTGCTTCCACAGCAAGCTTCTTCTCAAATTCTCCCTTTGCCTGCCTTATCAATGCCTTGCATTTGACTTGCCAGTGCTTGTGCTGTTTCCAGGTTTCGTCGTTTGGCTCTTTTTTCCATTTCCTGAAAGATGCTTTTTTGGCAACAACAGCCTCTCTGACCTCACCTTTAAACCATGCTGGTAGTTTTTTGGACTTCCTTCCACTTTTCTTAAAGCGTGGAATACAGCTGGTCTGGGCTTCCAAGATAGTATTTTTCAACAACAGCCAAGCCTGATGTACATCTTTAACCTTTGCAACTGCTCCTTTTAGTTTATTCTTTACTGTTTTCCTCATTTTATCATAGTCTCCCTTTCGAAAGTTAAAAGGTAGTACTGTGGATTTCCTTACTATCCCTCCTCCACTAATTAAATCAAAGGCGATCATGCTATGATCACTATTGCCAAGTGGCCCCAACAATCTTATCTCTTGTACTAGATCTGGTGTTCCACTAAGGATTAGGTCTAATATGGCTTCCCCTCTGGTCGGTTCATGAACCAGCTGCTCCAAGAAGCAGTCATTTATTTCATCTGGGAACTTTATCTCCCTAGCATGTCCTGCCGTGACACTGACCCAGTTGATACCGGGGTAGTTGAAATCACCCATTATTATTACTGTGCTGTAACATTTGTTAGCTTCCTTGATTTCTTTGAGCATTTCATCATCCATTTGGTCATTCTGGCCAGCCGCTCGATAGTACACCCCCACTGCCATTGCCTTCCCCGTTTTACATGGAATTTCAATCCATATAGATTCTACAGCAGATTTTGTTTCCTGCAAAACTTTAATCCTTTCTGACTCAATGCCCTCTCTAACATAGAGAGCAACCCCTCCACCAATTTGATCAGCTCTATCATTACGATATAGTTTGTACCCAGGTATCACAGTGTCCCACTGGTTGTCCTCCTTCCACCATGTCTCTGATATTCCAATCATATCTAACCTTTCATTTAGTGCTATATATTCTATCTCTCCCATCTTATTTTTTAGACTTCTAGCATTTGCATACAAGCATTTTAGAGAATGTATTTTATTCATATTAATTTGGCTATTGTTAGACATGGGTAATTTAGGATCTTTAAGCTCTGTCTGCTCCATACTTGAGGGCATTTGGGCTACTTTACTCTTTTGTGGAACCTCTCTGCTTTTGGTAGTATCCTTCAAAGATACATTCTTCCGAACCATCCACTCTTGGGCGACTGTCGGCTTTCCCCTAATATCTAGTTTAAAAGCTGCTCTATCTCCTTTTTAAAGGTTAATGCCAGCAGCCTGGTTCCATCCCGGTTAAGGTGAAGCCCATCCCTTCGGAAGAGCCCCTCCTTTCCCCAGAATGTTCCCCAGTTCCTAACAAATCCAAAACCCTCATATCTGCACCACTGTCTCATCCACGCATTGAGACTCCTGAGCTCTGCCTGCCTTTTGGGTCCTGCGCGTGTAACAGGAAGCATTTCAGAGAATGCTACCCTGGAAGTTCTGGATTTCAACTTCAGTAAAGCCTTTGACACCGTTCCACACAGGCGACTTCTAAATAAATTGAATGCCCTAGGGATGGACCATAAAGTGTTTGACTGGGTTAGAAATTGGTTGAGTGAGTGTCAACAGGTAAGTGGATCTCATTCAGAGGAGAAGGATTTTACTAGTGGTGTGCTGCAGGGATCTGTCCTTGGTCCAACATTTTTTAACATTTTTGTAAGTGATATTGCAGAAGGGCTTTCGGATAAGGTTTGCTTCTTTGTGGATGATACCAAAACCTGCAATAAAGTAGACACCCAGGAAGATGTAGATAATATGATGAGGGATCTAGCAAAGCTTGAAGTATGGTTGAAAATTTGGCAGCTGAGATTTAACACTACAAAAGCGGGGTCATGCATTTGAGCTTTAGAACCACAAGTCTGCATTGGAGGGGGTGGAAGCTGCAGATAGTGGAAAAAAGTAACCATGATGCAGCACCAGAGACTGTAGGTAAGTGCTGTGTCATAGTTTCTGAGCAATTGCTGCACTGCTGGCCCCGGAGAGGTGCTGCAGCGGCAGTAATTGGTGTCGGGTGCAGCAGGATGGGGAGCCCATCTATGGTGCCTCCAATCCTTGCACCAGCCCAGGGCATGGTTAGTTTCCTCAGTAAAGATCAAAGCAAAGAATTAATTTAGTCTCTCAGCTATGGCATTGTCCTCACCGAGTGCCCCTTCTACTCGTTGATCTTCTAAATGTCCAACTGATTCCTTCCCTGGCTTCTTGCTTCAATTGTATCTGAAAAAGTTTTTTTGTGAGTTTTTGTCTCTGGCAAGCCTCTTTTCAAATTATTTTTTTGTCTTCCTTATCAATGCATGATCAGTGGAGTGGGTGGGAGTTGAGGTATGGAAGGTGGCATAGGCAACGGAATGGGGTGGACAACAGGGGCCATGGTGCTACCGATATTAGTTCAACACAGTATCAGCAATTAAGAGCTTGGGGACAGGGCTAGAGATTGGTTTGTTTGGGCCCCTCCAACCAAAAAGATGTTCTGCTTCCCCTGGAGGGTGGGAGTCAAGGTAGGGAGAGTAAGTGCCGACTAACACCTAAGAAGTGCACTGACTTCAAACAGTATTTCTTTGCTTCCTCTCCATTGAACATTTACGACTAAAGCTAGAGAAAACAAACACCCCTAAAGCAAAAAAATAAAAGCATGCTTCCAGAAAAAAAATAAAAATTGTCTTCTGTAAAGCTACAAAAAAACCCCAGTAACTTAACCAGCAACTTAAAAATATTACAAAAACATCCCTTTTTTTAAGAATCTCAAGCATAGCACTTGTTGTAAAAGCCTGAAAATAACCTTAGCTTGAAAATACCCTCCAAGAATTAACCCTACTGTATATGAAAGCAAAAAAGAGGTAAAAAAGAAAAATATTGCTTAACGTAGCAACTTTTTAAGACACAAATAGAAAGAAACATTCAAACAGCTTTGTGTATCTTCTCATTGTGGTTAATTTTGTGCACTAGCTAGCTCCTAGCACTCCCTACAATGGTGATTGCAATTACTCTGGGTGCAGACTTTATTAGTATTCCATTTTAATACACACAGCTCATTTGATATTATTTAAATATACTTGGCGTTGCTGTTTATTCACACGTCAATCTCTTTTCTGCATTTGCTGTGGTAGAACCATATAAGCTGTGTTATCTGCACACTAGCCTTCCTACATTGGCCCGTAAACCTGAACCCAAACCACTGCAGCAACAAGTGTGTGTGTTGTCAAGTCCATGACTGACTCCTAGCAACCCAGCAGCTCCTGAGTTTTCTTGGCAAGATATAACCAGAAGTAGATTGCCAGGTCTTTCTTCCAAGGTAATGGAGGGTAAAGCAACTTGCCTAAAGCCACAAGGAGTGCTAGTGGGAATTGAAGCCTGCCCTAACCGCTAGGCTACTCCAGCACTGCAGCCAAGAGCATTTTACTACAACACTGAACCAAGTTAAATGGCATATAGCTTTCCCACAAGTAAGGCCTTATCCACCTATACACTCTGCCTGTTTGTTCCTATCCAGTTAGAGGTGAAATTCTGCTCAATTTGCAGTCATCTGCCTTCCTTGCCCTTACTACCACCACCCTCTGTACATTCTCTGTAAATAGATCAAACTAAGGGAGATAGAGAGGCAGGAATATAAATAGCATGAAGAAAATGAAAGAGAAAAAGAGGTACAATGAAGTATACCCAAGCTAGTCAGAAGGGGGTCTAGAAGGACCATTTCCCCTAGGCCTTGAGCTCAATTAAATTTTAATTAGAACATTGTCACAGAGAAAAAGCTAGACATGCATTTGCTAAAAAAAAAAAATATTCAAATCACGTCTCTCTCATCTTTCTTTGCCTTATATAAGAACATAACAACTGCCATACTGGGTCAGATCAAGGGTCAATCAAGTCCAGTGTCCTGTTTTGAACACTGACCAATCCAGGTCACAGGTACCTGACATATCCCAAAAGTAGCCAGTTCCATACTACTTATCGCCAGGGATAAGCAGTAGCTTTTTCTCAGTCTGCCTTAAGAACAGTTTATGGAATTTCCTCCTGGAATTTGTCCAGACTTTTTTAAAACCTAGCAACACTACCTACATTTGCCATTTCCTCTGGCAATAAGTTCCAAAGCTTGACAGAAAAATATTTTCTCCTATCTGTTTTAAATATTTTGCTTTATAGCTTCATAGCATGTCCCACTAACCCTTCTATATTTTTAAAGGGCAATCGATTCGCAGTTAACCATTTCATTCCACTCTGTATTTTATAGACCTCTATCGTATCTCTTCTCAGCCATCTCTTCTCTAAATTGAAGAGTTCTAACCTCTTCAGTCTTTTCTCATAGAAGAGTCTTTCCATCTCCTTTATCATATTCTTTTTAGGAGTCTGAAAAGCTGGGAGTGTTCTGGGGCATCTCTGGACCTCCTACAGGACTAGAGGGTGACAAAGAGAGAGATCTGTTATCTGGGGAGGAGTGGCTCAGTAGTTACCTCAGGCTGGTGGGGCCAGGGGGTTAAATTCCCACATAGGGACAAGTAACCTCAGGTTGGAGGGACTGGGGTCTCTAGTCTGATGGTCACTCCTTGTGGCCTTGGGCAAGCCACTTAATCCTCCATTGCCTCAGGTACACTTAGATTGGGAGCCCTTTGGGGACAAGGGAATAAAAAGTGCCTGTTAGCATATATCTGTAAACTGCTGTGAACCCGTGAAAAGTGGTATATAAGCACAGCTAAATAAATAAATGAGCTTTCAAATGTGACCACAGCCTCTGTTGCATCTCTGCTTGGTCAACAGCTCAGTCACAAGAAGGCATTTTGACAGGCCACATTTAAGATGTCTATAATAGTTAGAGCAACTGCCCAGTACCCAGAAGATCAATGGTTCAATTCCCACTGGCACTTCTTGTGACCTTGGGCAAGTCACTTTACCCTCCAGTGTCTCAAAAGAAAAGGCCTGGCAATCTACTTCCAGTGATACATTGCCAAGAAAGCCCAGAGGGAGCTGGGTCGCCAGGAGTCAGCACTGACTTGACAGCACTAAAATAAATAAATAAAATACTCACAGGCAGGACCAGAGAGCAGTAGGAAGGGGAAATTCCTCCCCACATGGAAATCAGAGAGAATGGCCCTAAAGAGGAGGGGAAGAGAAAGGAAATTTTAAAGGGCAATCGATTCACATTTAACCATTTCATTCCACTCAGTATTATATACTGCTTTTTGACATATTCATAAATGACCTGAAAAAGGGAATAACTAGTGAGGTTATCAAATTTTCAGATGACACAAAACTTTTTAAAGTTGTTAAAACCCAAGAGAATTGTGGAAAATTGCAAGAGGATCTTGATAAATTGGAAGACTGGGCATCAAAATGGCAGATGAAATTTAATGTGGAAAAGTGCAAAGTTATGCACCTAGGGAAGAACAACCCAAACTATGGTTACATGATGCAAGGTTCCAATTTAGGAACCACCACCCAGGAAAAAGATTTAGCTGCCATTGTGGATAACATGTTAAAACCCTCGGCCCAGTGTGCAGCGGTGGCCAAGAGAGCAAATAGAATGCTAGGTATCATAAGGAAAGGAATGGAAAATAAAACAAAGGATATTATAATGCCTCTATATCATTCCATGGTGAGACCGCACCTTGAATATTGTGTGCAATTCTGGTTGCCGTATCTTAAAAAGGTTATAGCGTTATTAGAAAAGGTTCAGAGAAGAGCCACCAAAATGGTAAAGGGGATGAAAGGATACCCCTATGAAGAAAGGCTAAAAAGGTTAGGGCTCTTTAACCTGGAAAAGAGATGGCTGAGAGGAGATATGATAGAAGTCTATAAATTAATGAACGGAGTGGAACGGGTAAACGTAGATCGATTGTTTACGTTATCAGAATATAGAAAGACTAGGGGACATGCAATGAAGCTACAGGGTAAACTATTTAAGACTAATAAAAGAAAATATTTTTTCACTCAACGTGTAGGCTGTTAGTGTAGCTGGGTTTAAAAAAGGTCTGGACAAGTTCCTGGAGGAAAGGTCCATAAACCATTATTAAGAAGGGACCCAGGATATCAATGCTTGGCCCAATACAAGCATTGTGGAATCTGTGTCTTTTGGGGAAACTGCTAGGTACGTATGACCTAGATTGGCCACTGTTGGAAACAGGATACTGGGCTTGATGGACCTTGATCTGACCCAGTATGGCATATCTTATGTTCTTATGAAATTTCTTCAGAAGTAGCTCAAGGCAAGTTACATTCAAGTACAGTACGTATTTTCTTATCCCCAGAAGGCTTACAATCTAAGGGGCTCTTTTACCAAAGTGTGCTAAGCAGATAATATTTGTTTATGCGTGCGGTAACTGTGTGCAAGGGCTCGTGGTAACTCTTTTCACAGCGTTACTGTGCTGTTTCTCATGCTATTTGCCATTCTCACATTGGAGTGGTGAATGGATGGGTTAGGGGCAGAGATGGGGCATATTGCATGCTGTCAATATTGCAATTAGCGCAGGTGCAACCAACAGCACCTTAATAGATGGAGATAGGTGCGCCCCCGGTAATTGTGCCAAGTGTTAGGGTTAACTGCTGGAAAAATGCTGGCCATGCTCCCAACGGTACTGCAGAGGCTTTGCACTTAACTCATGTTAGCTTTAGTGCTAAACGTACAATTAAATACAAAAGTCTAATGCACTTTAGTAAGAGGGCCCCTACGTTTATATCTGAAACAATAGAGGTTTAAGTGACTTGCACAAGATCACAGAGAGCAGTGGTAGCATTTGAACTGGGCTTCTCTGGGTCTCAGCCTGCTGCTCTAGCCATTAGGATACTCCTCCAAGCTAATCAAACCTGACGTCCTAGGCAGTTGCCTCTGTATTCCTAAATCTATGCCTGCATTTTGGTGCCATAACTGTAATGTTTATACAGTGCCCTGCGAAAGTATTCATCCCCTCGGTGCTTGTCCTGTTTTGTCGCATTACAACCTGGAATTAAAATGGAGTTTTGGGGGTTAGCACCATGTGATACACATAACATGCCTTTGACTTTGAAGATGCAAAATATCCTTTATTGTGACACAACAATAATTAAGACAAAAGAAACCCTGAAAGCAGGAGTGTGCATATGTATTCACCCACCAGTTAATACATTGTAGAGCCACTTTTTGCTGCAATTACAGCTTCAAGTCTCTTGTGGTATGTCTCTATTAGCTTAGCACATCTAGCCACTGGGATTTTCACCCATTCCTCAAGGCAAAACTGCTCCAACTCCTTCAAGTTAGATGGGTTGCATTGATGTGCAGCAATCTTCAAGTCATGCCACAGATTCTCAATTGGATTGAGGTCTGGGCTTTGACTAGGCCATTCCAAGACATTTAAATGTTTTCCTTTAAACCAGCTTTAGTAGTATGTTTAGGGTCATTGTCCTGCTGGAAAGTGAACCGTCGTCCCAGTCTCAAATCTCTGGCAGACTGAAACAGGTTTTCCTTAAGAATTGCCCTACATTGAGGAGTTCATTTGCTTCCTGCTATTTCCTACTCTGCTCCTGATTGGCCCGGTTTGCCTGCTGTGGCTGCTCTGATTGATTGGGGCAGCTAGATTGGAGGAGCTATATCTACCTTGCCCTCTCCGCGGGACGCCGAGGAGTTCATTTGCTTCCTGCTATTTCCTACTCTGCTCCTGATTGGCCCGGTTTGCCTGCTGTGGCTGCTCTGATTGATTGGGGCAGCTAGATTGGAGGAGCTATATCTACCTTGCCCTCTCCGCGGGACGCCGAGGAGTTCATTTGCTTCCTGCTATTTCCTACTCTGCTCCTGATTGGCCCGGTTTGCCTGCTGTGGCTGCTCTGATTGATTGGGGCAGCTAGATTGGAGGAGCTATATCTACCTTGCCCTCTCCGGGGGACACGGTAGCGGGCGCGTGCCCGTGGTGCGCGTCCGAAGGGGCGTGTCCAAAGGGGCAGGTTCTGCCCCTTTGGCGCCCCTTTGGCGCATTTCGGCGTTTAGTGTCAGCGTTGATGGGGAAGCGAAAGAAGAAATACCCTCTGGCGGCACAGGTGAAGGCTGTTAAAGTGGTAGGCCCAATGGATGCACATGTAAAGGTTGGGGAGCCTGTATCGATGCTGCCTGAAATTCGAGCAGAGGATAATGTTCTAGAAGATGCTTCAACTGTGAGTACGTCTTCTTCCTATGCTTCCCCAATGAATGGAAATTTGGTTCCGGCTCACCAGAACAAGGAGCCTTTAGTGTTTACTTTATCTCCATTAGGAGTTGTTGTTTTGAGTGAAGTTGAGAAACCTTTGTTACCTTCTTTGTTTATGAATATGGATTCTATGGATGAGACTTTGCCTCCACCGCTTCCTTCAGTTGTATTTCCTGTGGCAGAAAAGCCACAATCTCCACCAGAGGATATATCTTTAAAAGATATTTGGTCTATGTTAGCTCGGATGGAGTTGGCCTTAGGGCCTTCTCTACAAAAAATTTCTGATTTTTCCAAACAGACTGTGGCAAAGCTTTCAAATCATGAATCTAGATTATCTGTTGTAGAAAAAGGTTTAGGAGAAGTGCAAGGTTCCTTGCAGCAAGGAGTTTTAAGTACAGTGATACAGAATGTTACCTCTTTACAATATCAAGATGAACTGTTAGAAAACTCCTTGCGTGCAAAGAACCTGCGGTTGTTGAACTTTCCGTGTACCCACTATCTCTCTCCAACTATATTGTTTCAAAAATATCTGAAAGAAGTGTTATTGTTATCTGATGCTAATTTAATTCCTCTTTCAAAGATTTTTACCTCCCTGTGGGAAATTTACCTAAAGATTTAAATAGGGAAGGGGGTTTACAAAATGATCAGTTGGCTGTTCCCTCATTAAATATCTCTGAGTTTCTTGAAACATCGCAGGATGTGATAACTACACGTGCCACTTTGCTAGTCACATTAGTCTCTGAGATGGATAAAGAGAAAATTTTTCGTGCATATTTTAAAAAGAAACAGGAGAAATTTTGTGGACAATTTGTTCAAATTTTCCCTGATGTCTCTAGGGCCACACAGCAGCGTAGGAGGGCCTTTTTGGAGATCCGTCCACGCGCTGTGGCCCTAGGGGCTTTATTTTACCTAAAATTCCCTTGTAAGTGCCATATTGTATATCAAGGTAAGCGTTATGTTTTTGGTGAGGCTCAACAGTTATTAGAATTTTTAAAGGATAAGGGTTGAAGTGTGATTTTGGTTTCGTTTTTTCGTTTGACTCTTTGTCTTCTGGGATTGTCCGGGATTATCGGGCTATGATGGGGGTTTTGTTTTTTTTCTTTTGTTGTCGAGCTCCTTCTTGATGAGGACTAAATTTATTTTGATTCAGTATTGTAACTGATGTAGATGCTTTGTTCTTTCTTTTTGTATTGTATATGCTTTTCTTGTAATGTAATTGAAAGTTATAAATAAATAAATTAAAAAAAAAAAAAAAAAGAATTGCCCTACATTTAGTGCCATCCATCATTCCTTCAATCCTGACCAGTTTTCCTGTCCTTGCCAATGAAAAACATCCCCACAGCATGATGCTGCCACCACCATGTTTCACTGTGGGAATGGTGTTCTCGGGGTGATGGGAAGTACTGGGTTTGCGTCACACTTGGCGTTTCCCATGATGGCCAAAAAGTTCAATTTTCGTCTCATCTGACCAGAGAACCTTCCTCCATGTATTTGGGGGCTCTGCCACATGCTGTTGTGTAAACTCCAAACGTGCTCTCTTATTTCTTTCTTTAAGTAATGGCTTTTTTCTAGCCATTCTTCCATAAAGTCCCACTCTGTGGAGTGTATGGCTTAAAGTGGTCCTATGGACCAAAACTCCCATCTCTGTTGTGGATCTTTGCAGCTCCTTCAGTGTTATTCTTGGTGTCTTTGTCGCATCTCTGATTAATGCCCTCCTTGCTGGGACTGTGAGTTTTGGTGGGCGGCCTTCTCTTGTCAGGTTTGTAGTGATGCCATATTCCTTCCATTTTGTTATAATGGATTTAATGGTGCTCTGTGGGATATTCAGAATTTGGGATTTTTTTTTATAACCCAACCCTGATCCACAACTTTGTCTCTGACCTGTTTGAAGTGCTCCTTGGTCTACATGATGCTTGCTTAGTGATGTTGTAGAGTCAGGGGCCTTTCAGATCAGCTATATTTATACAGGCATCATGTGACAGATCATGAGACACTGATTGCACATAGGTGAACCCTAATCATCTAATTATGTGATTCCTAAGGTTAATTCGTTGGACCACACCTTAGTTAGGGGTTTCATAGCAAAAGGGATCAATACATATACACTCACAACTTTTCAGTTTTTACTTGTTATTTTATATATACAAGGTATTTTATTGTCATCCCACTTCACCAATTTAGACTATATTGTCAGGTTCATTACCTAACATCCAAAGGAACCTCTATTTTCATTCCAGGTTGTACATAATGCGACAAAACAAGACAAAAAACGAGGGGATGAATACTTTCGCAAGGCACTGTATTTCCCTTAAAATTCTTTTTTCTTTCACTTGGAAAGCAGTTTCTCCTAGCACAAGCAGGATTGAGTCAGCCACACCTGGTGACGTCATCCGATGGCGCCGTGGATACGGAAGTGCTCTCCTAGAGCTCAGAAAGGTGAGCCTTTCTGAGCACATGTCATATGTCCCACCCCTGGGCCAGCCCCTACCTGGCTCAGTTCTTGTTCTTCCGCCCTGCCACATGAATGGAATTCTGCTCTCTCTTCACCACAAACCATGGATAACGACAAATCCAAAGAAAAATCCAAGAAGAAACACGACAAGAGCATCAAACCAGGATTTAAGAAATGCCCCAGATGCTCTAAGAAGATGAATATCACCGACAACCATGATTGCTGCCTGCGCTGCCTAGGAAAAGACCATAAGGTAGAAGACTGCCCTCTCTGCGCCCGAATGTCCCCCAGGGCTCACAGAAATCACAGCCACGCTCTAGCGGACTTCCTTAAGGATTCACCTCTTGATCACCCTTCCTTCGGTGAGAACCAGGACCTGATGCAGCCCTCCAGGAACTCGGAGAAGGACCGCATGGCACCCTCCACAGAGAAAGACCACATGGCTCCTTCCAAGATGGTCACCACCTCCCTCTCCTGCTGGCCTGCCTCCTCCTCCCGGGATGTGCCCACCGAGGCCTCCTCCCCCGGAGCCGGAGCGAGCCTGCTGCCCTTTTCATTGGCTTCTGCTTCACTGGCCGACTCGGGCCCTTCTACTGCTCTGAAGGGAGAGAAGGAAACCTGGGAGAAAGGAAGTTGAGGACTGCCCGCAGCTGAGCTCCGCTCATCGAAGAAGGCTCTGCCCACCAGCCGCGACTGGCCGCAGCCGTGCTGAGGTCATCAATGGCACCGACAGCTACAGAGCATGCCCAGAGACCTCCCAGTACAACCTACAGCGCTCCCTGTGCTACTGCAGCCCTCGGCACTATAGTCCCTCACCGCTCCATAGTCCACGGCACCGGCGCCATTGGGACTCCTCTGCCAGCCGGCACGGCTCACACGGACGCTCGGGGAGAAGCGCCAGAGACGATCCAAGCAGCAGAAAGCAAAGCAGGAGAACCCACAATGTCTCCCTCTCCTCGGCCTCCCGTTCCCCACCACGAAAAATCCAACAGCAGGAGCAGGTCAAGCTTGCTCCAGTGCAATCCTCCTTGGACCCAGAGTGCCCTCCCTTAGCTCTGATGGAGTTATGGAAAAAATTCTTGGAGGAAAACCACCCCCCAAGAGACACCACCGGAGCTCCCCCCTTGGCTACCAAGCCCTCGGACACCGACGCACAGATCTCCATCACCAGCATCCTTCTATTCTGCATCTTTCTCCTCTGAGAGCGGTTCTGAGGAGGCAGCAGAACGTGCATCATCACGCAGCCCCTCTTCTGCTAGCCAGAAGAGCCAGACACCAGCACCTCAGCCTCTGCTGCCTTCTCCACCTGAGGACCTTATCTACCCTAAGTTACTTCAAATGCTGTCTACACGCCTGGCACTCAGCCCAGCCAACACGCCAGACCCCAGAAGTGCAGTACTCGGTCTTCTGAAGTATCTGGACACCCCCAGATCGGTGATATCCATCCTGATTCACCACCTCCTCATGGAAACACTCAACCGAAACTGGCAGACCCCTGCATCAATCCCAGCCACATCACGCAGATTGGAGGCAAAATACCAAGTTCAACCAAATCCAGGATTTGAGAAGCCTCAGCTTCCCCACCAGTCCATCGTGGTGGAATCTGCCCTGAAGTAGTCCAAAAGTTCCCGCACATACGCTAACGCACCGCCAGGGAAGGACCACAAGATCCTGGACGACCTAGGTAAAAAGTCGTACCAGGCTACCATTTTGAGCGCAAAAATAGTGGCTCATCAGTTTCAGCAAGTTCTATACCTGGATACTATCCTGGACAGTTTGAAGAGGGCCACGGACGAACTAAGCACAGAGTCCAGGGCCACCTTCTCAACCCTGCTCGGGGACCTAAATGAGTGTGGTAAACATCTCATACGCTCCACCTTTGATGCCTTCGATGCTGCCTCCAGGGGAGCAGCTACCGCTATCACAGCAAGACGCACAGCCTGGGTCCGGGCCTCTGGCTTGCGCGAGGACACACACGAGCGCTTGGTGGACGCACCCTGCCTGGGTGACAATCTCTTTGGAGCAAAGGTCAAAGAAAAAGTGAGTGACATCAAAGAGCGCTGCGACACCCTTCAGTCCCTAGCTACAGAATGTCTTGATAAAGGCAACAATTCTAAAAGAACACAGGGGTCTTACTACCGCAAGAACCAACGGCATAACAAGTTCCAGCCACAACAAAAATGGCATACGAAACACTCCAACTACCGCCCCTACCAACCATCCTTCCAGTCCAACTACCAGCGTCCCTGCAACAAGGAACGCAGACAGCAGAAACAAGCTCCCCCCTCCTCAGGGAAGAGCACACCAAACTTTTGACCTGGACCGCTCCCCAAGCAGAGCCGTGGTAGGACAAATCTCCCTCTTCAGAGCAGCTTCGGCCAGTATCACTATGGAAAAATGGGTACTGTGGATCGTCGAACATGACTACAAGATTCGCTTTTTCAAAGCACCACGGCAGAGATCCATCCCCCTCTGCCGCAAGTCTAACCACGACAGCTTAATGATCAAAGAAATTGCCTCCCTGCTGGAAGCCCAAGCGATAGAACATGTGCCCCAGGGCGAGTCTGGCCAAGGATTCTACTCCAGATACTTCTTAGTCCCGAAGAAGTCAGGCGGGATGCGCCCAATCCTCGACCTCCGACGTCTCAACAAGTTCATCCACAAGGAGAGGTTCAGGACGTATTCCCTCAGGTCTATCCTGCCTCTCCTCCAACAGAACGACTGGCTGGCGTCACTGGATTTGCAGGACGCATATTCCCTCATTCCCGTCCACAAGGACCATCGAAGGTTTCTGCATTTCTGCATAGCAGGCAACCATTACCAGTACAAAGTAATCCCCTTTGGCCTCTCTCCAGCACCGAGGGTATTCACAAAGTGTATGGCGGTCACAGCTGCTCACCTCCGAAGGTCCGGCACCTGTGTATTTCCGTACCTGGACGACTGGTTGATTGCAGCCCCCACCAAATCAGCGGTGGAGACAGCGGTACACACATCCACCACTCTCCTGTCATCTCTGGGCTTCCTAATCAACACCTTGAAGTCTCACCTGTGCCCCACACAGACCCTCTACTTCATTGGCCTGACCTTACGCACACAACAGGCCAAAGCCCCCCTTCCACCTGCACGAGTGGACTCCATCATGCGCCTGGCTCAGGACATTGCTTCTACTAAGAAAGTGACCGCCAGAACGCTCCTGCGACTCCTTGGACACATGGCGGCAACCACGCACATCATTCACCTTGCCAGACACCTTATGAGAGGCCTGCAATGGCACCTCTGTCACCGGTGGGACCAGTGAATGCAGCCAATGTTCAGATGAATAGTCATAGATCAGGAGATACGGGCCTCCCTGTCATGGTGGATCCAAAAAGACCACTTCTCATGGGGCAGACCCTTCAAAGATCCACCTCACGACCTTGTTCTCACCACGGATGCCTCCAAGTTGGGATGGGGAGCCCATTTCCAACACCGATGCACCCAAGGGACATGGACTATACAGGAGCGCAAACTCCACATCAATCTGCTCGAGCTACGAGCCATCAGACTCACCCTGCGCGCCTTCCAATACTACCTCACAGGCAAAGTAGTCCTGCTCCAGATGGACATCCAGGTCGCCATGTTCTACATCAACAAGCAAGGCGGGATGGGTTCCCTAGCCCTTTTCAGGGAAGCGCACGCCATCTGGAGCATGGCGCAATCCCAGAACTGCCACCTCCTGGCCACCTACCTTCTCGGCAACCAAAATCTGCTGGCCAACAAGCTCAGTCGTCAACTGCTGCCCCACGAATGGTCCCTGCACCCGCAGGTGGCGGAGACTCTCTTCCTCAGATGGGGCCGGCCACAGATGGACCTCTTTGCACACCTGGACAATACGAAATGCACAGCGTTCTGCTCCCGGCATCCAGCGGAATGCAGAACCACATCAGATGCCTTCCACCTGCACTGGGCAGACTACAAACTGCTGTATGCATACCCCCCCAACACCTCTCATTTCCAAGACCCTGCAGAAGATCATATCCGACAAGGCTTCAGTGGTCCTGGTAGACCCATACTGGCTGAGGCAAATTTGGTTCCCCTACCTCCTACACCTCGCCGTGGGACAACCAGTGCGCCTCCCCTCACGTCCGGACCTCATTACACAGGACAAAGGGAACACCGTGCACCCGAACCTCGCCTCCCTCGCTCACTGCCTGGAAATTGAGCGGACGCAACTTGCTAACTTAAACCTCTCAAACGAGGTCCAAGATATCATCCTAGCTGCATGAAGGGCCTCAACCCTTCGCTCATATGCGCTGAAGTGGAACAGGTTCGACGCCTGGTGCAGGGGGACCACAGTGGACCTGCTCTCATGTTCCCTGCCTCAGGTTCTCTGCTACCTCTCGTCCCTCATGTAATCAGGCCTTCAGGCTTCATCCATAAGGGTGCATCTTGCAGCCATTGCGGCCTTTCATGACCACCTGGTGGGGCAACCCATCTCCTCGGACCCATTAGTTTCACGCTTCATGAAGAGCCTCTCCAATCTACGGCACCCAGTGATGAAACCACTACCGTCCTGGGACCTAAACATCATCCTAGAACAGCTCATGAAGGGCCCCTTTGAGCCACTGGAGCAGGCGCCACTAAAATTTGGAAGACGCTATTCCTGGTGGCCATCACTTCAGCCAGGAGGGTAAGTGAGCTCCAGGCCCTCGTCGCACACCCCCTGTACACTGTCCTCTATCCGGACCATGCCTCGCTACGGACATACCCTAAGTTTCTGCCAATGTGGTATCACCATTCCATGTCAACCAGGCCATTGAACTTCCTTCCTTCTACCCCGAACCACATGGGACACAGGAGGAACACCGTCTGCACACACTCGACTGTGTGCGCACACTCCGTACCTACCTGGCCTGGGCGGCGATGACCAGAAAAGGAGGTCAGCTCTTCATGACTTTCGACCCCAACAGAACAGGGCACCCTGTCTCCAAATTGACCCTGTCCCAGTGGATCACGGCATGCATTGCATACTGTTACACACAGGCGGGCTCCGCCTCACTGACCCATGTCCGGGCACACCAACTGCGGGCCATGGCGGCCACACTAGCCAGCCTCAACTCTGTGCCCCTGAACAATATCTGCAAAGCTGCGATGTGGGCTTCCCCCCACACCTTCCACAGACACTACTGCCTGGAACAACTGACACTGACCGAGGGCCTGTTCGGCCGCTCGGTACTACAGGCGGCTGCTCAGCCTAAGGATGGCCTAACTGTTTGAGCAACAGCGAACTTCCTGTTCGGGCTGCCATACGTGCCTTGCACCGGGAATACCCTGCTGTATTGTTGTTCCCTTGAATTCTAAGAGTACCAATTGAGTGTTTTGTATAAGAATACCTCACTTTCACTGTCACTGTTATGACAGCAACAGTTATAAGAGTACCAATTTGTTCTATGAGTACCGATTGTGTGTTTTATATTTGAGTACCTCACTTCTCTGTTACTGTTTTTGACACCATTCAGAGTTTCTGGCTAATAAACAGCTGGGTGCACCAACATTAGTTCTCTGACTGTACCTTCCTCCTACCACAGCCTAGGCGGCAGTGCCATACTGGTGAGGCACCAGGTGTGGCTGACTCAATCCTGCTTGTGCTAGGAGAAAACGGAGTTCCTTACCTGTAACTGGAGTTCTCCATAAACAGCAGGATTAGTCAGCCACACATTTCCCTCCCACCTCCCCTCGGACGAAGGTGTCTATGCCCAGCACCCTACCTGAGCAGCATACGGTTAAGCTGGGCACAAACTGAGCCAGGTAGGGGCTGGCCCAGGGGTGGGACATATGACACATGCTCAGAAAGGCTCACCTTTCTGAGCTCTAAGAGAGCACTTCTACAGCCACGGCGCCGTCGGATGATGTCACCAGGTGTGGCTGACTAATCCTGCTGTTCATGGAGAACTCCAGTTACAGGTAAGTAACTCAGATTTCAACGTGCAGGCTTCTTTTTCATTACTAATGATCTTTACAATTATTATCCAAACTGCCTATTTCCACAGCAGTCAATAGTATCCATGAAAGGATTACCTCTGGAGCCTTTATTAGTTTTTATAGAACAGTTTTTAAGAGAAGTTGTTCCCTTGACGTTAGGATAAAACACATATGTTTAACATTTTACAGTTTTTACATGGTATTCCATTGAATTCATGGCTTGCTAGCTGGCTATAGAATGGCTATGCACAGTCCCCAGGAAGAAGCTCCAAAAGTTATTGCAACTAATCTCATGTGTTGCTGCAGACTACATCGCATTCCATTTTCATTTATTGTTAATATAACCAGCATGGCCTTATGAAAAAAACATTTGCCTCAATATATTATTATCAAATCCAGGGCACCATGATGGGTGCAACAACAGATCTGAACTTAGTGAATCTGTATATCACTCATTTTCCAGAGCAGTTTCTATACACCTTACAATGGCAGAGCAATATTGTCTTCTGAAAAAGATATATTGATGCTCTATTTTTGATCTGGAAAGGAGCGGCTGAAGATCTTTGTAGATTTCATCAGTAGTTAAACTCTAGAGACCCACATTTGACATTTATAATGGCATTTCATCAATTAACAATTTCATTTTTATTTTTTCCAACCCAATGGTTGTTATTGTTGATAGTTGGAAAGAATTAAATATAAAAGGAGTCGAGAATGTCTGTGTCAGGGGGCAAAATAACTCACTGAAAATTTAACAGAATGGGATGAAATTGGCATGTGGGAAAAACTGGTAAAAAGATACATCAAGGTTGAAAATGGGCCAGATTGGACTGGGGGTTCCAGAGCAATAAGCCCCCCAAAAAACTAGCCCAGTATATTTCTATGGGTGGAGTTCCAGCTTCTTTAGCACAGAAATGTACACACACTGAAACACAGCAATTAGGGAATTCTTCATTTCCAACCCCCTCTCTCTGTTCTGTTCTCTACTCGACCAACCCCCCAGCTCTTACCACCAAAAAATTCCAACTTACACACAGCTGTCCCACTACCCTGAACACTGTCCTATCACACAAAAATACTCCCTTGTAACTGCCTTCCCAACCCCCCAAACACTGTTACCACTACCACAATCGCCTCATCACCCTGCAAACTGTCCCACACCTAAAACCTACTGTCCTACAATTGCTCTACCGCACCAATAACTGTTCCCACCTCAAAAAAAAAAACACCCACAACCATCTCACCGCCATGCAAAACTGCTCCACCACCAAAACCTACACCCCCAAAACTGTCCCATCATTCAGCAAACTGCTGCACCCCAATAAACAACCTCCTACAACTGTACCATCACTTGCAAATTAACCCACCCCTCAAAAATACCTTCTCACAACTGCCCTACCATCCCAGAAACTGTTCCAACTCTAAAAACTATACCCCACAATTGCCCCATCACCCTGCTAACACCCCACCCCCTAAAACTACTCTTTGGAACTGCCCCACTCCCAAAAACTACCCCTCTAGAACTGCCCCATCAATCCGCATACTGCCCCATCCCTAGAAAAACACTCCCTCACAACTGCTCTACCACGCTTCAAAATGCCCCACTTCAAAACAATACCCACTTCATTCCCAAAAGGAACCACCCCACAATCGCTCCACACCAAAAACCTCTCCCTCACAATTACCCTGCCACCCTGCAAACTGACCCACCTACCAAAAATATCCCCCCCCCCCCAACCCGGTAATTGCCCCACTCTCAAAAATTCTCTCCATGCAAATGCTCCATCCTTCAAAACTCTCCACTCTAACTGTCCCACCATTCTAAAATGTGACCCACCACCAAAACTACCCCTCCACAACTGTCACCACATCCCAAACGTTCTTCCTCCATAAAAGCATCACCGACCTCAGCTACCCCACCACAGACGCAACATGTGCACAGCAAACACAGAACATGCAACAGTGAAACAAGCATACACACACACGCAACATACAAACACATGAACACCACACTCACACACACACAGACACAATGATTACAAAGAATTCCCTAGTTGTGATGTACTACATTTTAAATTATTCAGAGATCTTTCATTTACAAGTGCTGCTTACCACAAAACCTGTCCCACCGGGAAAACCTAACTCTTCCTGCAACTGCCCCACCATACTGTCAACCAGGACCGTACCAAGCCAGAATCACGCCCTGTGCGACTTGCACTTCAGGCACACACACCACCCCCTGCAGCTTCATCCAGCCTCTACCTGCTCTGACCTTGCTGCTGCCGCCCTCTGTTTTCTCCACAGCGGAGCCAGCAGCAGGGCAAGAGCAGGAAGTGGCTGGATGGAGGTGGGAGAGGGCATGCGCCCGATGTGCAAGTCGCCGGCACTTTAAGCAGATCTGTCCCTCCCTGCTCTGACGTCGCGTCAGAGGAGGGAGGGACCAGACCTGCTTAAAGTGTCGCGAAAAGGTTTAAGAGGCACATTTTGGCTGCCTGCTGTTGCCCTGCCGCCACTGAGAGAAGAAAAAGTGGCAGCGGCAGGACAACAGCAGGCAGCCAAAATGTGCCCCTTAAGCCTTTGAGCCCTGTGCGGCGGCACCACTCGCACAGGGCTAGGTACAGTACTGCTGTCAACTACCTCCATCCCCAAAAACTATCCCATCCCTGCAACTGCCCCACCACCCTGCAAACCTCCCCCACCCCTAAAATCCACCCCATCCCAACTGCTCCACTGCCTCACAAACTACCATCCCTAAAATTCACTCCCTGCAACTGCCACACTACCCTGCAAACTACCCCAACTGCAAAGCTACCTCCTCGCATCTGATGCACCACCGAAACTATGTAACTTGCAAATGTCCCACTACCCTCAGCAACCCTGATCATAGGCACAACACATAAAAAACACATAACAGAGATACAGGGATTACTAATAATTCCCTGACTGGAATGTACTGCATTTTAAACATTCAAGTATATTTTTCCTTTATTTTAATGCTACAGTATTTCTACTGTGAAAGCTGACTGATTTTTACTGCTTTCTAAATGGCTGATATGTGTCCTTGGCAAACAAACTGGCAAGCAAGGAACTTACTTACGTTCCAACGTTTAGGGGTGCTCTGTCAAATGTGCTCCACACTCAGGAGGTTAGGATTGACAACTGTATTTTTTTCTGGGTTCTACTGATTTTTACATTAATGCCTGGAAGCTAGAAGGATGGCTAACATGTCTGCACATTTTTTTTTTTACTTTAAAACCTCTATCTGCCTTTCTCTAATCATACCCGCTGTATGAGTGAGCCCTTCCTGCTTCCAATGTAACTAGCAGTAGACACTACTACTATTACTACTATTAATCATTTATATAGTGCTACAAGGCATACACAGCTCTGTACAAACATATAAAGAAGACAGTCCCTGCTCTAGAGCTTACAATCTAATCAAGACAGACAGAACAATACAAAGGAAACAAGGGAAGGAGACACAAGGAGAACAAGGGAGGCCTACAAGAGGTAAGCCTTTAGCATGGATTTGAAGAGGGGGAGAGAAGAGACTTGATGTAAAGATAGAGGACGTTTGTTCCATACATAAGGAGCAGCAAGGTGAAAAGATCGAAGTCTGGAGTTTGCAGAACAAGAAAAGGGCACAGAGAGAAGAAAGTCAGAGGAGGAGCGGAGTTCACGAGGAGGGGTGTAGGGGGAGAGAGAAGAGAGGAAAGGTAGCGAGGGGCAGCAGAGTAAATGAATCTATGTTAGAAGGAGAAGTTTGAATTGGATATGGAAATGGAAGGAGATCCAATGAAGTGATTTTAGAAGAGGGGTTATATGAGCATATCAAGGCTAGCGGAAGATTAGCCGCGGAGCAGAGTTCTGGATAGATTGAAGAGGAGCAAGATAGCATTGAGGGAGACCAGCAAGGAGGTTGCAATAATCAAGACAGGAGGTGACCAAAGAGTGGGCAAGAGCCTTAGTAGTATGTGCAGAGAGGAAGGGACAAATTTTGTTAATGTAGAGAAAAAAACAAGCATGTTTTGGAGGACTGCCGGGGATCGCAGCTCCTGCATGGAGCCGCGGTGCCATGGCCACATAACACCATGGCACTGCAGCTCCATGCAGGAGTCTGGCTGAGCTAACCATGTAGTTGGCTTGACGTCCGGAGTGCCTGAATCGGGGCACATCCCGGACATTCAGCCACTATGTCGCGATATTGCTCCCGCGGGGACATCTAACCCCCCATGGGAGCAGAATCAGGTACATCCCTGGGCTGTCTGAATGTCTGGACATCCGGATGGCCCAGGAACGCACAACTTTGAATTGGCCACCATGTAAGAAAAAGTATATTTTTGTATATGTATATTAATATTTTGTTGTGTATTTTAGCACTTGATCCTTTAGACAGGAAACTAGACGGTCTGTAAGGCAAATTTAAGTAGGAAAAAAATGTAAGGTGTTACTGGTATCAAATGATAATATTTTTGATGAGATTAGAGTCTTATGAGAACGTAGCTCAAGAATAAAGAGAAAAAAAGGAAATTGCAAACTCTGAAAATTTACAGATGTGAAAATAGTTTTAAGAGTGTGCAATGTGATACACAAAAAGCAGAATGAGGAAGTCAAGACTGAGTTGCAATTCAGGGAAATAATTATTACAAAGTCATTTAACAAAAGAGTTACAGAGAAAGTGTGATCAGGATGGTTAATAAGCTTACTGTAATTGCTGCTGGTCAGTAATATGTAAATATATATATATATATATATATATAATATGTATATAATTAGGACATGGATAATTTTTTCCTTGCTTATCATGATTAAGTCCTCCTTGTGCTTGTGGTCCAAAAGAGGAAGTAGCCTGACTTCTTTAGATTAAAGCTGATTAATCTGTGAACCCAGTGTATTTGTTAAATTAGTCAGGGCCTAGTAGCAGCAAAGAGCTTTCAGGTTAAATTTAAAACACAGAAGAGAGCTGTCTGGTTAAATTTAGACCCCAAGACTCCCTCTATCCAAGCAAGGGCTGTGGGACTCCCCCAGGAAATTGGTCACAGATTACCTTACAAGCACAGGAAAAGATATTTTGTAGCAGCTAGCTTTTCATGGGTCTTCTTTCCCTCCCTCCCTCCCCCCAACACCCACCCACCCCGGGGATAATCATAGATTTATAAGTGCTTAAACCACTTAAAGGAAAGGAGGTGTCATATTCACTCTCAGGTGCAGCTGTTTTTCCTCATCAGGCATACATTAAGAACCTGAGATTCTTTAAGCTTCAGGTGAATAAAGAACATTAAACATATTAGGTATAGTTTTATTAGTATAAGTACCCAGCAACCCCTAGTAAGTAAAGAACTTAAATATCTAAACACAACCTTAAAACTAAAATGCAGACAGCAGTCCAGCAGCGAGATAGGGGCTTTCCAGTCTTTTGCATTGAGTGTCACATGTATGATTTTCTCCCACTTGGTGAGGGGTCTTACATGTGCACTAGATGAAAGGAGCTCTTTGCTCTCAGGGAATGAGTCCGATCTCTGGAGGCTAGAGTAGCAGACTTGGAGGACATAAGGAAGACAGAGAGGTACATAGACGAGACCTACAGGGATGTAGTCCTGAAGTCCCACCTCCAGTCTGGCAGCATCCCTGTTGCCATGGAGGAGAGAGGTCACGTGACAGGAGAGCATCACACTGGTGTGGCAGAAAGTGATCCTGTAGCTAGGATCTGTCCTCCAGGTGATGTAAAACCCTCTCGCACCGAGGAGGTTTCTCAAGGGCCATGTGCCCATGAGGGAAGGGTTAGGACAGCCATTATAGTTGGTGATTCGATCATTAGGCATGTAGATAGCTGGGTGGCTGGTGGACCTGAGGGTCACCTTGGAACATGCCTGCCTGGTGTGAAGGTAACGGACCTCACGCGCCACCTAGACAAGGTCTTAGATAGTGCTGGGGAGGTGTCTGCTGTCTTGGTACATGTCGGTACCAATGACATAGGAAAATGTGGTAGGGAGGTTCTGGAGGCTAAATTTAGGCTTTTAGGTAGGAAGTTGAAATCCAGAACTTCCAGGGTAGTGTTCTCCGAAATGCTTCTCGTTCCACGTGCAGGACCCAAAAGGCAGGCAGAGCTCCGGAGACTCAATGCGTGGATGAGACAATGGTGCAAGGATGAGGGTTTTGGATTTGTTAGGAAATGGGGAACATTCTGGGGAAAAGAGGGGCTCTTCCAAAGGGATCAGCTTCAGCTTAACCGGGATGGAACCAGGCTGCTGGTATTAACCTTTAAAAAGGAGATAGAGCAGCTTTTAAACTAGATAATAGGAGAGAGGCGACAGTCGCCCAAGAGCTCATGGTTCGGAACAATGTATCCTTGAAGGATACTACCAAAAGAATGAAGTTTGGGCACATCAACAGAGAGGTTCCAATACAGACAAAAGAAGTCCAAATGTCCTTGAGTATGGAGCAGAGAGAGCTTAAAGATTACAAATTACCTCTGCCTACCAATAGCCAGATTAATATGAATAAAATACAGTCTCTAAAATGCTTGTATGCAAATGTTAGAAGTCTAAAAAATATGGTGGGAGAGTTAGAGTATATAGCACTAAATGAGAAGTTAGATATGATTGGTATCTCAGAGACATGGTGGAAGGAGGACAACCAGTGGGATACTGTGATACCTAGGTACAAACTATATCGCAATGATAGAGCTCATCAAATTGGTGGAGGGGTTGCGTTCTATGTTAGAGAGGGCATTGAGTCACAAAGGACTAAAGTTTTGCAGGAAACAAAATTTGCTGTAGAATCTCTATGGATTGAAATTCCATGTAAAAAGGGGAAGGTGATGGCAGTGGGGGTGTACTATCGACCACCTGGCCAGAATGAACAAATGGATGATGAAATGCTCAAAGAAATCAGGGAAGCTAACAAAAGTTACAGCACAGTAATATGGGTGATTTCAATTACCCCGGTATTGACTGGGTCAGTGTCTTGGCAGGACATGCTAGGGAGACAAAGTTTCTAGATGAAATAAATGACTGCTTTTTGGAGCAGCTGGTTCATGAACTGACCAGAGGGGAAGCCATTTTGGACCTAGTCCTTAGTGGAACACCAGATCTGGTGCAAGAGATAAGAGTGTTGAGGCTACTTGGCAATAGCGATCATAGCATGATCGCGTTTGATTTAATTAATGGAGGAGGGATGGTAAGGAAATCCACAGTACTACCTTTTAACTTTCAAAAGGGAGACTATGATAAAATGAGGAAAATAGTTAAGAAAATTTAATGTGAAGAAGTGCAGGGTCATGCACTTGGGAAGCAGAAATCCAAGGGAAATGTACGAGATAGGGGGTGAGAGGTTGGTGTGCATAGACCAGGAGAAGGACCTTAGTGTGATTATTTCTGAGGATCCCAAGTTTCAAAACAGTGCGACAAGGCAGTGGCAAAAGCCAGGAGGATGTTGGGTTGCATACAAAGAGGAATTACCAGCAGAAAGGAAGAGGTACTAATGCCACTATGTAAGTCACTGGTGAGGCCTCACTTGGAATACTGTGTTCAGTTTTGGAGACCATATCTCACAAAGGATGTAAAAAGACTGGAAACGGTTCAGAGGAAGGAGACCAAAATGATTTGGAGCCTGCAACAGAAGCCTTATGAGAAGAGACTTGAAGACCTAAATATGTACACTCTGGAGGAGAGGAGGCATAGGGGGATATGATTCAGACCTTTAAATACTAAAGAGTATTAATGAACAAACAACCCTCTTCCAACGATGGGGATGTTGTAAAACTAGAGAGCACAACATGAAGCTTCAAGGGAATAAATTGAAAGGCAATGTCAGGAAATACTTTTTCACTGAAAGGGGGGGTGGATGCTTGGAATGCCCTCCCGATGGAAGTGGTGGGGGCAAATACAGTGACAGAATTCAAAATGGCATCGGACAGACACTATGTATCCCTTTATAGCAACAGGATAAATTCAAAATAAACTTAACTATCTAATTTCTCAACAAACAGGGGTGCCCTACATGGAGCAGTGGGGTCACCCCTAAAAAAAGACATGGGGAGGGGTGACCTGCATGGAGCGACAGGTGCACCTACTCTTGCCACCTTGCTGGGCAAACTAGATGGACCATACTGGTCTTTATCTGCTGTCATTTACTATGTTACTATGTTACTAAAAACTAAAAGGAGCAGTTGCAAAGGTTAAAGACTTACATCAAGCTTGGGTGGTGTTTAAAAATACTATCTTGGAAGCCCAGTCTAGCTGTATGCCACGCTTTAAGAAAAGTGGAAGGAAGGCCAAAAAACAGCCAGCATGGTTTAAAGGTGAGGTCAGAGAGGCTCTTGTTGCCAAAAAAGCATCTTTCAGGAAATGGAAAAAAAGAGCCAAATGACGAAAACTGAAAACAGCACAAGCACTGGCAAGTTAAATGCAAGGCATTGATAAGGCAGGCAAAGAGAGAATTTGAGTAGAAGCTTGCTGTGGAAGCAAAAACGCAGAACAAAGACTTTTTCAAGTACATTTGTAGCAAAAAACCTGTGAGAAAGTCAGTTGGACCATTAGATGATAGAGGGGTAAAAGGGGCAATAAGAGGGGACAAGGCCATAGCGGAGAGCCTGAATGAATTCTTTGCTTTGGTCTTTACTGAGGAAGATGTAGGGATGTTACCCATGACTGAAGTGGTATCTAAAAGTGATACTGCGGAAGAAATGAAAGAAATATTGCTACACCGGGAATATGTATTACAACTATTTGATAAACTGAAGAGTAGCAAATCACCTGGACATGATTGTATACACCCAAGGGTGTTGAAAGCACTGCATTATCAGATTGCAGACCTGCTATTAGTAATCTGTGAACTATCATTAAAATCATCTGTAATGCCTGAAGATTGGAGGATGACCAATGTAATGCCAATTTTTAAAAAGGGTTCCAGTGGTAATCCGGGAAACTACAGACTGGTGAACCTGGCGTCAGTACTAAGAAAAATGGTAGAAACCATAATTACTGAACCAAAATTACTGAACATGTAGATAGTAATGGCTTAATGGGAGACAGCCAACATGGCTTTAGACAAGGAAGATCTTGTCTTACTAATATGTTATGTTTTTTTGAAGGTGTGAATAAACAGATAGACAAAGGCGTGTCGGTTGATAGACTTTCAGAAAGCCTTTGACAAGGTCCCTCATCAGAGACTTTTGGCAAAACTAAAAAGTCATGGGATAGGAGGCAGTGAACTCTTGTGTATCAGGAACTGGTTAAAAGATAGAAAGCGGAGGGTAGGGCTAAATGGCCAATTTTCCCATTGGAGAAAGGTGAATAGTGGAGTACCCCCAGGGATCTGTGCTGGGTCCGCTGCTTTTTGACATATTGATAAATGACCTGGAAAAGGGAATAACAAGTGAGATTATCAAATTTGCAGATGACGCAAAACTATTTAAAGTTGTTAAAACCCAAGAGGATTGTGGAAAATTCCAAGAGGATCTTGATATATTGGAAGACTCGGCATCCAAATGGCATAAGCAATTTAATGTGGACAAGTGCAAAGTTATGCACCTAGGAAAGAACAACCCAAACTATGGTTACACGATGCAAGGTTCCAAATTAGGAACCACCACCCAGGAAAAAGATTTAGGCATCATCGTGGATAACATGTTAAAACCCTCCGCCCAGTGTGCAGCAGTGGCCAAGAGAGCAAATCGAATGCTAGGTATCATAAGGAAAGGAATGGGTAATAAAACAAAGGATATTATAATGCCTCTGTATTGTTCCATGGTGCGACCGCACCTTGAATATTGTGTGCAATTCTGGTCACCGTATCTTAAAAAGGATATAGCAGTATTAGAAAAGGTACAGAGAAGAGCCACCAAAATGGTAAAGGGGATGGAAGTATACTCCTATGAAGAAAGACTAAAAAGGTTAGGGCTCTTTAACCTGGAAAAGAGACGGCTGAGGGGAGATATGATAGAAGTCTATAAATTAATGAATGGAGTGGAACGGATAAATGTAGATCAATTGTTTACATTATCAGAATATAGAAAGACTAGGGGATATGAAATGAAGCTACAGGGTAAACTATTTAAGACTAATAAGAGAAAACATTTTTTCACTCAACGTGTAATCAAACTCTGGAATTTGTTACCGGAGGATGTAGTAAAAGCTGTTAGTGTAGCTGGTTTTAAAAAAGGTTTGGAGAAGTTCCTGGAGAAAAGGTCCATAAGCCATTATTAAAAGGGACCCAGGATATCACTGCTTGACCCAATACAAGCACTGAGGAAGCTGTGTTTTTTGGGGAACCTGCTAGGTACTTATGACCTAGATTGGCCACTGTTGGAAACAGGATACTGGGCTTGATGGACCTTGGTCTGACCCAGTATGGCATTTCTTATGTTCTTATACTATGTTCTTATGTTCTTAGCTAATCTTAAAAATCTCCGTCTTTGTCATATTCATTTTATAGTCCTCCACCCATAGTATCCACCAACTCCTTAACTGCTTTCCAATACTTCTGTACCACTGGACAACTCCACCACTTATAAATAAAATGCTTGCTGGCCACACCCTCTCCAACACCGCCCAGTTTCCCACACCCCAATCTGATGTAGTTGGACAGGGTTCCAGTACATTCTATATATAAGTAGATAGGTGTACTCCACTATGAGAATCACAGGGGATAATTTCTTAGTAACCACCCAAATCTTCCTCCACCGCTGCTCTCAAAGGCCTCACCAAAATCCTTTCCATTTCTAGCGGTGTTTAGGAATCCTGACCATGTGTTGCTTCAACATTGTATAAATAACTGAGATCAGACCGCGTGCCCCCTCCCAGCATTCCATGATCTTTTCATAATCAGTGCAGCAGCCCCGAGCCACCTCTTTTTTCTGGCCTGATTGCATGTAGTGGTGGACCTGTTGGTAGAAATATTCCTGCTCCAGGGGTGTCTGAAACCGGTCCCTCAAGGTCTCAAAACTAAGCATCACCCCTGCCTTGGTCAAAAATAATCTCATTGTATCCAAGCCCTTCCACTCATTATAAACCCGATATATCCATCCTGGGGGAAAAATTTATTAAAAAGAAGAGAGTATTCCTACACCAAGCATGGGTCCCACACAGGTTGGGGCGGTAGCAGTCACACATCTTCCAGGTTGCTTTAACAAAAGGTGTGCGTGCTCCTGCCCCCACCCCCTGCCCCGCCCCCTTCCCGGTAGCCAAACTGCTATCTGAGCAGTAAAGAACCTTGAGGGCTTGCTCTGTTTTTACCCATTGCTTGCATTCTCCTCTCCTTCCCCACTCCACTACTCCATTCAGCATAGCCACTCCATAGTACTCCAGTAAGGAAGGGACCTCTAAGCCTCCTTTATCTCTCCCATGTCAACACCCAACCTGCCATCCTTAGGGGGCGTCTTTTCCAAATATATCTGAAAATGCAGCACTGCCAGGTCCACAGTAGCTCATCGGAAAATGTGATCAGCAGAACCTTAAACAGAGTAGCTGGGGGGCGGGGGGGGGCACATTCATCTTAATTATTGCTATCCCATTTCTCAAGGTCTCCCCAAATCTTAAGCCAGATCTTCCCATGATTTAAAAAGAAGAGTTCTTCCCAGTTAGCTTCTACCTGGATGGCTGAATACCTTATTGAATGTGTCACCCATCGAACAGGAAAGACTTCCCTCAACCGCATCTCCACCCCCTGTTGTTAAAACTCAAGAGGATTGTGAAAAATTGCAAGAGGACCTTGAAAATTTGGAAGAGTGGACATTGAAATGGCACATGAAATGTAATGTGGACAAGTTCAAAGTTATGCACCTAGGAAAGAGCAACCCAAACTATGGTTACACGATGCAAGGTTCCACATTAGGAACCACCACCCAGGAAAAAGATTTAGCCGTCAACATAGATAACACGTTGAAACTCTCGCCCAGTGTGCAACAGCGGCCAAGAAGGCAAATAAAATGCTAGGAATCATAAGGAAAGGAATGGAGAATAAGACAAAGGATATTATACATCCAGGAAGGTGTAGATAACATGAGGAGGGATCTAGCTAAGCTTGAAGAATGGTCTAGAATTTGGCAGCTAGGATTTAATGTTAAAAAATGCAAGGTCATGCATTTGGGCTGCAGCAATCCAAGGGAGCAATATAGTATAGGGGGTGAAGAACTTTTGTCCACTAAAGAAAAGTGGGACCTAGGCGTGGTTGTGTCTAATGATCGTAAAATAGTTAAACAGGTAGAAAAGGCAACAGCAAAAGCTAGAAGAATGCTTGGGTGCATACGGAGAGGAATGGCTAGCAGAAAAAAGGAGGTGATAGTGCCTCTGTATAAGTCTTTAGTGCAACCTCATTTGGAGTATTGTGTGCAATTCTGGAGACCGCACCTTCAAAAGGATATAAACAGGATAGAGTCAGTACAGAGGTTGGCTACCAAAATGGTTAGTGGTCTTCATTATAAAGCATATGAGGACAGACTTAAGAATCTTAATATGTGCACCTTAGAGGAATGGCAGGATAGAGGTGACATGATTGAGATGTTTAAATACCTCCATGGCATAAATGCACAGGGCAAGAGCCTCTTTCAATTGAAAGCAAGTTCTGCTACGAGAGGACATGGGATGATGGTGAAATGGTATAGATTCAGGATTGATATGCGAAAATATTTCTTTACGGAAAGAGTAGTGGATCCGTGGAATAGTCTCCCAGTGGAGGTGGTAGAGATGAGGACAGTATCCAAATTTTAAAAAGCATGGGACAAACACAGAGGATCTCTAAATGAAAAAATGGTACTGTTGTAGTTGTTGATATGGAAGGACAGACTAGATAGGCAATGTGATCTTTTTCTGTCGTCATTTTTCTATGTTTCTATTATAATGCCTCTGTATTGTTCCATGGTGTGACTGCACCTTGAATATTGTGTGCAATTATGGTCTATATCTTAAAAAGGATATAGCAGAATTAGAAAAGGTAGAGAGAAGTCACCAAATGGTAAAGGGGATGGAGGATACCCCTATGAGGAGAGGCTTAAAAGCTTAGGGCTTTTCAACCTGGAAAAGAGATGACTGAGGTGAGACATGATTAGATGTCTATAAATTAATGAATCACAGTAGGGGAACGTGATGTGTTCAAGGAAGAACAAACATTCATCTAATATTGAAAGAGGCGTTTTTATTCACAAACCAAAAAGTTGGTGCCCACCCGACACAGGCCGTGGGTGCTTTGGCGTGGGTTTACCAATGCAAGGAAACTGATTCGTGACAAACGAGGATACTTTTACAAATTCTGTGCCGCGGTTTGTGTAGCATGGTGAGCCCGGTATGATATAGTTACAAAGAGGATACTTCCACAGCATTAACCAATAAGTTGCCCTATACCCCTGATGAAGTTTTGTTAAACGAAACACGGCCTGTGTCGGGTGGGCACCAACTTTTTGGTTTGTGAATAAAAACGCCTCTTTCAATATTAGATGAATGTTTGTTCTTCCTTGAACACATCACGTTCCCCTACTGTGTTTTGTGCCTGACGTGGTTGGTTGCTCTTAGTTGGACTTATAAATTAATGAATGAAATGGAACAGGTAAACGTAGATCGATTCTTTACACCATCAAAATGTAGAAAGACTAGGGGACATGCAATGAAGCTACAGTGTAACTCTTTTTTAAGACTAATAAGAAAAAATATTTTTTCACTCAATGCGTAATCAAACTCTGGATTTCGTTACCGGAGGATGTAGTAAAAGCTGCTAGTGTAGCTGGGTTTAAAAAAGGCTTGGACAAGTTCCTGGAGGAAAGGTCCATAAACCATTATTAAAGAGGACCCAAGTAATCCACTGCTTGCCCCAATACAAACATTATGGAACCCATGTGTCTTTTTGGGAAACTGCTAGGTACTTGTGACCTAGATTGGCCACTGTTGGAAACAGGATACTGGGCTTGATGGACCTTGGTCTGACCCTGTATGGCAAATCTTATGTTCTTATGTTCCTCCATTCCTCCCCCTTTTTTCCTTTCTGATCTGTACACAGAGGCAAATAGTAAATAGGAAAGTAATTTTCTACAGGCTTTTGAAGGCTATGAGTTAATTCAGATGAATTTTGGGAAATGTAGTACAGTACTGTACTTCATTCTGAGCATACTAGTTATCTGTATGAACACTGCGAAAAGACAAAAAAAAACAGGAAACTAGCTCTGTGCAAGAAAGCATGCTCCTTCAACCTTGGAAATGTAGTTGTTGAACATACATGTGTGCTTTCCTGGTAAAGCTGTGCAGAAACAACAAGACCAGTAAGAAATGTCCCAGATTGTCTGTTCTTATGGAAAACAAGACAGCAGCCTTTGTTTTGCTATATGTTTTAAAAGGGAAAACAAAATGATTTGAAGTTTTGAGATTTTGAGATGTGCAGCCCCTCCCATGCTGATTATGACAGTTGTAATTAGAAATGTGGGCATTATGGGGGTCATTCCGATCTACAAATAGCGGGAATGAACATCCGACTTGGGCGTCCAATCCCCGCTATTCGCAGGGAGCGAATTCCCAACTCCAGGCTCCCCACACATACAGCAGTATTGTGCGGGGAGCTCTGGACAGGGGTGGGAGGGGGAGGGCCAGAGGAGGAGTGTGGGCGGGGCAGAGGCGGGCCCACAGCCCCAGATGTACAGAGCCTATCCAGGTCACAGCCCTGTACATCCAGCTTGGGAGAGAGGAATGGGGAACTTATTCCATCTCTGAAGTGGAATAAGTCCCCCTGACAATGGCAGGCAGTGCTGGAGGACTCTGCCAAAGAGGTGAGCCAATGCAGGAGGATCCCCGCAGTCCGATCCCAGCCTTGGCAGGCCCCTCTTGGGGTCGGGTGGTGGGGAAAAGCAATTCTCATCTTGTGCATGGAATCGGGGCTCCTGCATGGCGTCCTAGTGCCATGGTGACGGGATGCTACAATACTGGGGCTACAGCAAGAGCATGGGGACGGTTAGCCAGGGAAAATGCTGCACATCCTGACACATTCTATCAGGGTCCGTCCAGCCCATCCATGTGCCTCGATTCTGCTCCCGCAGGAACGTCTACCTCCCATGATTGCAGAATCGAGGCCAAATCCGGCCCGTCCAGATTTTGGGCACCCAGACGGGCTCCAATCAAAATTGGCCTCCACATGTATATATATTGATTCTGCCTCCCAATTAATATCTTATCTAGAAATGTTTAGAATTCCACTATGCTGTGGTAGTCAAAATGGCAAAGTATTTGAGAGCACTAAAGTACTTGAAAAATCAGATCAAGAAATGCTCCAATCAAGAACAATTACTCAATCTATAGCTGTATTTCTTACAAACAATAATACAAATACTATTCGAAGAAGAGGCTGAGAAGGAGGCCAAAATACAGGAAAGGACAATAAACATAAACCAACAGAGGAGTACTTTCTGGGTGGTGAGCTGGGCCACTGAAAATTTGATTGTCCCAAGAGACCTCCCGAGGACCCGCAAGGCCAGAAGTAACTGAAACCATGCATATTCATGCCTCTGAAGAGGCACAACTAGGCAAGGGGGATGTTGACCAGAAAGAACCTGGGGTGGTCTTCCCAACTAGGCCACCCACAGATGACTTGCACTCTCTTATTCCTCTTGCCTCAGAGGGATACTTTGATATTCCGATTAATGGACATCCTACACATATCCCAGTAGACACCGGAATCACAAGATCATTAGTGCCCAGGTTGTGGAATGTATTGCCCCTTACTACAGCCTGTACTCTTGCCTCCAAATCTCTATTAGAGGCCATATTTCTTCCTACTGAGACTGCTATTATAAACTGTGGTGAAGACAAAAATATAAATATAATTTATATCACCCATCTACAGTTCACTTTTAAAAAAGTGCTAATTTATAAGACTACACATAACCAAGCTGCAGACTGCCTCCATAAGCTCATGCAAAAACCCCAAACTCGAGAACAAGAATACAAAACCAGAGCTTACTCAGCATTCCAACAGATAAATGGAAATGTATCCAAGCAACTTGCCAGAAAGCATTCTCAATATATGGATCCACGTTATGGAACTCTCTCCCTAAGGGATACTGAAGACTGTGGAGACTTCCATAAAAAACTAAGGGCCGATATTCATTTGCCCGGATCTTCGAAGGGCTATGTGCCGACAGGCGCAAAATCCTCCCTGCTGACCTCCAAACCGGATATTCAATGCCAAGATGACGGCATTGAATATTTGGTGATCACCGCCAAAGCTGGAAGCCGCCAAACCTAACCGTGCAGCAGCAATATTGGCTGCTATCTGGTTAGCGATCGGCATCTTAAAGATAGGTGAGAAAAACCCTTGCCTATCTTTAAGGCACCGATCGCTAACCAGGCAGCAGCCAATATCGCTGCTTTATCTTTATTTAAAATTTGATAAACCGCTTTCCGTCGAAACATAAAGCGGTGTACAATAAAAGGTTGGCAATGCAAAAACAAGGAAAAAGAACGCCAAAGCAAAATAGGAAAGTAAAAGTATAATAGCATAAAATAGACAAAACATAACAAAAGGGCCAATATTTAAAAAACATAAAGTTACTAAAACATAAGAATACAGCAAGAATATAAGGATAATAGGCCCATATCGGGGAAAACAAAACAGACTGTGGGTAGACAAAGTGCATGACAGGACAAATATACAAGTAAACAGAAACACATATCAACTGAAAACATCAGGGAGGACCATCGGGAGAGAGTTGAAAGGCTTGCTGAAACAGATGGGTCTTGAGTAGTGTTTTAAATTGAGAATAGGAAGGTTCCAATCGGAGAAATGGTGGTAATGCATTCCATAATACTGGGCCTAAGAAGAAAAAAGCTGCATGATGGGTTTGTTCGAGGTGTGCTTGTGACGGGGAAGGGAGGGACAAGCGATTGGCGTGGAGAGAGCGAAGCTGACGGTAAGGGGTGTGAAGAGAGATTCGATCTGCAAGATATAGGGGAGTATTGGTATAAAGGGCACGATGAATTAGAATAAGGAACTTATAATGAAAACAAAAACGGAGGGGTAACCAGTGCAGGCGGAAAAGAATAGGGGTGATATGATCATAGCGGTGTGAGGATGTGACGAGACGGGCAGCGGCATTTTGGATGCGCTGGAGACGTAGAAGCTGAAATTTAGGGAGGTTGGCAAGAAAAACATTACAATAGTCTAAGCGACTTATGACTAAGGCTAGAACAAGAGTGACTAGGGAAGAGAAGGGGAGAAGGGAACGGACTGCCCTGATCTGACGCAAGGCAGCAAAGGAATGGCGAATAAGAGAAGTAAGGTGCTGGTGGAAGGAAAGCGTGGGATCAAGAATTACACCAAGATAGCGGAAGGATGACACAAGAGGGAGAGGAACAGAGTCAATCAAGGGAGCTAAAGAAGGACAGGAACCACTCAGTGAGACCCACATAGCTGTGGACTTAGATGGATTTAAGTGCAGGAAATTTTGGGATAACCAGGAAGAGATCTGGGAGAGACAAAGATTCAGTTGAGTAATATCCAGAGTTAGAGGAGAAGTATGAAAAAGTAAGATGATATCGTCAGCATACATGTAAAATGACACAGGGAACTGTTGGATCACCAGTGATAAGGGAGCCAGAAAAATATTAAACAGAAGTGGGGAGAGAACAGAACCCTGTGGTACACCGCAAGTAAGAGGGAAAGAAGCAGAGAACTGACCATCAGAGTGAACAGAGAACGAACGAGCTGTGAGGAAAGAACAGAACCACTGCCAGACCGTACCATGAAGCCCCACATCAGATAAACGAGAAAGAAGAGTACGGTGATCAATCAAATCAAAAGCCGCAGAGAGGTCGAGGGAAACCAGAAGAGTGATATCACCGTGGTCATGAGCAATATGCAGATCATTTAGGAGTGCAAGAAGAACTGCTGCATGGTTAGCGCCATTCTCTGCCTCCACTCCACCCCGGTACATTCCAACATGCCCTGATGCTATCCGGATAGCTTTGAGGTGTGTAGGGGACTTAGATGGGGATATTCAACAGCACTAACCATGCTGTAAACTGTGTAAATGCCTTTTAAATATCGGGCCCTAAAGACCTTCTGATTCCAGGTATATGTCAGCCCTGAAACTTGACCAAAATGTTCCAATCCATCATGCATGAAGCAGATTTACTCCCACCTAAACAGTCCCTTGTATATAGTTACCTTTCTTGTTACACCCTAATCATCTCCTGTTACACTGTTCCTCTTATTATTCACTGTTTAATGTATTCTTGAAATTCAATGTCAACCACTTTGATAATATGAAAGGCGCTATATAAAAGTTGCTAAATAAAGGACTTTGAATGACAGTACATTGGTTCTGGATGTTCCAACCGGTAAAGGAGAAGGAAGAAGTGGACCAAAGGTCACCTAATGATGTGAAGTGCTGTGCTAGTCTAATGACTATGACAATTTAAAAAAAAAATGAACACTTTACTCTGCAGCCTCTATGTTTGATTATTCTGTCTCCATTACTTCCAATTCAGAAAATCATCCAAGCCCAGCCACATGCTCAACAACTGGAACAAGATGCTTGGTGACAGGCTTGATACATTTTGCATCCTGATGGGCTCTGGCCATGTGGCGCTTCCAGAAGCACTTTTACCTTATGTTGCCTCTGTGTGTCATGGCCAGACACATGGAGGCAAATGGGGGATGATACAAATTTTCACGAGATTGGTACAATCCTAAATTTGCCAAAGAAAAGAAATTGCAGTTAAGTGCAACTTGTCTGATCTGTAAGCAGCACAACAATGCTAAACATGTGAAGACTAGTCAAGGGCACAAACCACAGCCACATAAACCCCTTCCTGAATTTACAAATCGATTTTAACCAATTATCCAAATTTCAGGGATTTGAATACTGTTTGTTGATGGTTTACTTGTATTCTGGATGGGTAGAAGCTTATCCATGTAGGAAAGCAGATGTTACTAGTGTTGCAAAGAAATTTATCCAGTATTTCATACCATCATAGGGAGTCTCCATAATGCTCTCCAAAGATAGAGGAATTCATTTCAGAAAGAGCTTTGAAGGACAAATGGTTACTCAAACCAAATTGGGAAAGATATGCCAGGAGATAGGACTTAATTGGGTTTCAAGCTTTATCCTCAGCCCTTATGGGCCTGAGAAAGGCTTAGTTACTGGTAGAAAAATGAGAGCCTTTCCAGTAATATTTGTTCCGCAAGATTTGACTCTAGAGAAAAAATTGAATATAGTTTTTCCTTATTGCAAACAACTAATCCAGATTGTTCAGACTTTTCACAGGTATTTGCTGCACATCCTGGTAAGGCCACCAAACAGCATCTATAACTGCAGCCTGATGAGTGGGTCTGCATAAAGGTGTTCCTGCAAAATAATTGCTTAGAACTCCAGGTGGAAGGGACCATCCCAAGTTCCCCTACCTACATATTGCAGTGAAGTGTGAAGGATTCCCTACTTGTGACCTGGATTGGCCACTGTTGGAAACAGGATACTGGGCTTGTTGGACCTTGGTCTAACCATGTATGGCATTTCTTATTTTCTTATGTACCAGGATCCACCTGTCACACTGCCAAAGGGCCAAGATATCAGCTAACAAGAGTGGGAGATTCAACCTTTGGGAGAAACCAAGCTTAGACTTCAGAGAAAGGTGAAGCACACTACAAAGTTCTGAAGAACTGCTGAGAAGCAGGATTAAATTATCTGAAGAATGAGAGACCCGAGTGGAAAGTGCTGTCTGTTGGGGACTATTTTCTTATTTATTGTTTGCTTTTATTAACATTACCTTACCAAGTAGCAGCAATTCCAGAGAATAATTCTGTTATGTATATTTCTGAGAGTAAAAATGCATGAAGTCTCTGATTATGATGGACTAGAAGGTAAAGTGCAGAGACTGATGGAGATAGCGGTATAAGTTGTCATCTCTATTAAATTGTTAAGTGGAGATTATGGTTAGAAGGTTACAATAACTTCAAGGCTTCCATAAACACATGCTAGAAGGGGATGCAAAGTTAAAATGGAAAGGACTATGTTTGTTAGATGATGATGGGCCTTGCTGAAGTTAAGAAAGGGGAACACAAGAGGTTAAACATCGCTCAAGAGAGATAACAGTATGCTTGGCCAAGGAAATGAGGCAAAATCCCTATCAACTGACCAATAGGAATAAGGGCAGAGATGTTGGTAGCCAAGAAGATTACAATGAAATATCTGTTCCTGGTATCTTTAGTTCTGCATAAATGGAAGTAGGCCATTGTTTAAGTGTAGATCATCTGTAAGTTTTGATGTATTATGTATATAATACGGAGTTGCTTCAATGGTAGAGAAAGCATTCAGTCTGTTTCCTCTCTTACCTGACAATAATAAATAACGCTCAAAGCGAGCATAGATAACGGGTATTAGATTTACTAGAGCTATATATGCATCAGATGTTAGAGATGATTTGACGTTGATAGAAGGTTGGATGAGTAACGAGAAAGAGAACTTGATGAAAGAAGAACGTGCTCAGAACTGAGTCATTCACCTAGATGACATGCTCTAAATTGTGGTTGGTCAATACTTCTTGGGAGGAATATGAGAAGTGTACATAGTATAAAGTTAGCTTGTACATAGTTTTCCCGGTTTATTCCATGTTTAATATCCTGTTTCACTGTAAACTCAATGTTGCCTGTATGCATTGTAGTATGTTTTATGTTCGATGTACACCGTGCTGATTATAATAGCGCGGTATAGAAGAAATGTTAAATAAATAAATATGACCAAAAGGGGGGAACTATGAATTAAGAAACTGCACCTAAGATGGTAGCCAGTACCATGTGACCAGGAAATAGGCTACATGCCTCTGATATGAGCATGAAATGGCAGCCTCCTAGTGTGACATACTACAAAAAAACAAATATAGATAAGGATGTGACAAAAGGAAATGTGTAATGTATGATGCATTATATGACTGGTAAATACTCTGCTTGTTTGTACCACGTTATAAAAGAAGCTGCACTGCTTATAATGCCCAGATCGGAGCCCGACACTAAGAAATTCAGTCTCTGGTCTTCATTCTTCTTGCAATTGCTTGTATATGTAATAAAACAAACACTAAGGGGGAAGCTGTTGTCGACTCAGTCTCTTTGGTGATTTAGGAACACAAAGAAAGCAGATGGACAAACACATAACATGCAACCTTGTGCAGACACACATACAAGCACACATACCAGCCCACAAATACACACACACACTGATAAATATACAAACAGAGATATGAACACACATATACACAGGTACAACACATACACATCACACAAAAGCACAGTCAATGCAGATACAGAGGGGTGTGTGCATGTACCTACACACACAGGGGTTGGAAAGATTCCATCAGGCATTCCTTGAATGCTTTCTCCACTTGTTCAGTTTACTAATTGTAAGAAACTGTCTGAAAGAAATAACCTGCTCATATTTGAAAGTGATCACCCTTGGAAATTTAGACTGAGTCTCCCTACTGGCCAGTGCCTACGTATTCATTAAACACAGAAATGTAGAAAATGATGGCAGATAAAGACTACGAGGTGTGTCAAAAAAGAAATGAGATTGTGGCAGTAACGCCCATGACTCAATGCCAATTGGCTAACCGCTTATGTCACTGTGTTGTGCAACATCTCGCCACTATTCTGCTATAATATTTTTCATCTCTCTCACTCTGTTTTTCTTTTTCAGGTTTTTTTGTAGCACACTGCTCCATTGCTTTGTCATGCAAATGGAGGTGGCAGAAATATGGAGCAAAGAATCAACTTGAAATTTCTGGTTAAGTTGGAGAAGGGCCCAACTGAGTGTCTCCAACTTCTCCAAAAGGCTTATGGAGAAGATGCAATGTCAAGGCCGCGAGTCTTCGACTGGCACAAACGCTTCAAGACTGGCCGCGAGGAGGTGGATTATGACCCCAAGTCAGGACGGCCTTCCGCAACAAAGACGGCTGAGAACATCGACAGAGTGAACCAGTTGGTGCAGAGTGATCGCAGATTGACGGTGCGGATGATAGCTGACGAGCTCAGCCTGAACAGGGAGTCAGTGCGGACCATCTTGGTGCAGGAGCTGGGGATGCGGAAGGTGTGCACCAAGATGGTGCCCAAGCTTTTATCGGATGATCAGTAGCAGCACTGGGTCAATGTTTGTTGAGACTTCCTAGAGATGATCGGAGAAGATCCAGAGTTCGATGGCTGAGTCATCACAGGAGACGAGACTTGGGTCTTCCAGTACGACCCTGAAAGCAAGAGACAGAGCCTGCAGTGGAAGAAGGCACGCATGTCCAAATTAAGGATCAAGGTCATGCTGATCGCATTCTTCGACCAGAAGGGAGTGATCCATCATGAGTTTGTGCCTGAGGGTCAAACAGTCAACCAGCACTTCTGCCAGCAGGTCCTTAATTGCCTCCATGACTGGGTTTGGCACAGCAGGCCGGCTCTGTAGAGAAACAAGTCATGGCTGCTCCATCACGACAATGCGCCCGCACACATAGCGCTCAGTGTGAGGCAGTTCTTGGCCAACAAACAGATCACAGCTCTCGACCACCTTCCTTATTCCCCAGATCTCGCATTGTGCAACTTCTGGCTCTTCCCCAGGCTGAAGACTGTGCTCAAAGGAACTCATTTCGCTTCTGTAGAAGAGATCAAGGCCACTCTGACAAGGGAGCTGAGGGACCTCAAGGAGGAGGACTTTACGGAGTGCTTCCATACGTGGCAGAAGCAAATGCAGAAGTGCATTAACTCTGGGGGGGGGATTACTTTGAAGGGGACAATAAGTAATTTCTCTGTAGATTTTGTAATAAAACATTCATGGTACAGTCTCATTTTTTTTTTGTCACACCTTGTATACGCAAATACAATAACGTCTGCCCAGTAACACAGAGTAGAACCTCACTGCTGGAACGTTTTACTATCTCCGAGGTCTCCGACATATAAAGCACATTATTCTGGATTACTTATTCCTCCAGTTTTTGTGTTTACATTGCATCAATGACCTCTTGAAATTTTTTATTCTTATTCTCCCAAAAACTATTGTTAGTTTGTTCTAAACCGATACCGTCCATTCCATTATTTATAACATATGGGGCAAACAGCTCATTTGTTAGGGTGCCCTTTAAAAATCTTCAAAACAGAACAGACTTTGTTCAGTGTAGCAACTCACGGATCCCAACGCCTGATTTTGGCGCCATCTTCGCGTTTCACTTTTTTTGTTTCTTCAGGGGATCATATCTCTCCTTTAACTTATTCTATAAAAACATGAAAATATATTTTCTTGTAGCTTAGTGCATTCAAAACTCATACTCCAATATACATTACATTGTGAACTTTGGATAGTACCTACTATTTATGCTGCACACGTCTTCTGTGATAAGGAGAGTTGTGTGGACCGAATGGAATGGGAAGGAAATGAGGGATACACCTTTAAAAGTAAAGGCAAACAGGGTTCCCATGGAAACCACAACCTTTCAGAGCATGTACTAGCTAGAGCTAAACCCTGCCCCAGCACTGACGTAAGAGCTAGTTTGAGCCCTAACAAACTTCACATGTGCAGCAAGGAGGGAGTGGCTGGTGAGAAAAGCCGTTTTAAGGCTGCCTCAGAGTTTAGTAGGAAGAAGCCAGGAGAAAGGAAGCCAGGAGAAGGAAAGCCAGGAGGAAGTAAGCCAGGAGGTGAACCAGGAAGCGAACTAGCAGGGAAATCACGGAACTCAGAACAAGCTAAGGAAGCTAAGGAGGATTCTGGAGAGGCTGCTGATCCCTATTCTCAAGGAGCACTGAAAGCAAACCTGAAGCTTCTGCCAAAGCAACCCAGAGAGAAGGTGGAAAGGCTTACCTTTACCCGGGGATAGAGCTCTGACTGTAGAGAAAGCATTGCACGTTGGAAAGGTACGTGTGCTTCAGTCCCTAACAAGAACTGTGCTGAGGATATCGTTAAGAAGTTAAGGTTCAGCGCTGAGCAAAGTCAGGACAGGAACGCAGTAAAACCCACTCCAGCCAGGAGTAAAAGTATTCCAAGTATGTGCCCTGAGACAGCTGCAGATTCTGTGTTCAAATTCTTACAAGAGAATCAAACTCCTTCCCTAAGCACTGTACGTGAAAACCAGAGAGAACAGTTTATAGGACAACTGCAAGAGATTCTAAATAAGCTTCAGTTTAAACCTGATTATAAAAGTTCCTTAGAAGAGAATGCTAATGGAGCTTGTGAAGATATGATAATAGATGTTGATGAAGCACCTGTTGATAGTGACGTATGTGAAATGGATTGCTCTTTATGTGAAGCAAACAGCTTGGACTTACGCTGAGTTACCTCTGCATGAGAGAAGTGCATAGCTGTTTCTAAACCTGAGAAAGAAAGACATTTTGTTGAAACTTTCAAGTTTGTCTGATCAGTTCTTCAGCCTTGGCTGTGGAAAGCCGGTATTGCAGAGAAGCCTGAGCAGAGCTGTGAATGAAACAGTACTACTGTCATTTGATTCTCAACTTTCAGTTGTTCCTGTTATCCTATTATTTTGGAGAAATAATCCATGCCATGTCTTGCGTTAAGAATTCTATGCGAGGGGGAAAACCATGAATAAAATTTATTTGTTTGCCTTGAACCCCGTGTGGTCACAATACTTTGTTGGAGAGTACTTAAACTATAAGTCCCAGCATCCATTGCTGGCGCACTAGGCTTGAGACATTGCTTGAAAACAAATAAGGCAGCCCTTTTGCCGTTCAGCCATTGGCCCTAGGCAAGGGGTATGACACTTCTAACCACTCTGTGTGATCGTTACCTTCATTCATGAAACGTTTTTACGTAATCACACCAGATGAACGCCGCGCATGTGATTTACAAGCCTTTTAACCTTTCTCGGTTAATTAATGTGCCGGTGCCCTAAACGATGATGTCATCACGCGCTCAGCTGATTGTATGCCGGGCACACCCGTACTAAACACAATAGTAATATTGCTCACTGTTCCAACTCTTTACTATCTTCTGAAAATTTTCTTGAACATATAAAAGGACTTCCCCACATCACCCATCAATAGTTTTCTTAACATACTGTGATGCTCCCATTGAGAATTTGAACCTTGATGCTGAGCTAAGACGTAATCTCTGTTATTACCAATGTTATAAACAGACTGTCCATTCTATGGTGTTATTCAACCCGTTCAGTTCTACAGATTTTAAAATAAAATGTTGGGAAAACCAATCACCAGTTTAAAGTGAGAATGGGAGAGCATCGTAGTTGTTTAAAATGTTCGAGAACAGAAGCCCCTTTAGTCCAACACTGTATGCAATACAGTCATAGCTTTGAACAACTAAAATGTTTTTGTATTGATAGATTGGAGCAAGGGTTTGGGGGAAAGTCATCAGAGCAGTCCCTGTTGATTCAAGAGCAAAAGTGGATATTTATTTTAAAATCCGTAGAACAGAATAGTCTTGTCCTCCCCCCCCCCCCCCCCATTTTACTATTGGCTGTTTTTATTTCTATTTGCATCTTTGCTTTCCTGACTAATTTCTACCACTGCTAATCATTTATATAGCACTATAAGGCATAAAGATTTTCGATATCTTGCAGCTTGCCTTCCTCTTTCTGCAGTCTCTCACTTGGTTTGCAGCTTGTCGTGCTGTGAGGGCTTGTGTGCATCAGTGATGCTGAGAGCTAAACTATTGGTAGTTTAACTACTGGCAGGGTCTCCCAAGATAGACAGGTCTCAGCTGAGGTGCCAGACCAAGACAAACCACCCATCTGGGCAGCAGCAGAATGGGATAGTGTTGACGGCGGAGGATCACATTTCTGTGACAACGGCAACAACACCAAACTTAAACTGTGCGGAAGAAAGGCCCGGCAATCTACTTCTGTATCTTGCCATGAAAACCCAATGGATAGTTACAACAAAACAAATTGTGCTATAGTGCTGGAAGATGAGTCCCCCAGGTCGAAAGGCACTCAACTAGCTACTGGGGAAAAGCTGAAGACTTCTCAGAGTAAAGCCAGCATTTATGATGTGGTTGGATCAAAGCCCTCGGGACGTCTGACTGCTGATGTAGCTGCACATGAAATGAGAGTCAGAAGCTGTAAAGATGTCTTATGCATTGGAACATGGAACATACGAAGCATGAACCAAGGGAAGTTGGAGGTGGTCAAGAATGAAATGGAACGTGTACAACTTGATCTGTTGGGTGTCAGCGAACTGAAATGAACTGGCATCGGGCACTTTGCATCAGATGATCACATGGTCTACAATGCTGGAAATGAAAGACAAAGAAGAAATGGTGTTGCATTTATAATAAAGAAGAAACTTGCAAGAACTGTAATGAAATACAATGCAGTCAGCAAATGCTTAATCTCTATTCGTCTACGAGGAATGCCTATCAACACAACTATATTTCAAGTATATGCCCCAACAACAGCTGCAGAAGAGGATGAAATTGAAGAGTTCTATGAACAAGTACAAGCTGAAATTGACAGAACATGCAAACAGGATATCCTGATAGTCATGGGTGACTGGAATGCAAAAGTTGGCAACAAAGAAGAAGGCAAAGTAGTTGGAAAATATGGACTTGGCAACAGAAATGAAGCTGGAGAAAGACTGATAGAATTCTGCAAGACCAACGATCTATTCATCTCAAACACCTTCTTCCATCAACACAAGCGGCGACTGTACACATGGACTTCACCCAATGGATTGTATAAAAATCAAATTGACTAAATCTGTGGAAGTCAACGATGGAAAAGTTCTATAACATTAACAAAGACAAAACCTGGAGCTCACTGTGGTACAGATCATCAACTACTAGTATGCAAACTCAAGCTAAAGTTGAAACAGAGCAAACCACTCATGAATGCAGCAAAATATGACCTTGAGAATATACCACTGGAATTTAAAGACTGCCTGCAAAATCGATTTGCTGCTTTAGATACAAATGACAGAGCTCCAGAAGAGTTATGGAATGACATCAAGAAGGTTGTATTGGAAGAAAGCGAGAAGTCTCTACAAAAGGTGAAAAAGCAAAAACGGCCAAAATGGATGACTGAAGAAACTCTGAAAGTTGCTCAGAAACGCAGAGGAGCTAAAGCCAGAGGAGAAAGAAAGACAATAACAGAACTCAATAGAGATTTCCAACGTGCAGCAAGACAGGACAAGGAAAGGTACTACAACGATGCATGCAAGGAAATAGAAGCAGAAACTATTAGAGGAAGAACAAGATCTGCTTTCCAAAAGCTACGAGAGTTAAAGAAAAAGTTCCAGCCTCGAATTGGAATGTTACAAGATGCTCACGGTTCTATGTTGAATGATGCTGAGAAGATCAAGACAAGGTGGAAGGAATATACAGAGTTTTTATATGATAAAGATCAAGTGGACCAGCAGCCGTTTCAACCTGTACCTTATGATCAGGAACCATTGGTGATGAAAGAAGAAGTTAAAGCAGCATTGAAAGCCTTATCAAAGAACAAAGCACCAGGCATTGATAGCATTCCCATAGAAGTATTACAGCAATCTGATGCAGCTGTTACTGTACTTACAAGGCTTTGCCAAGAAATATGGAAGACAACATCATGGCCAACTGACTGGAAAAGATCTGTGTTTATACCAATACTAAAGAAAGGTGATCCAACTGACTGTGGAAATTATCGCACAATTGCTCTGATCCCACATGCCAGCAAGACTACAACCATACCTGGAACAAGAACTACCTGAAGTGCAAGCAGGGTTCAGGAAAGGGCGAGGAACGCGAGACATCATTGCAGATGTGAGATGGATCCTTGAAAAAACGAAAGAATACCAAAAGGATATCTATTTGTGCTTTATCGACTATAGCAAGGCTTTTGACTGTGTAAACCATGAGAAACTCTGGGCCACATTAAGAAGCATGGGTATACCAGAACACCTGATCATACACTTGCACAATCTGTACATTGATCAAGAAGCAGCAGTTCGAATGGAACAAGGAGAAACAGAATGGTTTAAAATAAGCAAAGGTGTAAGACAAGGCTGCATACTTTCCCCCTACCTGTTTAATTTATATGCAGAACAAATAATCAGAGAAGCAGGATTGTATGAAGACAACAGAGGTGTGAGGATTGGTGGAAGACTCATCAACAACCTTCGCTATGCTGATGATACCACATTACTTGCTGAAAGTGAAGATGATCTGAAACATTTGCTTCTCATAATCAAAGAACATAGTCTCAAAATGGGCCTGCACCGTAATGTAAAGAAGACAAAGATCATGACAACTGGCATAATCAACAGGTTCATCGTTGAAGGAGAAGAAACTGAAATCGTGAACAACTTTAACCTACTTGGATCAACTATCAATAAAGAAGCAACAAGCAGTCAAGAAATCAGACGACGCATTGCTCTTGGCAGAATGGCTATGAAAGTCCTAGATAAGATCCTCAAGAGCAGAGATGTCTCTCTCCATACAAAGATTCGACTTGTTCAAGCCATGGTATTTTCAATAACTTCATATGGATGTGAAAGCTGGACAGTGAAAAAGATAGACAGGAAGAAAATTGATGCCTTTGAATTATGGTGCTGGCGGCGAATACTGTGTATACCATGGACTGCCCGAAGAACAAACCAGTCGGTACTAGAGGAGATCAAACCTAAGCTTTCTTTAGAAGCTCAGATGACAAGACTTCAACTTTCATACTTTGGACATATCATGCGAAGAGAGAGATCATTAGAGAAAGACATCATGCTTGGCAAGATAGAAGGTCAGCGCAAAAGAGGAAGGCCAGCAATGAGATGGATCGATACAATAGCAGCAGCTACGGGTACCAGTCTGTCAACAATGAGCCGCCTGACTGAAGACTGAACACAATTTAGGATAACTATCCAGAGGGTCACCATGAGTTGACTCCGACTCGACGGCACTTAACAACAACAACAACAACCTCTTTTTTCCTTACCTTTTCAGCTACTTATTTTGAGAACCATAGTAGCCCCCCTTTCCTCTTACTTTCTAAGAAAGGCTCTTTTCCCTTAAAGTATTTTCTTTCAGTTTTGCCCACTTGTTTTTCTCCTCTTACCTGACCTTCCCATCAGTTAACAACAACTTGAAGTATTCCTCCATCTTGACAAAATTAGTTTTCCTGAAGTCTAGGGCCCTCACTTCTGAATGAACCATCTCTACTCATGTCCTAATACTGAACACACCATCCTGTGGCCAATGGGTGTGAGATGATCACCCACTATAATATCAGAAATACTTTCCCCATTTGTAAGCACCAGGTCCAGTATGGCCCCCGTGTGAGTTTGATTATCAATTGCCAATGAGGATCTCCGTACTTCTAGAAGATGTTGGAGCAAGGATGATCCAATACACATCCAGCATATTGAAATTACCTATAAGTAACACTTCTCCTTTCATATCACAGTGACTCCTCCTTGCAAAATGCAATGTGTGCCTTCGAGTCAGCCCTGACTCCTGGTGACCCAGAAGCTCCTGGGTTTTCTTGGCAGTGTCACCAGAAGTAGATTGCCAGGCCTTTCTTCCGTGGTAATGGAGGGTTAAGTGACTTGCCCAAGGCCACAAGGAGTGCTAGTGGGAATCGAACCCTGGTTGCTTGGTTACCAAGCCAGTGTTCTAACCACTAGGCTACTCCTCCACTCCTACCTTGATTTAATATTACATTTTACATGTGGAGGGTAAGTTTATAACAGGGCACTATGTTAAAGGACTTTTTAATGCACCTAAATTAAACTTATTTTATTAAGACAAGAAGGCACCTACTTGTCTTTACAAAATACTAGTTTAAGTGGCAGAGCATGTGCCTTAAATTAAAATATGATCATTTACACCAGACCTAGAGCTGGTGTAAATGAATGCACTTACATTTTATGTGTGCACGTACATGATACTGACTCGAATGAGGCTGAGCACATTAAAATAGAACAAGCCCTCTATACAATCGGATCTCAAAATGCTCAGAGATCTTGTCTTGTACGAGTTTGCAGTTAAGGACAAGGTGATGCAAAACATGCAGGTTCTTAATAAATTGTCCTGGAAAGGCTGTGAAGTAGTGCTTTTTAATGACCTCTCAGCTGCCACGATGGGCTGTTGGAGACTATTAGTCTGGTCGCCTAGTGGTTGAGGCAAGGGAACTTCAGGTACCACTAGCTTTACCCTGCTGGAATCTCATTCACATTTAACAGAGTCATCCGAAAGGAGCTTACCCCACATGAAGCAGTCACCGAGTTCAGTGAACTGGGTATAGTGGATATAGAGCTACTGCACCCTGAGACTGAGCGAGAGAGTAATTTTGAGAAGTGTCCAAAGTGGCAAACAGTCCCTGCCCGCGGGGAGCGCAAGAAGAGGCGTGAAGGATCCAAGCAGAAAGGACCTTAGATGATGGCTATGGACTTATTGAGTTTACCACTGATCTGAAGGGTAATTCGAGTGAGCCTGGATGGGCCTGGACACACTTGCAGAGACACTACAGGGGAGGAGGAGGGGACATCTGTTCTCATATTATTGGGGGAATTTGTTGTTTGTTAACTAATTGTGTTATGGGGTATAAGAGGTAGGGATTGGAATTTGGAGGGATCAGAGTGCTGCGTGGTATGTATGGATGATAAATGATGGTTAAGGGGCAGTAGGGGATATTAGGTGAGTGCCTGCTTGGGGGATGGATGAATAGGGTGAGTGCTTATTGAGTGAAGCCAGGTGGGTGCTCTCTGGTGTTCTTAAATGGAGCGATATATATCTACTTACCTGGTGGATGCCAACAGCTGGGAAGGCCCCAGGCTGACACTGGGTGAGATGCATGCAACAGTTAGTTCTTGAGATATTTATTTCTGTTACGGAAGAGAAGGTGGGGTGGAGGATCACACTAAGGGAAATCTGGATATGATGGGGAGCTGATGAGCAGATTACTACCCTGCACACTTAATGAAGAGGGAGGGAAGGAGAGAATGGAGGGGGGTGGGGAGGAGGGAGGGTGGGAAGAGGGGGAGGGGGAGAGGAGGGAGGGATTTGGAAGGCTGCCGGTCTCTGAGCGGACTCTGGGTGTCTGTATATATGAATAACAGTGCTATTGGTGGGGTGTTTTGCTGCTCTCAATCAATGTAAAAGGGCTGGGCTCCTGGCAGAAGCACAGCCTCTTGCAGCGCAAAGCTGCACGATGGAAGATGGAAATAGTTTTCATTCAAGAAATGCACTTGAAGCACTCTCAGTTGTACTTGTTAAGAACGAAAAGATATCCCCATGTCTTCCTTGCAACAAAAGAGGGGGCACATAGGAGGGGGGGTATTTTGAAAGATGTGAATCATAAACTAGAAGTTAAAACTGAGACCCAGGACAGCAGCGGTTGCTTTCTTATGCTGAATGTAATGTTAGATGGGATAGCAGTCCTCCTAGCAAATATCTACGGACCTAATGAGGCACAAGGAGAATTCTTTGAAGAGGTGTTGTCTAAGCTGCTGTGGGTGACCTCTGGTGTTAGGGGGGGGAGCTTTAATTTAACAGTAAATCCATGATTGGACAACTCCAGGGGTTTAGCAGAGGGCAGTATGATACATTGGCATAAATTGGGGAAATTGGCAGAATCCTTAAATCTGATAGCTGGAGGGTACAGGAGGGTTGGAAAAAGGCACATACATTTTATTCACACCCCCATCTATGTTGCAGTAGACTGGATATGTTCTGACTTCGCTGCACTTAGGCGCCTGAAATTTTGAAAGCTGAGATTAGTGAAATTACTCCGTCAGATCACACGCCCATAGGCTTACAACTGAGGTAGGCAGGAAACATGCAGGTCTCTTTTTTGGAATTTAAATGACTCTTTGCTAGAACAGGAACCCACAACCCAAAAGATCTATCAGAGCATTGAGGAGCACTTTCAAATAAATGATGTCGGAGACTTAGATAAAGGCCTACAGTGAGATGGAATGAAGTCAGTTGTTTGCGGGCTGCTAATCTCCAAGGCCATGTACCAAAAACAAATGAGGACTAAGGAAGAGGATGGGCTAAGGGAGAGGATCTGTGGACTGGAGGCGCATGGGGTATTGGCACGGGAAAAAGTAAGTGGCGCAGCTCGCTGACTGTAGATGGAGGTTGTTAGTCTTACTCTAGAGGTGGGTACAGTTTTAGATGGAGCGGGTTATGCAACTCCACTTTGAATGGGGGAATCAGGTGGGTAAGTTGCTTGCTCGTAAGCTTAAGGCAACAGAAACAGACACTCAAGCTGAGGGATGCACAGGGGGCATTACATTTTGAGGAGGAGGAAATGAGGGATATTTTCAGGAGGGTCTACGAAACCCTGTACCGAAGTGAGCAGACAACTTCCGAGAGGGAGATGAGGACGTATCTCAAGGGTTGTGACATGGTTACGTTGATTGAGATGGAGGCAGCTCATTTAAATGTGGATATTTTGGGTGAAGAAATCACACAGGGCACAGCGAGTATGAAAGTAGGAAAGGCCCCTGGATTGGGCAGCAACACTGCTCGCTTTTGTAAGACATTTCAGGGGCAGTTGGTCGAACGGTAGCAGACCGTGTTTAATGAGAAAACATAAGATCCCAAAATCGATGCTTATGGTGGGCATTATTGTATTACTTAGACCGGGAAAGGACAGCACGGTATGTAGCTCATACAGACCAATATCACTAATCAACCTTGTTGCAAAGATCCTTGCGAAAGTGCTAGCTAACCATTTTCAACACGTGATGGCCCAGATGGTAGGGGATGATCAGTTGGGGTTCATCCTGAGGAGGCAGGCGAGAGACAATATCCAGAAGCTGCTAAATTTGATCCGGAAGGTCAGGGCAGAGCAAGAGGATTCTGTGTTGGTCACTGTTGATGCTGAAAAAGGGTTTGACAGAGTGGAGTGGGGGTTTATGTTACAAGTTCTAGAAAGAGTGTGCATGTGGTTTCTAGAATGGATAAAGGTTTTGTATTCCCACTCCAAGGCAAGGATCAGAGTTAATGGGTGCTATTCTGGGGAGTTCTCATTGGGCAGAGGGACAAGACAGGGGTGGCCTTTGTCACCACTACTATTCACTCTGGTGATAAAACCATTATCTGCTAGGGTCCAAAGTAATGGTAATATACGAGGGATTAGGGTAGGTACTACAGGAGATCAAACCTAAGCTTTCTTTAGAAGTTCAGATGACAAGACTTTGACTTTCATACTTTGGACACATCATGCGAAGTGAGAGATCATTAGAGAAAGATATCATGCTTGGCAAGACAGAAGGTCAACACAAAAGAGGAAGGCCAGCAATGGGATGGATCGATACAATAACAGCAACTACGGGTAACAGTCTATCAACAATGAGCCGCCTGACTGAAGACTGAACACAATTTAGGACAACTATCCAGAGGGTCGCCATGAGTCAACACGGAATTGACGGAACTTAAAAACAACAACAACAGGGTAGGTGGCATTGACTGTAAAATTGGCCTCTTCGGAAGTGATGTCATTTATACAGTTATCCATCATTTGAGCTCTCACACTTACGTATGGAAATTGAGCAATATATTTGACTCTCTGGCGATAAAATGAATATGACAAAGACGGAGATTTTTAAGATTAGCTAAGAACATAAGAACATAATATAAGAACATAAGAAATGACATACTGGGTCAGACCAAGGTCCATCAAGCCCAGTATCCTGTTTCCAACATTGGCCAATCTAGGTCACAAGTACCTAGCAGTTTCCCAAAAAGACACACGGGTTCCATAATGCTTGTACTGGGTCAAGCATTGATATCCTGGGTCCCTTCTTAATAATGGTTTATGGACCTCTCCTCCAGGAACTTGTCCAAGCCTTTTTTAAACCCAGCTACACTAGCAGCTTTTACTACATCCTCCGGTAACGAATTCCAGAGTTTGATTACGAGTTGAGTGAAAAAATATTTTCTCTTATTAGTCTTAAAAGAGTTACACTGTAGCTTCATTGCATGTCCCCTAGTCTTTCTACTTTTTGATGGTGTAAAGAATCGATCTACGTTTACCTGTTCCATTCCATTCATTAATCTATAGACCTCTAATCATGACTCACCTCAGCCATCTCTTTTCCAGGTTGAAAAGCCCTAAGCTTTTAAACCTCTCCTCATAGGGGTATCCTTCCATCCCCTTAACCATTTTGGTGACTCTTCTCTGTACCTTTTCTAATTCTGCTATATCATTTTTAAGATATAGACCAGAATTGCACACAATATTCAAGGTGCAGTCACACCATGGAACAATACAGAGGCATTATAATAGAAACATAGAAAAATGACGACAGAAAAAGATCACAAGGCCTATCTAGTCTGTCCTTCCATATCAACAACTACAACAGTACCCTTTTTTCATTTAGAGATCCTCTGTGTTTGTCCCATGCTTTTTTTAATTTGGATACTGTCCTCATCTCTACTACCTCCACTGGGAGACTATTCCACGGATCCACTACTCTTTCCGTAAAGAAATATTTTCGCATATCACTCCTGAATCTATCCCCTTTCACCCTCATCCCATGTCACCTCGTAGCAGAACTTGCTTTCAATAGAAAGAGGCTCTCCCCCTGTGCATTTATGCCATGGAGGTATTTAAACATCTCAATCATATCACCTCTATACCGCCTTTCCTCTAAGGTGTACATATTAAGATCCTTAAGTCTGTCCTCATATGCTTTATAATGAAGACAACTAACCATTTTGGTAGTCAACCTCTGTACTGACTCTATCCTGTTTATATCCTTTTGAAGGTGCAGTCTCCAGAATTGCACACAATACTCCAAATGAGGTCACACCAAAGACTTATACAGAGGCACTATCGCCTCCTTTTTTCTGCTAGCCATTCCTCTCCGTATGCACCCTAGCATTCTTCTAGCTTTTGTTGTCGCCTTTTCTACCTGTTTAGCTATTTTACGATCATTAGACACAACCACGCCTAGGTCCCACTCTTCTTTAGTGGACAAAAGTACTTCACCACCTATACTATATTGCTCCCTTGGATTGCTGCAGCCCAAAAGCATGACCTTGCATTTTTTAACATTAAACCCTAGCTGCCAAATTCTAGACCATTCTTCAAGCTCAGCTAGATCCTTCCTCAAGTTATCTACACCTTCCTGGGTGTATAATATCCTTTGTCTTATTCTCCATTCCATTCCTTATGATTCCAAGCATTTTATTTGCCTTCTTGGCCGCTGCTGCACACTGGGCGGAGAGTTTCAACGTGTTATCTATGTTGACGGCTAAATCTTTTTCCTGGGTGGTGGTTCCTAATGTGGAACCTTGCATCGTGTAACCATAGTTTGGGTTGTTCTTTCCTAGGTGCATAACTTTGCACTTGTCCACATTAAATTTCATGTGCCATTTCAATGTCCACTCTTCCAATTTTTCAAGGTCCTCTTGCAATTTTTCACAATCCTCTTGAGTTTTAACAACAGGGGGTGGAGATGCGGTTGAGGGAAGTCTTTCCTGTTCGATGGGCGACACATTCAATAAGGTATTCAGCCATCCAGGGAGAAGCTAACTGGGAAGAACTCTTCTCTTTAAATCATGGGGAGACCTTGAGAAATGGGATAGCGTGACGATGTCCTGGCTCGGACGGATAGCAATAATTAAGATGAATGTGCCCCCCCCCCCCCACCCCTCGGCTACTCTGTTTAAGGTTCTGCTGATCACGTTTTCCGATGAGCTACTGTCGACCTGGCAGTGCTGCATTTTCAGATGTATTTGGAAAAGACGCCCCCTAAGGATGGCAGGTTGGGTGTTGACATGGGAGAGATAAAGGAGGCTTAGAGGTCCCTTCCTTACTGGAGTACTATGGAGTGGCCATGCTGAGTGGAGTAGTGGAGTGGGGAAGGAGAGGAGAATGCAAGCAATGGGTAAAAACAGAGCAAGTCCTCAAGGGTTCTTTACCACTCAGATAGCAGTTTGACTACCGGGAAGGGGGCGGGGGCGGGGGGTGGGGGGCAGGAGCACGCACACCTTTTGTTAAAGCAACCTGGAAAATGTGGGACTGCTACCGCCCCAACCTGTGTAGGACCCATGCTTGGTATAGGAATACTCTCTTTAATAAAAAATTTTCCCCAGGATGGATATATCGGGTTTATAATGAGTGGAAGGGCTTGGATATAATGAGATTGTTTTTGAACAAGGCAGGGGTGATGCTTAGTTTTGAGACCTTGAGGGACCAATTTCAGATACCCCTGGAGCAGGAATATTTCTACCAACAGGTCCACCACTACATGCAATCAGGCCAGAAAAAGAGGTGGCTCGGGGCTGCTGCACTGATTATGAAAAGATCATGGAATGCTGGGAGGGGGCACGCGGTCTGATCTCAGTTATTTATACAATGTTGAAGCAACAGAGGGTCAGGATTCCTAGACACCGCTAGAAATGGAAAGGATTTTGGTAAGGCCTTTGAGAGCAGCGGTGGAGGAAGATTTGGGTGGTTACTAAGAAATTATCCCCTGTGATTCTCATAGTGGAGTACACCTATCAAATTATATACAGAATGTACTGGAACCCTGTCCAACTACATCAGATTGGGGTGTGGGAAACTGGGCGGTGTTGGAGAGGGTGTGGCCAGCAAGCATTTTATTTATATGTGGTGGAGTTGTCCAGTGGTACAGAAGTATTGGAAAGCAGTTAAGGAGTTGGTGGATACTATGGGGGGAGGGACCCTGCAGCTTTCCCCAATAACGTGCCTGTTAGGCCGATTATAGGAGTGACCATAGGAGCCAGAGGCTCTGCCAGAATATGTTTAGTGGCAGCGCGCATGGCACTGGCAAAGCATTGGCAAAATCAGCTGACACCGGATCTAACTGGAGTGGATCTATACTATAGATTCTATAGTATGACAGCTGCAATAGTGGGGTGTGGCTCCCGTGTGGCACGGTTTCATGCTTTTTGGAATCTCTGTGAGAGTCTATAGGAGCCGTGTGCTGAATAAAGTGAGTGGCAGAGCCGGGGGAGGGGGGGGAGAAAGGGGGCTAAATATTTTGGTTGTGTATTGTGATGGTTTCTTTACTGTATGTTGTTGGATTAATAAAAATTTATAAATTAAAAAAAAATAATAGACTTTTCCTCCAGGAGCTTGTCAATACATTAGTCTGACATCTTTTAATACATCTTCCAATAACGAATTCCGAGTCTGATTATGTGTTAAGAGAAAAAATATTTTCTCCAATTAGTCTTAAATGTGCTTTATTGCTTAATTGTAGCTTTATTGCATGTCCCTCAATCTATCTACTTTTTGAAGGTGTAAACAATCGATCTACATTTACCTGTTCCACTCCACTCATTATTTTATAGACCTCTATCCCATCACCCCTCAGTCATCTCTTTTCCAAGCTGAAGAGTTCTAACCTTTTAAGCCCTTCCTCATAGGGGTAACCATGCATCCGCTTTATCATTCTGGTCTCTTTCCTCTGTATAATTTGTAATTCTGCATTATCCTTTTTAAGATAAGACAATCAGAACTGCATACAATATTCAAGGTGCAGTTGCACCATGGAATGATACAAAGGCATTATAATATCCTTGGTTTATTCTCCATTCCTTTTCTTATAATTCCTCACATTCTATTTGCTTTCTTGGCCATCACGGCACACCAAGCAGAGGGTTTCAACTTATTATCCAAGATGACACCCAGATCCTTTTCCTTGATGGTGATTCCTAATGTGGAACCATGCAACGTGTAACATGGTTTGGGTTGTTCTTCCCTAAGAGCACAATTCCATAATATGCATGTCCGGCCCACGGACATGTCTAAATGAAAAACAGGCCCAGTTTGACTCTAATTCTGCATGCGCGGGTCTGGATATGCCCATGGGTCTGGAATCAGGGACACAGTCATGTTCAGCATGGCACACAAAAACCCCAGGTTATGGGTATAAGTAGCAAGCGACCTGGATGTCCCTGTCTTTGGTGAATTCCAAAAAGATGTATAGCTCCGCTGCTGCCTGTCTCTAAGTGGCCATGGCTCCTCGGTTAAAATATGCATCCCCCAAAGCTGCTCCTCACACTGACGGTGTGGTGCCTATGCCAACTGCCCATAAAAACAGATGATACAGACGCAAAACGAATGATGCAAAACAGACCATAGAAGCTAGTCCTTTGAATGACCAGGACACTGCAAGGTGATCTCTGTGAACTCAGAGAAGATACAACAGCAAGTAGAAAGTGATATGATTGCCCTAACATAACTCGCAGTACAACATACATGGCAGTAGGTGAACATTTTAGTTATGCTTGCATTGGTCATCTCTGACAACAGTCTGTACAATGCTATATATGGACCAGAAGAAATCAGAAATGGTCCTCTACAGCTAAATGTCAGAACATATCCCTGACATTAAATAGGGACCCTCAGATTGAGCGCATGCACCTGCGCAAACAGCACTACTAAATGGCCAAGAGTACCAGCACCGGTCTATACAAACATGCACATTTGTGAGACTGCTGATGGTGCTGTGAGCCCTGTTGCATGCACGCATTCTCAGGGTCCCTTATCGCTGACAGGGATATGCTTTGACATTTAGTCCTAGAAACCCTGTTCTGCTGTATGCTGGCCGATCATACTGGCACTTGGTCACGCTAAGGTCAGCTCTACGGACCAGCTACTGGCCAGGCACAGATGTTCCCCCCAAAATTGCAGTTGTGCACACCAGATCCCCTTATGCATCCTTCTAACCACACACACACACACACACTCTCACTTGCAGGCACACAAAACATACATCTGCAGTACAGATGCCCTGCATTTCTAGAAAACAGCTGATATAACATGATGGCATGGAGTCCCAGGACTGCTAATCTGATCTGTGTTTCTCACCCACACACGCATCCCTCCTATACTCACACACATACAATCCCTGCATCTACAGTCACACTTCTCGTATGACAGGAATTGTTAGGGTGCCCTAGATCACCTCCTCTAGCTCATACAGCAATTGTCAGCATAGCCGGAATAATCACCATAGCACCTCTGAATATTTCTGTAGGGGTGTTTAGTAATGTGTTTTTACCATATACTTTCCCCACTTCTGCATTCTGTTCTTTACAACTGCATCTTGTGGCCTTCCAGAAGGCAGACACACCAGTTCAAAACATCTTTGTCTCAGCCATTCATCTATATGGGATGCATTGCAGAGCAGAGCAGAAAAGTTTCTAAGTCCTGGTCTTATTTCACCTTTCCACTGGTATAACATGGACGTCCGCGGGAAACATGCAGAACATATATCGGCCTTTCCTGAATATGCATTGCACGTCTCCACTGCTGACCATTCCCTCGTTCTGTACCGTTCTGTGCACATTCTGAGATCCCCATGCTGGCGCCATGTACGTGCAAGGCCATGGGTATTTCAGACTACGGTTGTAGATGTTTTCACTAGAAGAACATCTATGCCGCACATCCAAGGGGCTTATTCCTGTTCTGTAATGACCCCCTAAGTCATTACTTTGCACTTGTCCACATTAAATTTTATCTGCCATTTGGATGCACAGTCTCCCAATTTCTCAAGGTCCTCTTGAAATTTTTCACAATCCTCTTGTGTTTTATCAGCTTTCAATAATTTTGTGCAAATCTGATCATCTCACTCGTTCCCATTTACAGGTCATTTATAAATATGATAAAAAAGTAGCAGGCCCAGCATAGATCGTTGGGGTACTCTGCCTTTCTCCATTGAGAAAATTGGCCATTTAGCCCTGCTCTCTGTTTTCTATCTTCTAGTTTCAATAATTTTTATTGGGAAATGATACAATAAAACAAAAACAAACAACAAATCATTTTACATTAATATCTTCACAAGATCAAAATCAAGTTGTTTGCCAAGGAGGTTCATAACTCTCCTCACCAACCTACCATCACAAACCCCCCCTTACTCCCCCAAGTGGATTACAATACGTTTACACTGCAGAGCCAATGGTACACGTAAACACCAGCTAACCAACCCTCCAAAATGGCCCGAGAGCCCACTGACACTCAAAGCCAATGCACCCTACAGAGCTAATAAACAGAGTATTGAGGCTCTATTCCTAATCCCCAACCTAACCTCCCCTTCCCCCCCATCTCCCCACTAACCTTATGTGAATTGCTCACCACTACCACCTCTCCACCACACACACCTACTCTTCCATTCCCACATGCAATATGCTCCTCAAAAATTTACAACCTTTGCTCTGACAATGGGTGACAAAACATCAATGACAGGGGCCCAAACAGCCAGGAAAAGCTCCTGAACTTTAGAGCCTAGCTGCCACGCTGTCCAATGTGCCAACTCCCTCAGCTCCGTCAATGAGTCCTCCCATTGCTGCAGCCCCGGGACCTCCTTGGACATCTAGTTACACAAGAGCAACTTCTTCACCAGAATGAAACCCCTGATATGGAGCTGCTTGTTATAAAAATGAATACACCACGCCATCGGATACTGGGGAAACAAACACATCTCAATGGAGGGAGATAATGAGACCCAATCTATCACAAACCTTTTCCACAGACAGGACACTTTGGGACAGTTCCAGAAACGGTGCAGAATCATACCTGGGTGCAGATCCAATGGAGGTGGGAGTCACAAAGTCTAGTTTTCTAAGCCCATACATCATGCACATACACATTCCACAGAAATTTGAATTCTAACTCTTGCAGATAGACCCTTTCAATAAGGACCACAAGTTTTTAAATGCCCTCCTTAAAAAAGATAGCAAAGTTTCCTCCAGCCCATCCGAGCTCCAAAAGCACCTCCAGATATTTCAAATCCACCTCTGGGCTCAGCGCCTTTTTCATTCCTTGCGACCTCCCCTGTTCCGCTAAAGATTGAAACACCTTCCATACCCCCGTATCCCAAAGAGGTTTAGGTTTTACTTGCTGTAAGGATCTAATATAATGGTATGCTTGATGGTAACAAAAAAAAGTCTTGCTGTTCTAACCCAAATCTATGCTTCAAGGTCTCAAAGGAAGCGATTTCCTCAGCATTATCCATCCATAAGTCACTCAACCTAACGATGCCCTGCGTAGCCCAGCGATGAGGAGCTTGGTTCTGGAGACCCAGCAGGAATTCAGGGTTACCTACTAACGGTAAGAGCCCAGTGAATCCCCATGGCATAGCGACTGCATAAAACATGCCAGGCTATGCGCAAAGTTTGGAGATACAGACTTCCACTCACCTGCCTGAAAAATGAGAAGTTTCAATGTGTAAGATATAAAGTCGATGTCAGGGGCAAGCAGCCAGTCTAAGACCAAGACAGGGGCACATTCCATCGTTCCCCAGATCAAATCATTGAGATGCTGCATCATACAACGTAAGTTGTACTCTCACATGGATGGGAGGGCTAAAACCCCCTCTTCATGCTGCCACAAGAGAGCACCGCCACTAAGGGGCGGCCCAAGGGGGGTGCGGGGCCATGTGTGGAGACTTGGTGCGGGGCCTCATTTGCATAAATATTTGCATAATGTTACCATACACTAACTTTTAGTAAACATGCCTCTTAATGAGTGTATGGATAAAGAAAGACTAAAAGATTTCTACATTACTATCATCACGGGCACAGCAAGACACAAACACATCACACCTGTACTGCAGCAACTTCACTGGTTATCCGTAACAGCAAGAGCAAGATTCAAGACAATAGAAAATATTTTCAAAATCATACATCAACGATCAGCAAATATCCTACAAAACTTGCTGATCAGAGAAACCAACACCAGGCCCAGAAGATCCAACGGCATCAACAAACTCCGAACACCCACCGGATACCAAAAGACAAAGCAAACCACCTCCAACAGAGCTTTATCCTTCTCAGCCCCAGCCTTCTGGAACCCCCTCCCAGATGAGCTGAGAGCGCTAAGTGACACTAAGGACCTCCGCAAGGCGCTCAAAACACTCATAGAACACTTTCACACCTAACATAGGACATCACTGGCACGCACAGAAGAAAAGAAGTACCAAATGTCTAAAAGTCTGCATGTACGTCATGTTGCCCCACCCCTCTCATTCAATGTAGACCCTTTGTGATGTCGACCACTTTGATTGAAGGATAAAGTGGTATATAAAACTGGTTAAATAAATAAATAAAATACTATAATCCAGTGCCAACCGCCAGGCACATTATGGTTATGGTTATGGTTAGGCATTTGATATACCGCCCTTTTTACTTACGCATCAGAGCGGTTTACATGTATATACTAACAGGTACTTTTATTCCCTTGTCCCCGAAGGGCTCACAATCTAAGTGTACCTGAGACAATGGAGGGTTAAGTGGCTTGCCCAAGGCCACAAGGAGCAGCCATGGGACTAGAGACCTCAGTCCCTCCGGCCTGAGGTTACTTGTCCCCATGTGGGAATTGAACCCCCGGCCCTCCAGCCTGAGGTAACCTGTCCCAACCACTGAGCCACTCCTCCCTCCTCCCCAAAATTAGTAACTACTACAAACACTGCCCATTTAGAACCCATAGAAAACCCATATCATAACAGCACTACCAGGACTCACAAAGCATCATACTCTACCTATCAAAAGGCAACACTGCAAATATTAAAACAATACATTTCAGAGAATAACAATACATGACCTACTGGGGAAAGAGAACAAGTGGCAATGTCAACTAGGAATTACATAAACAGAATACCTCAGCTCAGTTACACATGCACAACCTAGACCATCACCAAACAAGGAATCACAATTTAAAAACAGGAAGACAATAATTAAACTGGGAACCCCCAAAGCCAAACTTGGAATGTACAACAACACTGTAGAAATGAAACAATAAATTAATTTCCTCTTGTACTAAACAAAGCACAGATGTTAATGATGCACATTTCCCAGAGCTGACATATTCCAGTTAATAAATTCAAAATAAAGAGATATTTTTCTACCTTTTGTGCATTTTTTTCAGTTGCAATTGCTCCAGCCACTTTCTTCTGGTTTCTTCGTGTCTTCTGCTAACTCTCCATCATCTGCTGTCCATTTGTCCTTTCTTCACTCTTCTAGTTTTTTTCCATTCTCTCTCTACATCTGCTTTAACATACTAATCTTTCTCCTTTTGCTCTTTCCTCATTCCTATTTCATCCACTCAAATTTTACCCCTCCATCCTCAATCCTCACTTACTCTCCCAATACCCGGCCAAGTGTATATTTTTCTTCCCTCCCACACAAAATATTTTTCCCCTCTCCATGTCACTCTCCCAGCCCCATCCCATTCTAATCCTCCCCCAACATCAGCTCCCTTCTAGTTCCAGCCCCGCCCAACATCCGCTTCCTTCTAGTCCCCGCATCAGCCCATTTCTAGTCCTAGCCCCCCATCAACCCATTTCCAATCCAATACTAGCCCCACCATCATCCCATTTCCACTCCTAGCTCCTCCATCCATTTCCAGTCCTATTCGAGTCCCTCCATCAGCTCATTTCCAATCCCAGCCCCCCATCAACCCATTTCTTGTCCTTTCCTAGCCCCGCCATCAGCCCATGTCAAATCCTAGCTCCCCTCCACGCAGTCCATTTCCAATCCAAGTCCCCCATGAGCCTACTTCCAGTTCTAGCCCCTCCATGAGTCCATTTCAATCCAAGCCCCCACCACAGCCCATTTCCAATCTTAGCACCCCCCAACAGCCCATTTCCAGTCTTATCCTAGCCCCTCCATCAGCCAATTTCCTGTCCTAGCTCCCCCTCCCCACTCAGCCCATTTCCAGTCCTAGCTCCCTCCCTCACAGCCCATTTCTATTCCAAGCCCCCCTCCCCATCAGCTATTTGCAGTTCAAGAACTGGAGGAGTTGAATAAGCCTGTTTCAGGGACAGAAATACAAAAGGTCATTAGAACAGGTACCCCACACAAAGCTCCGGGGCCAGATGGATATGGGACAGAATTTTACAAAATGTTAGAGCCCAATGTGATGCCTACCTTGGCAGCCCTCTATGAGGAGGTTCAGGGGACAGGGAATTTTCCAAGGGATTTGAGAACGGCTTCTATTACCATTATTCCCAAGTTGGGCAAGGGCCCGGAAGATCCGGCATCATATTGGCCGATTTCCTTAATCAACTAAGACATGAAGGTGTTAGCTTCAATTCTAGCTATAAGACTACAGAAAGTACTCCCTAGATTAATAGTAACCCACCAATCAGGCTTTGTGAAGGGCAGAGAGGCACTTCTTAATATAAGTAAGGTTTTACTGAGTATGGATTTCTGCCTTTTTCAAGAGATTCCATTGGTATTAGTTAGTCTGGATGCCGAAAAGGCTTTTGACAGAGTCTCCTGGACGTATATGTTTGAGGTGAATCGGAGGTTCGGTTTCGGTGGGGCTTTCCTGAGTTACGTTCAGGAAAGTAAAATAAAACAAAAGATATTATAATGCCTCTATATCGTTCCATGGTGAGACCGCACCTTGAATATTGTGTGCAGTTCTGGTCGCCGTATCTTAAAAAGGATATAGAGTTATTAGAAAAGGTCCAGAGAAGAGCCACCAAAATGGTAAAGGGGATGGAAGGATACTCCTATGAAGAAAGGCTAAAAAGGTTAGGGCTCTTTAACCTGGAAAACAGACAGCTGAGGGGAGATATGATAGAAGTCTATAAATTAATGAACGGAGTGGAACGGGTAAAAGTAGATCGATTGTTTACGTTATCAGAATATAGAAAGACTAGGGGACATGCAATGAAGCTACAGGGTAAACTATTTAAGACTAATAAAAGAAAATATTTTTTCACTCAACGTGTAATCAAACTCTGGAATTTGTTACCGGAGGATGTAGTAAAGGCTGTTAGTGTAGCTGGGTTTAAAAAAGGTTTGGATAAGTTCCTGGAGGAAAGGTCCATAAACCATTATTAAGAAGGGACCCAGGATATCAATGCTTGACCCAGTACAAGCATTGCGGAACCTGTGTCTTTTGGGGAAACTGCTAGGTACGTATGACCTAGATTGGCTACTGTTGGAAACTGGGCTTGATGGACCTTGGTCTGACTCAGTATGGCATATCTTATGTTCTTATGTTAGGTTAAAGCTCTGTACACTGATCCATTGGCAAGCATAACATCACGATCTACCTGTAGATCGCGGAGTGGTCAGAAGTAGATCGCCAGCCCCACTTGGCTCCATCTCTCCAGCAGCTCGCCCTGTCGCTAGGAGAGAGCTCGTGCCGGCAGATCGTCTGCCGAGGGCTTGCCGCCGCTGCTGATCCTTTGCCTGTCTTTTTTTCCCTGCCTGCGGGAATCTTGCCTGCGGGTGTATTGGGGGCGCTTGTTGTTTTCGTGCCAATAGTTTGTGGGTACCCCAGGGGGCCGCTGCCCATGCCCTGCGACGAGACGCCACAGGCCCGGCATCATACCTGGTCTCCTGCCTCTCAGAATCACCCATTCCTGCCCCCGCCCAAACACCCCTTAGAAGGGTGTTATGTACCGGGTGATATCCATTCGCCTGGGCTTTACCTGAATACACTTACCGTATTAGTTGTGTCGTGTGCTGGTCATTGGTCGCTTTATAGTTCGCTTTCATTAAACGTTTTCGGGCAGACACAACAAAGTGTCAAGAATTTGATGATTTTGGCGGGCTTTTCCAATTTTGTTCTAACTTGCCTATGCCTTGCCTTCGAATTGGTTCAAACCACTGTGACTTTTGCTTGCCTCTGCAATTTTATTTCGCCTTGCCTTTGCGTTGATTCTACACTGTGTGCAGAATTTATTAAATCACGTGTGGTGGTATTTGAACTTGTTTGGTGGTATTTGATTTTATCTGGTTTGCTGGACAGGTGTTTGAGTTTTTTTGATGATTGTTTGGTGGTATTTGATTATTGGTGCCAGTATGATGAATTCTTATTTTTACTTTTAGAACTGCATGTGTGGTTTTGGCATCTCCAGTCCTTGTATTGCACATCATCCAGAGGTCTTCAGTTCCTGTTGATCTTTAATACTTTGGGACAGTGACAGTTTTGGACCAGATTCAGCCAGTGTTTATACTACCTTAGCAGCTTTGGCCTTCTTACATCCAGCCACCCCAGTATAACGAAGATAAATGTTCCAAAGAAGAGCAAAACCTACCACTTTCATGATGAGTGGGAAATAGACTACTTCTTCATCATGGTGAAAGACAAGTGCTGTTGTCTAATTTGTAGCGCCCCAGTATCCTTGCCCAAAAAGAGTAATCTGGAACATCATTATAAGGCTCTGCATAGTAATAAGTTTGATGCTGATTTTCCACCCAAAAGTGAAATTCGTAAACTGAAGCTCAAATAATTTAAATTGAAATTGGCTACTCAGCAACAGTTGATGGCGAAGCCAAGGTCACATTCGGTCAATGCATCTATAGCATCCTTCAAGGTCAGCAACCTGATCGCAAAGAACTGTAAACTTTTCACTGAAGGGGAATTTGTAAAAGATTGTTTTCTTGAAGTAGCTGACAATCTTTTTGAAGGATTTAAAAATAAGAAAGAGATCATAGATGCTATTCAAGATGTACAATTGTCAAGAAACACCGTCGTGCAGCGAATAGAAAAGATGTGTGGAGACACATCTGAACAATTGTTGGAGGATGTTTCAAATTGTGTTGCTTTCTCACTCCAACTGGATGAATCTACAGACATAAGAGACATAGCCCAGTTACTAGTCTTTATCCGGATGGTTTTTGAAGACTTCAGTGTTAAAGAAGAACTACTTGGAATGATTTCTTTAAAAGGGAGAACTACCGGTCAGGAACTATTCAGTTCTTTCCATTCTTTTGTGACAAAGTGAAATCTTCTATTGCATAGACTTGTTTCCATCACTACTGATGGAGAAAGAGCAATGACAGGTGAGGTTAACGGTTTCATAGCCCTCTGTAGACAGCATGACGACTTCCCAGATTTCCTTTCTTACCACTGCATCATTCACCAGCAAGTTTTGGCAAGCAAGAGACTCAATACAAAGACTGTCATGGACATCACTTTCAAAATTGTAAATTCAGTTCGTGGAAGATCAGTTCAAAGACTGCTTTTCAATCTTACTCTTGATGACGGGGCAGCGGAAATCATTTTGCACACAGATGTAGGGTGGCTGAGTAGGCCCAAATTTCTGCAAAGATTTTGTGAGTTGCTGAATGAAATAAGAAGTTTTCTGAAGGAGAGGGGAGATGACCAAGCAGAGTTGGAAGATGAGGAGTGGTTATGTGATCTGGCATTTCTCGCTGACTTTACAGGCGAACTAAGTGATGCGAACCTTGAACTACAAGGTAAAAAACAAATGCATTGGTGAGATGAGTACAGTTTCATCCTACAAGTGCAAATTTGAGCTAATGATGACTGACCTTGCAAACAACACTTTTGATCATTTTCCTAATACGCAGGACCATCTGGGACAATATCCAAATTTTGTTTTTCAGAACGAGAAGTATGTGACAGAAATCTGTTCTGTTATCCAGGAATTCGAAAATAGATTCTGTGACTTCCAAAAAATTGGAACAGTTGTGGAGTACTTGTCATATCCATTCAAAATAGAGGTGGACATTAAAGAAACTGCAGCTGCTATCAGTAAAAATTACTCATTGAACAAGCCATCTCTTGAAAACGAAATATTAGCCCTTAAAAATGATATTTTTCTCAAGACCCGTGCTGAGCAAGAATCGTTTTGGAAGCTAGTGCCTAGAGACAAAGTTCCCAACTTGAGAAGATGCAGTGAAGCTGTACACTCCTGTTTCGGTTCAACTCATTTGTGTGAATCTGCGTTTTCCCATCTGAAAATGATAGAGTACACAATGTTCAAACATGACAAATGAACATCTCCAGGATTCCCTGAGACTGGCCCTCGCGCAATATTCACCCAACTTCAAAAAGCTGGTGGATGAAATACAGGCTCAGACGTCTCACTAATGAGCAAGAGCGAAATATTAAAGATTGTGCAAGATCAGCTTGGATCAATACTCGACCTAAATTTAACACAAATTACTCAATAAAAGTTAAAGTAAGTTATTACTCAATAAAACTTTAAGAAAAAATGTACTCTCCATTTCCCCTCGCAGTTCTTACTGGATCTTCGTCTCTCTGTTTTGTTTTTGCTTAATTTGCTTAACAGCTGATCATATCCAAGTAAATGACAGAAGGTTCATTAAAAATGGGGGGGTAGGGAATCCTCCAACTTTATTGGGTTAAAATTTAATTTGAAACTAATTTGAAACTTAATTTTCATTGTGGTAGATCACCGGCACTTTTTGCCGGAAAAAGTAGACCACGACCTGTTGGAAGTTGGACTTTCTGAACTATACAATTTCTTTCTCTGCTGTATCAAAAGTTTAATGTATTTGGATTTGGAATGGTGAAAGTTTTATATTGTTAATAAAAAAGATTTAAACTATAAAACATACAGTTTGGCCAGCATCATGGTTTTTTAAATATCGGCTGCATTTATGAAAGCTAAATGTTAGTAGGTGTGTAAAGCGATTCCAGGTATAGGTGGGCCATTGGGAGCAGCTTCTTCAGATGTCATATGCAAGTGATGCCATCAGCAGGGCTAATTTAACCAATACATTGCAGAGTCTAGGGATGTGCATTATTAGCCCTCCTTAAAAATTTAGCACAATCTAAATTGATTTAATGCTCAATCTACAGATTAATGCATGTTAAAACATTCTAACACACATTTAAAAAATGTACTAAAATGAATGTAGGAAACAAACTGAAAAATGTGCAAAAATTAGGGGAAAAGCCCAAAAAGGACCCGAAAACAAATGAATATTTTCTCTGTGCACATCCTTACAGAGGGCCCATTGCATGAACTATTGCTCAGTGTCCTAAATCTCAGGCCTTAGCTTTCTACTGCAGCCTCTCCCGGGCTGCACGCAAGGAACAGGAGGGAAGGAATGAGCATAGAGCAGACAGACCACAAACATACTGTGGTAGGCTATGGCCTGTAAACTAGGCCTAGATCCTAACCCCCTGAGAGTAGTGCTGAGAAGAACCAGAGTCTGAGAAACTGCTTTAAACTGCTTTTGAAAAGTTTGTATAAATTCCTTTATGCTGATGATAGAACTAGTCTTGCATTCTCTGAGCTAGAAATGTCCTTGAAGTAGAAATGTATCAATATCTAAGACTATGCCTTTGTTAGAATAGCCTGAGAAGGGGGAACAGGGAGCTAGGCCCAGAGAGGGTCCCTGATTGGACAGATGCAAGGGGCGTTGGGACCAATAGAAAGTTTGCCTGTATCAAACTGTAAAAATTGTATATAAGGAATTTGCTCCTGTATTCCATTGCTCAGTCTCTTTTGGACACGATTCTGTCTGAGCCTGTGCACAATAAATTGGCTTGGACCCTGAACTGACTCCTGGTTTTATTCATTGCATGCACTTCGCTGCTACATATTCTTGGTGCATTGGCCGGGAATGTGCGAGTAGTGGATGGTATTCAAGTGAATATACCACGTTTTACCGCCTCAAGTTTTGGTCCGGCTGGAACCGTGTCTGGCCGACTGCAGGGGAAACCTCAGGCGCCACCGGTCCTCTTGTATCGGAGAGGGTTCCGCCTTGCCTCGGCGGGCTACTGGATCCGGCCGGCCAACACCTTCGAACCCGAGGGGAGTCCAGGATTCAACCCAAGAGCTGGTTCTGTAGCGGGTACCGGATCCGGTGAGTAGAACTTTGGTTGCTATCTAGTCAGCTAGCTTTGGGTATGTCTCGCATGAGTATACACGAGACTGAGAGCCTGATCACCTCTCAGGGCAAGTCCGAGTACGCCTTGCATGAGTGTGCGAGGCTGAAACTACTGCCCTTGGTTCAGCAGTCCGAGTACGTCTTGCATGAGTGTGCGAGACGCCTTGCATGAGTGCGCGAGACGCCTTGCATGAGTGCACGAGACGCCTTGCATGAGTGCGCGAGGCCGGCTGCTGCTGGTTAGCAAGGTAGGCCTGGGAATTTGGGAAAACGTTGCTAGCATGTCTGTTTGTGTCTCCCTCTGTTTCTAGGGCTTCCCGAACCCCTTGCCGGCAGTCCGATCACCCGCACCCTCTGTCTGTTGTCTAACCGCGGGTTAGTATAATGTAAGGTTATTAATTAAGGAACAGTACTGAGGAAAGGGAAAAAAAACTCAGGAGTCACTTTAAGGAATTGAGTCTAAGCACAGCACAGTGAAGACGAACTGTCTCTGTGTTCTTTCAGCACAGGGTATCTCTAGCAAGCAGAGGGAGAAGGGGTGTGTCTTTCACACAGCCTGCAGAAAGGAATGTTTTAGTTCCTATTAACCCCTTCGGATCTCCTCAACTGTTAGTTATATCTCTGCCCTGCCTGTATTGTTACTTCACCTATATCTGTAATATTAGTTTGCTGGTTATATCTCAGCCCTGCCTGTATTTCTACGTCAACTGTTCCTGTTATCTTACTATTTTTATTTATTTGTTTATTCTCTGATTTATGGGGGAAACCTGAACGGCTTAGAAGTCCGAGTACGGACTAAGGGAGGAGGAAAGTGTTAATTTTACAGTTGCTGAATGAGTGAGAGAGAGACAAAGGGTTTGAACAGCATGGGAGGGGGTGTATCTATACTGAGCCTTCTGCAGTGTTTCCTTAAGAACTTTAAGAGGGGTTTCTCTGGTGATTATGTAATTGTAATGACCCCAGGTCGATGGGAAGTTGTATGTGAACGGGAATGGCCCCCCCCTGTCTTTATAGAGTGCACCCAGAGGAACACTGCCATATAGTTCTGTCACGCTGGAAATGTTGGATTTTGCTGGCATATCTGTTTGTGTGTGTGTGAATGAGAGGTCTTGAAACACAGACCAAGCGAGTGCGGACTCCTGATTAGCGCAGTTCCTGGCCGGGCGACCGCACCCAGGTCACGAAAAGGAGGAAGCGTTTGGTGTTTGTCTACCTATTTGTTCCTAGGGCTGTACGGACCCCTTACCTGCAGCCCGACTACCCGCCCCTACTGTCTGTTGTTGTGTACATCATTATGGGAGGGTCAGAGTTCATGCAAACTCCGTTGAAATGTATGATCAAGAATTTTAGCAAGGGATTTGCCGGAGACTATGGAATAAAAATGTCTCCGTCCCGATTAGGAATACTCTGTGACAGGGAGTGGCCGGTGCTGGTCACCGCATGGCCCCCTGGTGGTACTTTTGATGTTAGAATTGTATCCCTAGTTCATCAGATTGTATGTAAGAAACACTCTGACCAGTTCCCCAATATAGATTCCTGGTTAAGTATTTGCGAGAAGGAGCCCTCCTGGATAAAGCGCTGCCATGAGGAACAGTGTAGGATATTGGTAGCGACCAAAAGTGGGGCCCAGAGATCCAGAGAAGAGAAGCTGCCTGTTTATTCTGCCCCGGAATCGCCAGATATTCTGACCCATCCGCCCCAGTTCCTCTATAGGCCAGTCCCCTCAGCTCCACCACGACCCCCGGCCGAGCCTGGCACAGGGGACCCCCTCCCATCGATTTACCCCTAGCCCACCAACCACCTCCGCAACAGGAGGAGGCACACCCCCTCCCGAGCGGGAGCCCCAGCTCCGTCCAGAGTGCCTAGGGAGGGCCACAGTACACCGATGACACTGCAAGCAGGGATTCATTCACCAGTATGGGGTCACCTACTGCCAAAGATCAAAGCAGGGGAGCTGAATTCCAGTGGGCCAGACTGCATTACATCCTCAGAAGTACCACAGCGAGCCAGAAGGATGGTCACGTGATGCCATTGCGCCAGGTCCCAGGACTACCTATCCTTAATGAACAGTGTAGACATGGACAGATAAAGGGATACCAGAATCCCCAATATGTAATTGAAGATGGATGAATTTTTTGATACAGAATGTGTTTAGAAGTTTGACTTTTCACCTACTTCCTCTTAAATAGAATAGGATGTCATGATCATGAGTTCTGTGTAACCGTTTCTAAAATAGTCTGGAACACTGTTAACGCAAGCATAAAAAGTAAACATAGGCTATGAACTGTGCAACCATAGTTCATTGTACAGTCAACTGGAAGTCCCTGCTGACACAACATAATTTTTGCAACTTTGCAATTATAAATAATTTTGTCATAATCAAGTGAATTTCATTTAATGCACTGTAATCAGATCTTGCTCTGTAAAAAGAACTTTGGCGACACCTTGTGTTATTTCATGGTTATAATAAATGACTGTTACTACCCCTTTTTCTGTAATAAAAGGAGCTTTTTAGGAGGAAGAATTTGAATTCAATAAGCGTGGAATTATGCATGTCCATAGACCAGTTTACTGTCTTCCCTCTGAGCTCAAAGAAAGTAACACTTGTGTGTGATTGTGTTCTGTATTACTCTCTGCCTGTTTCTCACTGCTTGAGGACCAGAGACCTAAAGAGCCGTGGTATTGTGGCCAGATCACGGAGTTTTCTTCAAACAGGACCAGGTTGTGGTGGGGCCAGCCAGTCTCGTTTATGTGCCCTTCTCCACCACAGATTTATTGAACTGGAAAACGCATTATGCATCCTATACTGAAAAGCCCCAAGAATTAGCTGAATTAATGTCAAGTATTATGCAGACCCATCAGCCTACCTGGTCTGATTGCCATCAGCTCCTGTCTACTCTCTTCACTACTGAAGAACGAGCACGGATTGTGCAAGCGTCCACCCGATGGTTAGAAGAGAACCCTACAGGAGAAGGAGGCCTAGATCCCCGGCAAGCAGCCACCGCGGATTTTCCAAATGACGATCCTAAATGGGATCCGAACAGTGTGAGTGGGGCTGCGGCCCTTACTCGATTCCGCCAGGCCCTACTGCAAGGCCTGAAGAAAGGAAGCCAGAAGGCCATGAATATCGGAAAGGTATCAGAAGTCCAGCATCCAGATGAGAGCCCAGCGGCCTTTTATGAATGCTTATCTGAAGCTTACAGACTTTATACCCCATATGATCCAGCGGTCCAGGAAAATTTGCGCATGGTAAATGCAGCCTTTGTGAGTCAGTCCCAGGGAGATATAAAACAGAAACTGCAGAAGTTGGAAGGGTTTGCGGGCATGGATGCGGCCCAGTTAATGGAAGTTGCTCAGAAAGTGTTTGTGAATCGTGATCAAGAACGTCAGAAGGAAAGTGAACGAAAAATGAAGAAGAAAGCTGATTTTCTTGCTGCAGCTTTAGTTGAATGACGTGGAGGAAGTTTCTCTAACCAAAGGACCCGAGGACGTGGAAGGGGCCGAGGAAATGGTCGGCCCCCATTGGGCGCAAATCAGTGTGCCCACTGTAAGGAAGAAGGACATTGGAAGAATGAGTGCCCGTACTTTGACTCCGCCTCCCGGAGGGGAGGAGGGAGCACATGGAGAGCAGGGGGATGATTCCAGAGTCAGGGAGGAATGCATCGCACACAGTTCCAGCAAGAAGAAGAAGCTATAGAGGGAATGGCAGCCAAAGAGGGCTACAATATGGATGAAGACTAGGCCAGACCGGGCTCCAGGTTTTCTCTGGGTCCCCAGGAGCCTATGGTCAGTTTGAAGATTGGGGACCAATATATGGACTTTATGGTGGATACGGGGGCCGAACATTCGGTAGTGGCCACCTTTGTCACCTGTGGCCCCTTTGTCTTCTTGATCTGTCACTATCGTCGGCGCTACCGGAACTAGAACCACTAGACCCTTTTTGCAGAACCGCACTTGTGAATTAGGGGGACAGAAAATAACACACCAGTTTCTGTATATGCATGAATGTCCAATCCCCCTCTTGGGCCAAGACATGCTTGCTAAGCTCCAGGCGCAGATATCCTTTGTTGAAGGGGGAGAAATGGAAATGACTCTACACTCGAAACCTGCTGGCCTGATGGTGTTAACTGTCCCCCGGGAAGAAGAATGGTGGTTCTACAGTGCATCTCCGATCAAGGCAGCCAGTCCCTGTATACCCACCAGAATCTCAGCTCCGCCCGAGGTATGGGCAGAGGATAATCCTCCAAGCCTAGCAAAGAATATAGCCCCTGTCATTGTCACCCTCAAGCCAGGAGTGGAACCAGTGCACGTGAGACAATACCCTCTCCCGCAACCGGCGATTGAAGGAATTCGCTGTCATTTAATGAAATTACTGAAGTATGGACTTCTCAGAGAGTGCCAATCGCCCTGGAATACCCCCCTCCTCCCAGTCAAGAAGCCTGGGACAGGTGACTACCGCCCAGTGCAGGACTTGAGACGAGTAAATAATGCAGTCAAAACTATACATCCAGTAGTACCCAACCCTTATACTCTCCTGGGACTGATCCCCGCTGAGGCTACTCACTTCACCGTCTTGGATTTGAAGGATGCCTTTTTCTGCATACGGCTAGCATCAACCAGCCAACTTTTGTTTGCCTTTGAATGGGAAGACCCTACTACAGGAAGACGGGATCAACTCACCTGAACTCGACTACCCCAAGGATTTAAGAACTCACCTACTCTCTTCAGTGCTGCTCTCAACCAAGATCTTTCAAGTTACTCTGTTACTCTGGGAAAAAGAGTCCTCTTCCAGTATGTAGATGACCTATTGATAGCCACCAACTCTAAAAGCGAATGCTCTGGGCGTTTTGACCCAATCCCTCGGATCTTGGCAGCGACCTGTAGCGTATCTATCCAGACAACTGGACACTGTAGCAAAAGGATGGCCACCTTGCCTGAGAACCGTGGCAGCTACAGCTCTCTTGGTGAGTGAAGCCGACAAGCTCACTTTGGGTCAGAGTCTCCAAGTAACGGTACCACATTCTGTCCTGACTCTTATGGAACACAAAGGGAATTACTGGTTCACAAATTCACGAATGCTGAAGTACCAAAGCATGTTGTGTGAAAACCCCCGATTGCAGTTGATTGTCAGTCAAGCTTTGAACCTAGCTATGCTGTTGCCAATTGGTTCAGGGCCCCTCCTCCCCCCCCCCCATCATGATTGCTTGGAAATAATGGACACTGTATTCTCCAGTCGCCCTGATCTAACTGATGTCCCATTAAATGACCCTGAACAAACTTTCTTCGTGGATGGAAGTAGTCTTGTCATCAACGGACAACGATGTGCTGGTTATGCAGTGGTGACCCTGGACATGGTAATAGAATCATCAGCTTTGGCCCCGGGGACTTCAGCACAGAAAGCTGAACTGATAGCCCTCACTAGGGCATTGATAATAGGGACAGGGCTCCACTTGAATGTGTACACAGATTCCAAGTATGCCTTCACCACATTACACGTCCATGGAGCCCTGTACAAGGAACGTGGGTTAATAACCTCAGGAGGCAAGTCTATTAAATATGGTCCCTCATTTGTATCTCAAGTGACTCAACAGTTTGCCCAAGCTCTACAAGTGCAATGGAAATTACATTCAGCTTACAGACCCCAAAGCTCAGGAAAGGTAGAGCGTATGAACCGCACTCTGCAATCCCAGTTGTCTAAATTCTGCCAGGAAACTCATCTGAAGTGGCCTCAGGTTCTTCCTATAGCCCTTCTCAGGATACGTTCAGTCCCCACAAAGTAATTAGGAGTTTCCCCATTCGAGATTTTGTATGGGCGACCTCCGCCCATTGTCCAGGGAATAAAGGGGGATATGAACCAGATTGGGTCTGAAATCACTAGACAAGAGCTGTTGGCTCTAGGTTCTGTCTTGCAGGGTCTCCATGCCTGGGTACAAGACCAGTTGCCCATCAATCTGACCGAGCCGCTGCATCCCTTCAAGCCTGGAGCCTCGGTGTGGGTCAAAGAGTGGAGGAAGACACTGTTAGCACCTCATTGGAAGGGACCTTATGTCGTCATACTATCAACCCCTACAGCAGTTAAGGTTGCAGAATTGGAACCTTGGATTCACCACAGTCGAGTAAAGCCAGCGGCACCTACTGAACTTTGTCACTGGACATCAACAGACAACCCAGGCTCGCCATTGCGACTTACGCTGCGGTGACAACCACTGCTGTGAGAGTCTGCAGCCCTACTCCTGCCACCCACTGGAAGCTGGCAGGTCTACGTACGGCAGAAGCTTGAGGAATCTGCAACCCTACTCCTGTCAACAACCGGAAGCTGACAGGTCTACGTACGGTGGAAGCTGTGGAAAAAGAAAACTTCAGTAAAGACTTTGCAATTTCTAGACAAACTCATTGAAATATGGTAATCATGTTGCCTCTATGTATTTATGTTGTACTTACGGTAGCCCTGGGGCCCCTTAGAATGCCCACTGATATACCTCCTTGTATCACATGTTATGGACCAGCCACATGGGCGAATGATGGGTCCTGGGGATACCGCACTCCTGTTTAGGATTGAAGACTATTGTGTTTGCAGTTTTACTAATGGCAGCTATATGTTTACTCCTTCCATGTTTTCTGCCTCTTTGCTTACGTATGTTAACCTCAATTATTGATAGTACAGTTGAACGTAAAACAACAACCCGGGTACTAGCCATGTGGCAGTATCAGGCTATACCCCGAGAAGAAGCCTCAGTTTGAAAAAGCATTCGATATGTGATTATATTCTCACCCTCTTTTATTCGGGCTGAGAATAATCAAAGGGGGGAATGTGGTAGGCTATGGCCTGTAAACTAGGCCTAGATCCTAACCCCCACCTGAGAGTAGTGCTGAGAAGAACCAGAGTCTGAGAAACTGCTTTAAACTGCTTTTGAAAAGTTTGTATAAATTCCTTTATGCTGATGATAGAACTAGTCTTGCATTCTCTGAGCTAGAAATGTCCTTGAAGTAGAAATGTATCAATATCTAAGACTATGCCTTTGTTAGAATAGCCTGAGAAGGGGGAACAGGGAGCTAGGCCCAGAGAGGGTCCCCGATTGGACAGATGCAAGGGGCGTTGGGACCAATAGAAAGTTTGCCTGTATCAAACTGTAAAAATTGTATATAAGGAATTTGCTCCTGTACTCCATTGCTCAGTCTCTTTTGGACACGATTCTGTCTGCGCCTGTGCACAATAAATTGGCTTGGACCCTGAACTGACTCCTGGTTTTATTCATTGCATGCACTTCGCTGCTACAATACCATACGCCTGAGAGAATTCTGCGCTGCACTGCAGAATTTGTGCAGAATTTCCCCATCTGCACAGAATTCTGCACTTGTAATGCAGAATTCTGCACAGAGACTGGCATCAGCAAGCAGTGAGGCAGGCTTAGCGTGCCCAAGCTTTAAGGGCACCCAAGCCTGCCTCACTGCCCACTGCAACACAGCCATGGAAGCATTTCCCATCACTCCCATGACTGTGCTATACTTCCAGTGCCTGCATGCTGTTTTAGAAAGGTCAACAGAAGCACTTCCTGTCCCCAGCAAGAAACAAGAAGCACTTCTATTATCCTTTTTAAACATGGTGATGCTGGCTCAGAAGTGTAGCACACAGGGGCGGCCCAAGGGGGGTGCGGGGCCATGTGCAGAGATTAATTGCGGGGCCTCATTTACATAAGGAACCTAATTTGCCTAAATATTTGCATAATGTTAACATGCGCTTTTAGTAAACATGCCTCTTAATGAGTGTCTGAATAAAGACTAACAGATTTCTACATTACTGTATTGCAGTGACAACCACCAGGCCCATTAGGAAGTACTACAAACACTGATCATTTAGAACCCATAGCAAATCCACCGTATCATAACAGCACTATCTGGACTCACAAAGCAACAAACCCTACCTATCAAAAGGCAGCACTGCAGATATTAAAACCAGTACATCTCAGAGAATACCAATACATCTCACTGGGGGAAAGAGAACAAGTGGGACTGTCAAATAGAAACAATATGAACAGAATACCTCAACTTGGTTACACATGCAGAACATAGATAGACCGTGTGATAAGGAAGACTCTAGTGTACCCATGGAAGTAGAAGAAAAGAATGATTCTACCTTTAGGAAAGGTCACAGCCCTGCAAAGCACACGTTCCAGCAATTCTCTGGAGAAAACAAACACAGGGATTCAAAAGCTAAGCTGACACACCCAAGCCCTGATGGAAACTAATTACAAACACCTGTCTAGAGTCAGGGAGGTTTATCAGAAAACAGGGATATAAACCAGGGCTGGAGAGTGAGTCAAGAGAGCAGCACAAGAGAGAGCAGCCTGAGAGGGAGCAGCATGAGAGAGAGCAGCACGAGAGAGAGCAGCACGGAAGGCAGCCCAGACGGGAGCACAGTTGGAGGAAACACAGTAGCTGGAGGAAGGAAGCCACGTGGGGGAAAGGAACTGAAGCAAGCAAAGCAGAAGGGGAGAGGACACGAAGGTGGAGTGCTCAGAGAGAAAGAGCAGGAAAACCTTCAAACCCCAGCACTGAAGGAAAAGGTTCAGAGAGTTCAGAGGTGGGTGCCTAAGACTCAGTGCAGAAGTCTGCAGAGCCCAGCCTTGAATGGAGAACCGTGGCAGAGCTCCAGGGAGGAACCTAAGCTAAGGGACAAGGGACTGTTTCCCCAGAGCTGGCAAGAGATAGCCGCACAGCTGCAGAGAGGAGTTTCCTCAGGCTCAGGTACTGCTTATCCCTATTCACTAGAGCTGTGTTTAAAAGACCCATAGGGAGTTTTAGGGAGAAAACACCCTGAGGCATTCGCCAGTAGTTTAAAGCAAGGCAGTGCAGCACAAGAACCTAAAGCAATGCAGGTGGACTCTTAAGGAGAGTGATTCCTTACAGCCAGAACAACCTATGGATTGTACTTTGTGCTTTGCAGACAGTATTGAAAGCCTTTGCTAAACTGTATAGTATAAGCTGATTGTAACCTAAAGAAAAGAAGATATTTTCTTTGGTAAAGGAAGCTGCCATGTTTTGTTCTTTTTCTGTATATGTGAGAAGCAGCTGCATTTGGACTGAATGAATGTAAAAGCTCAGCCAGCACACTTCTATAAAGAACCTTTTTGAACAAATACTGGAGAAGTATCCTGGTGCAACTTACTTTGAACCTTTGCTTTTGGGAGAAATAAACTTTGTTATAGTTTTGCCTATAACTCTGGCTTCATGACTATTTTCTATCAGAAGGAAAACTACTTTTCCCAGCATGCATCATGAGAGGAAAGTTAGTTGATTTAACCTTCAATAGAGAAAAATAATGGCTACCCCAGCCCTCCAAGCCTAAGGCAGAGGGCGGAGTATGACAACCGTCACCACACAAAGAACAAGGGATCACAATTTAGAAATAGGAAGATGATAATTAAACTGGGAACCCCAAAAGCCAAATATGAAATGTACAACACTGGAGAAATAAAACTATAAATTAATTTCCGCTTGCACTAAGCAAAAACGCGAAGATGTTAGCAATACACACTTCCCAGACCTGACATATTCCAGTTAATAAATTCAAAATAGAAAGTAGTTTTCTACCTTCTGTTTGGGATTTTATTTTTCAGCTGCAATTGCTCCAGTCACTTTCTTCTGGTTTCTTCGTGTCTTCTACGAGCTATCCATTTGTCCTTTCTTTTCTTTTAGATTTTTTCCATTCTCTCTCTCTATCTGCTTTAACAAACTGATCTTTCCCCTTTTGCTCTTTCCCCCTTTTCTTTCCTTATTCCTTTATCATCCACTCAAATTTCATCATTCCATTCTCAATCCCCACTTACTCTCCCAATATCCAGCCCATCGTAGACTTTTCTTCCCTCCCACACAAAATATCTTTTCCACTCTCCATTCTCATTCCCCATCCCCAACTCTTTCTAGTCCTCCCCCAAAATCAGCTCCCCTATAATTCTAGACCCACTCAACATCCGCTTCCTTCTAGTCCCAATCTCCCAAGCCCCCACATCAGCCCATTTCCAGTCCTAGCCCCCATATGCTTTTTTTCCAGTTCTATTCCAGCCCCCCATCAGCTCATTTCCACTCCAAGCTCCCTCATCAGCCAATTTCCAATCCTAGCCCCCTTAGCAGCCCATTTCCAGCCCTATTCCAACTCCCCTCAGCCCGCTTCCAGACCTATTCCAGCCCCATCAGTCCCTTTCCAGTCCTATTCCCCCATTAGCCATTTCCAGTCCTATTCCAGCCCATCACCCATTTGCAGTCCAAGCTCCCCCCATCAGCCCATTTCCAGTCCTAGCCCCCCATATGCTCTTTTCCAGTTCCAATCCTAGCCCCCTCGTCAGCCCATTTCCAGTCCTATTCCAGTCCTAGCCCCCCCTCCCCAATTAGAGCCCATTTCCAGCACCCGTTCCCACTCCCTCCATCATAGCTCATCCAGTCCTAGCCCCCCCCCCCCCCCTCTGAACAGCACCGCGGCCATCTAAAGGGCTGGAGAGGGAGCTAGGGAAGCCTGCGCGAGGCCCCGGCTCCCTCTGCACAGCCGCTAGCGTGATCTGTGAAGCCGCGAATGCTGGGAAAGGTTAAAGGGTTAAAGGACATTGCCTTTAACCTCTCCCGGCATTCGCGGCTTCACAGATACAGCCGCTAGCGTGAGGGAAAAGACTCCTCACGCTAGCGGCTGTGCAGAGGGAGCCGGGGCCTCGTGCGGGCTTCCCCGGCTCCCTCTCCAGTCGTCCACATTGTGCATTAATGGTGTTCACGCAGGGCCCCCTGAAGCGCAGGGCTCTGTGCGAACAACATTATCGCACAATGGACGGGCCGGCCCTTCCGCCACTGCCACAAGAAACATCCCAAGCCACTTTCTAACTGCTGCCAGTGTTTGCGCAAGATCCAGAGAGGCAGATGTCTAAGAACATAGATCCATCTGGGCAACTCTATCATTTTAAATAAAGTCACTCTGCCCCAGAGGGACAATGGAAGGCCCCCCCCCCCCATTGTTTTAGGTGCTGTAGTATCCAGGTCAAGAGAGGGGGAACATTGCAGGGATATAACTGAGATGGGTCCTCAGGAAGATGGATCCCCAAATAACAGATGGAATCCTCTGCCTACACCAAAGAGAAAGGCCCAGGCCACCCATCCCCCTACATCCAGAGCTATTGACTTACTACAATTGACACAGAGGACCGAGAACCACCCAAACGCCTCTATTTATTTTATTGAACAGGTTTTTTATACTGCTTTATCATTTCAATCAAAGCAGCTTACATTGATAACTTAAACTTGGTAATGTACATTAATCAGGGACATTGATAACTTGGATTTTTTTGAGGTAATGGAAGGTTAAGTGACTTCCCAAGGCCACAAGGAGTGCTAGTGGAAATTGAACCCTGGTTGTTTGGTTTCCCAAGCCAGTGTGCTAGCCATTAGCCTGCTCTGCCACTATATGAACTGGAGAGCCCTGGGCAAAGATGTCTCTGGTTCATGCAAGCAAAGCAACAAATTATCCTTGAATGCACTCAATTTCACTTCCTCCTTCCCCATACAAAGACCCTGAACCATCTTCTCTGTCAACAACCTTAGCAATAGGGTCTCCAGAAGTAATATGAAAAGCAATGGCAATAACGGGCAACCGTGTCGGGTGTGAAGGAATCTGACCAGACTCCACCTACTGACACCACCGTTTGCGGTTCTGTATACATTATCGTGATCCGATCCAAAAAGTCCCCTGAAAATCCAAAACTCTGAAGGGTCAAAAATAGATAGGGCCATAAAAAACCAGTTATCCGCCTTCCCAGTGTCAAAGCTGACCAACAGCAATGGGAGCTGATGAAACACAGAATACTCTGCCACCAATACCAGCATGTAATATTCTTGATCACCTCCCTGCCCACTACAAATCCCACTTTATGTGATCCAATTAGTCAGGGTAATATAGGATTGTCACTAAGCCAAAATAGATGCTAAAAGTTTCACATCATAGTTTAAGAGTGAAATTGACCTATACGAGGCAGGGTCCAGACTTGGGGATTATTGTAATTTCCACCCTCGCATGTTATGTGGGAAAGCACCCCTATCCAACATGGAGGCAAACATGTCCACTCGGGCTGGGATGATCTTTGTGTCTAAAATACCCTTCTGTGTGCCCGATGAGGCACCATACACTGCTGACACCCAATTTCTCCAAAGTTTAGCATGCTCCTGAGCACTCAGGTGTGTCTCCTGGAGCAGCGCTATCTGTGTACCCTTATGCTTCAGAGCCTGGAGGACCTTTCTGCGCTTGACAGGAGAATTTGTACCCCAAACATTCCAGGTGGTAATGTGCACTTTAAGTGACATCTCCCTAAAGTCGCCAAGCTATACCAAAGGCTCATCCCACAGTACCACCCAAGGATCGCTCAGCTTTGGCCCCCAGGCTTCCACCCCCATAAGTGTGTGGAGTAGGTCTCGCAAACAAATTCCTAACCACCCTCCACCCCACACCTCCCCCTCCTCCCCTCCCAGTCCCTACAAACAACCCCCTACACACAATCTCCCACCCCCCAGCCTATCCCATAATGCATCTTTCCAGCCAGTACCAATCCAAGCACTCCATCCTTCATGCATCCCCCATCCACCATCCAACATCTCCCACAGCACACCAAACCGCACAAACAAAAATCCCCACCATTTAAAAACAAACCCCAAACACTCCGTACTCCATCGTCACAGAGCTAGTCACTACTGCAAGCGCCTTGGGACGACCCTGCCTCACAATACATTCTCCTCAGAGAACAAAATTAAAATGGGCGACCACCAGCAGAGGTCTCCGGCTCCCCCTTCCAAGTCCACAGAACCAGAAACATAACAACAAATGTGGACTGACAGGGCAAACCAAACCAATTAGTCAATCAGTCTATGAGCCGCACAAGCGCCAACACTGGAGACCATGACATACTCGGCACTCTTTGAAGTAGTCCATCGGACCTGCTCCCAGCTGACATCAGCTAGCTGCTAAAAGATCCTCTAGGGCAGATCTCCATCATGGAGACAGCTCCCGACTCAGACCCAGCAGGGAGTCCACAAATTTCTTTGCGGCTCCCGGTTGTTCAAATATTTGAGTCACTCCGCCATGGTAGATCTGTAAGATGGTTAGATAAGCCAACTTAAACCAAATATTCCACTTAAACAGTTCTGAACACACAGCAGCAAAAGTCTTATGTTTCGTGGATACTGCCAGACTAGTCCTGGAATAACAAAATATGCTGATTGTTCATCCAGAGGTCCCGCTTCTTCTGATAAGCTTACAAAAGTTGAGCCTTGTGTTGAAAGTTAAGCACCTTAGCAATCACCACTCTCAGCCTCACTCTGCTCGTAGCCTGACATGATGAGCCCACTCAACCTGTATATGGCCCACCAGAGAGTCCAAGCCCTTGGACAGCCAGACATCAAACAAGATGGGTAGCTGCTGGTCAGTCCAGGTCTCAGGCATACTGACCACACGGATGTTATTCCATCGCAAGCAGTTTCCCAAGTCATCTACTTTGGAAAGCAACACATCAATTTGGGCTTGCTGAGCTTTCAGTTCTCGATCTCTGCATGCCTCGCTGTCTTCCGGCGTTGACACCCGCTGCTCCACTTCCTCCACTCGTCTTCCTACCTCGACCATGACCTCTCCCATCACATCCAACTTGTGGAAGAGTTGATCAAATTTGGGTTCCAACATTCTAGCCACCTCCTTTGCCAACTCCTCCAGGACCAAATCAGGCTGGCAGCCCCTGGTGCTCTGTTTTGGTTTGTATATTCAGCGCTGCCAATTATACATAATACGGTGTTGAATATAAGTGGGATTTTTAAAATGCCATGGCCCACGTTTAAGAAAAAAAGTGCTCACTATACTGGGTGAATATTGCCCTGTTATCTGATATTTAGTTCCCAACATTATATTTGATATTCAGTTAGATGTTGCCCTTGCTCCATTTAAAACCACCTACCATAAGTCTTCAGTCATGACTGTCTTAACTGAAAGCCTCTTATTTTATTTAACAGTTTTTTTATACCTTTTTATCATTTCAATCAAAGTGGTTGAGATTGTAACTTAAACTTGGTAAATGTACATTAAACAGGGACATTGATAACTTGTTTTTTTCTGAGCAATAGAGGGTTAAGTGACTTGCCCAAGGCCACAAGGAATGCTAATGGGAATTGAACCCTGGTTGTTTGGTGCCCAAGCCAGAGCTCTAACCACTAGGCTACTCCTCCTTATTTATTTTCTTATATACTCCTCCTTATTTATTTTCACTATGTACCCTGTCTGCCTGTCGACTAGATTGTAAATCCCAAAAAGTAAGTATTGTCTGTTATGTGTCTGCGTACAGTGGGTGGCCCATTCAATGTGATAGGAAATAAAAATGAACAGCTACAGGGGCACTAACCATGTGGCCCATGCCCATTGTGTGATTTTTTTGATGCAAGCTGATACATGAATACAGCTGGTATCAAGGGAAAGTTTTGAAATACAAGAGCATTGGAACCCAGCAGAGAGCTTGTAGTTTAAATTTAATAGTCACTCATGGCCTAGCATCAGCAAAGTACTTTTACTTTAAATTTAAAACACAGAAGAGAGCTTTCTGGTTAAATTTGGAACCCAGCAAAGAGCTTGTAGTTTAAATTTCATAATAAGTTACAGCCTAGCAGCAGCAAAGAGCTATAATTTGAATCAAATCAGAATATAGCTTACCTCAGCAGCACAAGACAGGGTACTGTGTAGCAGCCCTGTTTTAATAAGTGTTATTTCCCTCCCTCCCTCCCTCCCTCCCCAACATCCACCCACCCCTGGGATAATTGTAGCTTTATAGGTACTTACACATCTTAAAAGACAGGAGGTGCTCTCAGGTGAAGCTTGTTACCCAAATCAGTCATACACTAAGGACCTGAGATTAATTAAGCTTCAGGTGAACAAGGTATATTAAACGTATTAGGTACAGTTTTATTAGTATAAATATCCATAGCAACCCTTAGCAAGTAAAGAACTTAAAGATCTAAACACAAACTTAAAACTAAGTTGCAGAGAGCAGTCCAGCAGCGAGATGGGGGCTTTCCAGTCTTTTGCATTGAGTGTCTCATGTATGATTTTCTCCCAGTTGGTGAGAGGTCTTACGTGTGCACTAGGTGCAGGGAGCTCTTTGCTCTCAGGGAACAAGTTCATTCTCTAGAGGCTAGAGTAGCAGACTTGGAAAACATAAGAAAGACAGAGAAGTACATAGATGAGACCTACAGGGATATAGTCCTGAAGTCCCACCTCCAGTCTGGCAGCATCCCTGTTGCCATGGAGGAGAGTGGTCACGTGACAGGAGAGCATCACCCTGGTGTGGCAGGAAGTAATCCTGTAACTAGGACCTGTCCTCCAAGTGATGTAAAACCCTCTCGCACCGAGGAAGTTTCTCCAGGGCCATGTGCCCATGAGGGAAGGGTTAGGACAGACGTTATAGTTGGTGATTCGATCATTAGGCATGTAGATAGCTGGGTGGCTGGTGTACGTGAGGATTGCCTGGTAACATGCCTGCCTGGTGCAAAGGTAGCAGACCTTACGCGCCACCTAGATAAGGTCTTAGACAGTGCTAGGGAGGAGTCTGCTGTCTTGGTACATGTCGGTACCAATGACATAGGAAAATGTGGTAGGGAGGTTCTGGAGGCTAAATTTAGGCTTTTAGGTAGGAAGTTGAAATACAGAACTTCCAGGGTAGCGTTCTCCGAAATGCTTCTCGTTCCACGTGCAGGACCCAAAAGGCAGGCAGAACTCCGGAATCTCAATGCGTGGATGAGACAATGGTGCAGAGATGAGGGTTTTGGATTTGTTAGGGACTGGGGAACATTTTGGGGAAAGGAGGGGCTCTTCCGAAGGGATGGGCTTCACTTTAACCGGGATGAAACCAGGCTGCTGGCATTAACCTTTTAAAAGGAGATAGAGCAGCTTTTAAACTAGATAATAGGGAAAAGCCGACAGTCGCCCAAGAGCGGATGGTTCGGAAGAATGTATCTTTGAAGGATACTACAAAAGCAGAGAGGTTCCAAAAAAGAGTAAAGTAGCCCAAATGTCCTCGAGTATGGAGCAGACATTGCTTAAAGATCCCAAATTACCCATGTCTACCAATAGCCAAATTAATATGAATAAAATACAGCTCTAAAATGTTTGTATGCAAATGCTAGAAGTCTAAAAAATAAGATGGGAGAGTTAGAATATATAGCACTAAATGAGAGGTTAGATATGATTGGAATATCAGAGACATGGTGGAAGGAGGACAACCAGTGGGACACTGTGATACCTGGGTACAAACTATATCATAATGATAGAGCTGATCAAATTGGTGGAGAGGTTGCGCTCTATGTTAGAGAAGGCATTGAGTCAGAAAGGATTAAAGTTTTGCAGGAAACAAAATTTGCTGTAGAATCTCTATGGATTGAAATTCCATGTAAAAAGAGAAAGGCAATGGCAGTGGGGGTGTACTATCGACCGCCTGGCCACAATGAACAAATGGATGATGAAATGCTCAAGGAAATCAAGGAAGCTAACAAAAGTTACAGCTCAGTAATAATAATTATTATTATGGGTGATTTCAATTACCCCAGTATCGACTGGGTCAGTGTCACGGCAGGACATGCTAGGGAGATAAAGTCCCTAGATGAAATAAATGACTGCTTCCTGGAGCAGCTGTTTCATGAACCGACCAGAGGGGAAGCCATTTTGGACCTAGTCCTTAGTGTGTTGAAAGAACAGAAATATGAGATTGCAGACCTGCTATTAGTAATCTGTGAACTATCATTAAAATCATCTCTAATACCTGAAGATTGGAGGATCGCCAATGTAACACCACTTTTTAAAAAGGGTTCCAGGGGTGATCCGGGAAACTACAGACCGTTGAGCCTGACGTCAGTACCGGGAAAAATGGTAGAAACCATCATAAAGAATAAAATTACTCAGCATGTAGATAGCCATGGCCTAATGGGAGACAGCCAACATGGCTTTAGACAAGGAAGATCTTGTTTTACTAATCTGTTATGTTTTTTCGAAGGTGTGAATAAACAGGTGCACAAAGGTGAGTCGGTTGATATAGTGTATCTGAACTTTCAGAAAGCTTTTGACAAGGTCCCTCATCAGAGACTTTTGGCAAAACTAAAAAGTCATGGGATAGGAGGCAGTGTACTACTGTGGATCAGGAACTGGTTAAAAGATAGAAAGCAGAGGGTAGGGCTAAATGGCCAATTTTCCCAAAGGAGAAAGGTGGATAGTGGTGTACCCCAGGGATCTGTGCTGGGTCCGCTGCTTTTTGACATATTCATAAATGACCTGGAAAGTGGAATAACGAGTGAGGTTATCAAATTTGCAGATGACACAAAACTATTTAAAGTTGTTAAAACGCAAGAGGATTTTGGAAAATTGCAAGAGGATCTTGATAAATTGGAAGACTGGGCATCAAAATGGCAGATGAAATTTAATGTGGACAAGTTCAAAGTTATGCACCTAGGGAAGAACAACCCAAACTATGGTTACACGATGCAAGGTTCCACATTAAGAACCACCACCCAGGAAAAAGATTTAGGCGTCATTGTGGATAACATGTTAAAACCCTCGGCCCAGAGTGCAGTGGCGGCCAAGAGAGCAAATAGAATGCTAGGTATCATAAGGAAAGGAATGGAAAATAAAACAAAAGATATTATAATGCCTCTATATCGTTCCATGGTGAGACCGCACCTTGAATATTGTATGCAATTCTGGTCACCGTATCTTAAAAAGGATATAGCGATATTAGAAAAGGTTCAGAGAAGAGCCACCAAAATGGTAAAGGGGATGGAAGGATACTCCTATGAAGAAAGGCTAAAAAGGTTAGGGCTCTTTAACCTGGAAAAGAGACGGCTGAGGGGAGATATGATAGAAGTCTATAAATTAATGAACGGAGTGGAATGGGTAAACGTAGATCGATTGTTTACGTTATCAGAATATAGAAAGACTAGGGGACATGCAATGAAGCTACAGGGTAAACTATTTAAGACCAATAAAAGAAAATATTTTTTCACTCAACGTGTAATCAAACTCTGGAACTTGTTACCGGAGGATGTAGTAAAAGCTGTTAGTGTAGCTGGGTTTAAAAAAGGTTTGGACAAATTCCTGGAGGAAAGGTCCATAAACCATTATTAAGAAGGGACCCAGGATATCAATGCTTGACCCAGTACAAGCATTGTGGAACCTGTGTCTTTTGGGGAAACTGCTAGGTACGTATGACCTAGATTGGCCACTATTGGAAACAGGATACTGGGCTTGATGGACCTTGGTCTGACCCAGTATGGCATATCTTATGTTCTTATGTGTTCTCAATCCATGGTTCACTGTTTTCATCCTGATATGCTCCTGTCTAAAATATACGTGGGGCATACACTACAAAGTGAATAATTCTGACCTGGTTGACAGAGCCAGCAGGACTGAAGCTCCTTGCATCACCGTGCTCATTCTTCAGAGTGCTTTAAATGATAGTTATTGAAATCTTACAATAGAGGCATGGGGTAGCAATCGGGAAGAACATTTTAATTGGAAGAAACAGTCATGAATATTTTGTCTTAATAATGTGGAGCCTGCTGGTTTGAATGCTGAACTCGAATGGCACCGTTTATAATAAAGTGTGAGTGATGCTTTCCATTAGAAGCAGATAGAAGTACATTTTGAAAGTTGGTCATGTCTATACAACTTCTCCTATCAAAAAGACTACTGAGATCTCAAAGAGGGAATTTTATAACAGGTTACCTATTTGTGAAAGTCATGTTGGTGACTATTTTTAGCCTATTTTATAAAGATACATAAATGCCAATGTACTGGAGTAAACCAGCAGAAACTGTGGCTACACTGAAACTGCGAACATTTACGCTGGCTTGGGAGCAGTGATAAATGTTAGCACATAAAGTACATCCATGCAGATTTAGTTGATAACATATGTGTATAAATCGTGACTCTGCCCACATTCTACCCAAATTTCTTTCCTGAACAAGGCTTCTCTAAAATTATGTACAAGTACATGTGTAATTACACCATGCAGGAGTGGAGGAGTGGCCTAGTGGTTGGGGCAACATACTTCAGCCTGGAAAGTCAGGGGTTCAAATCCCACTAGAGGACAGCAACCTTGGGCAGGAAGGACTGGGGTTTCTAGTCCTGCAGGTGCTCCTTGTGGTCTTGGGCAAGCCACTTAACCCTCCATTGCCCATGTTCCCTGTAAGTATTAGTGTACATGTCTCATATCCCCCAATTGTGTTGTGACCACTTTGATTGAAGGATAAGGTGATATACAAAACTGTCTAAATAAATGCATACTTTTATGGGCAAGGTAATTTTGTAAGAGACTTTATACTGACATATATGTGCAAAAAAGCTATTAAAAATAACTTTCTAAATGGCATATTTTCAAACGAGAGTGCCAATAGTATGTGTTTCTTTTTTTAAGCACTGACTCCAGGTGACCCAGCAGCCCCTGAGTTTTCTTGATAAGGTATGACAGGAAGTATATTGTCAGGCCTTTTCTTCTAATGCAATGGAAGGTAAAGTGACTTGCCTATGATCACAAGGAGTGCCAATGGGAATTGAACCCTGATTTCTTGTGTACTAGGCTGTTGCGAAATTAATGTAGAGGTCCATGCTAACCTTAATAGCCTATTTCCAGTCCTATTCCAGCCCCCATCAGCCCATTTCCTTAATCTGTCCCACAGCCATTAGTGGATTGCTAATGCACAGCACCATGCTAACTTGCACGAAGGTGCACTTAACGCCACTCACTGAAGTGGCATTACATACACCCGCATTAACAGCACCTGGTGCAGTTAGTATACACCCAAAATGCCTTCTCTAGCCATGATGCGCCATTAATGCCCACATTCCGCCTCAACCCACCCAGTTCCCACCCAATCACATGCTTACTGGTTAGTGCGGGATTTTTAGTGTAGGGCCCCATGCTGTTAGCATGGCACACATGGAGGCCAATTCTGTTATGGGCATCCCCGGGTCGTCCGGGTGCCCAGAATCTGGAAGGGCCTGTGTTGCACCCAATTCTGCTCCCACGGGGGCTAGACGTGCCTGTGGGAGCAGAATTGGGTGCAACTGGCCGGATGTGCAGACTGTGCCCCGATTCTGAGCACCCAGACATCCGGCCCACTACCCAGCTAGTCCAGCCAGGCTCCTGCATGGAGCGGCGGTGGCATGGCATCTTGTTGGCATGCCTCCATGGCTCCATGCAGGCGCTGAAATCACCGGCGGACCCAGTAAAACTCCTTACCCGCCGCCCAACCCCCGATCGGGCCTGCCATGGACAGGGTTGGGCCGCGGGGAACCCCCTGCACCCCCCCCCCCCCACCTCTTTGACAGGCCCCAGATCCTCCATCATCCGCTGTCCAGGGGAACTTATTCCGCCCTGCACATCTGGGATCATGGTGCTGCCCACAGCCTGCTCTCACTCTGCCTGCAGCCTGCCCTCTCCTGCCTACAAACAGAGCTCTCTGCACAGCTCAGAACTAGGTGTGGGGAGCTCTGTTTCCAGGATGCAGGCCAGGCGTTTAGTGGGGCTGGACATCCGGATCGGACATCCAGACCCACTAAACGCGATTCAGAATGATCCCCTTAGTGTATGGCAAACCCCCAAGTTAATGGTTAGCACATGTTAGTAAGCATACCTCTAAGAAAGGGTTTGACAAAGTTTCTTAGAATCTTGGAGCTAGCCTAAAAATCTAGGGGCCGGCCACCGAAACCTAGGTCAGTGCACACCCAAAACTGTATATCAAGGTTACATTTTTAGGCTTTATGGCCTGATTTATTAAGACTTTTTTTGCATTTTTTATGGGAAAATGTTTAATAAATCAGGCCCCATGCCTCCTCCTTCTCCCTCTTACACCACCCCCAATGATTGTGTGTGTGTGTGTGTGTGTGTGTGTGTGTGTGTGTGTGTGTGTGTGTGTGTTTGTGTGGTGCTTCACTTTCCAACCCCTTGCACTTTTCCATTTCTCCCAGCACTCCAACCCTTTCCCTGCTGTCTCTCCCCCATCCTCATTTCTCTTCCCAGACTCTCCCCCCTTCTCCATCTCCCTTTCCACTCACTCTTCTGCCCTCCATTCCCTCCCCCCTCCATTCTTTCTTAGATAAAACCTCCTGTTGACCCTTTAAAAAATTTTCAGCCTCCGGGGGTGGTTGCAATACTTCTACCCGTGGGGATCGCATCTCTCATGGGCAGACGGTTTCGGTCTCAGCAGCGATCTTGCGGCACCTTTCCCCACAGGGACTCCATCTGTTGCGGGCAGAAGTGCTGTTTGTGGCTGAGACTGGTGCTGTCTGCCTGCAGGGATCTCATTTCCCGCAGGCAGACAGTGCCCATCTCAACTGTGATCGCAGCCTTTTACAGCACTTCCCCCTGCGGAGATTCCATCTCCCGTGGGCAGAATTGCTAGAAAAAGCAACAATTGCGGCTGACACCGGCGTTATCTGCCCACAGGAGATGGGATCCCCACGGACAGACAGCGCTGGTCTTGGCCGGCATGGTGGCCTTTTCAAGCCCTTCTCCCCACATGTGCTCTAAGCCCCACGCATCATGTCCGATTTTTCAGTTGTGGAGCCCTGCTCTAGGATTAACTAACACTGTGACATAGTCAAACCAATAGGTTATTGCCTTAACTGGCTGAACTGTAGAAGAGACAGAGAAATTAAATCAGTCAGCATACAAGAGTACTATTTGACTGGTTGAATATAAAAGAAGGGCTGTGGTTATTGGATAAGGATTAAAGGAGGCATATTTCACTGCAGAACCCATCACTGTTAACGTGGCTGGCAGTCGCCACTTCAATTTAAAACCAGATGTTCAGTGCCAGGCCATATCCGGTGATTGGCACTGAAGATCCGGTCTTTCCAAATACTACTACTACTGATCATTTGTATAGCCCTACAAGGTGTACGCAGCGCTGTACAGACACATGTAAAAGACAGTCCCTGATCATCAGAGCTTACAATCTAGTCAAGACAGACAACACAACACAAATAGCACTTTTGCTATCTGCTCAGTGGCGGTATTCAGCTATTAGCTGGATTGCAGAAGCTCCTAAAGTTAGAACAGCCTTTCACTGGCTAACCAGCTAAAACATTTTGAATATGCTCCCCAAAATATTCCAGTGTTGAAGCCCGGGGTAGTGGTGAAGGACTCTTAGTAAATACAAGAAAGAATACTCTGAGATGTGCTGATTGGATAAGTGGACACATGCTGACAATTGTTGATTCAACTGAATTTAACTACATGTATATTAACATTGCTGGTTTTTGTTTTGCTTAGAGAGTCACAAGATTCCTACTGCAGTGAAATGAGCGATTTAAGAGAAATGGGGTGCCATACCCTAAGGAAGAGCACTCTCAAAACATAGGCCTGTGTTGGTCCAGGATGTAATTTTAAAGGAAACTGCTTAAAGTTTTAAATGCAACTTAAAAAGTTCTAAAAACATAATCAATGGGAGGAGCATATTCAAAATGTTTTAGCCTCTTAGTAGCCCCGCTAACTAGCTAAAACGCCTTCACCAGGATATTCGGTGGCACTAATATGGTTAGTGCCACTGAATATCCTCTCCTAACCTGGTTAAATGCCCTGTCACTAACTAGTTAGCGATGGAGCATTCCAGGGACAGCACCAAGGGCTAGCCAGTCAGTGGCAATATTGAGCCCTTAACCAGCTAGCTAAAATGCCTAAAGTTACAACCGATGATAGGCTGCCTTACTTTAGGTGCTTTTGCAATCTGATTAGTGGCTAGATATCGCCGCTGACAGAAAAAGTACTATCCGGGCAAACCAAATATTCAGTGCCAATCGCAGATATGGCCCAGCACTGAATATGTGGCTTTAAACTAAAGCGATGACAGCCAGCCGCTTTGACAGTGCTGGCCATGGCCACTGCATATCTCCCCCAACGTTTATTGGGACTGATGAAGGAACATTTGGAACACAGGCTCAGACTATGCTCCTTCTCACCTCTATGATAATCTCATTGCTAGTTAAGAAAAAAAGAGTTGGAACTTTCAAAACTTATTTTTGGACATATGTAATGTGGACAGTCATTGTGAGGATTATTTTTACCAGCTGTCTCCTTGTGGGTGGGTTATTTTCAGTGTTTTTATTTAAGCATTTATTTATAATTTTACAAGAGTACAAAAACAAAACATTTAACCTAAGAACAGAGTATTGTTGCCCCTCCCCTTCTTTCCCGGGCCCCTTAAGTCAAGAAAGATAACATACAGTCAAACCTCGGTTTTCATGATTAATCCGTTCGAAAAAGTCTGACTAAAACCAAAATGTATGAAAACGGAAGCAATATTTCCCATAAGAAATAATGTAAATTCAATTAATCCGTTCCAGACACCCAAAAATATTCACAAAAAATACATTTTATAGAGAATAACTATATTTTTACATATAGAAAGCAATGAGAAATGAGAATCCCCCTCCATAAGGACCTCAGGTATCAAGGCCCTATCCGGGGTTACTTCCCTTCTTTGTCTTTTACTGGCACTAGGACCAGCTTGAGGGGCACAGCTACTGTATCAAGATGCAGCCAGACACCCAGAGAGGAGATTGGGCACAGGAATTTAAAAAAAAAGAAAAAATAAGAAGGATCCACAAAAAAAAGGCACCAGCCACAGCCACCGGAAACACCACTCTCCCGCTCAGGCAACCTGGAACGCAGAGCTGAGCATGCGTTCCAGAGCCATGTGGCAATGGCTGCAGCAGCACGGGCCCCCGAAGTCTCAGCCAGGCAGCAGAACACTTCTCTCACCTGCCCGATCCTCACAGGACAGCACACACACACAGATTCTCTGATCGCCGACTCTCTCCCCCGCCTCCGATTCTCAGCAGCAGCAGGACTGGCAAGTTTGGAAGACCCCTTTCAGCAGGGAGTCCCAGCAGGGAAGCCTAATTGAACGTCGGAAGAATCAGACCAGCACAACAACTCCTGGCACTTCTCTCACCTCACCGGACAGCACACACCTCTGATTGCCGACTCTCTCCCCGCCTCCGATTCTCAGCATCAGCATGAGCAGAACAGCTCCCGGCACTTCTCTCACACACCTCTGATCGCCGACTCTCTCCCCCGCTTCCAATTCTCAGCATCAGCATGAGCAGAACAGCTCCCGGCACTTTTCGCACACACCTCTGATCGCCGACTCTCTCCCCGCCTCCGATTCCCAGCATCAGCAGAACAGCTCCCGGCACTTCTCTCACCTCACCGGACAGATCCCTCAAAGTTTCACCATCAGCAGGGAGTGTCGGAAGCCACACTCTCACAGTACAGTACTGCAGGATCGCTGAAAGCAAAGAGCTCTGGATCGCAAAAACAAGTACTGTACTGTACTGAGCGCCCCCCCCTCCCCCGGACCATTTTAATTGTACGAAAACCGAGCGGATGTACGAGAACCGGGACAAAATTGCAATGAAAAAAGTTGTTGAAAACCGAAGCTAATGAAAACTGGGGCATACGAAAACCGAGGTTTGACTGTATATTATGACTACTACTACTGAATATTTGTATAGCGCTATAAGACGTGTGCAACGCTGCACAGACACATGTAAAAGACAGCCCCTGCTCAGTCAAGTAAGATAACACAGTAGCTGTAGGCCTGAGATACATTTAGGGGAAATGGTCAGGAAACACAAAGGAGATCAGATGAGTCAAGATCCGAAAACGGCAACGAAGAGGTGAGTTTTCAGCCTGGATTTCAAAAGGGCCAGAGAAGGCGTCTGACATACAGACTCAGGTAGTTTGTTCCATGTATAAGGAGCAGCAAGGTGAAAGGAGCAAAGTCTGGAGATAGCAATAGAAGAGAAGGGCACAGATAAAAGCAATTTGCTAGAAGAGCCAAGTTCCTGAGGAGGGGTGTACGGAGAGATAAGAGAGAAAAGGTAGCGAGGAGCTGCAGAGTGAATGCAGTTATAGGTCAGTAGGACAAGTTTGAACTGGATGCGGAAACAGATAGGGAGCCATTGAAGTGACTTGAGAAGAAGGGTAATATGAGCATGATGAGGCTGCCGGAAGATTAGCCGCACAGCAGGACGTTGAACAGATTGAAGGGGAGAGAGATGATTCAGATGGAGACCAGCAAGGAGTAGGTTACAATAATCCAGACAGGAGGTGACTAAGGAGTGGATAAGTGTCTTAGTAGTGTATTCAGAAAGGAATGGGTGAATTGTGTTGATGTTATTTAGAAAGAAATGGCAGGTTTTAGCTATCAGTTGGATATGCGTGGAGGAGAGAGAGGAGTCAAAGATGACCCCCAAGGTTGCAAGCTGAGAAGACAGGGAGGAGTAGAGAGTTATCCACAGGGACTGAGAAAGAAGGAAGGGGAGAGGAGGGTTTAGGGGGAAAAATAAGAAGCTCAGTTTTGGCCATGTTCAATTTCAAGTGGCGGTGAAACATCCAAGCAGCAATGTCAGAAAGGCAAGCAGAGATCCTGGCCTAGATTGCCAGAGAGATTTCAGGTGTAGAGAGGTAGATCTGGGAGTCATCAGCATAAAGATGGTACTGAAAGCCATGGGAAGAGATGAGTACACCAAGGGACTGGGTATAGAGAGATAGACTTCTGATTTCTCATGAGAGAAGCTGAGACAGTCGACTAGAGATTTCCATTTCAATTTAGTTTGAACAATATGGTCGCAAGAGATATCATAAGCAGTTTCATATTTATGATATAAGTAAATCATGTTCCACTAATGATGCCATTCAAGATCAGAGGTGTATTTCCAATTATAATCAGTTTGGGTACTACACTTATCATGAATTCAAACAGAAATCAGCCCTCCTTCCTAAGGGACGGTAAACCTGCAAGTGAACGAAAAATGATAGTATGAAGTCACGTTCTCCCTCATCTTGCCTCATATTTGTTGCCAGAACACCTGTTTGTTAGGGCAGACAAAAAGTAGGTGGGGGAGCGTACCTATATGTGTCTTATAGGACCAGCAGCAGTTGCCCTGATCTTTATGCCATTTTGAGAGTAGGATGAGGTAATAAAAGCCCAGTGGGCTAGGAAATACATTGACTGGGTTATTGAGGCTGATCAAGTAACAAATATTAGGGGTCCCCAAAATTTCCCCCAGTGTCAACGCGAAGGAAGTTCTCCTATGCTGCCTCCCATACCTTCTCTGCCTCAATACATGGGTGGCTATTTTGCTCTGATAGTAGCATAGAATTTGGAGGCTGCATTGGTAGATCCAGCCAATATGTGAATAATCTTAAACAAACCCCAATCATTGGCAAGGTGTTGAAGTCTGAGACCTGTTTTCAGCACACAATGCCTTAATTACAACCATTGGAAGTACCATTTGTTTGGTAGCTCAAATTTTTGTTGCAAGTCTGCGAACGACTTAAGCAATACTTAGGATAGTAGTTGACCTATCATCTAGACACCCTTTTTCTGCCAAGAATGCCAACTGATCATCTGCTTTTGTATCTTGAATATGGAATTCTACCATAACGGGAGTTGACAGGAGGGAGGGTTATCATCTTTAAGTAACTGAGACAACCTGCGGAATGTTTCTTGGGTATAGTGATAACTGGAGTTATCCCTTTCACTCCTAAGTGATATATGCCCATAAGAAGATGTGTTGGCAAGGAGTAAATTAAGTTTTCCTCTAGAGAAAGCCAAGTGGGGCGCTGTTGCTCAGGGGATTCACAAACCCAATCTGAACCTTGTTTGAGTAGAAAGGATTGGTGATATCATTTAAAATCTGGAAATTGGACTCTGCCGGTGTCCTTACTTAGTTTAAGCTTCCATGTGGATATGTGGGGTTTTATATTTCCAGAGAAGAGACTAATGTCTGCTGAAGTTTTTTGTAAAAGAAGTCAGGAAACAATAGGGGCAACATGCCCAAGATATAGTTAACTTTCGGGACAATCATCACCATAATTGTCTCAAGGCGCCCCCACCAGGATAGATACAAGGGGGACCAGTGAGAGACCAGGGACTGAACCAGGCAAAGACAATTGGAGGCATTGTGCTCTAGGGTACCATCTATAGGGGGACATTATTGCACATGTAAATCCTGCCCACTGAAATGGAAAATATGCCATATCCATCCTAAGACATATTTGTTTAAATGGAATACAATTGATTTTGACTAATTAATTTTGTACCCAGACAAGACAATTGTTCTACTACTGTTATGGAGGGAGGCTTAACAAATAGCAATAGATCATTGGCATAGGCTGAGAGTTTGATCTGTGTCTCTCGAACACGAAGGCCTATAATATCTGGGGTCTGCCTAATTAGGAGCACTAAAGGTTCCAGGGCTACATTAAAGAGTAGCAGAGATAAAGGCATCCTTGGCAGGTGCCTCTGTGTAAAGAGAAGGATCTGGAAACAGAGGAGTTAGCACAGATATGAGCTGTCAGATGAACATAGAGAACCCTAATCATATTTACAGACCCATTACTTATTCCAAACCAGTGCAGGGCATGGGAAAAGAATGGCCATTCCAGCCTATCAAATGCTTTTTCTGCATCCAGCGAGAGTCCTACCAAGGGCACATCTAAGCTTTGAGAGATTGCTATAACATTACAGAGCAGCCGGGCATTATCCACAGTGGAGAGGCTGGCAACAAAATCACGTTGGTCTGGATGTATAATGGTGGGGATTATCTTAGCTAGGCGGTTGGCTAGTATCTTAGCATAGATCTTGTAGTCTGTATTTAAAAGGGATATTGGGCAGTAATTCTCTACTCTTTGTGGATCCCGACCAGGTTTCTCATATACCACAATAGTGGCATCCGCAAAGCAGCCTATGGATGGGGATTGCTGTAGGAGCATGGTAAAGTAGGTGAGTAGATGGGGAGAGAGTTCAGAGCTGAATGTTCTGTAGAAAAGAGGAAATCTATTAGGGTCAGATGCTTGAGAGCTTGGCGTATTTCATTGAGCTGAATCTCCCAGCTGCTTGTTCGGTAGATAAAACAGATCTGGCCAAGTGACTTACCAGCCTGTTGAACTCTGCCTGGTTTTCTACAACTTCAGATGTATAAAGTTTCTCTTAAAGCCATGGAAACATTCAAGGATAGAAGAGTCTTGGGTCAGTAGCTGATTATCCTTATCTAAAAGTGTTGCGATCCAGGCAGTGTCTTTACGGGATTTTAGCAAATCTGTGAGCAGTCTCCCCACCTTGAAGTAATGGCTACGTTGTGTGGATACTATTTGGGCTGCTTCCTCACTAAGGATTGTGTTGTATTTATACCGCAGCTTCTGCAGTTGGAGCAGTATAGTAGGGTGAGATCCCCTGAGCAACACACATTCCCTGGCTTTAATTTGCAGATCAAGACTGTGTAGATCTCGCTTCCTTTGTTTGTTGGCACTTATGGCATAGCTAGTAATTGTGGCCCTCATGGTAGCTTTAAAAGCTTCCCACCATGCCCATCCCAATATTTCTGTGGTCAAATTATGATCGAAGTAAGCAGAGATTGCTTTTTGCAAAGCAGCAACGTAAAGATCATTGCCAAGCAGGGTTTTGTTGAAGCGCCAGGAGGAACCTGTGAGGTTTCCTTGGGTAATCTGTAGCAAAAGCGAAATTGCCGCATGATCAGAGACACAACTGTCCAGAAGTAAAAAAAAAAAAAAATCTATCCTAGAATGGGTGTGGTGGAGTAAGGAGAAGAAGATGCAGTCACTGTGATTGGGGTGCTGAATTCTTTAAAAAAAAAATCTATCCTAGAATGGGTGTGGTGGAGTAAGGAGAAGAAGATGTAGTCACTGTGATTGGGGTGCTGAATTCTTCAAGGGTCTACTAGACCACTATCCTCTATCATGGCACATATAACTTGAGTGGCCTTTAGGGGTCTACCAATACACTGAGATTGACAGTCAAGAAGTGAATCCAATACCAAATTGAAATCTCCTCCAAGAAGTCTGGAATCGAATCTGTCATTAACCTCTTTGGATATGATGTGGAAGAAACCTAGGCTGTCTATGTTTGGGGTACAAATGGTAAGAAATACTAATTTTGTGTTCCCTACCTGGAGCATCACCTTGATCCATCTGCCCTCTGAATTTGCTCTCGTCTGGAGGACAGATGGAACAAGCATCCTCCGAGCTAGGATCACGACCCTATTTTTTTTCTGTACAGGGGAGCATGTGATGAAGTTGTAAAAACCCGTTCCCAGCTTTCAACTCAGCTAAGTTTAAATGCATCTCTTGCAGGTATACTATATCTGCAGTTTTTCATAAACAATAATGAAGTTTCTTCCTTTTGATTGGATTATTTATTCCTTTCACATTGAGAGATTGAACTTTAAGAGGGATAGCCATCGATATATCAACAAATTATTCTTATGGACAGCCTGTGGAGGACTCGCCCTCCAAGAATGAACTGCAAGACATGCATTATGATTAGGAGATCAAAGATAAGGAATAGCTGTGCAAATAGACAGCATCTCTTGTGAGGATGGAAAACAGGTAAGCAGGGCACACAGTTAGATGTATATACAACACTCATATCTAGGGAGCCAGGAAACCCAACCAAACCAGTAGAAGTAGAAGCCAATCTATGGAACAATCACTAAGCAGGAGGCCCTTGGGTTCACCCAGGATGCCTTCCCCTCCCACTCCCCATCCCACAACTATATCATCTAGACTCAATACATATATAATGTCCCCTCTCCCTCCCATCATCCACACCCAATTCATATCACCCCACACCACCATTCAAAACAATGAGAAGCTCAAATTGTGAAGATCGAGATCCTGCCATGTACTCACACTCCAACAACACTAATACTGCGTCCGCAATACATTGTCCTCATTCAGATAGGATCACCCTGACCTTCAAGGGGGGGGAATCTGCATAAACAAAAAGAACATCAGAGTCTGGCAAACTTTCAACAGTTCCTTTAGTAAAGGTCCTTCAGCACACAGCCTAGTATGTATGTATCAGATCAGCTTTGCTACAGTCCACCTCTTGAGGAGATCCATTGCTTCCTTATTGCAGTCCAAGGCATAGAAAGCGTCAAGCTCACGAATCCAGATTGCCTGTTCATTGCATTTTAGTCTCCCCAAAATTGTTTAGGAAGGCCCGAGGCTTCTCTGTGTCCTTGAAAGACCTGGTTTGATTGTGCAGTATTACCCTCAGACACGCGGGAAAGAAAAGGCCATTGCTCGCCTGTAGGTTTTGGAGCTGCGGACGAAATGATAGGAACTGCCTTCGGCAGTCAACGGTAGCCTTATTGAAATCCGGGAAAAAGTGTAATTTATGACCCTCATGAAGGTTCCATAAGTGGAGCTGGGCAGCCTGCAAGATTTGGAGTACTTGCGGCTATCAGAGGATCTTTAAAACAAAGGGCTTTGGGAATTTCATGTATTGTACTCCAGGGAAGGGGTCCCAATGAGCGCATTGAGGCCTCTGGAAATCTCTTTGCAAAAATTTTGAAAGCAGTGTTTCAAAGAAGGGGATCGGATCGGAAAACGATTTAGGAGTCATCGTGGATAACATGTTAAAACCCTCCGCCCAGTGTGCAGCGGCAGCCAAGAAAGCAAATAGAATGCTAGGTATCATAAGGAAAAGAATGGAAAATAAAACAAAGGATATTATAATGCCTCTGTATCATTCCATGGTACGACCGCACCTTGAATATTGTGTGCAATTCTGGTCGCCGTATCTTAAAAAGGATATAGCATTATTAGAAAAGGTACAGAGAAGAGACACCAAAATGGTAAAGGGGATGGAAGGCTACTCCTATGAAGAGAGGCTACAAAGGTTAGGGATCTTCAACCTGGAAAAGAGACGGCTGAGGGGAGATATGATAAAGGTCTATAAATTAATGAATGGAGTGGAACGGGTAAACGTAGATCGATTGTTTACGCTATCAGAATATAGAAAGACTAGGGGACATGTATTGAAGCTACAGGGTAAACCATTTAAGACAAATAAGAGAAAATAGTTTTTCACTCAACGTGTAATCAAACTTTGGAATTTGTTACCGGAGGATGTAGTAAGAGCTGTTAGTGTAGCTGGGTTTAAAAAAGGTTTGGACAAGTTCCTGGAGGAAAGGTCCATAAACCATTATTAAAAAGGGACCCAGGATATCAATGCTTGACCCAATACAAGCATTGTGGAACCTGTGTCTTTTGGGGATACTGCTAGGTATGTATGGCCTAGATTGGCTACTGTTGGAAACAGGATACTTGGGCTTGATGGACCTTGGTCTGACCCAGTATGGCATATCTTATGTTCTTATGTGAGGGTGGTTAAAGCTGAGGGGGACAGAAAAGGGTGAATGGAACGAATTTGTTGAAGGAAGAAATAAGACGTCTTAGTTAAGTGCAATATGTGATCTTTGAAAGTGAGATTGGAATCAGGGAGGATACCAAGATATTTGAAGGAAGAAACAATGGGGATCGCAGAACAGTCAAAGGAGGGGGCAAGAGAAGGGTAAGGACTTCCGAACGTGAACCATGTAGCTGAAGTTTTGGCGAAGTTGAGATGGAGACAGTTTGAGGATAGCCAACTGGATATGAGAGTGAGACATGAGTTCAAGGGTGTGAGGTTAGGATGCAGTGGACTAGTGTGATGAATGATGATAATGTCATCTGCATAGAAGAAAGCAGACAGACCGGTTTGCTGAATGCAAAGGGCCAGTGGTACAAGGAAAAGATTGAACAATAGGGGGGCCAAAACAGACCCTTGAGGGACACCATAGGGGAGATGGGAAGCTTTAGAGAGAGAGTGTGGGTCTGTGGAAGAGGCTATGGAGAAAAGGCGGGAGGAAAGAAAAGAGTGGAACCAGTGGTGGGCAGCACCTCGAAGGCCTGCATCCCGTAGTCGTGAGAGGAGAAGGGAGTGATCCACAAGGTCAAAAGCGGAAGAAAGATCTAGGGAGACCACCACCGTGATGTCACACCAATCATGTGAAGCATGTAGTTCGTTGAGGAGAGCAGTCAAAGTTGTTTCCACACTGTGACCCTGACGGAAGCCGGATTGTAGGGGATGAAGATAGTTGACAGAGTGAAGGTGTTGTGAGAGCTGGTCAAAAACAAACTTCTCCAGGATTTTTGAAAGAAAGAGGAGGTTGGAGAGTGGGCGGTAGTGAGCAGGGATCAAGAAGGTTTTTTTTTAAGGATGGGGTGTACGAGTGCGTGTTTCCAGGGGGAAGGGAAAATACCACTTGAAAGACTGGAGTTGATTAAGGTGCAGATGTGTGGTACTAGGGCTAGTGATGGTTCCAAAAACCATTTAGTAGGGATGGGGTCTAGGGGACATGTAGTCTTGCGTGCTGAGGAAAGGGAGGAGACGAGCTCGGAGGTGGTGATAGGATAGAAAGTGGACCGTGTGTGGGAAAGAGAGGGGAGAGAGGGAGAAGGAGGGGAAAGAGGAGGGGGGAAGACAGGGGTGGGGGGCAGGAGGGGAGATTCGCACGAAGGTCCTGGATCTAGTAAGGGAGTGCTTTTACATCCCTCTCTTGGGATGGCTCTTTTGGTTCTGCCTGCCCTCTATAAATGTACAGGATGTAAGATGTGACTTTGTTATTTATTTATTTATTTTATTTTTTATTTATTTAGTTTACACTTATATACCGCTACTTCCAGCGATTAGCAGCGGTTTGATTGCAAATGTGGGATATGTCAAATCAAGACAGGAAAATTGGATCATATATACATAGATTTAGGGTTAGGCATAACATGCAGGGTTAGACACTTGAAAAATTAGGTTGCTTTGGTTTGTGTCATTTTGGTGTGTGTGCAGCTCAGCTTTGGGCCTTCTGTTATTTTATTTTTGTGTCTGTGTTAAATCAGCCCTTGATTCTTGAAGTTTATCTCCTTGTGAAGATTGGAGAGCATTGTAGAGGTTTTACCCACCCCTCTACCTGAGTGTGGAGAGAGACTGAAGGATCTGGTTTGCCATACAAGCCTAACCAGACAAATCAGATTGAAGGAGCTGACTTGTTATCCAAGCCTAACAGGAGTTTGCTGTACAGAATAGTTGCCTGCTGGAAGAGATACAATGGGGTGACTGTCCTGTTTGCACATTGTGTTTCAAGTATAATGCTTCACAGGCAGATAAGCATCTTCAACGTGCAAGGAAAAGACCCAGTCTCTTACTTTCCAACTGTTTATTGCAATAAGCAGAATAACACTTAGGGGCATGTTTATTAAACTGCACTACCAGGGTGGGGTAGGATTAGCGTATGGTTTTGGTGCCATACTAAAAGGCAGCACAGGACCCCCATGCTCAAACTCCATGCTATCCTGGTATCACATGTCAGGGTGGGAACTATGCAGAACAAAGGTGTTACTGAAGCGGCAAGGCTAGTACAAGTGTTAATAGCCCATGCTAACCGCACTTCACATAGGTAGCGCAGGTGCAACTAACACCACCTCAATGGATGGAGTTAATTGCACCCACAACCCATTCGCCACATTAAAACCTGGCTTCTCTGTGCTAACTGCAGGGGGACAGATGTACATTTCCTCCCCTGCAGTTAGAAGCCACGTACTGGTAACGTGGTCCACAGAGCATTACCAGCAGGGCCGTCCCGTCCTCTAGTGGCAGCTAGGCAGCCATCTAGGATGCCAGATCTCTGTGGGTGGCAGGCCTTGTGCTTCGGTATACATGGCCTGCTGCTCCCCTCACGCGCTGAGCTGAGCCACCCAACCCCCCTGTGCTGAGCTGCCCAACACTGCCACTGATACCAGCGGCAGGGGGTAGACGGCTAGGCTTGGCGGCAGGCTATGTGCTTCGGCACACATGGCCTGCCTCTTCTGAACCCATGAAGTTATATCAGAGAAGGGTCAGAAGTAGCAGGCCATGTGTGCCAAAGCACATGGGCTGCCACCAAGCCGAGCCTTGCCTCCCATTGACCCCGCCGCTGGAATCAGCGGTAGCATGGTTCAGCACAGGGGGTATGCACCTTGGTGCACGGGAGGCAACAAAGCTTGGAGGGGGTGGCATGGCTTGGGGGGGGGGGGGCAGCACGGCCAGGGCTTCTGCCTAGTGTGGCAGAAACCTTTGGGCCAGCCCTGGTTACCAGCATGAGACTTATTAAATATGCCCCTTACTGCGATAATTGCAATGAAGAGCAGCACTCTTCTGGTTAAACATGCAGCAGGCTGAGTCTGTCCAAATTATCTGTTCCAGCTGAACTACTGCCAATAAGGTGGTTTGTGGAACTGACTAAAAGGCTGGATACTGAGTTGTAGCAGGGAGGATGATGGAAGTTGAATGCTGAAAGGAAGGATTGGATGTTGAAAAAAGGGGTGGACATTGAGAGGATGGGAGTGCTGAAAAAGTGCAGATGCTGAAAGAGTGGTGGAAGGATGTTGGAATTCTAGGGGAGAGAAGCAGGAGAAGAAGCAATGGAGCATTGCTTTCTATCCTCAAGATAGAGAATTTTGCACTGAAGAAAGGAGTGCAGAGGAATACCCAAGGGCTCAAGGGAATTACAGTTGACCAACAGGGTCAAAGGTTTTACCTTGGGCTGAAGCATGAACCCGGCAGGAAATGGGTCACATGGACCTGTTAACCTATAGGAGCAGAGGAAGCAGGAAGCTGCTTGCCCTAACTTACAATTGGCATATCAATTCAAGGTGCCAAAAAACATGCAAGCGCAAGCACTGGGGGCAGAACAGCGACTGCTTACAAAGTATACAGAAGGGACTAGAGGAATAGGATCACAGCGACGAGGCAGTAAGGACATTATAATTGCTAAATGCGTAAGAGACCTAACCCAGGATCCTTCTGCCAACAGCCAAACTGACAGATATTTAAATAAGGTTACCAGATGTCCCCGATTTTCAGGGACTGTTCCCGATTTCAGAGCTGTGCCCCAACTCCCCCCTGTTTGACGGCCTCCTGTCCCCAATTCCAGAACGGGGACAAAGGGGGTTTAAAAATTGTTATTTTTAATTTAGTAATTTAAATATGTCAGTTTTAAGAATTTACATCCATTATTTTTATATTTTGCAGAGTGCAGGGGAACACTATTTCTATTTCTCTGTCGATTTGTCTGGATGGAAGTGATATTATTGCATGAGATGAATGGGGGGGGTCAAGGTAATAATTTCTCTTCCCTCCTTCAGGCTGAAACGTCCCAGATTTGCCTGCAAAAAATCCGGTAACTGCAATTTAAAGACACAGATATTTCAAAGGACAAAACTCATGTTACCAAAGACTGTGTACAGTATTTCTTGTGCAGAACTCATTTGTTTGTTACTGTTTGAACTGGACATGTTGTTTGCAGTAAAGAGAACTGGAGCACCCAATTCAGAATCAAGAGCCTCTTTAATTTATGTGCCAAGTGCCTTGAAGGGATTTCCCTCCCACCGTGGAGAACCTGCTCCCTGGAGATAAGAGTGTATGCTAGCTGAGTGAAGGAAAGAGAAAGAGCCCGGTGTGGATATATAATCAATTTGTATGCATATCAAGGTTTAATTCAAACTGTGCTAGAAGAATCTCTGAACTGTAAATGCAGAAGAGTGAAGTGTTTTGGGGAACCAGGGAGGGGGATAGGAGCTGCAGGTGTGTATGACCTAAGAGACAGGTATAGTTGTGATCAACATTATTGGCACACTTGCAGTTCAACCCCCATGTCCAATATCTCCTAGAATAACGTGTCCAGCGAAATGGCTTTGGCCTATATATGCACACATATTTGACACATAAAAGAATCAAAGAAAACAAGACAAATTAAAAAAAGAAAATCGTAGGAAATAGTATATAAAAACTTGGATACTGCCAGGACATGATAATTGTAAATACTGACTCTCACGCTAAAGAGTTAGAATACAAATAATATACACTCTCACAAACTCCCACTAAATCCTTTAAAGAAAGGCTAAATGTCAGCTTAGCACTACAAATTTTCAAACATGCAGCTGTAAAACAAAACCCGAACAGAATCAGAGTATTGCTAAGGATTCAATAAACAGGCCATACCTATATAACTTTAAATCCCAGCTTTATCATTCACTGGTCTCATCTGACTGGATAACCATAAGACAGATGTCACCACAACAACCTCACTACAGCATCCGACATGATTTCATGTTTCAGGCTAACACATCTTGCTTCAGGGAATTATTTTCACACAAACACAACTGCATCAAAGAATAGCTCCTAAGCTAATGTACTGCTCTAAACCCCACACCAGAATATAAAGATCCCAGCTTAACATGATCCAGATGTATGTAATAATCTACTCAAATTAACCACCCATATCATAAATCATAAACTAGAGAGGTCCTCTCGATCTGATTGTTTAAACCAATTGAGTCCAATGATTTCAAATGAAAAAGTCACTTTTTCTTTATGTAATTTGAATATCCCAATTGATCACCCCCCATGCCAATCTAATACTGCTTGATCTATCACACGCCAATAAAACTGATTGGCCTGATGATGATTATCCACAAAGTGAGCAACCATAGGTGCCATCAACACCTGATTAGACAACCTACTATGATGTTCACTCAGGCGTTTACGAATAGGGCAAATTCTACCCCCCACATACGTAGATCTTCAGAAAAGAGCAGACAATCACATAAAAAGACAAGATGTAACATGCCTTGTTAAGAACTGCTCATGGGTTATGGGATGAATCTAGGTAGGAACTGCAATGGTATTTTGACACCAACGGCAACTGCCACAGCTGGTATGGTTCCCTTCAGCGGAATCCTTTTCCTCTGCAGCCAATTACTGATATTTCTACCACGTTTATAGGCCATGTGGGGAGGACTATCTTGGATACTTGGCAAAGCCCGCAGCTATTCATGGCGCCATGTTAGAATATGGTAGTACACATATAAAAAAAAAATAAGATGGGAGAGTTAGAATATATAGCACTAAATGAAAGGTTAGATATGATTGGAATATCAGAGACATGGTGGAAGGACGACAACCAGTGGGACACTGTGATACCTGGGTACAAACTATATCGTAATGATAGAGCTGATCAAATTGGTGGAGGGGTTGCTCTCTATGTTAGAGAGGGCATTGAGTCAGAAAGGATTAAAGTTTTGCAGGAAACAAAATCTGCTGTAGAATCTATATGGATTGAAATTTGTGATAAGGAAGCTTATCATAGCTCAGGTAGGAGCTATAGAAAAGATGATGTGACTCTGAACAAGCAACCTGTCAGTTCTGGTAGAAGCAAGAAAACAGAGTTTTCACATAAAAGACTACCAGTCCCAGAATGCACCAGGTTTCCAGCAGCCATGAGAGGGGCTGAAGTGAGAAAATGTGTGTGCAATCAAGAGAGCTATGAGGTAATCCCTAAGCACTCATCTCAAAGGGCAGGGCCTGATTCAAGACAGCTGCGCTGTGTTAGGGAGGAGCACACATTAGGAAAGAATAAGAATAGAGATTATTCTTCAGATAACAGCTTCAGCTACAGAAAGAGCTTCAGGAAGAGATACAGAGACAGAGACAGCAACGGCTACAAGTTCAAGCACCAGTATCACCTGGAGGAAGAGAAGCCAAGCCAAGCGGATAGAGAAAGAAGGAAACTCTCTGGAAGGAAGAGAAGAAAGCCCATTGGATGGTCTGGGAGAGTCCAAGGCAGTACCCATACTGGGAGGTATTCCAAGTGCCAGCAGAGTCCATTGGACTGGATTCAGCCAGAAGAATGGAATGGCAGAGATAGGAATCACCAGTGGCTACCTGGAAGAGAGAAGACTGCACGTGGAAGGGACTTTCAGACCAAGGCCAGAAGGTATGTGAGAGGAGATCCAGTGTCCAGGGATCAAGATTGGAAGGCTGGACATCAGAATTGGATTACATACTGGCCAGGCTTTACAGAGAGGAATTATGATGGCAGGAGAGGCTCAGGTATGAACACTGATCCAGACCCTATCTATAATAGAGAATGGCAGCAAGGGAATAAGCATTCTCATGATAGTGCCTTAATGAAAGACTCGTCTGTGCCAATGTATGATAGTGACCCTATGCTGATTGATGAAGGGGGAGATACAGCAGATGAAAGTACAGTTTACATGGACTGTTCTCTATCTAAATGCTATTGCTAGCTTTCTGTGAGCAAACACATCAGCCATCACAAAGAAACCTAACTTTGTTCTTTATTTCCACTGCAAACAGCTCTTAAAGCAGGATTTGGGTTCACACAGTAGCAGCCAGCCAGCTAAAGGCTTACAGCTGGTCAATTGATAGTAATTAAAGCTGCACCTGATTGTGTGTGTGAGCAAGGGAGAATCACTGCTGAGATCTGCGTGGAAAATAAGCAGAAGTTAACCTAACCAGCAAAGTTTATTCTTTTCTTTGTGCCTTTGTATTTGGTAATTATTTGCTAAGAAAACATTAGCTAATTGCCTGACAAGCTGAAGGTTGTTTTCTGGTTTACTTTGTGACTTTTTGTTATCCATTTAAACACTGCAAGCAAGTAACCTCATTTATATTGCTATCAAGCATACATGTGCTGGGTGAATTAAACCCCATCAATAAAAGAAGTATTTTATTGACCTTACCACTTGGTTTCACAACTTAATTATTGTCATCAGCTGTGTTTGGGAGTGAATGAACTACAATACCCACAATACCTTGCAAGAATCATATGAATATATGCATCGTCAAGATTGTGTAAGTTCTCACCCTAGGCAGCCGTCTGACATATTCCATGTAAAAGGGGGAAGGCAATGGCAGTGGCGGTGTACTATCGAGCGCCTGGCCAGAATGACCAAATGGATGATGAAATGCTCAAAGAAATCAAGGAAGCTAACAAACGTTACAGCACAGTAATAATAATGGGTGATTTCAACTACCCCGGTATCGACTGGGTCAGTGTCACGTCAGGACATGCTAGGGAGATAAAGTTCCTAGATGAAATAAATGACTGCTTCTTGGAGCAGCTGGTTCATGAACCGACCAGAGGGGAAGCCATATTAGACCTAATCCTTAGTGGAACACCAGATCTAGTGCAAGAGATAAGGTTGTGGGGGCCACTTGGCAATAGTGATCATAGCATGATCGCCTTTGATTTAATTAGTGGAGGAGGGATAGTAAGGAAATCCACAGTACTACCTTTTAACTTTCGAAAGGGAGACTATGATAAAATGAGGAAAACAGTCAAGAAAAAATTAAAAGGAGCAGTTGCAAAGGTTAAAGACGTACATCAGGCTATTTGCCCTTCTTGGTGGGTTCCCTTACCTACTCCCTTGCTGTGTGCCCACTGTTCAGGACCAGCCTCCATTGCTGTAGAGTTTTAAACTATCTTTCTCTTAGTCTACCTGAGTTACTGCCCCTCCCTCCCTGCTGAGGCATTGTTGTAAACCTCCATTCCTGTTGTGCATGTGGGCTTGCTCAGACTGCCCTTGTGTTTCTTGAGAAGAGCAGTGCTTTCCAGAGCTCATCCAAAAGGTGATTTTTGCTGAATTTGCTGCTAAATTGTGAGTTTTTTGTCTGTTTGTCTCCACATATTTATCTATCTATTTGCCCTTCTTGGTGGGTTCCCTTACCTACTCCCTTGCTGTGTGCCCACTGTTCAGGAACAGCCTACTGGCCAGAGACACTTAGGTTCCCGCCCACCCTACCCCTCACCCCACCCACCCCAGGGGCTACATTGCCTATATAGTGGTCACATATGTGCCATCTGTCGTTCCTAACTTGGGTAACGCCCACATCTTCAACTTTTCTTATTATTCTTCCTCTTCTGGGACTGCTTAAGCAACATGTCGTGTATTCAGTGCAATAACTGTGGTACTTTCATTCAAAGAAGAATCATTTGGAGCCTAAGAGCTTGTCCTATATGCCTAAAGTCAGCTGCCATGCATGAAGAACTGACTATACTAAGGAAAGACCTAGCAGCCATGCATAAAGAAGTTTCTCTACTGAGGGAGGAACTGGCTGCAATGAAGCGCACCTCTTCTAGGATACAAACTGAACAAAGTCCACCACCGCTCCCACAATGAATCAAACACCCCAGGAACAAATGGATCACAGTGGGTTCCGGAAGATTGCGACCTGTAATGCAGAGACATCCTACACATCAAGAGATATCCCTGCAAAATGCCTTCTCTGCCTTGGCTAATGAGGATGCCCTACCCAAGGAAACTGAAGGGCCCTTAAATGAGTCAGACAATGCCCAATCTCCTGCTAAAGCACCAAATATGAAGAAAACCTCACCAAACAGAAAACTATTACTACTTGGAGATTCCAACATCAGAGGCACCAACTTGGGAACAAAGTTCAAAGGAGAGAAGATAGTCATGTGCCTACCAGGCTCTTCAGCCAGCAGGAATACAAACCAAGTTGTTGAAATACTTAGCGCAAAAAGTGAGCACTCCAAACCAGATGTTATTATCCACTTGGGCACAAATGACCTGGCTAGAAACAGTGCCTCTACAGCCCAAAAGGACTTCCAATCTCTGGGAGAGAAACTCAAGCCCATTGTTAACACTGTTGCATTCTCAGAAGTTCTACCTGTTCTTGGTAAGGGGACAAAAAGGCTGCATCGCATTAACAACTTTAATACATGGCTCCAGACTTGGTGCAAACAAGAAGGATTCAGATTTATTGGCAACTGGGACAATAGATGGACCAACAAGAGACTATACTGTGCTGATGGACTACATCTCTCTGTCGCAGGGAAAAGAAACCTAAGTGAAAAATTCAGGCAGTATGTGGATATGCATTTAAACTAGGAAAAGGGGGTGACGGATGTGGAAGGTCAACATCTGCATGCCACCCCCTGCAAAAGCAGAACAACATCAGAAACAGCCATACTCTTAAACCACACATCAAAAACAAGTGGGAAGAAATGGGCAGAATAAAATCAATGCAAAATACACACAAGCCAGGTAAATGCTGGAAAGCAATGAGCACAAATGCTCGAAGCTTAGCCAAAAAAATTCCAGACCTGGAAGCCCTAATGGTGGAAACGGATTTGGACATCGTGGCCGTTACGGAAACATGGTTTAATGAATCGCATGATTGGGATATAGCCATAGCTGGCTATAATCTATTCAGAAGAGACAGAGAAAATGGAAAAGGAGGAGGAGTAGCCTTGTATGTCAAAAGCAGTATTAAAGCTACTGAAATGCAGGGAACATGGGGAAAAGAAGTAGCGCTCTGGATTGCGTTGGAAAGAGGAGATGGCACTGTCATCCATATTGCTGTAGTCTACAGACCTCCGACTCAAATTGAAGAGAGAGAGAATGAATTGATTATAGATATTGCCAAGATAGCAGCAAAGGGGGAAGCGATCATATTAGGTGACTTTAATCTACCTGATGTGGATTGGATTACTCCTTCTGCACATCTGGAAAGAAGCAAAAAAATTGTGGATGCTCTCCAAGATGCATTACTTAGACAAATGGTGATGGAACCAACCAGGGAAAGCTCAACGCTGGATGTAGTGCTTACCAACAGTGATAACGTGCCGAATGTCTGCGTGAGTGCCCCTGTGAGCAACAGCGACCATCACACGGTGTGGTTTGAGATAAAAGCCATGGTACAGGCCAATCATAGCAAGCTCAAAGTCCTAAACTTCAAAAACACTGACTTCAATAAAATGGCCGAGTACTTAAAGGAGGAGGTGACGGGGTGGAAGAAGATAAGGGAAGTGGAATTGCAATGGACTAAACTAAAGGCGGCAATAAAAGGGGCAACAGATAAATATGTAAGAAAATAAATAAAAACAAGAGGAGAAGGAAACCTATTTGGTTTTCCAAAGAGGTGACTGCGCAAATAAAGGCAAAAAACACAGCTTTTTCAAAATTCAAAAGCTTGCAAACAGAAGAACACAGAAATGAATACAGGATCCAACTCAAAGAGTCTAAAAGAGTAATAAGGATAGCAAAATCAAAGGCAGAAGAAAAAATGGCTAAAGACGTTAAGGGTGGCAACAAAACTTTCTTCAGGTATATTCAGGAAAGGAAGAAGATCAGAGTTGGAATTGCAGGACTCAGAAGTGCTGGGAAAGGACTCGTGGAAAGTGACACTGAAAAAGCGAAATTGCTAAACAAATACTTCTGCTCTGTTTTTACTAAAGAAGATCCTGGAGATGGACCAGCTGTGACTCCCAAATATAAAAATAGGACTGAAGTAGATACCACACCATTCACAGAAGATGAGGTGTTAGAACAACTTGCTAAACTGAAAGTGGACAAAGCCATGGGACCGGATGGGATACATCCCAGGATACTGAAAGAGCTCAGAGAGGTTCTTGCAGGACCGTTAAAGGATGTCTTCAACAGATCCTTGGAAACAGGAGTGGTTCCTCAGGACTGGAGAATGGCTAATGTTGTACCTCTACACAAAAGTGGTGACAGGGAAGAAGTGTCAAATTACAGGCCCGTGAGCCTTACCTCGGTGGCAGGAAAAGTAATGGAGGCGCTCCTGAAAGAGCGAATAGTGAACTTTCTCAAAACCAACAGGTTGCAAGATCCCAGGCAACATGGTTTTACCGAAGGACGGTCTTGCCAAACAAATCTGATTGAGTTCTTTGATTGGGTGACCAAGGAACTAAATCTGGGGCATGCAATGGATGTCATCTATCTGGATTTCAGCAAAGCCTTTGATACTGTTCCTCATAGGAGGCTTGTCAATAAACTCAGTAGCTTGGGGATGGGTCCCAAGATAGTAAACTGGATTAGAAATTGGTTGACTGACAGACAACAGAGGGTGATGGTACATGGAGCTCACTCGGATGAGAGGAAGGTGATTAGCGGGGTGCCTCAGGGTTCGGTCCTGGGCCCGGCACTGTTCAATATATTTGTGAGTGATATTGCTGAAGGACTGAATGGAAAGGTCTGTCTTTTTGCAGATGACACAAAAATTTGCAACAGAGTGGACTCCCCAGAGGGAGTGGATAACATGAGGAAAGATCTACAAAAGCTGGAAGACTGGTCTAATGCTTGGCAACTACGATTTAATGTGAAAAAGTGCAGTGTCATGCACTTGGGTAGCAGAAATCCAAGGGAAAAGTACACAATAGGGGGTGAGAGGTTGGTATGCACGGTTCAGGAGAAAGACCTTGGTGTGATTATCTCTGATGATCTCAAGGTGGCAAAACAGTGCGACAAGGCGGTGGCAAAAGCCAGGAGGATGTTGGGCTGCATTCAAAGAGGGATTACCAGCAGAAAGGAAGAGGTACTTATGCCACTGTACAAGTCACTGGTGAGGCCTCACTTGGAATACTGTGTTCAGTTTTGGAGGCCATATCTTGCAAAAGATGTAAAAAGACTGGAAACTGTTCAGAGAAAGGCGACCAAAATGATTTGGAGCCTGCGTCAGAAGCCTTATGAGGAGAGACTTGAAGACCTAAATATGTACACTTTGGAGGAGAGGAGGGACAGGGGAGATATGATTCAGACCTTTAAATACTTAAAGAGAAATGATGAACAAACAAACCTCTTCCAAAGACGGGGAAGCTGTAAAACTAGAGGGCATAACATGAAGCTGCAAGGTGGTAAATTGAAAGGCAATGTCAGGAAATATTTCTTCACTGAAAGGGTGGTGGATGCTTGGAATGCCCTCCCGATGGAAGTGGTGAGGGCAAACACGGTGATGGAATTCAAAACGGCATGGGACAAACACAGTGGATCCCTTTACAGCAACAGGATAAAAGCAAAATAAACAGTACCATCTAACATCTGAACTATCTAGCATCTGAACAAATAAGGGTGTCCTACATGGAGTGGTGGGTTCACCCCTAAACAGAAACAAAAACATGGGGAGGGGTGGCCTGCACAGAGCGACATGTGCACCTACTCTTGCCATCTTGCTGGGCAGACTAGATGGACCATGCTGGTCTTTATCTGCCGTCACTTACTATGTTACTATGTTACTATCAGGCTTGGCTGTTGTTGAAAAATACTATCTTGGAAGCCCAGACCAGCTGTATTCCACGCTTTAAGAAAAGTGGAAAGAAGTCCAAAAAACTGCCAGCATGGTTTAAAGTTGAGGTCAGAGAGGCTGTTGTTGCCAAAAAAGCATCTTTCAGGAAATGGAAAAAAGAGCCAAACGACAAAACCTGGAAACAGCACAAGCACTGGCAAGTCAAATGCAAGGCATTGATAAGGCAGGCAAAGGGAGAATTTGAGAAGAAGCTTGCTGCAGAAGCAAAAACGCGAAGTAAAGACCTTTTCAAGTACATTCGTAGCAAAAAACCTGTGAGAGAGTCAGTTGGTCCATCAGATGATAAAGGGGTTAAAGGAGCACTAAGAGGCGACAAGGCGATAGCGGAGAGACTGAACAAATTCTTTGCTTCAGTCTTTACTGAGGAAGATGTAGGGATGTTACCCATGACTGAAGTGATATTTAAAGGTGCAGAAGAATTGAAGGAAATATCGATACATCGAGAAGATGTATTACAACTATTAGATAAGCTGAAGAGTAGCAAATCACCTGGGCCGGATGGTATACATCCAAGGGTATTGAAAGAACTGAAATATGAGATTGCAGACCTGCTATTAGTAATCTGTGAACTATCATTAAAATCATCTCTAATACCTGAAGATTGGAGGATCGCCAATGTAACACCAATTTTTAAAAAGGGTTCCAGGGGTGATCCGGGAAACTACAGACCGGTGAGTCTGACGTCAATACCGGGAAAAATGATAGAAACCATCATAAAGAATAAAATTACTCAGCATGTAGATAGTCATGAACTAATGAGAGACAGTCAACATGGCTTTAGACAAGGAAGATCTTGTCTTACTAATCTGTTATGTTTTTTTGAAGGAGTGAATAATCAGGTGGACAAAGGTGAGTCGGTTGATATTGTGTATCTGGACTTTCAGAAAACCTTTGACAAGGTCCCTCATGAGAGACTTTTGGCAAAACTAAAGAGTCATGGGATAGGAGGCAGTGTACTATTGTGGATCAGGAACTGGTTAAAAGATAGAAAGCAGAGGGTAGGGCTAAATGGCCAATTTTCCCAATGGAGAAAGGTGAATAGTGGTGTACCCCAGGGATCTGTGCTGGGTCCGCTGCTTTTTGACATATTCATAAATGACCTGGAAAGTGGAATAACGAGTGAGGTTATCAAATTTGCAGATGACACAAAACTATTTAAAGTTGTTAAAACCCAAGAGGATTGTGGAAAATTGCAAGAGGATCTTGATAAATTGGAAGACTGGGCATCAAAATGGCAGATGAAATTTAATGTGGACAAGTGCAAGGTTATGCACCTAGGGAAGAACAACCCAAACTATGGTTACACGATGCAAGGTTCCACATTAGGAACCACCACCCAGGAAAAAGATTTAGGCGTCATTGTGGATACCATGTTAAAACCCTCGGCCCAGTGTGCAGCGGCGGCCAAGAGAGCAAATAGAATGCTAGGTATGATAAGGAAAGGAATGGAAAATAAAACAAAGGATATTATAATGCCTCTATATCGTTCCATGGTGAGACCGCAGCTTGAATATTGTGTGCAATTCTGGTCGCCGTATCTTAAAAAGGATATAGAGTTATTAGAAAAGGTTCAGAGAAGAGCCACCAAAATGGTAAAGGGGATGGAAGGATACTCCTATGAAGAAAGGCTAAAAAGGTTAGGGCTCTTTAACCTGGAAAAGAGACGGCTGAGGGGAGATATGATAGAAGTCTATAAATTAATGAGCGGAGTGCAACGGGTAAACGTAGATCGATTGTTTACCTTATCAGAATATAGAAAGACTAGGGGACATGCAATGAAGCTACAGGGTAAACTATTTAAGACTAATAAAAGAAAAATATTTTTTCACTCAACGTGTAATCAAACTCTGGAATTTGTTACCGGAGGATGTAGTAAAGGCTGTTAGTGTAGCTGGGTTTAAAAAAGGTTTGGACAAGTTCCTGGAGGAAAGGTCCATAAGCCATTATTAAGAAGGGACCCAGGATATCAATGCTTGAACCAATACAAGCATTGTGGAACCTGTGTCCCTTGGGGAAACTGCTAGGTACATATGACCTAGATTGGCCACTGTTGGAAACAGAATACTGGGCTTGATGGACCTTGGTCTGACCCAGTATGGCATATCTTATGTTCTTATGTTCTTATATCAATCGATCCTCTGTACCTGCGATTCATTTTTAGGTAACAGCAACCATTCCTAATTGAGCATATCTAGCATGCTTAGAAGCTTGTCATATTACAGCAGATGGATATCCCCGATTCAATAACAGCTCCTTGAGATCATCCGCCCTTGCCATAAAATCAATGAAAGATGTACAAATACGCCATAACCGCAAAAACTGTCCAATCAGCAAACTTTGCTTCAACTTTTTGGGGTGATCACTAGTGAAAGACAATAAAGTTTTGCAATCCACAGGCTTGCAATATAGTGATGTAACAAGTCCATCCGATGTACACTGAAGCAAAACATCTAAAATCTCAATCTGCTCAGTAGAAGATTTCATAGTAAATTTCAAAAAAGAATGAGAATCATTGATCCATTGCTCGAAATCTTTTAATTGCTGAAAAGAACCATACTATAAAAACAATATGTCATCTAAAAATCTACACCACAAAAAAAATATATAAGCAGAAAAAGAAGAAACATAGATACAGGTATCTTCAAAATGCGCCATGTATAGTGTGGCTAGTGAAGGTGCGTCGGCTGCCCCCATTGCAATACCATGGTGCTGCAAATAAAACTGACCTTCAAAATAGAAGTAGTTCCAAGTTAATACTATCTCCAGTAAATGAAGCAAAAAATTAGCAAAAACCCAATGAGGTTGCTGAGAATCATCTAATTTCAATCGTACAATCTACATGAGCTCTGGTTGGGGTATAACTGTGTACAGCGATTGTACATCCATAGTCATTAACCAACACTATGAAGTATCTCTGTGAAAATCAGAAATTAAATGCAAAAAGTGAGAAGTATCCTGTACAAAAGAACAAATGTGTCTAGCCATGGGATTTAAAAATAAATCCAAAAATTTAGATAACGGTTCCAGCACCGTATTTCTTAAAGAAACAATCGATCTACCTGGGGGATGTAATAAAACTTTATGTACTTTGGGGAGCATATATATATCTACTGAGTGGTAGGATGATGTTTAATCAAAAATGTAGCTTCTCTTGCAGACAACATCTTGGATTCAACTGCCTCCTGCACTACCCTCAAAATACATTGTTGAATATTCTCTAACAGTGTTAGTCCGAAATGTGATATCATGTCGGAGACTGTAGTGAGGTTGTTGTAGTGAAATATGTCTTATGGTTATCCAGATTTAGTGGGAGATTGTGAGAGTGTATAGGACATGATTATTGGCACCCTTATAAACAATTCAAATCAGTTTGAACAGAAGAACCACATTCCTACTGCAGTAAAATTAGACTCACCTGTGATCGTCAGTACTCACATGACTTGAATCAACCAATGAATGATGGCTCAAATGTTTAAAATGGCCACATTTACTCCCATTTTCACAATGGTGAAGATGAGATCTGCCTGAGACTGTCAGAAAAGCCATTATCACCAAACATCAAACTTCAAAAGGGTACAAGGCCATCTCCAAAGATCTTGAGATTCCTGTGTCTACAGTCTGGAGTGTTATTAAGAAGCTTTCTGCTCATGGTTTTGTTAAGACCCTCCCAGGACGAGGTGGGAAGAGGAAAATTAATCAACGAAGTCTTCAAAGGTTAGTGCAAACTGCTGGAAAAACACCACATACAACACCCACAGAACTTAAAGCTGACCTGGAGCAATCTAGAGTGTTCTTTTCAACCCGCACTATAAGTCATTCATTAAACAAAGAAGGACTTCATGGGTGAAGGCCAAGGAGGACTCCACTGCTCAAAGACAGACATAAAAAAGCACGCCTAATCTTTGCCCAAACCCATCTTGAAAAACCACAATCCTTCTGGGAAAATGTTCTGTGGACAGATGAAACCAAATCTGAGCTCTTTGGCAACGCAGACCAGCGAAACATTTACAGGTGAAGAAATGAAGCTTATAAGGAAAAAACATCCTTCCTACAGTTAAACATGGTGGAGGTTCCATAATGTTGTGAGGTTGTTTTGCTGCCTCAAGAACTGCAGACCTGAAATGTATTAAAGTAATCATGAAGTCAGAGGACTACTAAGGTATTTTGGAGCGAAATCTGCTAGCTAGTGTCAGAAAGCTAGGTCTCGGTTGAAGGTCATGGGTCCTCAAGCAGGACAGTGACCCTAAACATACATTCAAAAGTACGAAAGAATGGTTAAAAAGGAAAACTTGGACTGTTTTAAACTGGCCAGCAATGAGTCTTGATCTCAATCCATTGGAAAGAGCTGAAATCTGCCACTGGTAAAAGGAATCCTGGAAACATTCATGAGCTGGAACAAATCACAGTTGAAGAGTGGGAGAGACTACCTGCAGACAGATGTATGAAATTTATAGATGGCTACAAGAAACATTTGAAGGCTGTCATCACTGCCAAAGGTTGTGCAACCAAATATTAGTGAAGGGTGCCATTAATCCTGTCCAGGTCATATTTTGTTGTTTTTTTTCCTCAGAAATTAGTTGCACATACATCTTTCTTTTGTTGTATACCTTTGAACATGCTATTAAAATATTATCATGACATACAATTGGAATATTTCCAATTATTTCTCAGTATATTGTATACAACATATCTAAAACGCAAGGGTGCCAATAATGTTGACCACAACTGTATGTGATGAAGTTGTTTTAATTGAAACATCAGGCTTAGATGAAACTTTCTCAGAGTGCTAAAGAAATCTTTGCTTCTGGATAAGTGCAAATACTGAAACTTTCTGCTTATTTAGGATTTGTTAATTGTATGTGCACCTAGTTTCAGTCATAATAAGCAATTTGATGGGAGAAGTGGCCTAGTGGTTGGGGTAAGTTACTTCCAGCTGGGGTTCAAATCCCACTACAGGACAGCAACCTTGAGCCAGAAGAACTGGGGTTTCTAGTCCCGCAGGTGCTCCATGTGGCTTTGGGCAAGCCACTTAATCCTCTGTTGCCTCAGGTACAAGAACATAGATTGTGAGCCCTTTGGGGACAAGGGAAAAAATATATATACAGTACCTGAATGTAAACTGCTTTGACTGGTAGAAAAGCAGTATATAAGCCTAGTTAAATAAAATAACTACATTTCTCTTTGATGTATGCCTATATAATGGGCAACATTTTGTATAATGGCAGAGATGGCTTCAGATGTACTAGAAGCTCTGTTTCTTTCTCTCTTGCCTGAGCAAATAAATAAATAAAATTCAGTAGCTGAAGTTGTAATATATTGTGTCATTATTTTCAGACTGACAAAATCATGATAAAATTATTGTGTGGCCAGGCCCTTGCAAGACCTGCCTGCAGCCCCAGGGCAAGAAGGGGGTGTTACATAATGAAATGTGTTTTTATTAAGCTTAAATTTAAAATTCAGGCCAGAATTGTGTATGCAATGTAAGCTCATATGAAAAGTAGGGTGCATCATGGGTCTTCAATAATGAAGATGATCCTGTATGCTTGGACGCTCTCAGTGATTTCTGTTCCATATTGTTAGGCACAGATCCAGCTTGACTCATGATGTAATGCAGCCTACTGTGATTTTCTAAAAATTAAATAAAATCCCTTGCTAGTCACTTCTCAATGTAGTTAAACAGAAAGAGAAACATAATGGGGAAATAAGGCGATATCTTTTTATTAGACTAACAATACATTTTTGGACTAGCTTTTGAAGGTTAAAACCTGCAACTTTAGGTCAGGACAGCAGGAGAAACAAATGACAATAGTATAATATATAATGAATGAACCAAAACTTTCCACTTACAGTCTTAGGGGAAGAGGGGCTTAGGGGAGGAATTGGGAGGGAGATCAAGCTATAAATATTTACGATGTCATAGAAAGCCCATATTTTTTGTTAAGTCCTGTCTGGTCCGATTGAAAGTGTCTTATCATCTTCATTTCAAAGGTTTTAAGTTCCCACTTCCTCCCGCCCTCCCACCCCAACACACACATACACACTCTCTTCCCCTGTGACTGTCAATGGAATGCTTAGCTGATTCACTTATATATAAAAGCTTGCGTATTACTTTTTTGTTTTTAATCTCTTTCCCTTCTCTCTTCTTTCATATTTTCTATTAGAAATGGAGGTCCCAATATGCAAAGGCATTTAAACAGTTTGCAGGTCTGCAAACCATGTACATGCAAATTAGCGGGATATTCAGCAGCACTAATATGGCTAGTGTCGCTGAATATCCACGGGTGCAGCTGTTACACACCCCGATGCTATGCGGTTACCATCAGGGCATGTCGTGAGCGTTCCAGGGCGCAGTTGAGGCAGCACTTGTCGCTAGTCAGCCGCTGCCTGGTTAGCGACCCACGGGTAAAGTCAGGCGTGGCAAATGCTGGCCTAACTTGACCCCCCAGAAGCTAACCGATCAGCAGTTCAATATTGCCGCTGCCCGGTTAGATTCCAGGATCTGCGGCTACCCCAGATATTCAATGCCAGGGGCTGGTTATGCCCCAGCATTGAATATCTGGGGTTAGTCTTCAGCGGCAATGGCTAACCGCATTAGCAGCGTTAGCCGCTGTTGCTGAATATTGGGCCCGTAGTTGCTTTCCTGTTTCTCATTGTTTTATTTTTTTAAATTGTATACCGCCTTGATGACCACCCACGGAAAGTGATAAATCAAATATAGAATAGACATAAACATATTATAGTATTGTTGTCTATTGCTCATACTGTCCCGACCTGAAGTAGATTTTAATCTTCAAAAGCTAGCCCAAAAATTAAGTTAGTCCAATAAAAAGGTATCATCTTACTTTCCTTTTGTTCATATTTGTATTTAACTACCATTAAAGTGGACTAACACAGCTATCACGCTATTTCATCTCAATGTAAAAATCCTTCTGCTCAGTCCCTATAATTTAATTTAAACATTTCTATTTCACCTAACAAACAAAGCAGCCAAAAGTGGATTACAATGATCAAATGAATCAAAACAGAATAAAATCTCAACTCCTACTAATAAACATGCCTGTCAAAAAGAAAAATACATAATTATAAAAGAATATGTAAAATCAAATCAGTAATACAAATAAAACCACAAACTACTATCATCTTTTGTTCATATATTCTATCTTCAAACCTTAAGAACTGCATCAAATAACCAAGTTTTTAGCAGTATGAGGAACTCCAGGTAATCACTTTCATGTCTTAAAGCTGCAGGAGCAGAATTACATATTGGTGCTGCCTGACCATGAAGAGTCCTTTTCCTTGCTGAAATTGTGCAAAAAATGAGATGCTGATGGAATTTCTAATAATACTTCTGACCGAGCTCATAACAATTTGGTTGGAACGTATCTATGAAGATCCGCTCAAACATACTGAAGACCAATATTATGCAATGCTCTAAAACTAATAAGATGTTTAAAAATAATGGGCTTTTGAACATGAAGCCAATGCTTCATGGGGAGGGAGGAGTGGCCTAGTGGTTGGGGCAAGTTACCTCAGGCCAGAAGGTCAGGCATTCAAATCCCACTAGAGGACAGCAACCTTGGACCAGAAGGACTGGGGCTTCTAGTCCCATAGGTGCTCCTTGTGGCCTTGGGCAAGTCTCTTAACCCTCCATTGCCCATGTTCCCTGTAAAATAGTTATCCCCAAGTTATAATGCCCTGTTCAATGTAATTTCAGTTTGTTCAATGTAAACCACTTTGATATCATGAAAGGCAGTGTATAAGAAATGTTAAATAAAATAAATAAATGCAATGATGCCAATAAAGGTGTAACATGATCCCATTGTCCCTTTCCAAATACAAAACCTAACTGGCATGTTTTGAACTAACTGCAGCTGGTTGGGAAGACCCAGATAAGCAATAATCAATGTGAGAAATTACAGTCACCTGCACCACTAATAGTAAATCTGTTTGCTTAAGAAAGAGCCTTATGTGCCATAGTAGTCTCATGTTGTTATAAGATCTCCAAAGCACTTTACTGATTTGATCTTCACAAAGGAAGGTAAGGAAGGAATCAAGCTGAACCCCATGATCTCTAACGCTATCCTGTAGGATCAACAAATCATCATCAATTACAGTAGGAAGCCCACTAGCAGCGTACTTTTCTTCTTTCCGCCCACCCATAAAATGACAATGGAACTGTTCTTCAGTGCCGGTGGTTAGTGCTGCTAATGCCTCTAGCTGCTGGCGCAGAACTTAAAACCCGGATATTCAATGCTAGGGTCATATCCGTGCTACGGCATTGAATATCAGAGCTGCCCAGATTGCCGCGAAGCTCACTGGGCAGGGGCGATATTCAGCCGCTGCACGGGTAACTTCTTCAGTGAAAGCTAGGCCAGGGTTTCCTGTGCCTCACTTTTGCCACATATCACTGACCAGGCAACGGCGCAATATCGCCGCTGCCTGGTTAGCAATTGGTGCTGCCCTGAAATGCCCCCAGCATGCCTCGATGCTAGCTACTTAGCATCAGGGCTTAGCGGCAATACCCACGGATATTCAGCGGCACTAAGTATGTTAGTGTTGCTGAATATCTCGCAGAGTGGCATTTACACAGTTTGCAGGTCAACCACATAGATATAAAAAAGGGCAATCAAATTTTCTAAACATTTTTCCTACAGGAGCCATGAAAGCATTAAAAAGAAAGGGAAAGGGGAACCCTGCAGACAGGTGACCAAAGCTGTCAAATATCAGTACTTCTTCTGATAGTATATTTTTGATTATTTAGAAATGCATCATTCAAGCCCAGTATAATTCTACCAATGTCACAGGCTTTCAATCAATCTAACAGCAATCTATAACATCAAACACTGTGGAAAGATGTAATTGAACTAGAAGCCCTCTTGTCCTTTATCTAAGGAAATTTTCATGTCTTCCATCAAAGCTACAAGTAACGTATCTGTACTAAAACTCTTTTGGAAACCTGATTGAGCAGATTGAAACATATGCACTCTATTCCGTACCATTTTACCTAAGTTAAAAAATGAAAATAAACAAACCTCCTAGGTAGATTACCTCAGGACTATTTCTAGATGCAGAAAAAATATCTACTATAATTTCATTCAACAAACTATGAGGTCTACAAACAGCATCTCTCCGTTCTGAAAAAAGGCATCTTATTTTAAAGGCAGAATCTTCTAACAGATAGCTATTGTTGGTTAATTAGCTTATTAATTATTTATTAGTAATTATCCCTCTGCCTCTTATTGGCTAACACAGGAATAGGTAATACAATGTATCACGTAATGATTTTAGATAAGCAGTATGTCTTTGATTTTTCTTTTTTTTTTTGAGAAAAACAATATTTGTCTTGATAGTCAAAAGCATTTAGGTGCCTGATATTCGCCGCCAAACTAACCCCAAATATTCAATCGAGGCCATATCCGGACACCTACATTGAATATCTGGGTTTGCCGCACAGCCACAGACGGCGCAAAAGCTAATTATGCAGTGGTGAGATCCAGCAGCTGTCCGGTTAGCTTTGGCGGTGAAAGTTAGAGTAGCTTTTGCTGTGCCTAACTCTCGCCACTGACGGATAACTGGGCAGCGGCTGAATATCACCGTCCATGGTTATCCCCAGATACCGCCCCCGTCACGCCCCAATGCTAAGCAGTTAGCATTGGGGCACATAGCGGCCTTACTGTGGGATATTCAGTGGCACTAACCGTTTTAGTGCCCTTGAATATCCCACCTAGGGGCACTTGCATGGTTTATAGCTCTGTAAACCGTGTAAATGTCTTTGAGTATCGGGTCCTATATGTTTAGCAGTGGCCACAAAGGGTAGTTTTATAACAGGGCACCAGGTTTAATGCATTTGAATGTTCCTAAATCACTCCTGTTTTATAAAGACAAGTAGGTGCCTGCTTGTACTTATAAAATACAACCAGGAGTGGCAGAGAATGCACCTTAAATTACTTTACACCAGCCCTAGAGTTGGTATAAATGAATGCACCTACATTTTGCAAGTATGTGTATAAATTATGGTATTTTATAATTGATACATGTTCTTGCTCACGCTGCCCACGCTCCACCCAAATTCCACTCTTGTGCATGCCCACAGTGAAAGTACATGGCATGCAATCAATTCATGCACTTTTACATTATTTGCTGTTTTAGAAGATGTCATTTATGTGCATATGTGGCCACTCAAATGCATGACTAAAGCTACTACTACCACCATTTATCATTTATATAGCGCTACCATTCGTACACAGCGCTGTACAGACATAAAAGAGACAGTCCCTGCTCGTCAGAACTTACAATCTAGTTAAGTCGAGACAAAACACAGAGTAACAGTTAACACACAAAATATGGAGCTTGTAGTCTAGACAGGACCAAAGACAGGGGTCAAGATCTAAAAGCAATGGTGAAGAGATGGGTTTTTAGCCTGGACTTGAATAGGGCTAAGGAGGGTGCCTGGCGTATAGACTCAGGTAGCTTGTTCCAGGCAAAGGATGCAGCAAGGTGAAAGGAGTGAAGTCTGGAGTTAGCAGTAGAGGAGAAGGTCACAGATGGAAGCAGTCTGTCAGAAGAGCGAAGTACCCGAGAGGGGTTGTAAGGAGAGATAAAGGATGAAAGATACTGAGGAGCTGCAGAGTGAATACATTTATAGGTCAGGAGGAGAAGCTTGAATTGCATGCGGAAACGGTTAGGGAGCCAGTTTAGTGACTTGAGGAGAGGGGTAATATGAGAATGGAGAGGCTGGCGGAAGATTAGTCGAGCAGCAGAATGTTGAATAGACTGAAGGGGGAAGAGATGGTTCACGGGGAGACCAGCAAGGAGCAGATTGCAGTAGTCAAGATGAGAGGTGATTAAAGAGTGGACAAGCATCTTAGTAGTGTGTTCAGAGAGGAAGAGGTGAATTTTGCTAATGTTATAGAGAAAGAAATGGCAGGTCTTGGCTACTAGTTGGATATGAGTGGAGAACGAGAGAGAGGAGTCAAAGATAATCCCAAGATTGCGGGCCGAGGAAACAGGGAGGATAACAGTATTATCGACAGAGACAGAGAGGGGAGAAAGAGGAGGGGGGATTTGGGGGAGATTTTGGGGGGACAGATAAGGAGCTCAGTCTTGGACATATTCAGTTTAAGGCGGTGGTGAGACATCCAGGTAGCAATGTCAGAAAGGCAGGCAGAGATCTTGGTCTGGATGGCTGGAGAGATTAGAGGAGTAGAGAGGTAGATTTGGGAGTCATCAGCATAGAGGTGGTACTGAAAGCCATGGGAAGAGATAAGCGCGCCAAGGGACTGGGTATAGAGGGAGAAAAGGAGAGGTCCCAGGACGGAGCCTTGGGGTACACCGACTGGAAGAAGGGTGGCAGAGGAGAAGGAACCACCAGAGCACACACTGAAGGATCGATGGGAGAGGTAGGAGGAAAACCAGGATAATATAGAGCCACTGAAACCAAGTGAGGACAAGGTGTCGAGGAGAAGGTTGTGATCAACAGTGTCAAAAGCAACAGAGAGGTCAAGAAGGATGAGGACAGAGTAGAGACTGTTGGATTTTGCTAGGAACAAGTCACTGGAGACCTTGGTGAGAGCAGTTTCGGTAGAGTGTAGGAGACGAAAGCCAGACTGTAAAGGGTCTAGGAGGGCACGAGAGAAGAGGAAGTCAAGGCAGCGGCGGTGGACCAGCATTTACGCCTGTTATAATCACCAAAAATAGGCACCTCCTTATAAAAGCACCCCTAAATGTGTAAATACCCTATCTGTAAATTTTCAGGAGCACTATATATATAGTGCCACTGAAAACTCCTAAAGACTACCTGAATAGTGTCAGGGTGGAGCGCGGGCTGAGTGTGGGCGCTCTGCCCAACTCCACAGATAGCTGGCAGTATTCAGCTGCTCTCCATGCGGCCAAGGGGTTTAATTTAGGCCAGCAAAAAGGCTGTCCTGAATTAAACCACTTAGTTATATGGACAGTAGCCGAATATCGCCGCAATACATATATTCAGAGCCACTGACTATAGCAGTGTTGAATATACATGAATGATTTAAATGTTGCATCCAGTATTTTATTTAAAAAACTGACCACAAGGCTTATGGAGTGACCCGATTAGCGCTCCAGTTTCTTAAGAAAATATATCCCCAGGGCAAAGGCCAGCTGCCTGAAACTGTTTGTGTGTAACCTCTCCTTAAGGCATCCTCTACAACTGGCTGCCTCTCTGATTCTAGCCTGTTAAAGAAATATCACTGTAGATAACAGTAATCAACAAATGGTTCTTTTCACAGAATAACCAAACAGAAATTATTAAATAAGTAATTGCTTATGGGAGCCTAGACTCGCATTAACATAAGCACCTTTCAAGCTGCAAATCACAAGATTCACATTAACAATTAGTTTGAAACCTAGCCTAGGCGGCGGAGTCTGCCACTTTATTCAACACTGAATTAAGTTAGAGTGAGTTAGAAGAGGGAAGTTCACAAACACCTGCAACAGGAACTATTGATGTTCAATAAAATGCTGGCTCAAAATTATTTTGCTACAATGAACATAGGTGTTTGCCTGCTGCTGTGAGTTAGGTACTTAGGATTTTTTGTCTTAAACCTTCAGATCATTGTTTTTTTTAAAATCTGAATTCCTTTTTAATCTGAATCCATGACCATATCTGCAGTTATAAAAGAAAACACTTGAAACATAAATTACTAGAGAAAAATTAATCATACAATGAAGTGAACTCAAAGGGTCTCTTTTACTAAAGGGAGACAGATGTCAGCATGGGTCTGGCGAGGGCTAAAGGCGGCGTTGCACACATGTTGACAGCTAGCGCAAGGCCATGACAGCAGCGCCAGATTTTGGTGCTAAGTGGGGCTGGGTCACAAGGAGTTAGCATTGGCTCAACAGCACACATTGCATTTTGTCCTTGGTGCATTAGGGTTGCAAGTGAGAGGGATAGGGGCAGAGAGTGGGTGAGGTGAGCACAGCAGGCAAGCAGAGCAGGGGCACGCACCATCACCTCCATAGGGGCACTGAGTGTGCCTGTGCAATATATTCTCTTGCCACGGCAGGACTGCGTGCGCCGCAGTAAATGCCAGGAACATAGGGACATGGGATGAGGGTGAAGGGAGATAGATTCAGGAGTGATATGCAGAAATATTTCTTTACGGAAAGAGTTGTGGATCCGTGGAATAGTCTCCCAGTGGAGGTGGCAGAGATGAGGACAGTATCTGAATTCAGAAAAGCATGGGACAAACACAGAGGATCTCTAAAGGTAAAAAGTGGACTGTTGTAGTTGTTGATATGGAAGGACAGACTAGATAGGCCATGTGGTCTTTTTCTGTCGTCATTTTTCTATGTTTCTAACATGCTTTCTATGCTCCTGGCAGTTAATGCTGTGGTGTTGCCCTATCACACCATGGATTTGCACATGATCCATACATTTGGTGCAACACCATAGCATCCTTTAGTAAAAGTTCCCTAACTGTGGTGAGATATACCAAATGCCCTTTCTTATGTTGTGACAATGCAAAAAATGTTTAGTGAATCTGACCTCATATCGCTTATATGTGCAAATAGATGCAAATTTATTTTACCCAGTATGGTTAACAGAATACATTATTACTTTTATGTCCTACATAATAACTACTCTCCCCCTACTATTCAAACTATACAAACCCATAATATAACAATCTCCCCCGCCAGTACCCCCTGAGCTTACCCTTTTGCTTCATAACATTTCTTGTATAATAATTGTAAATAAGTTATTTTCTCCTGAATCATGTAAATTATTGATTGCAGCACCAGTTAGTCTGTTAACATGTTCAATTGTAAACCGCTATGATTACCTGATACAGCGATACAGAAAACACTCAAATAAATAAATGAATGTAGGAAAATAACAACAAGATAACATAAGAAAATAAGAAATGCCATGCTGAGTCAGACCAAGGTCCATCAAGCCTGGTATTCTGTTTCCAACACTGGCCAATCCAGGTCACAAGTACCTGGCAGGTTTCCAGAAGGCACACAGGTTCCACTATGCTTGCCCTGGGGTAAGCAGTGGATTTCCCGGGTCCTCTTTAATAATGGTTTATGGACCTTTCCTCCACGAATTTGTCCAAACCTTTTTTAAACCCAGCTACACTAACAGCTTTTACTACATCCTCTGGTAACAAATTCCAGAGTTTGATTACGCATTGGGTGAAAAAATATTTTCTCTTATTAGTCTTAAATGGGTTAAGTTGAAGCTTCATTGTGTGTCCCTAGTCTTTCTACTTTTTGAATGGCATAAACAACTGATCAATGTTTACCTGTTCCATTGCATTCATTAATTTATAGACCTCTATCATATTTCCCCTCGGCCATCCCTTTTCTAGGTTGAAGAGCCCTAACATTTAAGCCTCTCTTCATAGGGGTATCCTTCTATCCCCTTTACCATTTTGGTGGCTCTTCTCTGTACCTTTTCTAATTCTGCTATATACTTTTTAAGATATAGCGACCAGAATTGCACACAATATTCAAGCTGTGGTCACACCATGGAAAGATACAGAGGCATTATAATATCCTTTGTTCTATTCTCCATTCCTTTCCTTATGATTCCTTTACTTTACTTGAACAGACTTTTTCTATCAGTTGTTAGGGCCTACCCTGGGCAGGAGCGTGCATAGAGAGGCTAGACCTAGAGCAGAATAGTGCAGGCGCTAGGCGGGAATAGGATCAGGAGCCAGGAATCGATAGCAGTATGCAGGACTGAGCAGGAGCCAGGCGAGAGTTGGAGCAGGAAAAACGACACTTGGAAGCAAGAAGCAGACCACTAGGAAAGTGAAGGGAGCCGAGTTAACAGTAGATGCAGAACAGGCCCACTGAAAACTACTGATTCAGCAAGGGTGTTTGGTAGGCAGCCCTCTTGCTGGGAGTCTAGAAAGAGGATGAGCTGTCTTTGTGGCTCCAGCGGCGAGTCACTACTCCCTAAGGTCATGGATTTGATTCTCAGTTGGCCTGACACCTGTGTATACATTCCCAAGTCCTTCCTGTAACTATTACTACTACTACTGAGCATTTATATAGCGCTACAAGTCGTACGCAGCACTGTACAGACATGTCTCAGGTAAAAGGAAAGAATCACTACTGGCTTTATTTTACTTACCTGACTGTTTCGGGGGGGAGGGGGGGGTTCTGGAGGACTAAAATCATTAACAAAGGAAGAGATGAGCATTTGAGTCTGGGCTCCAGGACGAGGAAGTGCTTTGAGCATGCTCAGGGTAAAAACCTGTGCAGTTCCTTAGAGTGCACAAGGCTTCAGGCTAGACAGGTTCTAAAACCAGTCCTCTGGGACCCCCAGGCCAGTCAGGTTTTGATATTCATTGTGGCTAGGCTATCCTGAAAGCCTGACTGCCCTGGGGGTCCCAGAGACTCTGCAGAGGATGGAGGATTTTTTCTGACTGCAAGGTGTGGAGGAGCTAGATTTATAGGAATAGGATGTGTGCTGTGCAGGCAAGATGAGTAAACATGTTTTTTAAAGTATGTTGAAGTGACTTTGTGCTTAAGGGAAAACTTTGCGTTTGAAAAAACTATCTCTTGTGTTTGGGAGCTGTTTTTGAGGAAAGGACCCAGAGTGGTGATTGCTTTTTTTTCCACCCCTGAGAACGAGAAACAGAGATCTGGAGAAAGCAGAAGTTATGTTTTAAATTCTCTGTTTAAGAACATAAGATATGCCATACTGGGTCAGACCAAGGTCCATCAAGCCCAGTATCCTGTTTCCAACAGTGGCCAATCTAGGACATACGTACCTAGCAGTTTCCCCAAAAGACACAGGTTCCACAATGCTTGTACTGGGTCAAGCTTTGATATCCTGGGTCCCTTCTTAATAATGGTTTATGGACCTTTCCTCCAGGAACTTGTCCAAACTTTTTTTAAACCCAGCTACACTAACAGCTCTTACTACATCCTCCGGTAACAAATTCTAGAGTTTGATGACACGTTGAGTGAAAAAATATTTTCTTTTATTAGTCTTAAATTAGTCTTAGCTACCCTGTAGCTTCATTGCATGTCCCCTAGTCTTTCTATATTCTGATAACGTAAACAATCAGTCTATGTTTACCTGTTCCACTCCATTCATTAATTTATAGACTTCTATCATATCTCCCCTCAGCCGTCTCTTTTCCAGGTTAAAGAGCCCTAACCTTTTTAGCTTTTCTTCATAGGAGTATCCTTCCATCCCCTTTACCATTTTGGTGGCACTTTTCTGAACCTTTTCTAATAATGCTATATCCTTTTTAAGATACGGCGACCAGAATTGCACACAATATTCAAGGTGCGGTCTCACCATGGAACGATATAGAGGCATTATAATATCCTTTGTTTTATTTTCCATTTCTTTCCTTATGATACCTAGCATTCTATTTGCTCTCTTGGCCGCCGCTGCACACTGGGCCGAGGGTTTTAACATGTTATCCACAATGACGTCTAAATCTTTTTCCTGGGTGGTGGTTCCTAATGTGGAACCTTGCATTGTGTAACCATAGTTTGGGTTGTTCTTCCCTAGGTGCATAACTTTGCACTTGTCCACATTAAATTTCATCTGCCATTTTGATGCCCAGTCTTCCAATTTATCAAGATCCTCTTGCAATTTTCCACAATCCTCTTGAGTTTTAACTTTAAATAGTTTTGTGTCATCTGCAAATTTGATAACCTCACTCATTATTCCCTTTTCCAGGTCATTTATGAATGTCAAAAAGCAGCGGATCCAGCACACATCCCTGGGGTACACCACTATTTACCTTTCTCCATTGGGAAAATTGGCCATTTAGCCCTACACTCTGCTTTCAGTCTTTTAACCAGTTCCTGATCCACAATAGTACACTGCCTCCTATCCCATGACTCTTTGGTTTTGCCAAAAGTCTCTGAGGGACCTTGTCAAAGGCTTTCTGAAAGTCCAAATACACTATATCAACCGACTCACCTCTGTCTACCTGTTTATTCACACTTTCAAAAAAACATAACAGATTAGTAAGACAAGATCTTCCTTGTCTAAAGCCATGTTGGCTGTCTCCCATTAAGCCATGACATGTTCAGCAATTTTGCTCTTTATGATGGTTTCTACCATTTTTCCCGGTACTGACGTCAGGCTCACCGGTCTGTAGTTTCCCGGATCACCCCTGGAACCCTTTTTAAAAATTGGTATTACGTTCGCCATCTTCCAATCTTCAGCTATTACAGATGATTTTAATGATAGTTCACAGATTTCTAATAGCAGATCTGCAATTTCACATTTCAGTTCTTTCAACACCCTTGGATGTATATCATCCGGCCCAGGTGATTTGCTACTCTTCAGTTTATCTAATAGTTGTAATACATCTTCCCGATGTATCGATATTTCCTTCAATTCTTCCGCACCTTTAAATACCACTTCAGTCATGGGTCACATCCCTACATCTTCCTCAGTAAAGACCGAAGCAAAGACTTCATTCAGTCTCTCCGCTATCGCCTTGTCGTCTCTCAGTGCCCCTTTAACCCCTCTGTCATCTAATGGACCAATTGACTGTCTCACAGATTTTTTGCTACGAATGTACTTGAAAAAATCTTTCTTACGCGTTTTTGCTTCCGCAGCAAGCTTCTTCTCAAATTCTCCCTTTGCCTGCCTTATCAATGCCTTGCATTTAACTTGCCAGTGCTTGTGCTGTTTCCAGGTTTCAATGTTTGGCTCTTTTTTCCATTTCCTGAAAGATGCTTTTTTGGCAACAACAGCCTCTCTGACCTCACCTTTAAACCATGCTGGCAGTTTTTTGGACTTCCTTCTACTTTTCTTAAAGCGTGGAATACAACTGGTCTAGGCTTCCAAGATAGTATTTTGCAACAACACCCAAGCTTGATGTAAGTCTTTAACCTTTGCAACTGCTCCTTTTATTTTTTTCTTAACTATTTTCCTCATTTTATCATAATCTCCCTTTCAAAAGTTAAAAGGTAGTACTGTGGATTTCCTTACTATCCCTCTTCCACTAATTAAATCAAACGTGATCATGCTATGATCACTATTGCCAAGTGGCCCTGTAATACCAGGAGTCTGTTCAGAAGGTCCAAATCATTTATTTGTGCACAAGTCTCAAGCAGAATCAAATTCAAAATGGCTGAGCAATGGCTGTTAGTAAAACAACAACTTTTATAGCTTTCTTTCCCATTCTAAGCATAGGCAAACTTTTCATTGGCCCCGGTAACCCCTCGTACCCCTTCTATTGGTCCTGGTACTGATATAGTTATCCAATGAGGACCTTTGACTGGGCTCAGCACCTGCTTACCCCCCTTACAGTCCCAATTACAATGGTCAGTTCTTCTAGCTTTGACACTTTTCTCCTCCAAGGTCACTTAGCTAACTAGAACATGTGGGAAAGCAGGGCACTGTAACTTTTCTTTCAGCAGAGTTAATTAATTCCATAGAAGCTTCACTCTCTTATCAATACCAATTAAACTTGTTTTTTCTATATTCTCTAAGTTTCGATTCTGCTTAGCTATACTTAATTGTGCTCAGTTAAGTTTCGATTCTATGGTAGCAGCATTCAGGGGAATGTGTACTTCCTTTGGGCCTCTCCACAGGCTTCATTTACAGGTTGAGCTGCTTAGGCCTCTCTGCTCATTTCAGACACCATGGATCATAGGCCTTCGCCTACCACATTCCCCCCTTTGATTAATCTCACCCTATTATTAATAAGGTGTGAGAGTTAAATCACTTAATTACACTGGGGTCGGGTTTCGACCATATGTAGCCGGATTAGGGTGCCATAAGGCTAAAATCTTAGTTGCGGTTTTCCGCTCCACTGTATTTTCAATAACACTGTTAATAGAACGCATACAACATGGGATTATAAATGGTAACAAGAAGAACAAGGCTACAAAAATTAGTATTATCATAGCAAAAGTAGTGAATCCTCCTAATCCAGAGAAGATAGATGCAAACCAATTGGGTATCTTAAGACTATGCCAGGTCTGTACTGGCACATAAGTTTGCTTCCGCATGTGTTCAGCAATTTCTTCAACAACCTGACCCTTATCATCTATCTTCAAACAACAATTTGTGAGATTCAGCTTACCACAGACTCCTCCTTCAGCAGCTAATAAGTAATCTAGTGCCAAGCAATTTTGATAGATTGCAGTGCGCATTTGTGTGCTTTGTCTAGCTAGAAGTGTGAGTGCTTGGCTAGTTTCATTAGTGATTAGTTCAACTACGGCTTGTAAACGTATAATGCGATTTATCATATACACAGGGGTCCGATAGCCCCACATGCCATCGTCATTCCAAGTGGCAGGTCCATAATAGGCAATAATCCTCTCAGGTGGCCAATCTTCCCCATCCCACTTCTGCCACTTGCCTATCTGGAGAGCTGCTCTTTTCTGTCTCTTAGTGTATACTGGGTATCCTAATTGCTCTCCGTGTTCTGTGGGTAACAAAAAGAAAGAAGGTTGAATGGTTCCTAAGACACATGCTCCTCCCCAGTGAAGAGGAAGTCGGGCATATGCTCGGTTTCCACAGATCCAATACAAGCCAGGTGGGGCTTGCCAAGCATGGGGTTGGGTGAGATTTGTCCATAGATCAGCAAGTTCAGGAAATTTCGCTAAGGGATTGGTGGGTTCAGATTCATTAACTCCTGACCACCAAGACGTCTGCTTCGTAGTGTCATTATAGAGCTTCTGGCTGAGACAGACCAGCTGTCCCACCTGCAAGGTGAACTGGGGTCCAGTTCGAGCATAACACAGACGTCCAACTATTGAGTGTGCTAAGACCCATTCACTGGTGGTCTTATGCAGTTCAGTGTGATTGTAAGTCATTGAGTAATTCAATTCTTGGGCCTCCCAGAGCCATTGATCACCCATCTTAGTTCCACCACAAAAATAGCAATCTGAAATATGTAGGCTGGAGACTACTGCTCCTGCTAACTCTAGAAACAAGTTCTGGGAAGGGTGAGGGATATCAAACTTATTTATATGCATAGTCTCATAGAAAGTGTTATGTATATGGTACCGTGATGAACGATGGGCTTGGGTATTCAATCTTATATATACAATAGTCCCTGGGTCTGATCCAGAACCTGCAATATGTAGGCCAAACTTATACCCTTGTTTCCACGCACTAGGATTAACTATGAGCAATTGTAATGGATTACAAGCACCTTTCTTGCAATGTTTTTCTATATCCTTTACATATGGCTTGGTTAAGGCAGCCATTCGATTGTCTCTGGTATTCTCTACCATACCAGTCTTCCATGTGGCATAGAAAACACATTCCCACTTTGGGCAATAATAGTCTGCAATTGGGGCTGTACTATATTCATTGGCTAAAGCTCGTTTACCTGTACATTCTCCCCATCCAGTCGTTCCTTCTGGACACATATACTTATCATTAAGAGCATAGGTTTTCTCCCAATTGGCACATTTGGAATGACTATCTCTATTAATAGCATCACAAGCATCAAAATACAACACAGCATACTTCGTAGGGTCGGTGAGTGGGGAGGTAGCATTAAGTAAAGCGCCATCTGCATCATTCCATCGTATTTCTAAAGTATAATAAGATGGGTTCTGATGCGGGTTGTAGCAAACTTTAGTATTTCCATTAGTACAAACATTTAGTTCAGTGGTGTTATAAATACACCGGCTTACCGTACCAGTACAGGTATAGTAAGAATGGTAAAGCAGAGTCTGAGTTACTTTCATACCAGTCCGAGTGGAAGTAATGCAGGCAGTACATGGGGGTAAAGCAAGAACAAGTTCAAAACTCCCCATGCAAGCAACCAGAACCAAATAGAAACAAGGATGCATGTTGATTGTAGTCCTTCTGGGTCTCTGCTGGTAAATCTTGACCACGACGTCTTCTTCTTCTTGGCACGATGCTGGCCCGTTTGCTAATAAAGCAATTCAACGGGTGTCGATGTTGATTGAAGATCCTCAAATGTCCTGCTGCGGTGTCAGCTTATCAATTACAGCTGGTCTGACAAAAGTCTATGGAAGCATAGTTATTTAATGAAGAAAACAAATGTCTTTGCTGTATGAGAAACAGCAATCCTCTTCGAAAGACTTGGCTGCTGTAGGACACTGCAATTCATAGATGTCCTTAATGAGTTCTAGGTTGCCGGCTGCCTCCGTAGGGTGAGACGCAAAGGGACGTCAGGATGCGGCTCTGCTGTCCACTGGTCCTGATCTGGAACTGCTGCTGGCTTGACTCTGCTGTGGTGGATCCAGGAATCGATTTCTGCTACCTTTACTGCAGTCGGGGTAGACAGGATGACGGTATAAGGCCCCTTCCAATGCGGTTCCAACGGTGTCTTCTTCCAATCTTTGACCTACACCGAGGTACCAGGCTTGTAGGGGTGCAATGGCTCCGTCAAATTGATGGGCAACTGGTCCTGTATCCACGTATGGAGAGTCTGCAGAACAGAACTAAGAGCTAGAAGTTCTTGTCTGGTTATTTCTGAACCTATCTGCGACAAACTACCTTTCACACCTTGGACTATTGGTGGAGGTTTGCCATACATAACTTCAAAAGGGGAAAATCCTGATGACTTCACGGGGGCTGAGCGTATTCTAAGTAAGGCTATGGGGAGAACCTGGGGCCACTTCAGGTGGGTCTCCTGACATAGCTTGGATATCTGAGATTTCAAAGTTCGATTCATTTGCTCAACTTTCCCTGAACTCTGAGGTCTATATGCTGTGTGTAACTTCCATTGTATCTGCAAAGCACTTGCTAACTGTTGAGTAATCTGAGATACAAATGAGGGCCCATTGTCTGACCCTATTACTGCTGGGATTCCAAATCTGGGGATAATTTCTCTCAGCAATACTTTAGCAACTTCTCGGGCTTTCTCAGTTCTGGTGGGAAAGGCCTCTACCCACCCAGAGAAGGTACAAACTAATACTAACATATAGCGGTATCCGCCAGACTTTGGCATTTCGGTAAAGTCTATCTGCAGGTGGTGCATGGGAGTAACACCTCCTGACTGAACTCAGGGTGGTGGCGTGGGACCCTGTTTGGCATTATTCTTGGCACAAATTAGACATTGGCGAGCCACTGAGGCTGACAGGGCTCCCAATGAAGTGATACAAAAATGTGGCCTAAGTGCTTTTTCCATAGCACTCTTCCCATAGTGCGTAGCTTGGTGAAAGGCTTTGACAAAGGCTGGTCCCAAGAGTTCAGGAATCACTATGCGTCCTGGAGGTTGACTGCCCTCTGGCGGTGGCAGTTCAATCCATCCATCTTTTAGTACCCCTTCTTCTTTGTTACAGTAGTAATCCAATTCGTTGGTGGTATATCATGGTGTCCATAGATTAAGAGGTACTGGAAACAATACTGCTTGTATTGGTATGGCTTGTGGTGAAATTTGGCCTGTCATGGCTGCTTTTCGTGCCGAAGCATCAGCGAATCTGTTTCCTTGGGCCACTTCTCCTTTTCCTGCTTGGTGTCCTCTACAATGTATGACGGCCACACGTGTAGGGGCCCATACTGCATCTAATAGCATCAATATTTCTGGGCCATATTTGACTGATTTGCCTCCTGACGTAATGAGCCCTCGTTCCTTGTAGAGAGCTCCATGTGCATGCAAAGTGGTGAAGGCATATTTCGAGTCGGTGTATACATTCAACAATAATTTCGCACCCAATACTAGGGCTCTGGTGAGTGCTATCAACTCTGCTTTCTGTGCTGATGTGCCTGATGCAAGGGCTGATGATTCAACGACTTCATTCCGGGTGACTACTGCATACCCGGCACAGCGTCGTCCATCGATGATGAGACTGCTTCCATCCACAAAATAGGTCTGATCAGGATTTTCTAGGGGCACATCTGTCAGATCAGGTCGACTTGAAAATACAGTATCCATGACTTCTATACAGTCATGCTCTGGAGGTTCTTCGCTGACTGGTATCAAGGTGGCTGGGTTCAAAGCATGGCTCACTTCTAGTTGTATCTGTGGATTTTCGCATAACATACTTTGGTATTTCAGCATTCGGGAATTGGTGAGCCAATGGTTCGCCTTCTGTTCCATGAGGGCAAGTACTGCATGTGGCACGGTGACTCGTAGATTCTGTCCTAAGGTGAGTTTGTCTGATTCACTCACTAACAATGCTGTAGCTGCAATTGCCCTCAAGCATGATGGCCATCCTCTGGCCACAGTGTCCAATTGTTTTGAGAGGTATGCTACAGGTCGCTCCCAATGTCCTAATTTCTGAGTCAGCATGCCTAAGGCGTTCCCTTGCACCTCATGCACAAATAGATGGAAAGGCTTGTGAACATCTGGTAATCCAAGTGCTGGTGACGACATTAATTCTTCCTTCAATGTTTTAAAAGCTACATCCTGCTCAGGTCCCCACTCTAGTGGCGACTTTTCTTCTCCCTTGATGGCTTCATATAGTGGTTTGGCAATCTGAGCAAAGTTGGGTATCCATATGCGGCAGTATCCTGCTGCTCCCAGAAAGGCTCTGACTTGCTTTCTGGTAGTTGGGGTTGGGATACTGCACACGGCTTCTTTTCTCTCGCGCCCCAACTGTCGGCTTCCTTTGGTTAGACGGAAGCCCAAGTATTTTACTTCTTTTTGGCATAGCTGTGCTTTTGCTCTGGACACCTTGTATCCAGCTTCATCCAATAGTTGCAAGAGGTCAGTAGTGGCTTGTATACATTCACTTTCCGATGTGGCAGCTACCAGTAGGTCATCCACATATTGGAGGAGTACTCTTTTCTCAGGGGCCACTGGGTAGCTTGAAAGATCTTGGTTTAGTGCAGCACTGAAAATGGTGGGTGAGTTCTTGAATCCTTGAGGTAATCGTGTCCAAGTGAGTTGGCCCCGTCTCCCTGAGACAGGGTCCTGCCATTCAAAGGCAAACAGCAGTTGGCTAATTGGGGCTAATCTTATGCAGAAAAATGCATCTTTCAAATCCAAAACAGTAAAATGAGTAGCTTCAGCAGGAATCAATCCTAAGAGTGTGTAAGGGTTCGGCACAACTGGATGTATGGTCTCAACTGCTTCATTCACTCTCCTTAAATCTTGCACTGGGCGGTAGTCACCTGTCCCAGGCTTCTTCACTGGCAGGAGAGGAGTGTTCTATGGTGACTGACAAACTTTGAGTAGGCCATACTCCAGCAGCCTTAGCAAGTGGCGATGAATGCCTTCAATTGCTGCTCTTGGAAGTGGGTATTGCTTGACGTGTACTGGCTGTGCACTAGGCTTGAGGTTCACAATTATTGGAGCTATATGTTTGGCCAGGCCTGGTGGATTGCCCTCTGCCCATACTCCAGGAGGGGCATCAATGCTTTTCAAAGTAGGTTCAAAATAGGTATCAATGATTGGCTCAATACTTGGCTCGGTACTATAATATCTCCATTCTTCTTCTCGTGGAACAGTAAGCAACATCAGTCCAGCAGGTTTTGACTGGGAATTTACTGTCATTTGCATCTCTCCTTTCTCAGTAAAGGATATTTGGGCCTGTAGCTTGGCTAGCATATCTCGTCCCAGTAATGGCACTGGGCACTCGGGCATATAAAGGAATTGGTGCGTTATCTGCTGTCCTCCTAAATTACATATGCGGTTTTGAAGAAATGGCTTTGTGACTTTTGCGCCAGTTGCTCCCACAATGGTGACTGCTCTTGTAGAAAAAGGAGCTATTTGTTTATCTACTACAGAATGTTCTGTTCCAGTATCAACCATAAAGTCCATAAATTGGTCTCCTATTTGTATACTGACCATAGGCTCCTGGAGACCTAAAGCGAATTCGGAGCCCGGTCTGTCCTAATCTGCTTCGTCTAAATCAGAGGCTGTTGCTGCTGCAACTCCCTGTATGGCCTCCGCCCATTCTCGTTGAAAATATTCTCGATTGGTTCCTCTGCGGTTCTGGGGTCGGCCTCTCTCTCTTTCTCTCCAATGGGCATTATCCCCGTCATCCTGAGAGGCGTCTTCAAGTCGCGGGCATGTATCTCTCCAATGTCCTTCTTCTCTGCAATAAGCGCATTGGTTCGTGCCTAGTGGGGGCCGGCTATCTCCTCGGCCCCGCCCTCTTCCTCTGCTCCTTTGACTAGGGAAACCTCCCCTTTTCTGTTCCACTATGGCCGCAGCCAAAAAATCAGCTTTCTTCTTCATCTTTCGATCACATTCTTTCTGTCTTTCATTATCACGATTCACATACACTTTATGAGCGACTTCCAGTAACTGAGTTGCATTCATGCCCGCAAACCCTTCTAGTTTCTGTAGCTTACGTCTAATATCTGGTTGTGACTGATTTACAAAGGCAGCATTCACCATGCATAAGCTTCCTGGTGCATCTGGGTCATAGGGAGTGTACATTTTATATGCTTCAGATAATCTTTCATAGAATACTGCTGGGCTTTCATCTTGGCCCTGAATCACTTTGGTCACTTTAGTGAGATTCATGGCTTTCTGACCCCCCTTTCGCAGACCTTGCATAAGGCCTTGACAAAACCGTGATAGAGACTTGGATCCTCTATCGGTATTCGGATCCCACTGGGGGTCTTCATTTGGGAATTCTCTCTGGGCTCGTTCCCGACTGTCTATTCCTGCTTCATTCACTCCCTCTACTAGGGGATTATCAGCTAGCCAGTCAATAGCTGCTCGCTTAATTCGTGTCCGCTCCTCAGTAGTAAATAAAGTAGACAGGAGCTGACGGCAATCTGCCCAAGTGGGTTGGTGGGTTTCCATAATGGTATGCACTAATTCTGTTAATTCTTGGGGCTTATTGGTATAGGAAGCATAATGCATCTTCCAGTTCAGCAAATCAGTAGTGGAGAAAGGCACATATACTAAACTTAGAGGTCCCGCTACTATCTGATTATCCTCATCTCTTACAGGCATTCCCGAGACCTGTCGTAAGGGCATCAATTTTGTAGTGGAAGTTTTCCGGGTTCTAATAGAAATCTTGGAGACTTCCCTGACCGGGGCTTTCTTCTTCACACTGCGCTTAGTCTGGGGCGCTTTACTCTTGACTGATGAGCTCGTACTGACAGTCGTTTTTACACTACTGTCGGTATCGCTCTGGGAAGACCCTTCCTCTTCTTCTACCTCTGACTCAACCTTCTCCTCAGTCTCAGTTAAGTCATCATCCTCATCTGGAGTGGGTTCATCTGCCTGCTCTTCTGGCGGTGGGTCTGGGGTCGGGTCCCACTGTCTCTGCGGTTCTGGGGCAGGGCGCGGTGGTACTTTTACTGGATGCTGGGCTCGGGGTTGTCTAGTTACCACTTCCGGGGACTCAGGATCAGCAAGGACGGGTTTCTGCCTAAGTTTCTCATCTGTCCCTATCTTCTGAGTCTGATCTGTTTTTTTCGTTTGATCTGTTAACACTAACATTATTCTGCACTGTTCTTCATAACAGCGTTTTGCCCAAGGGGGCGGGCTCTCACAAATACTTAACCAGGAATCTATATAGGGATACTGATCAGGGTGCGCTATTCGCACCTTCTGATGAACTGACTGAATGATTCCTATAGTAAAAGTTCCCTCTCGGGGCCACATAGGATCTAATGCAGGCTACTCCCTAGTACACAAAACTTGTAATCGTGTTGCAGTCATTTTGATTCCATAATCTCCTGAATATCCTTTATTAAAATACTTGATCATACATTCTAACGGAGTGTGCCTGGTAGACCCCGCCCCTCCCATATCGATATGTGCGCGCAACAACAAACAGAAGGGAAAAGGAAGGCGGACCGTGGGTAAGGGTTCCTCACGGCCCTAGAAACATTTAGGGGAAACAAATAACAAGACAAGACGATGGTCGCTTCCTCCTTTTTACGACCTGGACGCGGTCGCCCGGCCAGGAAATGCGTTACTCAGGAGTCCGCCTTCGCTTGGTCCGTGCTGCCAGACCTCTCATTCATACTTCATTCACACAAGCATGCTAGCAACGTATCCCAAAAGACACAGCCCAATCCTGTCTCTTCTGACTAGGCTATATCAAATTTTGAATTCGAAGTCAAAATCAAAAAGACGATAGTTTCACCCTGCGCATACTCATGCAGGGTTAGTCGGACCGTCTTGAGAGGTGATCAAGCTCTCTTACCAAATACCAAATTCCAAAGTTTCAAAATTCAAACAGCAGTTCTGCTCTGCCTCATCTGTCTAGACATATCAAATCAAAACTATACTCACCGGATCCGGTCCCTGTTCCCAAGCAAGCGCATGAGTTGGACCTCGGACTCCCCTCACGGGTTCGAGGTGTTGACTCCAACCGGGTCCGGCACCCGCCGAGGTCTGGCCAGCTCCCACCGATGCAAGGGACCGGTGGCGCCAGAGAGCGAGCCCACGTCAGGAGGGCACGATCCCGGCAGGACCAAACCTGTAGAGGCGGAAAGTCGTGGTATATTGCCCTATATACCCTCTATTACCACACCTTCCCGGCCAACGCACCAAGAATATGTAGCAGCAGAGCGCAGACAAACCAATAATACCAGGAGTCTGTTCAGAAGGTCCAAATCATTTATTTGTGCACAAGTCTCAAGCAGAATCAAATTCAAAATGGCTGAGCAATGGTTGTTAGTAAAATAACAACTTTTATAGCTTTCTTTCCCATTCTAAGCATAGGCAAACTTTTCATTGGCCCCGGTAACCCCTCGTACCCCTTCTATTGGTCCCGGTACTGATATAGTTATCCAATGAGGACCTTTGACTGGGCTCAGCACCTGCTTACCCCCCTTACAGTCCCAATTACAATGGTCAGTTCTTCCAGCTTTGACACTTTTCTCCTCCAAGGTCACTTAGCTAACTAGAACATGTGGGAAAGCAGGGCACTGTAACTTTTCTTTCAGCAGAGTTAATTAATTCCATAGAAGCTTCACTCTCTTATCAATACCAATTAAACTTGTTTTTCTATATTCTCTAAGTTTCGATTCTGCTTAGCTATACTTAATTGTGCTCAGTTAAGTTTCGATTCTATGGTAGCAGCATTCAGGGGAATGTGTACTTCCTTTGGGCCTCTCCACAGGCTTCATTTACAGGTTGAGCTGCTTAGGCCTCTCTGCTCATTTCAGACACCATGGATCATAGGCCTTCACCTACCACAGCCCCAACACTCTTATCTCTTGCACCAGATCTGGTTTTCCACAAAGGACTAGGTCCAATATGGCTTCCCCTCTGGTCGGTTCATGAACCAGCTGCTCCAAGAAGCAGTCATTTATTTCATCTAGGAACTTTATCTCCCTAGCATTTCCTAGTGCTGTGACACTGACCCAGTCAATACCAGGGTAATTGAAATCACCCATTATTATTACTGTGCAGTAATTTTTGTTAGCTTCCTTGATTTCTTTGAGCATTTCATCATCCATTTGTTCATTCTGGCCAGGCGGTCGATAGTACACCCCCACTGCCATCACCTTCCCCTTTTTACATGGAATTTCAATCCATAGAGACATTGGTAGGCTCTAGAAGGCAAAGCTTTTCTAGTGAGAAGTACTATTTTGAGGTTTTTCTGTTTAAGTGTACTGAGTGACTGTGGAGAGCTGTGTGATTGATGTGTTGTTCTCCTGTCTGGAATAAAGACTATTCTCAGCAGGGCCAGCCCTAGGCATATGCCAGCATGTTGTTTATACAAGACTCACTAAGCAGGAGCTCTGCTCTAGGCCGGCAGTTCTAACGCCGATACAGATGCACCCTCTCCATGATGTCCTCTTCTCTTCCATCCCCTCCTCTCGGAGCTTTCCCTTCTTCTTCCACAAAATCCATGGCTTGCCTTTCTCTTCTATAGTGCCCCCCACCGGCACACAACACAAGCAGAAGGAGAAGGACTATAAATTGGACTGTTCCTCTTTTGCTGCCTGGCGCTGAATGCAGGATTTCAACCACGTAGCTCAAATTTGCTTGACTCAAATTTTACATTCAGCACTGTGCAGCAGAAGAGGAAAAAGATGCAGCCTGACATGCATCTACTCTCCTCCACTGCTGCCTTTACCTGCGTCTTAGGCCTGGGTCCTGGTCCCGCTCCTCTGCTCCTCACCATCTTGCCACAAAACTAGCCAGCACCACGAACAGCTTTATTCTTGTGGGTGGGGCTTCTTGTTTCTGATCTTGCAAGATCAATAACAGGAAGTTCCACTGGAGTAGATGAAGCACTTTGAACAGATGGAAGAGCGGAGCAACTGAAACTGGCTGCTCCTTTGGAGGGAGAGGGCAGATGCTACTAGTAAGGGGAGGGAAAGGTGGGGCAGATGCTGAGGGAAGAGTGGAAGATGGAGGGGCAGATGTCACAGATGCTGCTGAAGAAGAAGAGGCAAGAGGCAGACCCTGGAAAGGGAAAGAAACAAGGGGAGTAGATACTGGAGAAAAGGGCTTGTCAGAAACAAGAAATATTTGAGTAGGAGGAGGAGACAGGGCAGGGGCAGAAAGGGAGAGAGGTGGGGGAATGGATACTAGGGAAGGGAGTAAGGGGATGAATACTGAGGACATGGGGATGGTGGAAGAGCAGGGGCTCAGGCAGGGAGGGACTGAGCGGGGAAACTAAAGAACGTAGACTCTGAGATTGGTTGAGAATTGGGAGGAGTGTGGGAACTCAGAGCTTGTGTACTAATTAGGTAGCAGGGGATAGTTAGGACTCTGGAATTAGGATGACAATGGGAGCTAAGCAATTGGGGGGGTATGAGTCAGGGTGTGTTATAAGGGTTGTGGGATATGAAACTGGGTGAAGAAAAGTTGTGAGGGATGGCGAGATGGTATGAAGGATCTAGAAAGGTTGGGAGGCAGTAGAAAGGGGCAGAGGACTGTGGAGAGAAGTGAGAGACAAGAGGAAGGGATCGGCCTTTGAAGGATGTGAGAGAAAGTGGGAATGGAAAATGTGAAAGAGGGAGTGAGAGGCTGGTTAGAGATAGCAAAAAGGGGCTGTGACCAGGGGAGAGAATAAGTGACAAAGAAGGAACCGGAGGCAGAGAAAGGAAGATGCAGGTTGATGGAGGGGTGAGTACAGTAAGTGATAATGGGGAACTCAAGAGTGGGTGAAAGAACTGGAGATGTGAGAGCAGAAGATGGAAAGCTGGTAAGCACGTGGGAGGTTAAAAGAAGAAAGTTGAAGACTGGAGAGTGAGAGATGGAGAGAAAGAAAATCTGTAGAGAGGGTACTGAGAGAGATGAGAAAAAAATAAATTGGAAGGATTATTGTCAGAGACAGACTTTGCAGAGAAAGAAAGAAAACAGGGAGAGAAGAAGCAGAAAATGGAAGAAAGAGCCTGGTAAAGACTTAGGAAAAGATTGAAAAGAGGAAAGCAAAAAAAGAGTCCAGGACCAATCTATTCAGACAGCGAAGGTACAAAAAAGTATTATAGAATTTTAGTCACTGGACTGTGTCAACTTTGGGAATGTACATTTCTTAAATTTAAATTTTGTTTAGTTCAGGAGGAAATGCATTTCTATTGTTATTTCTCTAGTACCACATTGTATGCAGTCTGGCTTCTTGGGGTTTTCAGCTCTGATTTTGTCTGCATGTTTATATTTAGAATTCGAATGTGTGGTCCCTTATTTTGCAATGGCTGAGAGTCTCTCTGTGTTCTGCCTGCATGGCTGCGGTGGACTGTGCTGGCAGCTAGCTTGCGGTTTCTGCGTAGAGATCTGTCATATTCTGGCTTGTTCTAGTTTCCCAACAGAAGCTGCATTGGTGGACTAGAGTCTGCTATAATATTGGCAGTACTGTGTGAGTCCTGGAGTTTACCTCAGCTTTGATACTGCATTTTCTCTACATAGGTGCTGAGTGTTTTTGCAGTAATTTTAGTAATCATTCTTTTTTTGCCACAGCAGTGCATGAGAATATAATAGGCATATCATAATAAGTGATAGTTTTACATTGGACATCTATGCTTTTCAATGTCTCTTTATTAAGGTGATATATTTAAATATTCATTTATATTCTTTTTCATAGAAACTAAATCATTCTGCATTTATACCATGTATTCATACTAATATCTAATATTAATTTTCAATAGTTAATTGCATATTTATAGGGGGGTGCAAGGCTGAAGGTTCTCCTAAGGCACCAAATACTCTTGTACTGACCCTACACTTCTGATAATTAGCATCCACCTTGAGATGGGGGAGTGTTTCTGCAGGACATGTGTGCATATGAATGTGCCTGGCGGGGGGGGGGAGGGGGTGGACGAGGAGAGAAGGAGGGCAGTGCAAGAGGAAGGAAGTGTTTGCATGCAGGTGGAGGGGAGAGAGCTGGGTATTTATGTAATGGAACGGGTGAGGGGGAGGGGAGAGGAAGCTGAAGAAGTGTATGGGGGGAGGGATTTCAGCTATGAAAAGTATATGCCATGGAGGGGTGGTGATTGAGAGAGGGTTATGATGGGGGGTGGGTGGGTGAATGGTGGGAGTGGTGACTGAGAGAAAGGTTTTGTTCTATATGTGCTCTGGGGGAAGGGGGGTAGTGATTGAGAGAGAGCTATGATGAGATATGCGTAGGGCAGAGGAATTGAAAAAGGGATAAGGTGTGATGTGTGCCACGGAGGGGAGGGGGGTGCAAGTGGGCTTTAAGAGAGAGCTTTGGTTATTTGTGTGTTGGGGGATGTAGGTGGAAAGCCTCATAGTCATGCAAATATTTATAGAAACATGATGGCAGAAAAAGACCATATGGCCTATCCAGTCTGCCCTTCCATACCAACTACTATAGCCCCTTTTTTTCCTTTAGAGATTTTCTGTGTTGGTCCCATGCTTTCATGAATTCAGATACTGTCCTGGTCTCTACTACCTCCACTGGGAAACTATTCCATGCATCTACCACTCTTTCCATAATTTCTGCATATTACTCCTGAATCTATCCACTTTCTCCTTCATCCTATGCCCCCTTCTTGCAGAGCTATCTTTCAAATGAAGAGGCTCTCCTTCTGTGCATTTATGCCACAGGCATATTTACATGTCTCTATCATATCTCCTTTCTCCGCCTTTCCTCTACAGTATACATACTGAGATCTTTATGTCTGTCCCCATATGTCTTATGACGAAGCCCACTGACCATTTTGGTAGCTACCCTCTACACTGACTCCATCCTGTTTATATCCTTTTGAAGGTGTGGTCTCCAGAACTGCATACAATACTCAAAATACTACTACTACTACTACTGATCATTTGTATAGCGCTACAAGGCGAATGCAGCATTGTACAGACACATGTAAAAGACGATGCAGACAACACAACAGCTGAGGGCAAGGATACATCAAGGGAATGGTAAGAAGACATACAGGAGACTAAGCGGATCAGGATCCAAAAGCAGCCTCAAAGAGGTGAGTTTTCAGCCTGGATTTGAAAAGGACCAGAGATGAAGCCTGTCCTACAGACCCGGGTAGTTTGTTCCAGGCATGAGGAGCAGCAAGGTAAAAGGATCAAAGTTTGGAGTTGGTAGTAGAAGAGAAGAGAAGAGAAAGGCACAGATTGAAACAATCTGCCAGAAGAACGGAGTTCCCAAGGAGGCGTGTAGGGAGGGATAAGAGAGGAAAGATAGTGAGGGGCAGCAGAATGCATGCACTTATAGATCAGTAGGAGAAGTTTGAACTGGATATGGAAGCAGGTAAGGAGCCAGTGAAGTGACTTGAGAAGAGGGGTAATGTGAGCATATTGAGGCTGGTGGAAGATTAGCCGCACAGCTGAGTTTTGAACAGATTGAAGGGGAGAGAGATGATTCAGAGGGAGACCAGCAAGAAAGAGATTGCAATAGTCTAGACAGGAGGAGACTAAAGAGTGGATGAGTGTCTTAGTATTGTGTTCAGAAAGGAAGGAGCAAATTTTGCTGATGTTATAGACAAAGAAACAACAGGTTTTATCTATCAGTTAGATGTGTGAGGAGAAGGAGAAGGAAGAGTCAAAGACGACCCCAAGGTTGCGAGCCGAGGAAACAGGGAGTAGTAGAGCATTATCCACAGAGATTGAGAAAGGAGGAAGGGGAGAAATGGGCTTAGGGGAAAAAATAAGAAGCTCAGTTTTGGCTGTGTTCAAGTTCAAGCGGCGATGAGACATCTAGGCAGCAATATCAGATAGGCATAGAAATCCAGGCCTGGATTGCCGAAGATATTTCAGGTGTAGAGAGGTAGATCTGAAAGCCATCAGCGTAAAGATGGTACTGAAAACAATGGGAGGAGATGATTGCACCAAGCGACTGGGTGTAGAGAGAAAAAAGGAGTGGGCCCAAGACAGACCCTTGGGGTACACCAGTTAAGAGCGGGATAGCAGTAGAGGAGGATCTACCAGCACAAACACTGAAGTGCGATGGGAGAGATAAGAAGAGAACCAGAATTGCGCAGAGTCCTTAAAACCAAGCGAGGACAAGGTTTTGAGGAGAAGGTGTTGGTCAACAGTGCAAAAGCAGCAGAAAAGTCAAGAAGGATGAGAATTGAGCACAGGCACTTGGATTTTGCCAGGAACATGTCGCTGGAGACTTTGGCAAGAACCATTTCAGTAGAATATAAAGTACGAAAGCCAGATTGCAATGGATCCAGAAGGGCTTGAGAGGATAGTCAAAGCAATGGCAATGAATCACACATTCAAGTTGTTTAAAAATGAATGGGAGGAGGGAGATGGGTTGATAATTAGAAGGGCAGGTAGGGTCTTGTGAGGGTTTCTTGAGGAGAGGTTGACCACAGCATGCTTGAAGGCTGCAGGAAAAGTTGCAATGGAGAGCGATACATTGACATTGTCTTTTCTTTTTTTTTTTTTTGCAATTTATTTTTTATTCATTTTTCAATGTAATCTTACAACTTTATTTAAACCGTCATCAATATTTCACACCAAGTTACATTGTAACATTTAATAACATTATTTTTAACTTATTTCTTAGTACCTCTTCCCCCCCCCCCACCCCGCTTATACCTCCCCTCCCCTCCCTTCTATCTTCCTTTGTTTACCCTTCCTTTTCTCAGTTCGTACCGTGGTTATTTATCTTTTCCCTTATATTCACCCCTCTCTCCCTTCCTACATTTCCCCATCACCCTGTTTACTCCTTCTATCCTCCATTCTTCAAACCAATACCACGTGTGTTTATATTTTCTTATGTTGTGCTCTCTGTGTGCTGCTATTGCACATAGATTCCATACCTGTTCCAGTTTTCCCACTACTTCCTCCAAAGGTGGTGTTTTGATATTCTTCCACCACCTAAGAAGGATCATTCATGCAGTTATTATATAGTAGGCTAGGAACATTGTTAACTCCTCATTTTCTCCTTCCGTATCTTCATTTAAGGCAACCATGGCTGGGGTTAATTTGGTGTGTACTTGGTGATCTCTCCATATAATACTTCTACTTCTTTCCAAACTCTTTGTACTTTTGGACAACTCCAGATCATATGTATCAAGTCTCCTGTGTTTCCACATCACTTCCAGCACTCATTTGAGCTTTCAGGGTATATAACCTGTATTCTAACTGGGGTCCAATATATTCGTAAACGTACTTTTAAACTATTTTCCAAGTACGGTGTCCCTGGTGCAAGCCTGTATGTTCTTTCCCATCTGCATAGGCCCCAAGGCCCTGGCACCTCTTCTTCCCATCTCTTTTGACTAGTTGGTATGTTCCCCCCCCCCCCTACTTTTGCATTTAGCATTTTATATAGTTTGGAAATCAATACTTTTTGTGAGTTTTGCTTTCCCATTAGCTCTTCCAATGGTGTGGGTTTTGCCTGTAAGTTTTGTCTTATCTCATTTTGCTGTAGGAAGTACCAAATTTGCACGTAAGCATAATAATCTGTTTCATCTAATTGATATTACAGTTGCAATTCCTCAAATGACATAATTTTTCCCTCTTTTCCCACCAGTTGGCCTATTCTTTTCAATCCTTTTCTTGCCCATCCCTCATATGCTTTCATTGTTTTCCCTGGTATGAACTCTCCTATTCCTCGGATAAATGTGTCTTGAGTATTCTCCCCCCCCCCCCCCCAGGTGTCTTCTCCATTTTTTTTGCATATTTGGAGGGTTAGCTCATTGTGAGGGGTCTCCTCTCCCTCCCCTTTTGTACGTTCTGTGGGGTCCCAAATCCTTGCCTCCATATTTCCCTCCTCTTCTGCTTCCATTTGTAGCCAGTATGGGATGTCGTCCCCCCCCCCCTCCCCTTCCCTCCACGTAAATATTGCCCTAATCTATGGCACTGCATAGTAGTTGGTCAAACATGGTACCCCAATTCTCCCTCTTCTTTCTGCTTGTACATAATATTTCTTGCCACCTTTGGGAATTTTCCCTCCCATATAAACTGCATGATTATGTTTTAGAGCTTTTTTATTTCCCCTTTGGGTACCTGGCATGGCAGGGATGCAAACATAAACAATATGCATGGTAGCACATTCATTTTCACTACTGCTATAAGTCCCAACCAAGCCAGGTGCAGTCCTGTCCATTTAGAGAAGTCCCTCTTAATATTTCCTGTCAAAGATTTGTAGTTCCAGTTTTTAATATTCTCAAGGGGTTTCCCTATTTGTATGCCCACATATCAGAAGTGTTGGCCCACCCATTTAAATTTGAAGTGTTTTCTGAAGCTTTCCTCATGGTTCTTTGGTAAATTAAATCTTAAAACTTCGGTCTCGCTATAGTTTATTTTATACCCCGCTATTCCACTCAATCTCTTTATTACTCCCAGCAGTATTGGTAATGTGGTTAGGGGTTGTCTCAGAGCGAAGATAATATCATCAGCAAAGAGAGCTATTTTTGTTTCCTGCCCCCCCCTCCTGCACTTGCACCCCCTTTATATCTGTTTCCTGTCTAACATACTCAGCCAATGGCTCAACTGCTAGAGTGAATAGGAATGGTGACAGCGGGCATCCTCATCGTGTTCCCGTGCTAAGTTAAAACTCTCTGAGTATCCTCTGTTCACTCAAACCCTTGCTTGTGGGTGTGCGTAAAGTGCTTTTATCCATCTTAAAAAAATATATTTTTTTATTTATTTATACTGCACTGTTTAGAATCAGTGTGGTTTACATGTATACTAACAGGTACTTTTTATTCCCTTGTCCCTGAAGGGCTCACAATCTAAGTGTACCTGAGGCAATGGAGGGTTAAGTGGCTTGCCCAAGGCCTCAAGGAGTGGCCATGGGGCTAGAGACCCCAGTCCCTCTGGCCTGAAGTTGCTTGTCCCCATGTGGGAATTGAACCCCTGGCCTTCTGGCCTGAGGTAACCTGTCCCAACCACTGTCCCACTCCTCCCTCAAAGGCCCATTTGTTCTAATATGTGAAACATGTACTGTCACTCCACTCAGTCAAATGCTTTTTCCACATCCACTGCTACTAATATGGCTTGTTCTTCTGACTTTTGGAGGTGCCATGTAATATTTATCTAACAAGGCTTATATACCACTTTTCTACCAGCCAAAGGTATATAGGCCAGTATATATATTTTTCCCTTGTCCCCAAAGAGCTCACAATTTTTGGTTTTGTACTTGAGCCAATGGAGGGTTAAATGGCTTGCCCAAGGAGCACCTGTAGGACTAGAAACCCCAGTCCTTCAAGCCCAAAGTTGCTGTCCTCTAGCAGGATTCAAACCCCTGGCCCCCAGGCTAAGGCAACTTGCCCCAACCACGAGGCCACTCCTCTCTTAATAGCTTCTTAATGTTATCACTTTCTTGTCTCTCCTTCACAAACCCTGTTTGATCTTTATGGACCAGTTTGGATATTACATCCTGAATGTGGTTAGCTAATACCTTTGCCAATATTTTTGCATCTAAGTTATTTATTTTTTTATTTTATTTTACTTTCTTATATACCGCACTCTTTAGTATCAGCGCGGTTTACATGGAACAAGTTAATCAGTGATATGGGCCTGTAAGGGCTATGCACTATCTTGTCATTGCCTGGTTTGGATAAGATGGTAATACCTGCTTTCATAGATTTCGGGATCCCCTCTTTCTGAAGTACCTTACTGAAAACTTGAGTTAGAATCGGTGTTACTTGATCCATGATTGTTTTATAGAATTTTGCCGTGAATCCATCTAATTCCAGAGCCTTGGCTGATTTAAGATACTTAATTGCTATTTTAACTTCCTCTTTGCTAATTTCCCACCCTATTCTCTTCTCCTCCTCTGGTTCTAGGCTTTTCAGATTGCACTCGTTTAAAAATGCTGTTTCCTCCTCTAGTCCACTTGTTATTTCACTCTTCTATAGATTTTCATAGTACTCTCTGAACACCTTGCTGATCTCTGAGTGGTGAACCATTTCTCATTTATTATTTCTAATCCCCTCTATATATGCCACTTGCCTTTAAGCCTTCAAATGACTGGCTAAGATCTTACCTGCTTTATTCCCCCCTTCAAAGTGGGCTTGGCACAGTACTGCTAATCTATATGCGATCTCTTGGGCTCTCAGTTTACTCAATTCTTCTGTCACTTTGAATAAATCCGCGATTATATCTGGGTCATTATCCCTTTGATGTCTCCCCTCTAATTCTATCTTTTTCAGAAGTTCTTTTTCTAATTTTTCTTTCTCCTTCTTATTCCTGTCCGCTAGGCTGATAATTTCCCTCTGACCACTGCCTTCAGCCTGTCCCATATCGAACCCAGCGCCACCTCATCATTTAGGTTGAAGTGGAAATATTCTTGTATCTCTTTTTGGAGCTTGTCTATTTCATTATCTTCATCTAATAATGTGTCATTTAGTTTCCAAAATTTGATTCCTTCATCTTTCTCCTCTAAATTGAATACTACACTAACAGGTGCATGATCTGTCCATGTTATCATATCCTGGTCTACCTCTTGGACTTTTGATATCCATTTCCCACTTCCCCATATCATATCCAGTCTGCTGTATGTCCCATGTGTATGTGAATAGAATGTGTATTTACATTCACCTGGGTGTCTGCATCTCCAAATGTCTATCAGTCCTAACCTCTCCTTTAGCTTCTTCAAAGGTAACCTATCCCTTCGACCCCCACTTGCTTGTCCTCCACTGTTACCTAGTCTTGGGTTACTAGTTAGATTAAAATTTCCTCACAACAGTATTGGAATATCTCCCAGTTCTCCCAGTTCTTTTAGTACCTGGTACTCGTTGGGGCCATATAGGCTTATTACCCAGACCTCCTCTTCTTCTATGCGCAGCTTAACCCCCACCCATTTCCCTTCCTTAATCCTGTGTTCTCCTACTATTGTATGTTGATACGTTTCTTGTATTAGAATCCCTACTCCTCCTTTATGGGGATTTGCTCTTTGTCCTGCTAATATGACTATGGGATAGTATCTTGAGGTTAGCATATATTCTTGTTCCACCCTTAGGACTCAGAGAATGTCTGCATTTAAGCATCTACCTTCTCTTTCTATTAAGTGTCTTTTGTGCCATATGTGTAATCCTTTAGCATTTATTGTGGTTATTGTTAGTTGTTTCTTGGTCCTGTTTATTGCATTTTTTGTTCTTTTTCTCCCTTGTTCTCTTCCCTTATTTTTGTTATTCTCACCCCTCCTTCCCCCTCTCCTTTCCCCCCTCCCCTCTCCCCCCTCCCCTCCCCTCCTCCTCCCCCTTTCCCCCTCCCTTCTACTCCCTCCCCCCTCTTCACCCGCCCCCCCTTCCACCTCTCTATCCAGAGGTGATATCTGGAGTAGTGCACCACCTGACTTCCTTTCCCTTCCCCTTCCTGCTATCCCTCCTCTTATTCTTCCCTCTCTCTCCCCCCTTTCCCCTCCTCTTCCCCTTTCTCTATCTCCCCCATACCTCCCTTGTAGTATGTTTTTTCCTTTTTTTTTGTCCCATAATAGTCTACTCTTCCATTCACAATTTTGTCCCACCCTTAGGTCCCTCCTATTTACCCTTACCCAGTCCCCTCTTATTTCCTTTGACCCATTCTCTCCCTTCCCATAGTTTAACATCTCAATAAATATAAGGACATTTTCCCTCTCCCTTACACCTTAATCTGCATACTCTACAGTTAACACTTTTTGGTAATAAGTACATAGAACCTTATTTCTCTAGTGTCCTTCCTGCTCTTCTGTCTTCTTGAAGCGAAATATCACTCTTTTTAGTCTTTTTGATATGTTGATATTCTTAAATGTTTAGATCCATCTTTATCGTCCATACCTCTTCTCTCTCTCTGTTCTTGATATGTTCCACTAATTTTGTTTATTTCTTATCGCTGTACTCTTCTCTGTTTCGGACTCTCTCTCTCCTTCTCTTGTCTTGTGGGGGTTCCTTGTTGATGTACCCCTACCTCTTGAAGTGCTTGATTGGCATCCTCAGTTGTGCGTACCTGCCATACTTTCCCTCTCTGGGTAAATGTTAGTCCAAAGGGGTATAGTCATCTATATTTTATTTCTGCCTCTCTGAGGGCTTGCGTTATTGGTTGCATTGGCCTCCTTCATTGCAGGGTACCAGCAGATAGATCCTCATATACTGACACCAGGTATCCCTGCCATTTAAAGGTCCCTAGACTTCTCATTTTTGCTGCTATGTGCTCCTTCAATCTGTAGCCTGTCAGGCAGATGATAATGTCTCTGGGTCTATTCATTCTCGTTGGGCCCTGTGCCCTATGCGCTCTATCTATTAATATGTCCTCCAGGGTTACTTCTTCCTCCACTCTTCTTAGCACTTCCGAACACACTGCGACTGCCATTCTTGCACTGTCTTGAAATTCTTTACTTCTGGTATTCCTCAGATACGTAGATTGTTCCTTTGAGAGCGATTTTCCAGGTCCTCTAATTTATAGTGAATTGTATCTTGCCATTTTTCCGCTTTGGCTATCCACTGGTGAATTTCTTCTTGCTGCTTTTCTGCCTCCTGTAATCTACTTTCATGATCTCCTGTTTTGTGTGTAAACTCTGCAATGTCCTCTTTTAGATTCCCAATGAGTTCTCCCAGTTCCATTTTAACTGCCTGTACTTCAGTTTTTATCTCTGCAAACCATTTTTGCATTTCTAGCTTTGTGATATTCTGTAGGGTTTCTCCCCCTTGTTCATAGGTACTTATTCGTGCCTGTGTGTCAGCTTGCTCTGTGTTCTCAGGCTGTCGCGAGTCACTTACCACCAAGTTATTTTCACTGCTGCCCCCACTTGCCCCTGCATAGGTGTATTCTCATAAGTCTACCACTTTCTTTTGTGTCGTCATTGTGTCCCTTTTTTGCCCGATTTTCTGGGGCTGTGGTTTAGTTGTGAAGTTTGCATCTCTTGGAGGTGTTCTGCTTGTTTTATTTAGCTTTGGCTCTGTATCCAGTGTCTTAAACAGTCCACTTGTTCGGTGACGCCACTTTCCTCAACTCTTAAAGTCCTTTTTTGGGTTCACCCAACTTCTCTCCACACTGTTTTCACCAGTTGTAAAATGGAGACCTATGGCCAGTCCCCCAGTCTTGCTCTTTATTTCTAATATTGATTTTGAGTCACCGTTACCTCTTGTATTGTCCGCTCGTTCCTCCCCAGCTGTTGCCTAGAGGTTTTGGGCCCCTCCGGTCGCCATCTTGTCTTACCTGTGGTACTCAGGCTGGGCTTTTTCGTATGTGGACTCATGAGTCTCCTGCTTGTTTGTGGTCATTCGTTCTCTGCTCCCTTTGCTGTCTGGGACTTCTGCCCTTCGTTTCGGCACTTTTTGGTCATTCTTAAGAACATAAGATATGCCATACTGAGTCAGACCATGGTCCATCAAGCCCAATATCCTGTTTCCAACAGTGGCCAATCTAGGTCATAAGTACCTAGCAGTTTCCCTAAAAGACACAGGTTCCACAATGCTTATATTGCGTCAAGCAGTGATATCCTGGGTCCCTTTTAATAATGGTTTATGGACCTTTCCTCCAGGAACTTTTCCAAACCTTTTTTTAACCCAGCTACACTAACAGCTTTTACTACATCCTCTGCTAACAAATTCCAGAGTTTGATTACACGTTGAGTGAAAAAATATTTTCTCTTATTAGTCTTAAATAGGTTGCCCTGTAGCTTCATTGCATGTCCCCTAGTCTTTCTATATTCTGATGAGGTAAACAATTAATCTACATTTACCCGTTCCACTCCATTCATTAATTTATAGACTTCTATCTTATCTCTCCTCAGCGTCTCTTTTCCAGGTTGAAGAGCCTTATCCTTTGTAGCCTCTCTTCATTGGGGTATCCTTCCATCCCCTTTACCATTTTGGTGGCTCTTCTCTGTACCTTTTCTAATAACGCTATATCCTTTTTAAGATACAGCGACCAGAATTGTACACAATACTCAAGGTGGGGGTCAAACCATGGAACGAAACAGAGGCATTATAATATCCTTTGTTTTATTTTCCATTCCTTTCCTTATTTATTTATTTAATTCTCTTATATACCGCGCTATTCTGCATCAGTGCGGTTTACATTGAACAAACTGAAATTACATTGAACAGGGCATTATAACTTGGAGATAACTATTTTACAGGGAACATGGGCTATGGAGGGTTAAGTGGCTTGCCCAAGACCACAAGGAGCACCTGTGGGACTAGAAACCCCAGTCTTTCCGGCCCTAGGTTGCTGTCCTCTAGTGGGATTTGAACCCCCAACCTTCCGGCCTGAAGTACCTTGCCCCAACCACTAGGCCACTCCTCCATGATACCTAGCATTCTATTTGCTCTCTTGGACGCCGCTGCACACTGAGCCAATGGTTTTAATATGTTATCCACGATGACGCCTAAATCTTTTCTCAGAGAGGTTTCATTCAACTTTTAGCAGGGTCGGCGCCAGAGCAATTCCCTCATGCCACCATCAGGCAAGGTGACATCACTTCTTCCTCGCCATTTTATTTATTTATTTATTTATTTATTTATTTACATTCTCTTTTATACCGCGCTATTCTGCATCAGTGCGGTTTACATTGAACAAACTGAAATTACATTGAACAGGGCATTATAACTTGGAGATAACTATTTTACAGGGAACATGCCATTGCCTTTTCTACCTGTTTATCTACCTTAAGATCATCAGAAAGCCCTGCAACGAGTCTCCACACATGGCTTCAAATCTCCCTCGTGTCGCTCCTGATTCTCAGCCCTTGTTGCTGAAGTGTTTTCTGGATGAAACTCTGAAATAACATAGGGAAATTGCTTTATCTGGGTTTCCTTGTGCTCTCTGCTTGTTGTTTATTTCAAAGGTCTAGAAGCAGCAGTGCTGTTCCCCAGTGTCAGTGGAGGTTTCCTTGGTGTGAATCCTTGATTTTAAGCCTGAATAAAAATAATTTCAGCTGCTAATTCCTTATCGTCCCTCCAGTCCAGTCCCAAATCTCTGGGGTTTAGCACCTCCTCCATCAGCTTGGAGACTGAGTAACCTCATTCTTCTGATGACACCGGTACTAATACCACAGGGACCGCCTCCTCGCTCCAGTTATCTCAGTCTCCAAGCAGCTGGAGGGTGATGAGCCCAGAGGTTCAGGCCTCATTTGAGGGACAATTAAGGAGTTTATAGAGAGTACTTTAAGCAAATTTAGTTCTAAGTGAAAGGGGGGGGGGTATTAAAAAAAAAGAATTTGGAATTAGGCTTAAGAGGATGCTGTGCTGAGGGGCGCCCCCCTTCCCCCCCCCCCCCTTTCTCTGGGGTTTCATCAGCGCACAGAAGGTAAACGTGGAATCAGAAGAAGTGCTCCGGCTCCCAAACCCACGGTAATGGGTGAGGAGCCGGGGTTGTGAGGATCGCAGCACGCTGTGGTTTCCCCTATAGATGGGCGGAGAGACCAGCGTTCGCTGAAGCAGCTGCTCCTCCAGTCTGTTTTCTTCCCGACGTTGATGCCGCCATTACGGCCGAGCACGGGGGGGACAGGACGCATCCATAGCAGACAGAGCAAGGTAAGGGGGCTCTAAATACAGTGGTGGCAGCTGGGATGTGAGGCGCGATTTCGGGCCTGCCAAAAGCAGGCCGAGCCGCGTGCTAAATGCGCAGGAAGCAGCAGTTTCGCGGTCTATGAATCGGGAGTTACAAGAAGGGCCCGGTGACTGTGGGAACCTTATTTTTTGATTTGGTTAGCTGATTTTTGCTGGGGTTACTGTGAGGTAGGCTCCAGATAAATTTGAGTGTTTTGAAAAAAAAATAAAACTCCCTTTTTTTACCACAGCAGATTCTAACGGTACTGCCTTTAAGAAGCTGCAGTTTGTTGGCTATTCAGATCCTCAGGTTAAGAGGCAAAGTGGCAAGAGACAGTAATCACCTAGACGGGATGCCTTCCAAGCCACAGTGCTCACTCTGTGGCACTCGAAGGGGAGCGGTGTCAGATACAGGTGTGTGTAGGGGGTGCATCCAAGAGTCAAACTCGGTGGAGCAGGATTTGGACGTAGGTGTAGAGAGTCAGAAAGGGGCAACCGTAACCCAGCCGGAGCCTGTTTCCCCCTCTTTGCCACCGATAGAGCCGGTGGCAGGGCCTTCCTCCGCTCCGGATCTCTCCCCTTCACCGTCGCTTTTGCCAGGTGGATTGGCGGCGTTGTTTTCTCCAGAGTTTGTGACGCTGCTTCAGCAGGCCTTCGGTGGCACACAGAAAGGGCCAGGAGCCAGTCCTGCAGAGGGGGAACCGGGTGGAAAACGTCCGGGGACCCCCTTGGGATTAGGGACTGGTGGAGTCCTTTCTAAAAAGCCTAGGAAAGAGCGGCTAGAGCCGTCTGAGGCCTCAGAAGACATCTACTCAGAGGAAGTGGATCCGGACTTAGAAATAGAAGACGAGTTAGAGGAAGGAGAGCTCACGGAGCAGAAGGACCAGGCTAGAGTGGTTCGCGTTTTCCGGCAGGACGAATTACCGACGCTGATTGCAGAAACGCTTAAGGTGCTTAATATGCCGTCCATGGGGCTGGCTGAGGATGCCACCTTGGAAGATCCGTTGTTGCAGGCCATTCGGAAAACTCAAAGGGCCTTCCCGGTGCACAGAGTAGTGCGGGAAATGATTCAGGAAGAATGGGACATGCCCGAGGCAGGTCTTAAAGGGTCCAGGGTTATGGGCCGCCTTTACCCATTGGTGGACCAGGATCGAGAGTTATTTAGATCTCCGAAGGTGGATGCAGCGGTCTCATCAGTTACCAAGAAGACCACAATCCCGGTGGAAGGTAGTGCCGCTCTCAAGGATGCACAAGACAGGAAGCTCGACACCTTGTTGAAACAGGTTTTTGATGTCAATGCTCTATCCATTCAAGCATCTATTTGTGGAGCATGGGTGGCCAGAGCCTGTCTTCGCTGGTCTCAGCGGATTCGGGGAGAGCAGATGGAGGAGTCGACCGGAGAGGCAGCCAGGTTGGAATCCAGGGCTGCTTGTTTGGCCGACATTCATTATGACCTCATTCGAGGTTTATCAAAAAGTATGGCATCTATCATAGCAGCAAGACGGTATCTTTGGCTGCGTAATTGGGCAGCAGATGCTTCCTCCAAGGCAAGGCTTGGTAAGCTTCCATTCAGGGGTAAGCTACTTTTTGGGGAAGATTTAGAGAAGCTGGTAAAAGATCTAGGGGAATCCAAGGGTGGAATGTTGCCTGAGGACAAGCAGAAACAGGGGCGTCCAATCCCGACGACCAAGGGTCAGCAGAGGGAGTTTTGCCGTTTTCGTTCCCCACTATTTGGGCAATTTCAAAGAGGACATTTCCCCCTTATAGGAACCAGGGATTTCAAGGATTTCGAGGGGCAGGCAGAGGATTTGCTGCCTCCTCTTCCTCAAACCTTAGAAAGTCGCAATGAAGCCAGGAGGACCCAGGTAGGACAAGTGCCCATGGGGGGTTGGCTATGGGATTTCTATCCAGCCTGGGTCCAAATCACATCAGATCAGTGGGTGTTGGAGGTCATTTGAGACGGATATGCTCTAGAGTTTCAACGCCCGATGGTCGAGTCTTATGTTCAATCGCCTTGCAAGGCCCGCGACAAGTACAAAGCAGTACAGGAGACCTTGGACAGGCTACTGGACCTCAAAGCAGTGGTGTCAGTACCTCCAGACCAGTGTGGCTGCGGTCGGTACTCCATTTACTCTGTGGTGCCAAAAAAGGAAGGCTCCTATCAGCCAATTTTAGATCTCATGGGAGTAAATCGCTGTCTCAGAGTAACTCACTTTCATATGGAAACTCTAAGATCGGTCATTGTAGCCGTAAGAAAAGGGGAGTTTCTGACTTCTCTGGATTTGTCGGAAGCTTACCTGCACATTCTGATTTATCTGGAACATCAGATGTTCCTCAGATTTGCGGTTCTCATGGGACATTTTCAGTTCCGGGCATTGCCGTTTGGTTTGGCAACGGCTCTGCGAATCTTCACCAAGGTGATGGTGGTAGTAGCAGCGGCGTTACTAAAAGAAGGGGTGTTAGTCCTCCCTTATCTGGATGACTGGTTGATTCGAGCAAAGTCCAGGGAAGAGAGCAAGTCGGCTACAGCCAGAGTGGTAGAGTTGTTACAGAGTCTCAGGTGGATGGTCAATGTGGCAAAGAGCAGGTTGAACCCATCGCAGAGTCTAGAGTACCTGGGAGCCCATTTCAATACAAGCGTGGGAAGGGTATTTCTACCTCAGCTGTGGGTGCAGGGGTTAAGAAAGCTAGTCCACAGATTTCTGGGAAGGACGAATCCCATGGTCTGGCATTATCTACAGCTGCTCGGTACCATGGCAGCGACGCTTGATCTAGTACCATGGGCAAGGGCCCACATGCATCCATTGCAGAGATCATTACTAAGAAGGTGGTCGCACCAAGATGACCCACTGTCTCAGAAACTACCCTGTCCATCGGAGACACGTCAGGCTTTTCAGTGGTGGTTGCGTCCAGGAGGTCTGGTAGAGGGATTGCCCTTGGAATCACCCTCCTGAATACCTCTAAAGACAGATGCCAGTCTCGTAGGCTGGGGAGCACACTTCAAAGGATGTTTCACCCAGGGACAGTGGACTGAGTTGGAGAAGGTTTGGTCGATCAACAGATTGGAGTTGAGAGTGGTAACGCTAGCACTTCGAGCCTTTCAACCTTGTCTGCAGGGAAAAGCTATTCGAGTGCTGTCCGACAACGCGACCGCTGTGGCCTACATCAATCACCAAGGAGACACCAGCAGTGTATCACTGGAGGCCGAAGCAGAACAGCTGTTTGATTTGGCCAAGGAAAACCTAATAGCGCTGTCGGCTTCACATGTGGCAGGAGTAGACAATGTGGAAGCCGATTTTCTGAGTCGGGTAAAAGTGGACCCGGGAGAGTGGGTTCTGCATCCAGAAGTATTCGAGATGGTGGTACGCTGTTGGGGGACGCCAGTAATGGATCTGATGGCAGCGTTCGAGTCGGCAAAGGCCAACCGATTCTTCAACAGAAGGAGAGAGAGACTGTCGGAAGGCCTAGATGCTCTCATACAAAGATGGCCAGAAGAACAGCTCCTGAATGTGTTTCCACCTCGGGTGCTGATAGGTCGGGTACTGCAGAGAATAGAAGTGCACAGAGGACAGAATTTTGATTGGCCGAGGCGGCCATGGTATGCAGATTTCATGCGTCTCTTAGTGGAATGGCCATGGCGTCTGCCGGTTCAGAAGGACCTATTGTTCCAGGGTCCGCTGCTCATGCCTCAAGTGGATCGATTCTCGCTTACGGCTTGGCTCTTGAAAGGGCGAGGCTGAGAGCGAGAGGATACTCTTCGGCGGTGATTTCCACTTTGTTGAGGACAAGGCGGAGATCTACCTCTTTGGCTTATATACAGGTATCTGGCGTGTTTTTGAGGCATGGTTCTTGCAGGATGGTTTTGATAAAGGCTTAGCGACAGCATCATTGAGGGTACATTTGGCAGCGCTATCCTGTTTTAGAGGTAAAATAAAAGGGGAGGCGCTGGGAGCGCATCTAGATATTAAGTGTTTTTTGAGAGCAGTGTCTCTTTTAAGGCCGCCATGTAGGCCGTCGGTACCGACATGGGATCGTCATTTGGTACTAGAGGCATTGGTACGCGAGCTGTTCGAGCCTCTATCTACGGCGTCGATAAAAGACCTTACCCTTAAGGTGTTTTTTCTAGTGGCAATATGTTCGGCGCGGAGGATTTCAGAGTTACAGGCTTTGTCTTGCCAAAAGCCTTTTCTGGCCTTTTATGATAGGAAGGTGGTATTGAGACCAGTTCCATCCTTTTTGCCTAAAGTAGTGTTGGCTTTCCGTGTAAATCAAGTAGTGTCTTTGCCGGTTTTTGGGGACGGTAGCAAGGATGCACAGGTGGGTAAATTACATCTATTAGACGTCCATCGAGTGTTAAAGAGATATTTGCGCAGAACAGCAGGTTTCCGCAAGACAGATAGGCTGTTTGTCCTGTTTGGAGGGACAAGAAAAGGGGAAACAGCTTCAAAAGCTTCCATTGCCAGATGGGTCAAAGAGGCTATAACACCAGTATACATTTTGAAGGGTAAGGCAGTACCGGAAGGAATTAGAGCTCATTCGACTAGGGCGCAAGTGGCGTCATGGGCCGAGTACAGTTTGGTTCCGGCTGTTGAAATTTGTAAGGCAGCTACTTGGTCGTCTTTAAATTCTTTTGTTAAGCATTACCGGCTGGATGTTCAGGTGGAAAGGGATACGTGTTTAGGATCAGCAGTGCTTCAGGCTGATCTAGCAGGTCCCTCCTGTTGAATTTTATTGCTGCTCTGTTACATCCCCAGAGGTTCGGGACTGGACTGGAGAGACGATAAGGAAGGTGAAATTAGACTTACCTGCTAATTGTTGTTCCTTGAGGAACTCCAGTCCAGTCCCGCATCCCTCCCTGGTGTAGTTTCCTTTGGAGTATAGCCTGAAGCGATGAGAGGTCATATTTCACTTGGTAAGCTGGAGAAGCAGCTGTGAGAGTTAAGGTCCATACGGGGAGGTTAAGGAATTGGGGATGCGGAAAAGGTCAAGATCCTCCGGGAAAGGGGAGGGCGGCCCTATTCAGTACTAAAGCACATAAGTGCTTTTTTTGGTTAAAGGGAAATGTTTTTCCCCATTCCTTACCTTTATTGTTACAGTTAGTAATATTTGATTATAATGTTTGCTACTTAATTGTTGCTCTGGTGAGTCTGCTTTGTCAATAGGTTACTGGAGCGAGGAGGCGGTCCCTGTGGTATTAGTACCAGTTCATCAAAAGAATGACGTTAGTCTCCAAGCTACTGGAGGAAGTGCTAAACCCCAGAGTTTAGGACTGGAGTTCCTCAAGGAACAACAATTAGCAGGTAAGTCTAATTTCACCTTTGTGTTCCCTGCCAGAGGTTCTATGAATGGCTGATTCTGTGTGGTGTGGCTGAAAGGATGATTGCCTGCTTATGCCAGCTATGACCAATCGCTTACAGCTATTGTTTGAAGTTCCTGATTTTTTTTTTATTGCAGTTGTATGGTGTGAGAGCTGAGCTGGAACGGAGGTTCTTACTGCTCTTTTCCAGTGATTATTGTTGAAGTTGTTGTTAGGAAATCTCTGAAGCCTGGAATCTACTGCATAAAGAATGTGTCTGAGAATGAATAAGAGTTTAAGTGTGAATGTGTTTAGACAGAGCACCCTGATTATCTCTTATTTTGTTAGATACGATGTTGAAGGTAACCACAGCCTCAATGTTCTTTCAAAGGAGAACCACATCTCCTAACATTAGAGTTTTTCTTTATTGTTTTTGTAAGTTAGGGAGTAGGCAGCGATGGATTGAGGGTATCTGCCACCCTAGACAGACCCTCCGTGTTGCCCCTCCCCCCAAACTGCACCTCCATCCAACCCGCCATGCTGCCTTCCTGCCCCCTTGCGCTGAAGCGGTAGTGATGGCTGAGCTGCCGCTTCAGTGCTGCTTCGAGCTTTAAAGAGCCTGTGAGCATGCACACTCATTTTATTTACTTGTTTAAACATTTTTATATGCTGCTTTTCAAGCTATCAAAGCGGTTCACAGGGAACAACAATTTGATACAGAGAACATTGGGAAAGGGGTATGTTGGGAATATTAGAATGAAACAGTCAACTTATATACAGGTTCTCTGGGGATAGGTCGGTGGGGTGGGTTTGAGTTATGGTTGGGTGTGGTAGTTGTGGAATGGAGGATAGGGGAATTGGGATGTTTATGGGTGGGATTTTTGGGTGTCAGTTCCGAAATATTCATGAAAGCGAAGTGTTTTTAGTTTCTTTTGGAATTCAGTTAGGTCATTGATGGCTCTTAGGCTGCTTGGGAGGGCATTCCAGTTTGTGGGGCCATAGATTGAGAAGGTTCTGTTGCAGATAGTCTGTGAGCATTTAGTTTTGCAGATTGGTATGTTGAGTAGGTTTTGGTGCATCTGTCTTCTTGTTCTGGTATCTGGATTCTTCTGGAGGAGAGTTTGTAAGTATTCTGCTGATTGATTGTGAATAGCCTTGAACGTGTTTTTTTTTTGTACTTGATCATTGCTTGGATTGGGAGCCAGTATAGTGTCTTAATACTAGAAGCCCCAAAATGCATTAATTGACACAAATGCATCTTCGAAGTTGTATACCAGCGCCACTGCTAGAACCATGTCAGTCATGTTCCATGACTTTGTTAGCAAGGTCAAGATGTTCAAATATGTGCATCGAAAATTAATGACAGATGCACCACCTAGTGGGAAAATGAATTTATACCTAAAAGCCCCAAAGTGCGTCAATTGACGCACTCAATTGTCTTGAATGCGTCAATTGAGGTACTGTGGGGCTTCTAGGTATAAATTCATGTTCCCACTAGGTGGCGCATCTCAATCACTGTTTACAGTTTTACTCCAACATTACAAACAATAAACACACGATGACATGTAATGACGTCACATACTGCATGTATTTAACAAATAAGTAACTTCACATTAATTCACATCTGCATTTCATGCTAAACACAGTCACCGTGATAATGCGTCAATTGACGCACTTTGGGGTAAAATTCCTTTTGGGGCTTCTAGTGTTAAGAGTGGCTGTGATGTTGTCTTGTCTTTGCGTTCCAGTGGCTAGTTGAGCTGCTGGCTTTTGGGCTAATTGTAGCAGTTGTAATGTATGTTTTGGGAGTCCGTGGAGAATAGAGTTACAATAGTTGAAGTGTGGAGTTATTAGGGTGACATACCATCCTAAAGTGGTTGGCAGCTAGCAGAGGGCATGGAAGGTACTGATTTTGTGGTATACTGTTGAGGTATATACTAAGACAAAACACCCATCTGGGCAGCAGCAGAATGGGACGGTGTTGTAAGCAGAGGATATTTCTGTGACAAATGCAACAACTCTGGAATTAACTGTGCAGAAGAAAGGCTTGGCAAATCTACTTCTGTATCTTGCCTTGAAAACCCAATGGATAGTCACAAAACAAATTGCACTATAGTGCTGGAAGATGAGACCCCCAGGTTGGAAGGCACTCAAGTGGCTACTGGGGATGAGCTGAAGACTTTTCAGAGTAAAGCCAGCATTTATGATGTGGTTGTAGCTGCACATGAAAAGAGAGTCAAAAGTTGCAAAGATATCTTACATATTGGGACATGGAATGTACGAAGCATGAACCAAGGGAACTTGGAGGTGGTCAAGAATGAAATAGAACGTGTACAACTCGATCTGTTGGGTGTCAGTGAACTGAAATGGACTGGCTTTGGACACTTTGCATCTGATGATCATATGGTTTACTATGCTGGAAATGAAAGACAAAGAAGAAATGGTGTTGCATTTATACGTAATTAAGAAAAAACTTGCAAGAACTGTAATGAAATACAATGCAGTCGGTGAACGCATAATTTCTATTCGTCTACGAGGAAAGCCCATCAACACAACTATAATTCAGGTATATGTCCCAACAACAGCTACAGAAGAGAAAGACGTTGATGAGTTCTATTAACAAGTACAAGTTGAAATTGACAGAACATGCAGACAGGATACCCTGATAGTCATGGGTGACTGGAACGCAAAAGTTGGCAAAAAAGAAGGCAAAGTGGTTGGAAAATATGGACGGCAACAGAAATGAAGCTGGAGAAAGACTGATAGAATTCTGCAAAACTGAATAATCTATTCATCTCAAACACCTTCTTCCAGCAACACAAGGGCAGACTGTACACATGGACTTCACCCGATGGATTATACAGAAATCAAATTGACTGCATCTGTGGAAGACAACAATGAAAAAGCTCGATAACATCAACAAAGATAAAACCTGGAGCTGACTGTGGTACAGATCACCAACTACTAGTATTCTACAGATCACCAACTACTAGTATGCAAATTCAAGCTAAAGTTGGAAAAGAGCAAGCCATTCATGAATGTAGGAAAATATGACCTTGAGAATATACCACTGGAATTTAAAGACTGCCTGAGAAATCTATTTGCTGCTTTAGATGCAAATGACAGAGTTCCAGAAGAGTTATGGGATGATATCAAGAAGGTTGTTTTGGAAGAAAGCGATAAGTATCTACATAAGGTGAAAAAGCAAAAATGGCCGAAATGGATGACTGAAGAAACTCTGAAAATTGTCCAGAAACGCAGAGAAGCTAAAGCCAGAGGAGAAAGAAAGGCAATCGCAGAACTCAACAGAGATTTCCAACGTGCAGCAAGACAGGACAAGGAAAAGTACAACAATGGCACATGCAAGGAAATAGAATCAGAAGCTATTAGAGGAAGAACAAGATCAGCTTTTCTAAAGCTACAAGAGTTAAAGAAAAAAATTCCAGCCTCGAATTGGAATGCTACGAGATTCTCAAGGATCCATGCTGAATGATGCTGAGAAGATCAAGAAAAGGTGGAAAGAATATACAGTCATTATATCATAAATATCAAGTGGACCAACAGCTGTTTCAACCTAAACCTTATGATCAGGAACCATTGGTGATGAAAGAAGAAGTCAAAGCAGCATTGAAAGCTTCATCAAAGAACAAAGTACCGGGCTTTGATTTGTTGGGTGTGGTCTATGAGGTAGGAGTGGAACCATGCTAGAGGAGTTTTTGATATCTCAATTTCCTTAAGGCATTCGGTGAGTTTGTTATGATTTATGGAGTCGAATGCGGCTGAGATGTCTATGAATATTAGTATAAAGCCTTGTTCTGTTTTTTCCAGTCCTTTGATCAGTAGCGAGGTAAGTAGGGTTTCTACACTATGACCAGATCTAAACCCATGTTCCTGTGGATCGAGGGGGGCAGATGTGTTGATGTATTCCTGTAGCTGCCTCAACACTGAAAAAACCTACCCTGGACCCTAATGACCCTTCATCATACAGAACCATCACCAGCCTACCATTTACAGCCAAGATCATTGAGAAAACCATCCAGTACCAATTTCAAGACCATATCGATAGACATAGCCTTCTGGATTCACAACAACATGGATTCTGTCCACACCATGGATAAATACTCTAATCCAAGGAATGCAGCACATTAACCAAGGCTTCTTATTAATCTTCTTAGACATCTCTTCGGCCTTTGACACTATAAACCACCACATCCTCCTGCAATATCTCTGAAACAGAATTCAAGGCAAGTACTTAAATGGTTCACATCCTACCTCACAGATAGACACCAGTAAATAAAAATTGGACAAAACACCTTCACCCCATACAAACAAACTCAAGGAGCCCCCAGGAATCCACCCTCTCCGCAATCCTATTCAACCTCTACCTTCAACCGCTCTGCACAATCTTAAGACCACATAACCTCAACATGCACATTTATGCCGATGATATCATGATCTATGGACTAATCAACACAAACCAACCCTCACTATATGCCCACCAGAAATGTTTCAGCGACATAACCAACTGGCTAAAAGACAACAACCTTCAAATCAACTACAATAAAATAGAGATCTTCTATATAACGAAAGACACCGCCTTTGTCCCCCCCTTCAATAACACTGAACAACATAACAATTAAAATCCAGACTGACGTCACATACCTTGAAATCACCCTCGATCAACACCTCACATTCAAAACCCACATTAACAAAATCACTCGGACAATATGCTACAAAGTGAAGACACTGCACGCCTCCGATCACTCCTAGAGCCAACAGATTTCCATACTGTGCTACAAGCCTCCGTCATATCTCTCCTGGATTACTGCAATGCTATTTACCAAGGCCTACCACAATCCACACTCCTGTCCCTGCAAACAGCTGTCCACTCAACAGCAAGGACTCTAAAAGCAGCAGCAAGACACGACCATATCACACCTATACTCAAGCAACTCCACTGGCTTCCACTACAGAGCCAAATAAAATTCAAAGCTATCATGCTATCTCATAAAGCGATTCACTCCGACCCCCCCCCCCCCAACACACACACACCTCCACATGCTACTTCAGACCTCCCAACCACACAGATCTAGATGGACCTCCACGATGAACACCTTCATTATCCCCCACATCAGAACCAAATCCAACCAGCAAGCATGTAAACAAGCCTTCCAACTGTATGCACCCTCGCTATGGAACACTCTACCGGACCAGCTAAGGAACATCACAGACCTCAAAACCTGCAGAAAACATCTGAAGACACACCTATTCACAGAGCATTTCAGCCCTATCACATAGCCCCTCCCCCCAGAAAGAACATAACCAGATGATTATTACTATCACTGTACATAGTTTATAATTGTTTATGGTTATGAACTCAAGACCTATCAATTGCATGATGTATATAGTTTAAGACGTTGTTATAATGTATTTTCACATTTGTTACCTGTAAACTGCCTTGAAATGGTGAAGGGCGATATATAAATACAGCTAATTAAAAACAAAATAAAAAATAAATAAAATAGTTGGAGTTGTACAGTTTTTCGATGATTTTGACTAGAAAGTGTATGCTTGCAATTGGACTGTAGGAGCTTGGGAGGGTGGCATCGAGGAAGGTGTCCTTTAAGATGGGTCTTGTAGAGGAGGTTTTGAGATTTGTGGGTATGTGACCTTATGTGAGAGATAAGCTGACTGCCACTTCTTAGGGGGCAGCGATGCCACCCACCGGAGTCTGCCACCCTAGGCAACTGCCTAGTTCACCTACTGGACAAGCCGGACCAGGGAGTAGGGGGTTCCCACAGCCAGTGCAAAGATATGAGGCATCCTAGGCAAACCCTCAATCCTGCTGCCCCCTCTGCTTCCACTCTCGCCCCCATTGCCGCCACTGCTGTCCTTTACCTGGGACCTGCAGCAGTGGCAATGGCATTTAAACAGCAACAGAGTGCTTACTTGAACTCTCTGACGCTGAATTGCTCTTCTTGCTCTCTGTGACCTGCCGCTTCCACCCCATCCAAGGCAGAGTTCCTGTTTGCATTGGGGTGCTTCCACCCCTGTGAAAACAGGAAGTCGGTGTTGGAGGGGGCAGAAATGGCAAATCACAGAGAACAGGAAGAGCAATGCAGCATCAGAGGGTTTGGGTAAGTGCTACGTTATTTATTTATCTAACAGGTCTTATATACTGCTTTTAGACCAAAGCAGTTTACAGAGAAAGTAAACAAACTCAAGTGAGTTACGGTTACATAGAACTTAAGGATACTGGTAACTTGGAGTTAACAATGTGGATGGGGATTAAACTTATTTCAATACAGAGGGTGTTACCATTCTTGCGGTAAAATGTTACATATTACGTCAGTCCTATAGTGTTCAATGAAGAAGTGGGTCTTTAGCATCTTTTTCAGGTCTTGTATTGTCTGAGCTGATCTTATGGGTTCTGGCGGAGAGAGCGTACAGTTACAAGGCAGGTTTTGGGGAAGCGGCTGGCTGCCGAGCCTCGGTGCTTTATCCGGAGTATTTTCTTCATCTGTTTCCGCCACACCAGGAGTGTCTGGGGGGGAGGGTGTTCATCTGGTGTTCCTGGGGATGGCAGCTCAGTCAGCGGTACAGCGCATGCTTGCAAGCAGTGGTTCCGACCTGTGTGTTTCAGTTCGGCAGGCCAGGTTCAGTCTTCTGGGGGTTTTGCCATTGGTGTAGTAAGCAAGTGAGCAAGGATGCTTGTCAGCTTCAATGGAGGAGCGGAAAGAAGACAAAGGGGAGTTGAGTGAGGAGGAGCTTTCTGGTCTGGTGGCTCCTGCGGTTTCGGCGGGAACTGCAGCCATTTTGCCTCAGACACTTTTAACGGCACAGCAGATTAAACATGGCAAATCTCGGTCTAAATCAGTGGGAAACATAGCTTCAGCACCAAGCTCAGGGCCTGAAGGGGTTGTTGGGAAGAAGGCTGGGTTTTCTGCAGGTTTCATACTTTCATTGCACAAGGCTTATTGCCTTAAGAGGAAACAGGTTGCCTCCGGCCAGGGCAAGAATGTGTTAGACCCCCTGCACATACCAGATGCTCTGGTCTTAGGAATGCTGAAGATGGAGGAGTGGCTTGGGGGACCCCCGCTAATTAAGAAATGAAAAAGGGAGTTGGATGCCTGGCTGGCTTATGACTCACCACCTTCGCAAGCCTCGGATGAGCTAGGAGAGGGTCCATCAGATCTTTGGGGCGATCAGGGGCCAGAGGAATTAGAGGATGGGGAAATCCCTCCAGGGGAGGACCCTAATGTCTTCAGAGTATTCCATAGGGAGAAGCTGGCTACCCTCATTGCCCATTCCCTGGTGGCATCAAACATTGTCCAGCCGATGGCGGCTTAGGATGAACCTCTGGAGGATCGTTTGCTACAGAATTTCAGGGGAACACAGATATGCTTTCCAATGCATAGGGTAATCAAGAAAATGAGTCAGAATGGGAATGCCCAGAGGTGACCCTGAGAGGGGACAGAGCACTAGGTCAGCTATACCTAATCCACAGGAGGAGCGTGACCTTCTCAAGATGCCTTAGGTAAATGCGCTGGTTTCAATGGACACAAAGACCACCATCCCAGTGGAAGGTGTAGGGGCGCTTAAGGATCTCCAGGATCACAAGCTGGAGTCTCTCCTTAAACAGGTTTTGGATACTAGTGCCGCCACATGTGAGCTTTCTTGCTTTATAGGGTAGCTCCCTAATTAGCTACACTTGGAAAACACTTAAAAGAAGTTAACTGCTTTTTATCTGAAAGGATAAAAAGACAAAGTCCCTGTCTGTCCCTAAGCTATCCTTTCAGATAAAAAGCAGTTATTTTATCTATTTATGTAAATAAATAAATAAAATAACTGCTTTTTATCTGAAAGGATAGCTTAGGGACAGACAGGGACTTTGTCTTTGATAGGTCTCTCTTTTATTTCGACAGGTACCAAAACTCCAACAACTGATGAATGGCAGGGAAAAATCATATTGCCAGAGCTGTTGCCCCCATTACAGCTTCTGCCTCTGTCCAGACAGAGATCCATATGCCAGTTGAAGGACTGGTTCCATGTACAGGATGCTTGCATGCTGAAGCTCTCAGAAAACAAGTGGAGGAACTCAGGGACAAGATGGTGAGGATGAGGAACATTCAAGACAGTGAAAAGTACATTGATGAGATGCTCCTTGAAACATCCAAGCTGTCCAACAGAGGTGAAGATGGGAGCCTGCAGAATGGCCAAAGCTGGACATGAGTTACCAGGTGCTTCAGAATCACCAATCTAACTCCTCCAGCCCTTGAATTGAAGAACTATTATGCAGCCCTGGAAGTGGAGGAGGTGAAAGCATCCTAGGAAAGGCAAGAACCAGAGCTCAAGCAATGACCACAAGGAAGCGAAGAGTAGTGGTGGTTGGTAACTCTCTTCTGAGGGGTACTGAGGCATCCATCTGCTGACTAGACTTGATGTCCAGAGAGGTGTGCTGTCTGCCAGATGCCAAAATCTGAGATGTTATGGAGCATTTGCCGAGACTCATCAAGCCTACTGACTATTATCCAATGTTGCTCATCCACGTCGGCACTAATGATACTGCCAGGTATCCCTCTGAGCATATCAAAAGTGACTTAATGGCTCTTGGACAGAGGGTGAAGCAGATAGGTGCGCAGGTAGTGTTCTTTTCCATCCTCCCTGTTGAGGATAAAGACAAAGTACTACGACCCCTACGGAATGTACTAGAGCCATGTGACTTCCGTTCAGTTGCTCAAGCGCTCATCATGCCTCACCTCGACTACTGCAACTCCATCTTACAGGGTCTACCAAAGAAAACGACCAACATATTACAACTGGCACAACACGTAACAGCAAGGATCATCATGAGAACAAGCGTCACTGAACATATCACACCTGTATTGATGGAACTGCACTGGCTCCCAGTCGCTGCCAGGATTCAATACAAAACATTGGTAATGACATTCAAGTTAATTCACAACCTGGCCCCTTCATTCCTCTCCACCCTGATCTCCCTGCAACCTACCACCAGAAGCAGGAGAACCATCAGCTCAGACACACTAATAGTTCCTAACAGCATCAGACATGTAAAAATCAGTACTAGCCGCAGAGCGTTCTCCTTCTCTGCCCCCACTTTATGGAACCACCTACCACACGAGCTGAGAGCAATTAAAGACTTACTCGACTTCAGGAAAAAATTAAAAACTCATCTATTCAATTGTCACTATGACCAGATGTAAATCCAATAAGATAAAATGAAGGAATTGCTGTATGTAAAAATGTAAATAGATGAAGGATAATCACTTTTAAATGTATGATAGTTCTTTAAGGTCTATGTGTAGACCCTACTATGTGTGCTGTGTATTACCCCTGTTCTCTCTATCTATGCCCCAAATTTCTGTCTTGATTTTGTGACATATCCCAAAATTATAATCAAACCGCTTCTGATCGCTGGAAGTAGCGGTATATAAGTGTTTGCTAAATAAATAAATAAATAAAGGCAGAGAAGCTCACATCCTGAATATAAATGCATGGCTGCGTGGATGGTGTCATCGAGAGCATTTTGGTTTCCTGGACCGTGGGATGGTGTTCCAAGGGCTACAGAGCAGAGATAGCATCCATCTGTCCAAGAAGGGGTTGAAGTGTCTTCAGTAGCAGACTGGCTAACTTACTGAAGAGGGTTTTAAACTAGATTCATAGGGGGATGGGTGAATAAAGCCCCCAGGTAAGTGAAACATTAAATACCTCTATAGAAATGTGTAAAAGGGGCAACATCTGGAAAGCGGTGTGTATAAATGTCCGTAGCATGGGAAATAAGATCCCAGATGTTGAAGCTTTAATGGAACAGGCTGACTTGGATTTAGCGGTAGTTACAGAGACATGATACATGGACAACTATGACTTGGATGAAATTATACCAGGTTATACTTTATTCAGGAAGGATAGGGTAGGAGGAAGTGGAAGAGTTGTGGCACTATATGTAAAAAAAGAATATTAAAGTAATAGAATTACAGAGCTTAAAAGGGAGAGAGAAGGCACTGTGGGTTAAACTAGAAAGAGGGAAAAATAAATCCATTTGCATTGGTGTGATATACAGATCCCCCTCACAGGGAGAAGAAGTGGATGGATATTTAATAGAAGACATACATAGCATTGTCAGGAAAGAGGAAGTGCTATTGATAAGTGATTTCAATATGTTGGATTTTGATTGGCACGTCCCTGCTGCGGCATCATCTAGAAGTAAGGAGATCCTGGATTCTCTACAGGGAGAAGGCAATTGGTAACAGAACCCACACGTGAAGGGGCCATACTGAACTTGGTGCTTACCAATGGTGAATGTGTTTCTGATGTTATAGTGTGAGATCATCTCATATCCAATAATCATCAGATGGTGTGGTTCAGTATTAGGATTAGGGCTGATTAAATCCATTCAAAAGTGAGGGTCTTAGATTTTAGGAAACTAACTTTGCCAGGACGGGCCAATACCTCAAGGAGCCATTAGCGAGATGGGAACAACTAGGGGATGTAAAAAACAGTGGGATATTTTAAAGGCAATCAACCATTTTGTTAGAAAGGTAAATAAATGTAAAGGGAAAAGGAGGCTGCTATGGTTCTCAAAAGAAGTAGCTCAAAAGGTGAAGAAAAAGAGGGAGGCCTTCATGAAATACAAGAGATCACAGAGAGAGGAAGACAGGCATCTATATTTGGAAAAACTTAGAGAAGCTAGCAAAGTAGTCAGGAAAGCAAAGAAGAAACAGCCAATGCAATAAAATGGAGGGATAAGACATTTTTCAGATATGTTAGTGAGAGGAGGAAGGACAAAAGTAGTATTGTCAGACTCAAGGGTCAAAGGGAGGAATATGTAGAAGCTGATGAGTAGAAGCTGATGAGGATAAAGTGGAATTGTTTAACAAATATTTCTATTCTGTGTTCAAAGATAAAGGTCCAAGAGCAGGACTTCAGAAAACACTCACAAATAGGAACAGAAGCAACAGGGATCTTGAATGATTTTCAGAAGACTGTGTTCATGTGGAACTAGCTAAACTAAAAGGAGACAAAGCCAAGAGACCGAATGGGATATATCCAAGAATATTGAAGGAACTTGGGGATGTTCTATCTGCTCCACTAACTGACCTTTTCAATGCCTCTTTGGCTTCGGGAGTAGTGCCAGAGGACTGAAGAGAGGCACATGTGGTCCCTTTACACAAAAGTAAGGATGTGGTTGAAAACTACAGGCCAGTTCGCCTAATCTCTGTGGTGAGTAAATTATTGGAAATGCTTTTGAAAGAGAAAATAGTGAGGTTTCTGAAGTCCAATGGATTATAGGATCAGCAGCAGCATGGATTCATCAGAGGCAGGTCTTGTCAGACAAATTTGATTAATTTCTTTGACTGGGTGATCAGGGAGTTGGACCGAGGGAGAGCCCTAGATGTGGTGTATTTGGATTTCAGTAAGGCCTTTGACACTGTTCCACACAGGCAATTTATCAATAAACTGAGCACTCTAGGGATGAACCCTAAAATTACTGATTGGGTTAGAAATTGTTTGAGTGGGAGGTAACAAAGGGCATTGGTAAATGGAGCTCAGTCTGTGGAAAGGGAAGTTACCAGTGGTGTGCCACAGGTATCTGTTCTTGGTCCGATTTTTTTTAACATCTTTGTTAGTGATATGGCAGAAGGACTGTTGGGTAGTTTTGTCTCTTTGCAAAATCTGCAATAGAGTAGACAGGAAGGAGTAGATCACATGAAGAGGGATCTAGCTAAGCTTGAAGAATGGCTAGAATTTGGCAGCTGAGATTTAATGCTAAAAAATTCAGCATCATGTATTTGGGCTGCAAAAATCCAAAGGAGCGGTACAGTGTAGGGGGTGAAGTAATTCTATCCACAAAAGAAGAGTGGGACCTGGGCGTGATTGTGTCTGACGATCTTAAAGTAGCTAATCAGGTATAAAAGGTGATGGCAAAAGCTAGAAGGATGCTTGGGTGCATAGGGAGAGGAATGGCCAGCAGAAAAAAAGAGGTGATAGTGCCTCTGTATAAGTCTTTAGTGTGATCTCATTTAGAGTATTGTGTGCAATTCTGGAGACCACACCTTTAATAGGATATAAACAAGTTGGAGTCGGTGCAGAGGGTGGCTACTAAAATGTTTAGTGGTCTTCATTATAAAGCATATGAAAACAGACTTAAGGATCTTAATAGGTATACTTTAGGGAAGATATGATAGAGACATTTAAATATCTCCATGGCTTAAATGCACAGGAGGAGAGCCTCTTTCGATTGAAAGCAAGCTCTGCTACGAGGGGATATAAGATGAGGGTGAAAGGGGATAGACTCAGGAGTAATATGTGGAAATATTTCGCCTAGTGGTTAGAGCACTGGCTTGATAACCAAGCAACCAGGGTTCAATTCCCACTAGCACTCCTTGTGGCCTTGGGCAAGTCACTTAACCCTCCATTGCCTCAGAAGAAAGGCCTGGCAATCTACTTCTGGTGACACTGCCAAGAAAACCCAGGAGCTTCTGGGTCGCCAGGAGTCAGGACTGACTCAAAGGCACACATTGCATTGCATCTTTTGCATTTCTTTATGGAAAGAGTGGTAGATGCATGAAATAGTCTGCCAGTGGAGGTGGTAGAGATAAGAACAGTATCTGAATTCAAAAAGGTATGGGACAAACACAGAAGATCTCTAAGGGAAAAGAGGGAACTATTGTAGTAGTTAAAGAGCAGACTAGATAAGACCTGTGGTCTTTTTCTTCCACCATGTTTCTATGTTGACGCTTCAGGCCGCTATTTGTGGGTCGTATGTTTCCAGGGCTTCTATTCACTGGCTCCAAGGCTGTCCTACATCTGATCAGGAGGGATAGGTGAGCTCCGAAGAGGCTCACCTAGAATCAGCTTCAGCATACCTGGAGGACTTTCAGTGACATGGTATGGGCCTCCTCGAAGACGATCACCTCGGTGATTGCAGCGAGGCATTATTTTGTGGCTCCACAATTGGTCACCGGATGTGGCTTCCAAATCCAGACTCAGTAAACTGACCTATAAAGGGAAGTTGCTATTTGGGGAAGCATTAGAAGAGTTGGTCAAGGACCTAAGGAACTCAAAAGGAGGTCGTTTGCCGGAGGATCGCCCGAAAGGTCAAAAACCATAGACTCCACAGTGGGAACAGCCTAGGGATTTTCAGCGGTTTCATGCCAATCGGTTTGCCACATGTCAGAGAGAGGTAGATACAGTCCCAGAGGACAACCTTTTCGAGGGTTTCGGGGGGCCAGTCGGGGCATTTTCTCCAACCCGACAGCCTTAGCCATGTAACCACAATGATGCCAGGCGGAGGTGGCATTAGGAGGTCGCTTATAGCAGTTTTACCCCATCTGGGCCAGTATGACAACTGACCAATTGGTTCTGGAGATCATTCGGGAGGGCTATGCACTGGAGTTCGCCCTCACCCTCCCCGATGCCTTTGTCCTTTGGCCATGCAGGGCACCGGAAAAGGTGAAGATAGTGCAAGATACCTTCCAGCACTTGCGGTAGTTGGAGGTGGTGGTGCCGGTATCCAGAGACCAGTATGGTTTAGGGCGATACTCCATCTATTTTGTAGTCCCCAAAAAGGAAGGGGCTTTCCGACCTATTCTTGATCTCAAACAGGTGAATCGAGCTCTGCGTGTGCCACACTTCAGAATGGAAAACCTTTGCTCAGTTATTCTGGCAGTGCATCGAGGAGAGTTCCCATCAGCCCTGGACTTCACAAAAACATATTTGCATATCCCTATCCATCCGGACCATCAGCGGTACCTCCATTTTGTGGTGCACGATTGTCATTTTCAGTTCAGGGCTCTATCGTTTGGCTTAGCTACCGCACCACACACATTTACTAAAGTTATGGTGGTCATAGCAGCAGCCCTGTGGAAGGCAGGAGTACTGTTTCATCCCTTCCTGGATGACTGGCTCATCCAAGCAAAGTCGGAGTCCAAAGGATGCTCGGACACACAGCGGGTGGTGAAATTCCTTCAGAGCCAGGGGTGGGTCATGAACCCGGCCAAGATTCAGCTCCAACTGGTCCAGCAGATAGTATACTTGGGGGCTCAGTTTGATATGCAAGCGGGAGTGGTCTCCCTCCTGGTGGAAAGAGACCGGAAGCTGCAGACACAGTTCGTCATTTCTTGCAAAAGACGGCACTGGCAGCATGGTATTATCTGCAGTTGCTGGGGGTCGATGGTGGCGGTATTAGACTTGGTGCCATAGGCTGGGGCTCATATGAGGCCACTGCAGCAGGCCTTGCTTTCATGCTGGTCCCTGCAGCATCAGTCTCTCACACTGAAACTGCCATGCCTGGACCGCACGAGGCAGAGTCTGGATTGATGGTTACAGGAGAGCAGTCTCACTGCGGGGGTTCCGCTCAATCTCCTACAGTGGATCACAATGGATGCCAGCCTTTCAGGCTGGGAAGCCCACTGTCTGGCTCAAGTGGTGCAGGAATGCTGGGTGGCGGAGGAGAGCGGCTGGTCCATCAACCACCTGGAAATGTGAGCGGTGTTTTCAGCATTCCAGGCCTTCCATTCAAGCATGGCGGGGAAGGCTGTTCGAGTGTGTTCCGACCATATGAAGTCGGTGGTGTACATAAACCAGCAGGGCGGCAAGGGCAGTGTGATTCTGCTGGCCAAGAGTCAAAACTTGTTGAGGTGGGCATAAGAGCACCTCATGGCAATTTCTGCGGCACATGTGGCAGGATGCAACAATGTGCAGGCGAACTTTCTCAGCCGGCATTAGTTGGATCCCAGAGAGTGCGAGCTGAATGCTGCGATCATTCACGACATCACGCTTCGCTGGGGAGTGCCAGTGATGAATCTCATGATCACGCTGGGCAATGCCAAGGCGAATCACTTCTTCAGCAGTTATAGAGAGGGTCTCGATGCTCTCGCACAGCCCTGGTCGGCGGATGGTCTTCTGTATGTCTTTCCACCGTGGGCACTCATAGGGCACTTACTGCACAGGATGGAGGCTCACAGGGGTCCAAAAATCCTCATTGCACCGGATTGACCTCGGAGACCCTGGTATGTGAATCTGACTTGGCTGTTGATAGACAGTCCTTGGCAGCTGCCAGACCAAATGAATCTGCTTTCCCAGGGGCCGGTGCTGATACCGCAGGCGGATTGATTCTTGCTTATGGCTTAGCTCTTAAAAAGGCTTGGCTGAAGCGAAGAGGTTATTCTGCCTCAGTGATTGATATGATGCTGAGATCCGTGGACAAATTTGGCCTATGTCAGGATTTGGCATGTGTTTGAGAGTTGGTGTGTATCCAACGGCTTATGCCCATTCTTGTGTGATCTACCACAGATCCTACTGTTTTTGCAGTGTGGACTAGAGAAGGGCTTGATCCTGAATTCCCTGAAGGTCTAGGTGGCAGCCTTTGCCTGTTATAGAGATCAGGTGCAAGGTTGATCTCTGGTGGCACATCCCAATATGGTCCGTTTCTTATGGGCAGTGCAACACGTTCGCCAGTCCGTGCGGTCTGGGGTTCCTCCTTTGGATCTTACCCTGGTATTGGAGGCCCTGGCAGGTCCTCTGTTTCAGCCGTTAGCTAGTGCATCTTTAAGGGATCTCACCTTGAAGATGGTTTTTCTAGTGGTAATTTGTTCCATGCAAACTATTTTGGAGCTTCATGCTCTTTCCTGTAGGGAGCCCTTTCTTTGTCTGTCCAGGAAGAAGGTTGTGCTGCGGCCAGTACCCGCCTTCCTTCCCAAAGTGTTTTCTCATTTTCATTTGAATCAGACAATGACTCTGCCTGCGTTCCCGGAGCTGGGGGGCTTGGTGGAGGACAGGCAGCTATATCTGCTGGATGTGAGTAGGGTCTTGCTCAGATACCTTAAGAGAACGGAAGTCTTTCAGGCATTGGACCATTTGTTTGTTTTGTTTGGTGGCTCGCATAAAGGGACTGCGGCCTCTAAAGTGTCTATAGCTCACTGGGTGAAGCAGGTGGTTAGTTCTGCTTATGAGGCGCACAGAAAGGTGATGCCAAAAGGGCTGCAAGCCCATTCTGCAAGGTCACAGGCAGCGTCCTGGGCCAAGTGCAGTTTGGTTCCATTGGTGGACATTTGCAGACCAGCAGTGTGGTCCTCATTGCATACCTTTGTGCGGCACTGTTGTCTAGATGCCCAAGCGGTAGGGGATACATGCTTTGGGGCCTCAATTCTGCAAGCTGGACTAGTTGGTCCCTCCTGGATGTAGATACTGCTTTGATACATCCTATGGGTAACTAGACTGGCCTGAACGAACGATTAGGAAAGTGAAATTAGATCTTATCTGCTAATTGTCTTTCCTTGAGTACCTCCAGGCCAGTCCTTGAGCCTCCTGGCTGGGTGTTAACGTTAGGGTGAGTCATTGGCTGGCGGTCATAGTTTGTTTCCAAAGACTTCAGAGACTAAATTACGTGCTAGTGGGGGCCAGAAGGTTCCCTTTAGTTGGGGCATAGTGGTCTGGACAGGGCCTGCGGCCCATATTTATAGTCCTTAATCTGTACATAGGGGGATGTTTACTAAACAGCGATAACATTGCAGCGGCAGTGTTAGCATGCAATATGTAACGTTAGCGCGTGAAACGTAATGTTAGCGCGCGATAAAGTAACGTTAGTGTACGGTAACATTAGGTTTCGCATGATAACATCTCCGGCGGCGTTAAGGCACACAGAGGGTGGAGTAAGTCATCTCAGAGGGCGGAGAGAAGGGGTCAATTGGCGGAGAGTGGGCGTGGTGAGGCTCCAGCTTTTCCAGGCCTACTGCCTGTCTGCCAGTGCCCTATGTGATAAGTACAGATCTGCATTGACTGCCCTGGAGGGTGCCTATTCCCCAGCAGGACTGGGGTGGTGGTCCCCTCTACTGCTTCCATTGTAGAGTGTGGATCTGTTGGTTGGAGATCCTGTCCCCCACCCTGACCCAGTGAGGGCAGGTTGGGTGGTGCTACATAATCTGCTTTTGGGTCCAAACACCACCCTTCTCCTATAACAGGTGACCATGGCAACCACACAGGATATGCACTATTCTGGGTGCATCATAGTCCACAAGAGCTAGACGTGACTGGGAAATACAGATGCACACAGGTGTATCCTAGGTGCGTCTGCAGGGACTACCTGTCACACACTAGCACTGATGGGGACCTGCAGCACAGCCTATGGTGGACTTGGTGGACAGGGCACTTTATAATGTGCCCTATGGGGCGCCTTATGAGGCACCTTAGGTTACGGCACTGTGAGGGTGTTTTTGCTGGCAGCACTGATTTAAATTAAAAATAAATCACTCAGACATCCTTATTAAATAACACCTCTGCAGGATTGAACTCATGACCTCTGCCTCCACAGTCATTGTAGCAACCAGTGGGCTACATCTCTATAGCTTCTAACACAGCACTGGCATGGACATAAGGTTAACGCACGTTAACGAGCCAAGGCGCCCTCTATCATGTGATGCAGATTCATTACTACCTTGCCGCCGGAACGCCCACTACCTTATATGGCATTCCTCACATTAACGCTGCAACTAGCGCCGGTAACATTAGGACGGTTCAGTAAACATACCCCATAGTTCATAGGGTAGTGGTGATCCCATTCCTCATTCCTTTGGGCTTTCTGTCTGTATCGACACCCTAGCGGGGTGTTCCATAGTGAGTAATTGGTTGGAATTGGTGTTGGCTTGAAGGCTGCTTGGTCAGTAGGAGACTGGTTCCAGGAGTGGAAGGGGAGCTCTTGTAGCGACATGTCAGAATTCTGACATGCTCATTCCTCAGCTTCTGGATGAGTGACAACCCATGCATAACTGGACTGGCCTGGAGGTACTCAAGGAATGACAATTTTACCTTTGTTAGGCCTTGATAGAGTACATTGCCATAATCTAGGTGTGGTGTGACGATGGATTGGAATACTGTTCTGAAATCACTGTGGTTAAGTAGTGGCCATAGGTGTTAGAGTGATCTCATTTTGTCATTTAAATGTTATTGCCATCACTGCAGGTCCCAGAGAGGGTTGGCTGTGGCGGCAATGGGTGAATATAAGAGCATAAGTAATGCCATTCTGGGTCAGACCAAGTTCATCAAGCCCAGTATCCTGTTTCCAACAGTGGCCAAGCCAAGTCACAAGTACCTAGCAGTTTCCCAAAAAGACACACAGGTTCCAAAACACTTGTACTGGGGCAAGCAGTGGATTTCCCGGGTCCTCTTTAATAATGGACCTTTCTTCCAGGAACTTGCCCAAACTTTTTTTAAACCCAGCTATACTAACAGTTTTTTCTACATCCTCTGGTAACGAATTCCAGAGTTTGATTACGGGTTGAATGAAAAAATATTTTCTCTTATTAGTCTTAAACGGGTTACACTTTCATTGCAAGTCCCTGGGAACACTGGCACTTTAGGCAGCCACCTAGTTTGCCTATTGGGTTGCACCGGCCCTGGGTGTTCCTGACTCTGGAGAGCTCCAGAACACAGGAAGGAAGAACAGCGGGGGTCAACACCCAGAGCAATATCAAGGGCCCCATCTCAAGATAGATGAAGACTTCAGGAGACATAAGTTAAGGCCAGAGATCCTCCTAAAACACCTGTGTGCACCAGATCTTTATTGTTGCTATTTGAGCTTAAATAGAGATTTCCCATTCAAGACTTTGCAATACAATTTCCTATCCTAACTTGATCTGGGGAAAAAACAATTCATTTACATGTAAAGTAATTTACTGCTGTAAATATTCAAGGAAAATGGATTGGTATGTATTGTATGTCTTTTGGAATTTTTATGTGTGTTCTGTTGTACCCTGCCTAGAATTTTAGATAGCTGCAGGTTGTAAGTGTTTTAAATAAATAAATTTACATACTTTGGGAGAAACGTCTGTGTGGAATGAGGTTTAACATTACTTACCAAACAGATTTGGCATCTATTGATAAAAGGACTGTAAACCTCTTGGCTCTGAGATAAATCAGTATATAAAAACAGCTAAATAAATACATATTTAATACTGGAAGCTCAGAGCTGATTATTTCAGAGAAAAATTTAGAGTTCCTATGTGCTTTGTGAAAAAAAAATATTATGCCAAGTGTGTTTAAATGTTGCATTTGAAATTGTCCTCAATATTTTATTAAGTTTAATTTACAAACACTTTGTAGCTAAAAAAATAAAGGGAAATACTTGAAATTTCATCTATTTGGTGATTTATCTCATTCTGTAACATCAGACTGACTTTCAACTCTTAACTTAAGTCTATTTGGCTTCCTTTTCCTCCCACTGATTGCTGGAATTACTTCTGTGGTCCAAGTGGTTAGTGGGGGGATCATAGTGTTCAAATATGAGAATCCCGTTTCTCAAAGGGTTGTAGTCCGAGCAGGGCCATAACAAGCTAGAAATGCACCCTATGCAACTAATGAATCTGGTGCCCCGCTACTCCACCCACCCACATGCAGTAACTCACTCTTTTTGAGCTTCCTGGAAGCCCAGGATATCAACGCCCCTTTTGTACCTGTACTCTGTGTGGCTTCACCACTTGCATAGCCGTCGGTACGGCCTTGAGTCTGAAGTAACCACTTGGCATCATGATTATATTAGCAGAGAGAGGTAATAATAGGACTGGAAATCCTTCCCTGGACCAAGGGTTACATTCCTATGCAAAAAGATTTGATTAACCAAAGATTTCCTCTTATTCCTTATTTCTGGGACTCCAAAATCTATAAGATCCCAAGTGAGACGAATCCTAAATTTTTGAAAAAAATTTTTGAATTTATTTGTCGGGTGCACTGTCACAGGAAAAGGAGATGGGTTTCTCTCCCCCACTGCAGTACTTATCTCCTTCTCCGGTGACAGTGCACCCAACAAATACATTTTTAAAAAAATTTCAAAAATTTAGGATTCATTGTCTCACTTGGGATCGTACAGATTTTGGAGTCCCAGAAGTAAGAAATAAGAGGAAATCTTTGCTTAGTCAAGCCTTTTTTTGCATAGGAATGTAACCCTGGGTCCACAGAAGGATTTCCAGCCCTACTATTACATCTCTCTGCTAGTGAACCTTATATTACAGGGATTGGAGAGGGTTAACACCCTGCCCTTTGGGGACAAAGGAATGTATGTAGTGAATACATAATGTAAACTGCTTTGATTGAAGGATAAGGTGGTATAGAAAACTGGTTAAATAAATATAAAAGTTTTCTGAATATAGCTGCCGATTATAGAAATTGAATCGAATTGCTTAATGAAAGAATGATGCCTGAAACTGGGAAGAAAGGAGTAATATGATACAGGAGGAAGTTTGGTTTGAATCAGTTCTCACAGCCACATATATTTACTGGGAGATGTTAAGCCAGACCCACAAGTACGAGCAGATAAATTAAAGATGGAACTCGCTCTCTCTTCACGTTTTATATGGGGCTGCGGGTGAGAAGCACTTAGTGAAGGCTGGACTCTAGTCAGGTTTATTGCTTAAGAAGCTTGGCACAAAAAAAATGAATAGGAAAAGAAAATGTCCCATATGGTTTGACTCAATCCCTTTAAATAAAAATAAAAAGCTATTTGCACCTTTGATGAGTGTAGCGTGCTGTGTTTTCTCGCTGTGCACCTTTGGGAAAGCATTCCCAGCATAACCTACTTTCCAACTGGCTGTGTACTGTAAATACTGGCAATCATCATCCATTTCATTTTCTTCTCAATAGCTTTATAATCCGGAACAGCATTTTCTCCTCAGTAGCTGTTGGAACTTCCAAACAGCAGTCCCTTAAGCCTTCCATCTGAAAGCACACAGTCCAGTCTGTGCTTCTTCTTGAGCTGTGCCTGCCCTTCCTGATTGCTCCCATGCCTCTAAACTCACTGTCACTAGGGAGGAGGAAGGATTTTGAGGGAGTAATTTGATAACCAAAATATAGTGGCATAAGTTATAATGAGGGGGCCCCCAAGCAAAATTTTGCCAAGGGCCCCCTATGGTCCAGAGATGGCAACTTCATCCCCTTCCCTCCGACAAACTTACTTTAAAATGTTTTCCACGTTGCTTCCCACTCCTCTTCTTTCTCCACTGCAAATTTTTTAGGCCTGGCAGCTGTCACCTCCTGCTGTTGGGCCAAAGTCTCATAATAATAACAGTGGTTCATGGCTGTTCACATGAGACTTCAGCCCGGCAGCAGGAAGTGACAGCTGCTAGGTCTGAAAACTTTCCAATGGAGAGAGAAAAGAAGTGGGAGGCAGCACAACACAGAAAACATTTTAAAGTAATTTTTCTGCTGTGCCTTTACCTCCTTTACCTCCTTGAAGTGATTGGTTTTGAGTAAGTAGGCGGGTTTTTTGTCAGCCAATCCTGAGAGTCTTTCCTCTACTTCACCGGCGATCAAGTCGGCGTTTTTTATCAGTTACGTGCAGGTGAGCATACACACTGCATTTTCCTTGGAGGCACTTGATACAGGGGCGGCTGCCCCGAAACGTGCACATCGTGCGGTGGATAAGTTAAGTGTGACTTGCTCTTTTGGCTGATTTTAAATCACGATGAAAAAATTACAATGTAAATGATTTGCATTTAATCAAAAAAAGGGGCATGTACCATTTGTGAGTGGCAGAGTGGGTTTGTCTCTCGCTTGGTTTATGCCTGACAAAAGTTAATAGTGAATGGTGGAGGGTATTGTTAGTATTCATTTTTGTGTGCCTTTACCTCCATCATGTGGGCCCCCTTCCTGCCTGGGCCCCATTGTATTGCAGGAGCTGCTTGAGTAGAATTTACACCACTGTTAAAATACCTTCATCCTTCCTGTAAGACAGTTCCCAGATCTCACTTGCACCCTCTTCCTTTTAGAGATTTGCGTTTACTTTTATTTATGCAATGATTTTATTTTTGCATTTTTATGTTTTTTGATTGCTCTTTTTTATGTTGTTTTTGTATTTGTCTTATTGTATCCTGCTTTTTGTAACTTGTTTGGAAAGGCAGACAATCAAATTTGCTTCAATAAGTATACAAATTCTGCAGTATGCAGAAGCCAGGCCATTGCCATTACCTAGCCAGAGGTTTAGTCAGAAAAAATGTGCTTCCCAGGAAATTAAACCTAAATTTTCTTGTTAAATGATGTTTTCTAATATTAGCTGTATGAGTCAATATTCAACAGTCTTTAGGACTTTTTACTAAATTGCATTAATCAATCAACAAGAGATGAAATGAATGAATTGAGAATTAGACATGATGTTAGTGCGCAACTGTGTTAACAGTTAATGCAGCAGCTTGACACTTAGGGATATGTTTACTAAACTCTGGTAATGTTACCATTGTTAAGTTCCCTGGTAATGTTACGGATGCCCACATAAAGGAGTAGGTGGTGCATCGTTACGGCAAGCCGTGTCAGGTAAAGTGCATTACAAGGTGCCTAACGCGCGTTAACGTCACCTTACAGGGCACCTTATAGGGCGCCTTATAAGGCACCCTAAGCTAAGGCGCCTTATAAGGCACCTTATAGGGTGCCTAGGCTAAGGCACCTTATAAGGCACATTCGGCTGATATGCCTTATAAGGCGTCCTAATATAAGGCACCCTAAGGGCTATAGGGTGCCTTAGCTTAAGGCACCTTATAGGGCTCCTTAGGTTAGGCACCTCTGATCAAGGCACCTTAAAAGGTACCTTGGGTTATGGTACCATAGGTTAAGGTGCCCTAGGTTAGTGTGCCCTAAGGGCTGCAAGGTGCTTCAGGTTGACATGCATGACCTGTGAGGCATAGAAACAGATGTAACCCTAACACTGGATAGAGCACCGAGGAAAGGCAATTAACAGGTGATTGAAGGAGGGAGAGCTGGGAGCTGCTCGACCTGCCATATCTGCGGGCATCCTATGTGGCTGCCAGTAATGTTGGCAAACATGTTGGGGGCAGCTGTACCACAGCACAGGGTGTTGGCAATGTAAAGTACTGGAAAGACAGTGGGTGGCAGATGATGGGAATATGTGTCCCCTAGTGGAGGCAGAGGTGGCAGGATAGTTACAATAATGGGTTGGCAGAGGAATGGTGGTGCCATGCAGATCAGGTACAGGCGAGACAAGCACAAAGAGGTGCAATGCAGGAAAGGGTACCAGTGCAGGACATGGAGTGGCAGCCTGCACAGGAAGACAGGACTCTACACAGCTGACAGATGCAGATAGATGGACTGAAGGATTGTTGGCAACTGTGGTGAGGGTATTATGGGCTGGCAGCACAGATCTGCAAAGATATGACTGTTACAGGCATGCAAAATATTTGAGTTGGACAGGCATGGAAGGAGGGAACAATGAGGAAATGAACCCATGACCACTGCCGAGAACATCATTTTACTAATGAGTAGGCTATACCTCTATGGCTTACTGCACAGCAATAGCTGGGTACAGAAGGACTGCAGGTCACTGCACAAACCATCTGCTTTGTGTGCCAGGATAGGGTAACCCATGATGCAATGCACATGCAGAACAGCGGTCTACAGCTGATCACCAAATGGGGTCTGCACCTCTCCGGCACCGCAGCTTGGTAAGACGGACTGACAGTGCATGATACTGGCACAGAGTAGCTACAGACCATGCCATTATGCAGGTTCTGTGTTCACTCCGAGGGTTAGGATGGGTGCCCAACACTAGGTCTGCAGTACATGTGGTGCTAAAGATAGGTCCTGCTGCACATCCCCATTACTACCAGGGTATGACAAGTGTTCCTAGCAGTGCAACCTAAAGTAATTCTATGTCCTGCAGTCACATGTGCCTCTCTGGGACCAGACACCACCCAGATTAGTGTGTACCCAGTGTTAAGGTCTGTCTGCCATGGGCACCTGTTATCAGGGCAGAGGGGTGTCTAGACTTGCATGAGGTTCATGTAGCACTGCCTCTACAGGTCAAAGTGGTATACACTATATACCCCAAAGGGCCCACAATCACGCATTTTGTAGGTGAGGGAGTGGAGGGACAGGTGCCCCAGTCCTGCTGGCAAAAAGCAGCCCTCCAAGGCTGGTGGGCCAGAGCCATACCTGAGACTGGGGCAGGGGCAGACTAGCAGTAATGCTGGGCGTAGGCCTGAGAAACCTCAACTGCCCCACACCACCATCTGCTATTTACCAGCAGACAGCACAGTCAAACATAACCTGCAGCACCCTACAAGGTGCTCCAACCATGCATAGACTAACTGCAGACAGTCCACTAGCCAGTCCATAGTGCATGCTCACAGAGGAACCATGTGCACCCAAAGTTGGGCTATATAGCACAGACACCAAACAGGTATCTCAGTGATTGGTCCCCAGAAGTGGGAACACACAGGTATCACTAGAGACAGGTAACATAGAGTACGATGGGGGAACATAGACATGCCATAGTCACTGCTCGGTCAGAGTGAGAGTGACCTCACAGCATGACATGCTGTGGCCACCCTTTCCATGCAGGTGGTGGTCAGGCATTACAGAGTCCCAGCCATTGCCTGTGCAGATGCATCCTGGCCAATCCGTCCTGTCCAGGCCATATCTACAATACCTTGCTCCTCATTATGCACATTTGCAGACTACTGCTGGTAACAGTGGAACATTGTGGGCCCAGAGCAGTGTAGGCAGCCACAAAACAATGGATAGACATACACACACACACACACACTCCTATTGCAGCATTGTGCAATGATAGGGGTAGTTGGCAACCGTGTCCGCCATACTGGTCCTGATCACAGTACCGACATTGCTAAACTGTGCAGGAGGTAGTAGTAGTAGTGCTCTGGTGATAACTGCAGCTCCGTGCTGGGGCCAACAGCCTGACTCTCCATGAAGCTTTGGATAGTGGAGCCTGTGTGAGTGGGTGTTTGTACCCCTGTTTGCCGCTGCTTTGGGGATTGCACATTTTGATGTTGTATCTGCATTGTGGGGTAAAGTATAGGGACATGCTCTGCAGGATCCACAGCTGGGACTTGAACCTGTGATTCTCTGCTCAAGGACACACTGGCTGTGTGTACTGCATCACACTGTTGCCACTGAAGCACAGCAGTCCGTGGGGCTACCTTTACTTTTCCTCAGCCAGACCTTTTCTGTTGCACTGCACACAACGTACTGGTACTGGGCATGGCCTAGGTCCACTGCAGACAGATGCCACTGCCCCCTCCAGCACCAACACGCAGTCCCCTGCCATACTGACATGCCCATATGCTGTCGGTGCTGGTAGTGCGCAGTCCCAGGCCATCCACTGTGCAGGTAGGCGGGTGCCTAGGATGTGGGGTCTGGGGTGGCGAGGCATACATGGACATCCACACATCCCCCCATCACCACCTACCAATACTATGTCCCTTCCACATGGGGGAGAGATGGCTGGGGGGATGTCAGGTTGGTGCCCTAGCAACTAGCGGCTAGGGTGGACCAGGTAGATGTAGGTAAATTGTGTTGTGACAGCCGCCTATGGACAGGCTGGGCATGCACATCAGGTACAGTGTACCCAGTTTGGACTACTGGGTGTATATATGTTTCCGACAACGTGTGGTCACACCCCGCAATGCCTTACTAGGGGCTGCAGTAAAGGGTGTTCAGTTAGCTGGGTTTACAAACTGTTTGGGATGCATCCTGGGTAGGGTCTGTGGACCCTTGTTAGAGTGGTCCCCAAATGTGCACTGATTGCCCTATTACAGGCATAGTGATACCTGTGTGACCTTTGGGGTACTTGCTGGGTAGTGCCCCCTGGATGGGACACTGTGGAACACAGACTACTGGGCATGTTTGGTCTTGGTCAGCTGCTGTCTTGCTGATTTCCAGTTTCTATGTTCCTATGTGCTACCTAGGCGACAGCCTAGTCCACCCTGTGCCCCAGCTGCCCCCACTGCATGTCCTGCCTGTGGCCCCTTATGCCCCATTTGCACCATCACCATAGTGGCCTTTCATACTTGGGCACTATACTGTTGCTGCACATGGAGCACTACTATCACATGTCTTGGGCTCCCTGCCTATGCTGTACATTGCTGACGCTGAAATGGTTTCACCCTCCTGCAAATGTGCATCTAACAACAGGTTTTCAGTCCCGGTAATGTTTGGCCCTTCATTTCCCCATGTTAATGTAGCAGGAGCCTCTCCCCGCCCTCTCTCCACCCTCTGCAGGACTTACCGCGGCCGGTGACGTTAACACGTGTTAACGTTATTTAACGCTGCTACGTTACCGCAGTTTAGTAAACATACCCCTTAGTGTGTGCTAATTTCCATGTTATCTAACAAACATGGAATGGGGCAGGGAATGTCTGGGAACTGGACCTTAAATATAACTTGTGGTATGGTACAGCATGTTAACTGTCAATACTGCACATAATGTAGAGAAGTTAACACTACCTCGATAGACAGTATTAAGTGCATTTATGTTTTCTGCAATGCAGTTAGCACATGGTAAATATATTGTTTCTATGTTAACTCTATGGGAAAATGCTGGGCACACCCCTGATAGTTAATGCTGAGGCTTTGCACTTCATATTAACTGTGGCTATTAATGTGTGGTAACTACAAGACTTTTTGACACACTTTATTTTTATTGACATCCTTCCACTGTCCCTTATATCCAACACCTGCCCTTTTGTCCAAAATTGTTGTGTGATAGTGTATGTGTGTGTGTAATTACATTAACCACAACAGTTTTCAATGTACAAAATTATTTCCCAGTATATCACATTACCAAAGACAGTTTTGCTATCTCTAAGTTGTGTCCCATATGTAAAAGACCTCTTATAGAATTATCCCACAGTATATGTGGGTAAAAATACACATGGTGGCAAGAAGATGTGTACTTTCATGTGTCCCTCATGTATGCATGTTCGGGGAAGGAGTTTGTGCAGAGTATGGGTATAATTTTTAAATCTGCATGTAATTAATAAAATATACACATCAACAACGGCAACAAGCCAAACCCTTTGAGCCAAAACCTATCACCCAGCTCAAAATGAATATCCACACAATATAGGTGAGAGAATAAGAAACGTTCCCATCAAGATGGGGTTTTTTTGTCGGACTATATAATACCTTGCCTGGGTCCATTTAAACCAGACTCCCAGGCTATGGTAAATCTTAGTCCATTTTAATCAAACAAGCAGTAAAGAGTAGATTTATACTTAACTGCCCACGGTGAAATCTTCAAGGTGAAAGACACATACTTGTTTGATTGTTTGATTAAAATGGACTAAGATTTACCATAGTCTGGGAGTCTGGTTTAAATGGGCCCAGGCAAGGTATTATATAGTCCGACAAAAAAAACATCTTGATGGAAACGTTTCTTATTCTCTCACCCATATTGTGTGGATATTCATTTTTGCCACAATTGCTAACCCCCCACCCCCTGTTGCTATAATGGGTGAGGTTCCAGTCAGCAAGGAATGAAGGGTAATATTACACCTCCCAGTGGATGTACAGTAACTGGTGACATGTAGTGGCTCACACATAATCACAACTATGAAGTTGCCACAGTACAATAGCTGCACCTAGCCGCATCTACACCAGATCCAACATACAATGCCGACAGTGGTAGACAGAACTCAGCAGTGTGTGGCCTGCAGGAGCTTCAGAAAGACTCTTGCACCATAGCCATAGCTGAAGTGGATAAACAGGGAATATTAAAGTTGCTGAAATGCAGGGGACATGGGGAAAAGAAGAAGCACTGTGGATTGTGCTGGAAAGAGGAGATGGCACTGTCATCCATACTGCTGTAGTCTACAGGCCTCCAACTCAAACCAAAGAAATGGATAGTGAATTGATTATTGATATTGCAAAGAGCCATGAAGGGGAAAGTGATCATACTGAGTGACTTTAATCTACCTGATGTGAATTGGAGTATTCCTTCTGCAAATCTGAAAAGAAGTAAAAAAACTGTGGATGCTTTCCAAGATGCAGTGCTTAGACAAATGGTGATAGAACTGACAAGGGAAAGCTCGATGCTGGATTTAGTACTCACCAACGGAGATAGCGTGTCGAATATCTTGGTGGGTGCCCATGTGAGATAAAAGCCAAGGTAGAGTCCAATCACAGCAAGCTCAATGTCCTAGACTTCAAAAACACTGACTTTAGTAAAATGGCCAAGTGCCTGAAGAAGAAGTTGTCAGGGGATAAGGGAAGTGAAATTGCAGTGGGCTAAACTAAAGGAGGCAATAAAAGGGGCAACAGATACATATGTAAGGAAAGTAAATAAAAACAAGAGGAAAAGGTAACCTACAGTCAAACCTCGGTTTTCGTTGGCCCCGGTTTTCGTACGTTTCGGTTTTCGACGTCTTTTCTGACTGAGATGTTGTCTCGGTTATCGGATATCGCCTCGGTTTTCGTTGTGTTACTGAACAGCTGATGGTCCCAATAGTGGCTGGTGCTGCTCCTCCTATGGGCAAGGGCAGGAATGTGGACAAATTGCCAGCCTCCATGTGCCTCCCCAGTCCCGGCAGCACTACCCCCCGGACTCACCGATCGCGTGTTGAAGCGAAAGTCAGCTGAGCAAGAGTCAGAGTCAAGAGCCAAGGATTGCACAGAGAGGAAGGCCCCGATCTCTCCACCGCCTGCCTGTTCTCTGGAGCGCCCCCTCAGGCTCGGAGGTAGCAGGGTAGCTGTCAATGTAAGCAGGAGATGTTGCAGTGCCGTACAGTACAATATCTGTGTGTTTGCTGTCCTGTGGACGATCGGGCAGGTGAGAGAAGTGACAGGAGCTGGGTGTCTGGAACGGATTAATTGAATTTACATTATTTCCTATGGGAAATATTGCTTCGGTTTTCGTACGTTTCGGTTTTAGTCAGTCTTCTTAGAACGGATTAATAATGAAAACCGAGGTTTGACCGTATTTGTTTCTCCAAAGAAGTGGCTGCACAAATAAAGGCAAAAAGCACGGCTTTCGTAAAATTCAAAAGTTCTCAAACAGAGGAACACAGAAAAGAATACAGGATAAAGCTAAACGAGACAAAAAGAGAAATAAGGATAGCAAAATCAAAGGCAGAAGAAAAGATGGCTAAAGATGTGAAGTGTGGCGACAAAACATTTTTCAGGTATATTCAGGAGAGGAAGAAAATCAGAGGTAGAATTGCATGACTCAAAAGTGCCGTGAATGGATTTGTGGAAAGTGACATTGAAAAAGTGAAAATGCTAAATAAATACTTCTGTTCTATTTTTAGTAAAGAAAATCCTGGAGTTGATTGACAAATATACAAATGGGAATGGAGTAGATACCACACCATTCATAGATAATGTGTTAGAACAGCTTACAAAACTGAAAGTGGACAAGGCCGTGGGACTGGATGGGATGCATCCCAGGATACTGAAAGAGCTGAGAGAGGTTCTTGCAGGGCCGTTAAAGGATGTTTTTAATAATATCCTTGGAGTCAGAGAGGTTCCACAGGACTGGAGAAGGACTGATGTCGTACCTATTCACAAAAGTAGTAATGGGAAGAAGTGACAAACTACAGTCCAGTAAGCCTTATCTCGGGGTGGGAAAAGTAATAGAGGCACTCCTGAAAGAGTGAATAATGGACTTTCTCAAAACCAACAGGTTATATGATCTGAGGCAACATGGTTTACCAAAGGACAATCTTGCCAAACAAAACTGATTGAGTTCTTTGACTGGGTGACCAGAGAACTAGATCAAGAGCATGCGATAGATGTGATCTAACTATATTTCAGCAAAGCCTTTGATACTGTTCCTCATAGGAAGCTTATCAATAAACTAAACAGGGTGGTGGTGAATTGGATCAGAATTTGGTTGACTGACAGACGACAGAAGGTGATGGTAAACAGAACTCACTTGGATGAAAGCAAAGTGGTAAGTAGTGTGCCCCAGTGTTCGCTCCTGGGACCAGTCCTGTTTAATGTATTTGTGAGTGATATTACTGAAGGACTGAATGGAAAAGTCTGTCTTTTTGCAGATGACACAAAAATTTGCAACAGGGTGGACTCCCCTAAGGGAGTGGAAAACATGAGGAAAGATCTTCAAAAGCTGGAAGAATGGTCTAATGCTTGGCAATTAAGATTTAATGTGAAAATGTGCAGTGTCATGCACTTGGGAAGCAGAAATCCAAGGAAATTGTATGCGATAAGGGACAAGAGGTTGGTGTGCACGGACCAGGAGAAGGACCTCGGAGTGATTGTTTCTGAGGATCTCAAGGTGGCAAAACAGAGTGACAAGGTGGTAGCAAAAGTCAGAAGAATGCTGGATTGCATACAGAAAGGAATTACAAGCAGAAAGGAAGAGGTACTAATGCCACTGTACAAGACGCTGGTGAGGCCTCACTTGGAATATTGTGTTCAGTTCTGGAGACCATATCTCGCATAGGATATAAAAAGACTGGAAACCGTTCAGAGGAAGATGACCAAAATGATTTGGAGCCTGCGTCAGAAGACGTTTGAGAAGAGACTTGAAGACCTAAATATGTACACTCTGGAGGAGAGGAGGGACAGGGGAGATATGATTCGGACCTTTAAATTCTTAGAGTATTAATGAAAATAACAAACCACTTCCAAAGACGGAGAAGCTGTAAAACTAGAGGGCAAAACATGAAGCTGCAAAGGTATAAACTGAAAGGCAACATAAGGAAATACTTTTTCACTGAAAGAGTAGTGGATGCTTGGAATGCCCTCCGATGGAAGTGGTGGGGGCAAATACAGAGACAGAATTCAAAATGGCATGGGACAGACACAGTGGTTCCTTTATAGCAACAGGATAAAATCAAAATAAACATATAGTAACTATCTCTTATTTCTACACGGAGCGGTGGGTATACCCCTAAACAAAGGCATGGGGAGGGGTGACCTGCCCGGAGCAGCAGGTGCACCTACTCTTGCCACCTTGCTGGGCAGATTAGATTGGGAGAGGAAAAGAAGATAACCTTCCGCAGATAATCAAGCCAAAGAGAGCAGCGGAAATAATGACCACGGCCTACCAGGTATTAGGTAAAATGCTTTATTAAGGACCCAACTTAACAAGTTTCGGCCGAAGCCTTCGTCAGGGGTCTAGAAAACAAACACACATAAAATGAGCATAAAAACGAAACCAAAAGAAATTAAAACATTGTAAAAACTGTATTGTTAAATAAAACCCTCCCTGGCTGCCCATATGACAATACATATGCTTTCTTTCACCACCTGCCATGTCTCAACCTCTCCTACAAAAGGGGGAGGAAAAGGAGGAGTAAGATGAGGAGAGCGAAGCAAGTGAGGAGGAAGAGGACCATTGCAGCAGCCACCAACAGCCCCACTGAAGGCTATGACATCCTCTTTTGGAAATGGGGGGAAACTGCACACAGGGGGAGGGGTATGATCTGGAGGAGCAGGTGGACGGGGAGTGGGAAGGAGATGCCTGAGGGGGAATGAAAAGGGGCTGAGGGGGAGGGAAGTGAGAAGAGGGAGGGGGGGATGGAGCAGGCTGAATATCTACTAGAGATGTTAGCCTCCCAACCTGTCCATTCTGCCTCCTTACTTGACCACATGGGTCCTCATGAGGTCCCTGAAGAGTTTGAAGACCTGATGCAGATTAGGTTCTTGTGAAATGAGAAGCAGCAAGGCTTCAGGGACCTTTTGAACTCCATTGGTCTCATGGAAGGTATGCTGGCAGAGTTACTGTATGTGCCATCCTGCCAACTATACAGCAACTGATGGCACATAGCTTTGCCTCTCCCGCTCCACAAAGAGAGGAAGGGAGAGGAGGGTCTTAGAGGGTGATTATGTAGTTTGAAATATTTGGTACAGATGACTGTTGCAGCGCAATGTTATACATGTCATTGTCCTTTAAAGGTAGAGTTACTAACTCGTATTTGAAAGAAAAAACTCACCAACCATCATGCCTCCAGCGCCACCCACATTCCTCATCCTGGATCACCTTGTCAGTTGGCAGGAAAAATAACATGCATTGAATGCCATGCATACGTTTACCTATGAACACTTTGGGCAATAATCAAAGTCACAATTTCTGCTGGTAAAATGATTATTGCCCTGGATTCAAAGGCAGTGCTCACACCTGCAGCCTACGGTGGCACATTGCTGTGACCAATGTCCCAGGCATGTAATGTGCACATCGTACAGAATCATAGGACAGCCACGCAGGCCATGTCTGCATGGTGTGGATATGCACAGGCCTGAGGCGGCTGTGTTACGGTCCACAGCCCTCCTCAGGTGCTGGCATGGCCATTGGGCGGTCTGTCCCTATACAGCCCATGCACGCTCCAGTGTGCCTCCCATGTGGTCTGGCCAGGGTCACGGTGGGGCAGCTTGCACAGCTGCACCTTCCTCAGCGGCATGTGTACCTGTGCCTCAACACCCAGGCTCCAGTGGTGTGACAATGTCGGCCTCTGCGTATACCCACACCACTGTTAGTCAGTCCACCACACAGGCACCTCCTCTCCTTGGGCCATTTCCATGGGGCACTAGCCCCCAGATGGTGTTTCCCCCATTCCATGAGGTATCGTGGAGTCAGGCAGCATGGCGACTTTGGAAGAGCATTTGATTTATCTCGCCCCAGTTTTGTTCATGTGTTATTTTGGAAGAGGTTTTTGGATGATATTTTATTTTTATGGACCTCTACATACACTGAACTACAATTGTTTGTTTCGTGGCTGAACACCATCAAATCTAACATAAAATTTACAGCACATATACATCATCATGTGATTTATTTTTTGTACATTACCATATTAAACGATGGGGGAGCTTTGAGAACTACTCTTTTTAGGAAACCTGTCCAGAGAAATAGCCTTTGAGTTACCAGAGTTTTCACCCCGGTTCTCTTCATCAGGATCTCCCGTTTGGGCAGTTTTTAAGATTGCACCGCTTCTGCTCTTCCGTGGCAGATTTTAGACATCATGCTAATGATTTAAAATCCCAGCTTCAGTCTCGGGGCTACCCTCAGCGGATTGTGAGCGGGCATGTCATATCCATTGGGAATGGTTAATGGATGATGAATTTTTGTCTACGTCTACTACTTCAGACGAGTCTGTGGTTGGAGTTATTCCATATATGCATCATGCTGCGGAGATTGACAGATTGTTAAGGTGGCATTGGTCGATTTTGAATCTGCACCCTTGTTTCGCTAAGCCCCTGGTGATTGCTTTCTCGCGTGGCTCTAATTTAAAAGATTTGTTGGTAAAATCTGCATCTCCAATTGATAGACCTATTACCCCTCCTTTGATGTCTGCGGGCCACTCACCATGCAGTGTCTGCCAATATTGTTCTACAACGCTTTCTGGTACAAATTGGACTGATCCTGTTTCGGGGCGTTCTTTTGGGCACCAGTGGATTACTTCATGCATTTCCACTTTTGTGGTTTACATCTTGCAATGTCCTTATGCATTATTATATGTGGGCAGGACGATTCGTCCTATTAAGGTTAGACTGGGTGAACATGCTTCCCGATTGCATTTGCAGGTTCTTTCGGCACCTATTGAAGACCACTGTATTTCACATCAACATCAATTCAATGACATATGCTGGAGTGTGATTAATCATGTTCCATATGATCCTCGGGGAGGTGATCGTATCTCCCGTTTACAATTGTTAGAACAGCGCTGGATTTACAATTTACATACTGTACAACCCTTTGATTTAAATCAGGAGATTGATTGGTTCAGCCTTTTGTAACATCATCCAATGATAAGAGGGTTCCCCCGATGATGATAGGGTTATCCCTTTTTTCAATGGTGGTTCAGTTTTGAGCGATGGAACGATTCAGCCTATTACAACTGCAGCTGTCCTTAAGAAGAATTGACGTGGGATGTGGCTGCGTCCTTTGACAGTTGGAGAATTACAAAGGCAGGAGCCTAGCACTTGAAACAGGGATGGTTTTCCCCGAAACATGCACGTCGTGCATCATTTGACTGCATTGTGTAAATACATTTAGACTGCTTCAGCTGCGATAAGTGCTTTTATATATATTTTTTCATTTGAACCTTTATTGATTAAAATGGACATTCCCGTCTGGTGTGGGTGAGCTGTGTTTCTCCACTCCTCCGGTATTGTCCGACAAAAAGATACATGCTCTGAGGGACAACTTGGGTGACTACCTTTTTTCTTTTTATGTATATTTGGTCACCCTGTTGGGGGTTTTTTGTTCATGCCTCTTCACACTAGCACCTGGTGGCACTGTGGTCATCCATACGGTCCAGATACTGACTAGGCTTTCATCTCCCCCCTGCACTGCTGTTGCCCATACCAGCTCCCCCCATGCACCCAAATCACACACACATACACACTCTCACTTTCTGTGACAGCAACATAATTCTGCCAAAGGGCTGCCCTGCACCTGTACATATCGGCTATGACATAACATACACACATGGGGTACCAGGGCTACATATCTGATCTCCCGTTTGCACCCCACCTTGTGGGGTGCAATGGTAAGAATTTGAGGGTTTATTTTTTCAAATTGCTAGCTCTCTGACTGGGAGCTCTGATTAGCCTGTGAATGAACTGAGAGCAGCTGAGGCCTGCATAAAAGGCTTCAGAGCCCTACCCTGTTGAGACATTCCTAACAGGGGCTATACAGTTCAAACAATGGTAAGAATTTGAGGGTTTATTTTTTCAAATTGCTAGCTCTCTGACTGGGAGCTCTTAAAAGGGTTTTGGTATATTTTTAAATCAGTTACATTCTTTTTGGTGCTTTAGTAGAAATATTTTCTTTAGTGGGGTAGGTTTAAAACTCTGCTTTGGTAACTTTCTCAGCTCTTGGGAATGTTGACACCTAATAAGGAGTTAGTGGGCTTGATTGCCTTTGAATGAACTGGGAGCAGCTGAGGCCTGCATAAAAGGCTTCAGAGCCCTGCCCTGTTGAGGCATTCCTAACAGGGGCCATACAGTTCAAACAACGGTAAGAATTTGAGGGTTTATTTTTTCAAATTGCTAGCTCTCTGACTGGGAGCTCTTAAAAGGGTTTTGGTATATTTTTAAAACAAAGTTGCATTCTTTTTGGTGCTTTAGTAGAAATATTTTCTTTAGTGGGGTAGGTTTAAAACTCTGCTTTGGTAACTTTCTCAGCTCTTGAGATCTGCTGACATCTAATTAGGTGTTAATTCTCTCCCTACCCCCCCCCCCCCCGCCCCAACTCCCACCCACCCCTAGTGAGCAGTATTGCTTTATAGGGCACCTCCCCATTTAACAAAACACAGGGACTTGGAACAGCATATTTTGAATGTAATTAAAGAGATTTAACTGCTTTTTCTCTGAAAGGACAGCTGGGAAACTGGCTGGTACTTTGGTAGGTCTCTCTCTCTTTTGCTTTAACAGATTTCTATGCTCCACGAACAGAACAATGGCTGGGAAAAATCATATCGCTAAAGCTGTTGCCCCCGTTACAGCTTCTGCCTCTGTCCAGACAGAGGTCCCAATGCCAGTTTAAGGACCGGTTCTATGTGCAGGGTGCCTGCATGCTTAAGCTCTGAGGAAACAAGTGGAAGAACTCAGAGAGGAGGTGGCGAGGCTGAGGAGTATTCAAGACAGTGAGAAGTACATTGATGAGATGCTTCTTGCAGCAACCAAGCTCTCCAGCAGAGGAGAAGATGGGTGCCAACAGAATGACGAAGGTTGGACACAGGTCACGAGGGCCTGCGGAATCACCAATCCAACTTCTCCAGCCCTTGAATTGAAGAACCATTATGCAGCCCTGGAAGTGGAGGAGGTAAAAGCATCCCTGGAAAGGAAAGAACCAGAGCTCAAGTACCCCAAAGTTGCAGAATCAGTGACCACAAGGAAGCAAAGGGTAGTGGTGGTTGGTGACTCTCTTCTGAGGGGTACTGAGGCATCCATCTGCCAACCAGACTTGATGTCCAGAGAGGTATGCTGTCTGCCTGGTGCCAAAATCCAAGATGTTACGGAGAGTTTGCCAAGACTCATCAAGCCCACTGACTATTACCCAATGTTGCTAATCCATGTCGAAACAAATGATACTGCCAGGTATCCCTCTGAGTGTATCAAAAGTGACTTCGTGGCTCTGGGACAGAGGGTGAAGCAGTTAGGTGCACAGGTAGTGTTCTCTTCAATCCTCCCCTGTTGAGGGCAAAGGCCAAGGCAGAGAGGCTCGCATCCTGGAGATGAATGCATGGCTGCGTGGATGGTGTCATTGCGAGCGTTTTGGTTTCCTAGACCATGGGATGCTGTTCCAAGGGTTGCAGAGCAGAAATGGCATCCATCTGTCCATGAAAGGTTGACACGTCTTCAGTAGTAGACTGGCTAATCTACTGAAGAGGGCTTTAAACTAGATTCGCTGGGGATAGGTGAAGAAAGCCCCCAGGTAAGTGAAAGCCCCCAGGTAAGTGATACATTCAATAGCTTTATGGAAATGGGTAACATATGGAAAGCAGTGTGTATAAATGCCCGTAGCATGGGAAATAAGATCCCTGATGTTGAAGCTTTGGTGGGAGTGGCCGACTTGGATTTAGTGGCAGTTACAGAAACATGGTTCACAGAAAACCATGACTGGGATGTAACTATGTCTGGCTATACTTTATTCAGAAAGGACAGGGTAGGAAGAAGGGGAGGATGAGTGGCACTATATGTAAAAAATACTATTAAAGCTTTGGAATTACAGAGCTTAAAAGGGAGAGAGGAGGCATTGTGGATTAAGCTAGAAAGAGGGAAAGATAAATCTATTTGCATTGACGTGATATACAGACCTCCCTTACAAGAGGAAGAGGCGGACAGAGAGTTAATTGAAGACATACGCAGCATTGCTAGGAAAGGGGAAGTGCTATTGACAGGGGATTTCAATATGCCAGATGTTGTTTGGCACATTCCTGCTGCAGTATCATCTAGAAGTAAAGAGATCCTGGATTCTCTACAGGGAGAACTATTCAGGCAATTAGTAACAGAACCCACACATGAAGGGGCCATACTGGACTTGATGCTTACCAATGGTGAAAGTGTTTCTGATGTTATAGCGGGAGATCATTTTGCATCCAGTGATCACCAGATGGTGTGGTTCAGTATTAGGACTAGGGCTGTTAGAATCCATTCAAAGATGAGGGTTTTAGACTTTAGGAAGACTAACTTTGCCAAGATGGGCCAATGCCTCAGGAAATCATTAGCAGGATGGGAACAGCTGGAGAATGTAGAAAAACAGTGGGCAAAGCTGAAAGGGGATATTTTAAGGGCAACCAACCTTTTTGTTAAAATGGTAAATAAAGGTAAAAGGAGACCGCTATGGCTTTCGAAAGAAGTAGCTGAAAAGGTGAAGAAAAAGAGGGAGGTCTTCATGAAATACAAGAGATCACAGAGAGAGGAAGAGAGGCATCTATATTTGGAAAAACTTAGAGAATCTAGCAAAGTAGTCAGGAAAGCAAAGATTCAAAAAGAGGAGGAAATAGCCAATGCAATAAAATGGGAAGATAAGACATTTTTCAGATATGTTAGTGAGAAGAGGAAGGGCAAAAGTGGTATTGTCAGACTCAAGGTTGAAGGGGAGGAATATGTAGAAGCTGATGAGGATAAAGCAGAATTGCTTAACAAATATTTCTGTTCTGTGTTCACAGATGAAGAACAAGGAGCAGGACCTCAGAAAACACCCACAAACAGGAACAGAAGCGAGGGACATCTTGAACAATTTTCAGAGGACTGTGTTCGTGAGAAACTAACTCAACTTAAAGTAGACAAAGCGATGGGACTGGATGGGATACACCCTAGAATACTGAGGGAACTTGGAGACGTTCTAGCAGCTCCACTGACTGACCTTTTCAATGCCTCGTTGGAGTCGGGAGTGGTGCCAAAGGACTGGAGAGAGGCTCATGTGGTGCCTTTACACAAAAGTAGAAGTAAGGATGTTGTTGAAAACTACAGGCCGGTTAGTTTAACTTCGGTGGTGAGGAAATTACTGGAAATGCTGCTGAAAGAGAAAATAGTGAGGTTTCTGGAGTCCAGCGGATTACAGGATCCGAGGCAGCATGGATTCACCAGAGTCAGGTCTTGTCAGACAAATCTGATTCATTTCTTTGACTGGGTGACCAGGGAGTTGGACCGAGGGAGAGCCCTAGATGTGGTGTATTTATATTTCAGTAAAGCCTTTGACACTGTTCCTCATAGGCGACTTATAAACAAACTGAGCACCCTAGGGATGGACCCTAAAGTTACTGCTTGGGTTAGAAATTGGTTGAGTGGGAGGCGACAAAGAGTACAGGTAAATGGAGCTCACTCTGAGGAGAAGGATGTTACCAATGGTGTGCCCCTGGGATCTGTTCTTGGGTCCGATTCTTTTTAACATCTTTGTTAGTGATATAGCAGAAGGGATGTCGGGTAAGGTTTGCCTCTTTGCGGATGATATCAAAATCTGCAATAGAGTAGACACCCAGGAAGGTGTAGATAACATGAGGAGGGATCTAGCTAAGCTTGAAGAATGGTCTAGAATTTGGCAGCTGGTATTTAATGTTAAAAAATGTAAGGTCATGCATTTGGGCTGCAGCAATCCAAGGGAGCAATATAGTATAGGGAGTGAAGTACTTTTGTCTACTAAAGAAGAGCGGGACCTAGGTGTGGTTGTGTCTGATGATCTTAAAGTAACTAAACAGGTAGAAAGTGCAACGGCAAAAGCTAGAAGGATGCTTGGGTGCATACGGAGAAAAATGGCTAGCAGAAAAGGGGAGGTGATAGTGCCTCGGTATTAGTCTTTGGTGCGACCTCATTTGGAGTATAGTGTGCAATTCTGGAGACCGCACCTTCAAAAGAATATAAACAGGATGGAGTCAGTACAGAGGGTGGCTACTAAAATGGTTAGTGGTCTTCATTATAAAGCATATGGGGACAGACTTAAGGATCTTAATATGTACACCTTAGAGGAACGGCAGGATAGAGGTGAAATGATTAAGATGTTTAAATACCTCCGTGGCATAAATGTACAGGGGGAGAGCCTCTTTCAATTGAAAGAAAGTTCTGCTATGAGGGGACATGGGATGAGGGTGAAGGGGGATAGATTCAGGAGTGATATGCGGAAATATTTCTTTAAGGAAAGAGTGGTGGATTCATGGAATAGTCTCCCAGTGGAGGTGGTAGAGATGAGGACAGTAACTGAACTCCAAAAAGCATGGGACAAACACAGAGGATCTCTAAAGGAAAAAAGGGGACTGTTGTAGTTGTTGATATGGAAGGACAGACTAGATAGGCCATGTGGTCTTTTTCTGTCGTCATATTTCTATGTTTCCATCCTTTCCCTGCTCACATCCATACTCTCCCTGCATCAGCAGTCCCATCTTTATTGCATAGTTTTGTTGGGGTCCCATAGACTGTCTCCTTTGGCACATAAAGCACATAAGTGGATGGCCTGATTGGACACTGTTGCTCCTCTTAATATTGCTGCAGGTGTGTTTAGATATGTTTCTTTACCCTACAACATTCCCTCGGTTCTGCTCCCAGTACCTTATGACTGCATCTTGTATTTGTCCTGACTGCAATGGCGCCACTTCAGAACCTACTTGTTACATCTCTTCACGTCTATGGGACGCATTGCAGGGCAGAGCTGGATTTTTTCTAAGTCAGAGCTTTATACCTGGTTTCAGCAGGTCTAACGTGGATGTTTCCGGATTACACCTCATACGTACATGGCCCTTTTGGGACTAGGCTTTCTATGTCTCTGCAGCTGACCACACCCCCGTTCCATCTTCTCCCACCCACGGTCTTAACTCCCCGTGCTACTACCCTGGACGTGGATGTCAGTGGTGTTTCAGAATACGGTGGGGACATTTTCGCCACTTACACGTCCACCCTGCACGTGGACATCCCTTATTCGTGTTCTAGAATGACGCCCTGTATTCCCCCTAGTCTTTCTACTTTTTGAAAGGGTAAACAACCAATCTATGTTTACCCGTTAACGCCTTTCATTATTTTATAGACCTCTATACATCGCCCCTCAGCTGTCTCTTTTCCAAGTTGAAGAGCCCTAACCTTTTAAGCCTTTCCTTGTAGGGGTATCCTCTCATGCCCTTTACTGCATCCTGGATGCTTACATCCAAAGCAGAGTTAATGAAGTATACCCTAGTCAAGAGACTGGGAAAATTCTATACTTTTGGGCTTCCAAATCTGACAGCAACCATAGTGTTTCAGTTTCCAAGATGTATTTCCTGTGTTAGATGCTCTGAAGTAACAGAAAGTCTCCCTGGGGAATAAAGAATTACATTTAAAGTGGTGGCCTCTCTCTTTCCATTCCAAATCACCATGTGGAAGATAATTTTATAAATAATTACCTGTGTGGAATGTCAGAAAGGCGCCTATTTGATAAAGGCAACATAGGCATCTATGTACCTTTATAAAATAGGTACCCACTACCCAGAACCAGGCCCAGCAATGCAGGAAGTCTTGTGCACAAATTCATACCTGCCTCAAAGAAGATGTGAACATGTATACATTTTACACGTGGTTGTGCATATTGCATAAAATTTGCACATATATCACAGTTCTACCCCAAGGGCACTTACTCTCCACCTCTGAGAATGCTTCTGTTCAGTATGTATATTTATTTCTTATCAGAAATAAATAAAGACATAGAAGGATCATATTTTTAAAAACATTTTCATAATATACGGAACATGTGGTGTACATTTATGGATGATGATATGTGAGTGGCGTTCATGGCAGCATGCTTACTTACACACACATATTTGGCCACACAGTTTTATAAGAGCCCTTTTCCACTTGTGAAACACGCTTTACATGCTGAAAAAGCGTAATAATATTACCCCCAAAAGGACAAAATTCAAATGTGGAAAAACAAGCAAACCTCTTTTGGACAACCCATCATTTTGCTTCAGTGCACAGCAACATATGTACATATGTTTATAAATATTCACCCTATGATGTATGCAATATTGTTGTAGTTTTTGTCTCTGCTCTGTTATTTAAAAAGGGATATTTTTCTATACCTCATTGTTTTTCACTGGAATTCCTATCATTTATTGTTCCCACCACTTTCAGAAGGACTGCACTGTCTTTGCCAAACCAAAGAAGACATCAGAATTAGGTTAGGCACTGGAAGCTTCCTGCCGGGGCCCAACCCCTTCCAACAGCTTTTAAACCAAAGAGGATACGGAAGGTAAAAGAATAAAATAACTCCTTATTTTACTATCACATGGCCTCCTGCTCTCTGCTAATCTCCAAGTCGGTGTGCCTCATGCTTTTTAGGCGCATTTTGCTTAGGCATTGTGCCCATTGCTGAGGGTTCAGGCAGCAGGGAAATTGTGTCTGTCTGAACACACGTTTGTTTATGCATGCTAGCCTAAGAAAAGCACAGCAGCTCACACTTCCCTCACTGCAATCAGCTGTCTGCATTGTTGAGCCACATGGTGGAGAAAGTTTGGGCTGATCTCACAGTTTGAAGTCTTGTGAGACTTGAAACCAGGGAATCAGCCCGAACTTTCTCACTGCACAGCTCAATCATGCAGAGAGACAATTACAGTGGGGGAAGTGTAAACCTCCGTATTTTTCAGAAGTACAGCCAGGGACAAGATTTGGTGAGTGAAGGAGCAACTGGATGAAGCAGGAAGGGTATGAGAGAGAGAAACTGGGTGAAGCCTGGGGGGAGGGTATGAGAGAGAGAGAGAGAGAGACTGGAGGAAGGCTGTTGAGGGGGTTACGAGAGTCTGGAGGAAGCCTGGTAGGGGGGTCATGAGAGAGAGAGGGACATGCACATACACACCACACTGCCTCCACCACTCCCCATGACACACACACACACGGAAGCATACCCCAACACGCCCAATGACACACCCACACTCCCCATGACACACCCACACATGCACCCACCCAGCCCCTGATATTCCCCATTGCATACATGCGCACACACATGCACACGTACATGAATTCCCTGACACCCCCCCACATGCATATGTTCTGACACTTCCTATGAGACACATATATGAAACACCCCTCCCCCCCCACCACCACACACGCACAAATGCCTGATTCTGGAAATGGAGGAAACGCGCCATTGTATCACACTGCTAGCGTACACTTTTCACCTTGTTCTGCCTAGTGTAAGCGTGCTAGCATGGCGTGAACGCATATGCTGAAACAAGTTCAGCCAGCCACCCACACTTCTGGGTTTCTTTGCTCAGCAATTCATAGTGAATATTTGTCCATACTGCAGGACGCCGCTGATCAGAAGAAGTACAGCAGTGGTATAGCAGAGGATGCTGCACGACTAAGGCACATTTCCACAGGGCCAGGTGAGACTGATCTTGCCCTACAGAAGACTGTATATTTGAAGGGCACCGGCTGAAAAAGACATTCAAGAGCGCTCACTTTAACTATAACTCTAGATAGCAATTCAGTGAGGGGTCAAAGTAAAGAAACATTCAAGTCAACAAAGAAGCAACTTGCTTTTCTTTTCTCCAGCACATTCTCACATGCTGAGAATTATTGGATAGGTTTCCAGGATTCCCTTAAAAATCAATCTTTACCTTAATAGCTTTTGCAGGCTGCCGAGTCCTTTGCCAGCTCTGATCAATTCTGCAGTGTTTTCCAGTTCCCAGGGTCATAGCCAGATTCTGAAGTCCCTGAAGAGTTCTCGAGACATCTTAAACGCATTTGCAGTGTAAACCTCGGCCCTCAGCTAAAAGGGTGCATTGTGATCTTCTGGTTCTTTTGTGAATTGGATATGAACTGTATTCTCTGAATCGTGTTGACAACACGATAATGAAATAATGTTCCATATTTGTCATAGTGCCTGAATCACACACAGAGGCACAATTGTTAAATTTACCAGATTTTTTGGCAGACAAATGTGGGACACTTATCCGAAGTATGTATTGGGGGGGAGGGGAAGGGCTACCTTAGTTCCAGGTTTGAACAGCAAGGCATGAAAGAGGGAAGAGGAGTCATTACCCTTCCCCATCTCATCTACCCCCATCACCGCAATGGTATCATTTCCAAGCAGTCAAATCAACAGAGAAATAGAAGCAGCAATGCATCCCCCCCCCCCCCCCCCCGTGTACCGTGCAAAAGATAATGGATGCAAAGTCTAAAAACTGACATATTTAAATCACTAAACTGAAAGTAGCTCTTTTCAACCGTCTCTGTCTCCATTGCTGGAAATGGGGACAAAAGCTTACCAAGCAGGTGGAAGTTGGGGACACAGTTCTAAAATCAGGGAGAATCTTTGAAAATCAGGGACATTTGATAACCTTAACAATTGTACCTACACTATCTTACAAACCAAAAGAGGTACACTCAAGCACACACTCACAATCAGACTGGCAGTCACACACATAAAGACATATATTTACATGTGTCCACACACATGCACGTAGGAACCATAAGAACATAAGATATGGCATACTGGGTCAGGACAAGGGTCCATCAAACCCAGTATCCTGTTTCCAAGAGTGGCCAATCTAAGTTACAAGTACCTGTCAGGTTCCCAAAAGGTATACATATTCCATGCTGCTTGTCTAATGAGTAAGCAGTGGATTTCCCCAGTCCTCTTTAATAGTGGTTTATGGACTTTTCCTCCAGGAACGTGTCCAAATCTCTTTTAAATCCAGCTTCACTAAAAGCTTTTACTGCATCCTCTGGTAATGAATTCCAGAGTTTGATTACGCATTGAGTGTAGAAATATTTTCTCCGGTTTGTCTTAAATGTGCTACGTTATAGCTTCATTACGTGTCCCCTAGTCTTTATACTTTCTGAAGGAGGAAACAACTGGTCTGCATTTACCCATTTTACTCCATTGATTATTTCATAGACTTCTATTATATATCTCCCCTCAGCCTTCTCTTTTCCAGGTTGAAGAGCCCTAACCTTTTAAGCCTCTCCTCCTCTTTATCATTTTTGTTGCTCTTCTCTGTAACTTTTTTAATTCTGCTATATCCTTTTTAAGATATGGTGAGCATAATTGTACACAATATTCAAGGTGTGGTCGTGCCATCGAGCGATACAGAGGAATTATAATATCCTTTTTTTACTCTCCATTCCTTTCTTTATGAGTCTCAGCATTCTATTTGCTTTTTTGGCCGCCACTGCACACTAGACAGAGGGTTTCAACATATTATTTATTTATTTTATTTATTTATTTAACATTTATTTTATACCGCCTTTCAGGATTATCAAAGCAGTTTACAATAAACTCAAATGTTTACATGGAACTGTTTAAATGTTAACTATTTCACACTGAACTAAAAGCTGTAACAATATACATGGAAGGTTTGGTGTGGGCATAGAACAACAAAGGGGTATGTTTACTAAACTGCGGTAACGTAGCAGCGGCTACGTTAAGGTGCCTTAACGTTACATTCTGTAACATTCTTACATAACGCGCCTTAACGTTCCCGGCCGTGGTAAGTCCAGAAAAGGGTGGAGAGAGGGCAGAGAGAAGGGGTCAATGAGCGGGGAGTGGGCGGGGAGAGGCCCCTTTCACACTAACGCGGAGAAATTAAGGGCTGAATCCTAACGCAACTGAAAACCTGGCGTTAGCACACATTTGCAAGAGAGAGAAACTATTTCAGTGTCAGCAATGTACAGCATAGGCAGGGAGTCCAAGATAGGTGATAGTAGTGCTCCATTTGCAGCAACAGCATAGTGCCCAGGTATGAAAGGCCACTATGGTGATGGTGCAAATGGGGCATGGGGTCTGCAGGCGGGACATGCAGTGGGGGCTACTGGGGCACAGGATAGACTAGGTGGCTGCTGAGGTGGCACATAGGAATGCAGAAAATGGAAACCAGCAAGACAGCAACTGACCAGGGTCAGACATGCCCATGAGTCTGTGGCCCACAGTGTCCCATCCAGGAGACATTACCCAGCAGGTATCCCAAGGGGCACATAACATTGACAGGCGGTGCCGGGGGAAGCGTGGACATCTATGTAGGCACCCCTACCCCAGAACCTACACCTTAGGCAGCCACCTACCTGCCCCCTGGATGGCCTGGGATGGGGCACCACCGGCACCGACAGCATATGGTCATGGTGGCATGGCAGAGGGGGTGGGTGATTGTGCTGGAGGGAGCAGTGGCAACCACCTGCAGTGGACCTAGGCCATGCCCTGTACCAGTACGTGGTGTGTAGTGCAACAGAAGAGGTCTGGCCGAGGAACATAAGGGTAGCCCCAGGGACCACTATGCTGCTGTGGCAACAGTGTGGTGCAGTACACCCAGCTAGCATGTTCGAGGGTCAGAGGTTCAGGTCCCATCTGTAGATCCTGCAGAGCATCTCCCCATAGTTTTAGCCCACAATGCAGCCACAACAACAACATGGGCAAACCCCAACACAGTGGTGCACAGGGGTACGGACACCAACTCACAAGGGCTCCACTATCCACAGCTTCATGGAGTGTCAGGCTGTTAGCCCCAGCACAGAGCTGCAGTTATCACCAGAGCAATACTACTACCCCCTGCACAGATTAGCAATGTCGGCACTTTGATCAGGACCAGTGCGGCGGGTAGGGTTGTCAACCACCTCCATCTCTGCACAATGCTGAGATAGGTGTGGGAGTGTGCGTATGTCTCTCCATTGTTTTGTGTCTGACAACACCTCACTGAGCCCACATTGCTCACACTGCTTCCAGCGTTAGCCTGAAAATGTGCATAATGAGGAGCAAGGTATTGTGAGTATGGCTGACAGACAGGGCAGATTGGCCAGGATGCATCTACACAGGGTGGAGGGCAATGGCTGAGACACTGTAGTGCTCAACCACCACCTGCATGGACAGGGTGGCCACAGCATGTCACACGGGGGGGGGTCACGCTCACTCTGACCGAGCAGTGACCATGACATGTCTATGTTCCCACATAGTGCCACATTTTATTTGTTTCTAGTACTACCTGTGTGTTCCCTGTTTTGGGGCCCAATCACAGGGATATCTGCTTGGTGTCTGTGCTGTGCATCCCACCTCTGGGTGCATGCACTGTGGACTGGTTAGTGGGCTGTCTGAAGTTCACCTGTGCATGGGGGGAACACCTTGTAGGATACTGCAAGTGCAGTCTGACTGTGCTGCCTGTTGATGAATGGCAGACAGTGGTGTGGGGCAGTTGAGCCTACCCCAAGCATCATTGCTGGTCTGCAATGGTCACAGATATGGCACTGGCCCAACAGCCCTGGAGGGCTGTCATCTGCCAGCAGAATTGTGGTTGCTGGTACTACAGCCATTCTGAAGGGTGCAGGCACCTGTCCCACCACACCCTCATCTACAAAAGGGGTGATTGAGGCCCCTTCGGGTATATAGTGCATACCACCTAGACCCATAGTGGCAGTGCTACATAGCCCTCATGTGAGTCTAGACACCCCACTCCCTAACACCAGACACACACTAAACTGGGTGGTGTCTGGTCCCCCAGAGCCATATGTGACTGCAGAACACAACTGGAACAGATGTACCTTCAGTTGCACTGCTGGGGACACCTGTCACACACTGGCAGTGCTGGGGATGTGCAGCAGGACCTATCTCTAGCACCACATGTACTGTGGACCTAGTGCTGGGTGCCCATCCTATCCCTCAGGGTGCACACGGAACCTGCACAATGGCATGGTCTGTAGCTACTCTGTGCTAGTATCACACACTGTCAGTCCATCTTACCACGCTGCAGTACCGGAGAGGTTCAGACCCCATTTGGTGGTCAGCTGTAGGCCGCTGTTCTGCATGTGCAATGCATCATGGGTGCTGGTGGGGTTACCCTATCCTGGCACACAGAGCAGATGGTTTGTGCGGTGACCTGCAGTCCTTCTGTACCCAGCCATTGCTGTGCAACAGGCCATAGAGGTATAGCCTACTGGTTAGTACACTGACATTCTAGGTGGAGGTTATGGGTTCAGTTCCTCATTGTTCCCTCCTGTCCAAGGCAGATATTTTGCTTGCCTGTGACAGTCATATCTTTGCAGATCCATGCTGCCAGCCCATAGTACCCTCACCACAGTTGCCAGCAATCCTTATAAGGCATTATAAGGCTCCTAATTAGGCACAGTACAAGGCACCTTATTGGGCACAGTACAAGGCACCTTATTAGGCACAGTTCAAGGCACGTTATAAGGTGCCTTATTGGACACAGTACAAGGCACGTTACAAGGCACCTTATTAGGCACAGTACAAGGCACGTTAAGGCACATGCCTTGTACTGTGCCTTATAACGTGCCTTATAACGCGCGTTACCTGACATGCTTGCCATAATGATGCCCCGCCCACGCCTTTATATGGGCATCTGTACCTTTACCACGGAACCTAACGCACATGACATTACCGCAGTTTAGTAAACATGCCCCAAAGGGTTGGTCATGGATCATACTTAAATTTGGGTTTTTACATTGACTTAATTAAATCGTATATAGTCTATCCTGGTCATGTCTCTGGTTGTGCTACATAGAGAGTTGGTATAGACATGGGGAAACAGAGGGATTGGTAGGACTCATAATCTGATTCACAATTCAATCAGCACATGACATCAGATACATTCAGTAGGGTATTATATGTAAGCGGAGGCTAGGTTGTTGGACCAAAATGCTCAGTGAATAGGTGGGTTTTGAACCTTTTACGAAAGTCTGAGGTGTCTTCAATCGATCTTAAGTTGTCAGGGAGTGTATTCCATAATGCTGGACCGTAGATTGCAAAGGTTTGGCAACATGTCACTTGGGAACTTGTGATAATATAAGTAAGAATGTTCAGGAGTTTATGATGCTGTTGTCTTCTTATTCTAGAGTATTCAGCCTTCTTGATTAGCGAGCATAAACATTCCACTGATTGGTTATGAAAGTTTTGAATGTAATCATGATTGCTTTATATTTGATTCAGGATTGTATAGGGAACCAATGTAAGTTTCTGAGAACTGGTGTGATGTGTTCTTGGCATGTGGTCCCTGTGATTAGATGGGCTACAGTATTTTGGGCTAGTTGTAATGCATGAATTGAATGTTTAGGTAGGCCTTGTTAGAATTGCAATAGTCCAGATGTGATTCAATAAAACAAAAAGGTCACTTCCAGAGTGAAAAAATATCAAAAATCAGAAAAAATCATACCATACAAAAACAAATACCAAGGTAAATACTTAGAGCCACAAAAAGAACAAACAGAGGGGAGAGGAGGTCTCAGAATCACCGGGCCAGAAAACGGCATTCAGAAAACTCTATATGCCACTGCCCTTACACATCAATGACCAGTCCTACTCCACTCAGGCAAAAGATGTTTCAAACACAATTATTTTCAAATGACAGAATAGCAGATCAACTTGTTTCGAACTTAGCTTAAACCAAAGAAGGAAACTACATCACATCCTGATGAATAATCAGATCTGCTGTGCCCCTAAGTTCTTCCCTAAGTGCATAACTTTGCATTTGTCCACATTAAATGTCATCTGCCATTTGGACACCCAGTCTCCCAATCTATCAAGGTCTTCTTGCAATTCTTCGCAATCCTCTTGTGTTTTAATAATTTTGAATAATTAGGTATCATCTGCAAATTTGATCACCTCATTTGTTATTCCCATTTCCAGGTCATTTATAAATATGTTAAAAAACAGCATGCCCAGCACAGACACCTGGGGTACTCCAGTATTCACCTTACTGCATTGGGAAAATTGACCATTTAACCTTACTCTCTGTTTTCTATCTTTTAACCATTTCCGGATCCGTAATAGTACACTGCCTCCTATCCCATGGCATTTTAATTTCGAAAACAGTCTCTCATAAGGGACTTTGTCACAGGCTTTCTGAAAATGGAGATACACTATATCAGCCTGCCCACCTTTATCTATCTGTTTATTCACACCTTCAAAAAAATATAAGAGATTGGTGAGACAAGACTTTCCTTGGCTCAATCCATGTTAGCTTTCTACCATTAAGCTATGACTATCTACATGTAATTTTGTTCTTTATAATGGTTTCTACCATTTGGCCCAGTACTAATGTCAGGCTCACTAGTCTGTAGTTACCCGGTTCACCCCTGGAACCATTTTTAAAAATTGGCATTACATTGGCTACTCTACAGTCTTTGGATACTACAGGTGATTTTAATGATGGATCACAATTACTAATAGTAGTTTACAATCTCACTTTAAGAACTGGGTAAAATCCTCACAGCGCTAATTGAAAAAGTATTAGTGTGCAAGTTTTTAGCTTATTCTTTTTTCAGTGGTTCTCAACCCAGTTCTCAGGACACACCCGGGCAATCATATTTTCAGGATATCCACAATGAATATGCATGAGATACAGTTAAGATGCAGTTACATGAACTGCTTCTACCATATGTAGACCTATCTTATACATATTCATTGTGGATATCTTGAAAACCTAAGTGGTTGAGTCAGGGCTGGCCCGTCCACTAGGCAACCTAGGTGGCTGCCTAGGGCTGCTGACCCGGGTGGGTGGGTGGCTTTGTGCCACCACTTTGTTGCCTGCGGCAGGCCATGTGCTTCAGCACGCATGACCTGCCGCTTCTGATCCCCCTTTGACAGTAAGTTGTGTCAGAGGGGGATCAGAAGCGGCAGGTCATGTGTGACGAAGCTCATGGCCTACTGCGGGCAACAAAATAAAATACTGCTGCTACTGACGCCCACCTCCCCCCATGACGGAATCGGCAGCAGCAAGGGCGATGGTGCAGCTCGGCAGGGGTGGCTTGGCGCGTTGGGGCCGGTCCTGGACTAGTTGTGTCCCAAGGACTGGATTGAGTATTTTGCTGTGTTTCCAGATTGCAGCTTTTCTATAACGTTTTTTCACTGTTTTCTTTGCTGTGCAGTGATGGGAACTGTAGGATTCTTCTGCAACTTTTCAATTGGGCTGACGTGCGACTTCAGTTTTGCAATTGTTTTGCCCAGTTTTTAAATCTAGCCAATGTGATATAAGTATATGCTGCTGAACTTACCCAACCCATAAATACAAAAATGCATCCTACAGTATAAACACTGATTCTTCAAGATCTTTTCCTACCCAGAATGAAAGCAAAGCCTTAGTGAATCAGGCTGGACTCACAATACAGAAATTAGATACAGTAGCTACATGTGTGTACACAACATCACTGACTCAAACAAAAAGCGTGGGTGTGCACTCTCACTTCCACTCAGACCCTTACAAATATATCGATATACACTCGCACCCGACCAGACCCTTATGCACAAATACACACACATCCAGATATGGAAACACATCCACACTCTTCTTTCTCTTACCCTATTCACGGAAACAGAATTATCCTCCGAGTCAGCATAATGACCTCTACTCCACCCCCACCCCATCCCAAGGACAAGGAAGGGAAGAGCAGACTAAAAGAAGCACGCCTGCATGCTATAAAGCACAATGTAGACATGTATTCTATCCTGATCAATAGAGAACGTCCCCTGCCCATGACATTTCTAACACTGTGGTAGCACACGCTAGTCCACTATCTGAAAGTCTTAAATCTATGCTATCTGTCTATTTCATCTCTGTCCATTCGTTGTAGTTCTAGCCCTGTCTCTCATTATATGTGTCCTTCAGTCTCCTTCCCAGCAGCAGCCTTACTCATTCTACACCCTTTCTCACCACTACCCCAGCTACACTCTCACACTATCCCCAATTCCCCGTTGCCTGCATAGCATGACAACCTCCACTTGAAACCCATTATTGAAAAGACAAAGATAGAGCAATCACAGACTTTAACTGATAAATGAATAATGAATAATGCCTGCTATACTGGCAAACTGCATGCAGCCGAAGCCTATGGGAGCCACTGCTCATCATTTCCAAACAAATTATGACTTCTAGTAGTGCTGGGAGATTCCGCCGCAACCCTATCACAAAATAAGCACCATGATACATTTTACGTTGGTACACAGTGGACTTGGTAATGCTGTTTGTGAAACAAGATTTATTCAAATAATAATCACAAATGAAACCAATGTGCAAAAGCATAAATTAACAAAGGACAAATGAAGTTAATAATACAAGTGCACAAAATTTTAAGCAGAAAAACTGCAACACCTTATTGCGATATGTATAAAAGACAATGAAACATATAAGACAGAGTCAGTATACACGCAGACCTCATAATTAGACAACAGGTGTCAACGTTTATATAGAGTAAGATATGAAAAATGAGAGTAGAATAATTAGTAATACAGCCACAGTAAATATGTATGAGAGCTAAAATGAACAGCATTGTGCTGCCACCATGTCTCAGGTGAAACCAGCCACTGCACCCCTCTTTATTCCCAAGAGCACCCTTGTGCTTTAGCTCACTTTGTACTTTAAATCCGAGCCAGCAGCACCAGTGCGCTTTGCAATTTAATCCATTGAATGTCTCTCCTTTCAATTATTCCTTTTGATCATCTTGCACTCCTTAATTATGCATGCTATTTCTTTCTGTGTCCAAAATGGAGATCTCTGATTCAGAGGGAGGGAAGCACTAGATTATCCACAATAACAAGGGGTCAGGGCAGGCACTACCATTAGGAGAACTAGGTGGTCACCTAGAGCACCAGTGGTCTGAGAGTGGCCCATTGCTGCCACTGTCACCCCTCTCCGGGACGTACAGCAGCGGCAATGCCTTTTAACAGTACCACAGCGGTTTACCAAAACTAACAGCGCTGTGATGCTGTTTGTGCTTCCACCCCTCCAGTGCAGACTTACTGTTTGCGTGGGGTTAGAAGCAGCTGGACCAGCCTCATCTGTCCCTATGCAAAAGGAGCAATATAGGCAAACAGAAGCTGTGCAGACAGAACACTCCCCACCTGGTATCGGTAGATACCACTAATCTCCAGGAGCAAGCAGGAATGCAGTCTTCACATATGGGTGATGTCGGTACTGACGGAGCCCACGTGGGAACACTCCCCAGCGTCCAATAGGAAAGTCATTGGGAGCACTCCACTGCACCTGTGTGCCTGTCTTCTTGCCTTCCCAACTACTCTCCTCAGTTCTTCGTTTTCCGCAGAGCCTGCAGGATGTGTTATCCTGTCACCGCCGAAAAACGTTATCTTTTTGTGTGAAACATCGTGCTTCTGCCTCCCTTTCGACACCAGTCCATTGAATCCGACACCGGTCCCAATAATTATTTTTTTATTTTTTCCTTTCATGCAGTTTTCACCGCTAAACTAGGCCTTTAGGCCTCCATAGCCCTATCTTCATTCTGAAGAAACATTTTTGAGGCATAAAAAAGCCAAGTAGTGGTTTTAAAAAGTGTAGCAAGTGTGCTGGTACAATATTAGTCACTGATAAAGATGACTGATGTCTCAAATGTTTGGGACCTGAACATCGGCCCAATTCTTGTCCTTTGTGCTAACAAATGACAAAGAGAGGCCTAAAAAAACAAAGCCAGACAGTACAGATCGTTGTTAGCCTTGGACTCATTGACAATGGCTTCTACTTCTTCAAAGGCATTGTTTTTCTGTCATAGGTCTCAGGTTTCTTAAAATTCCAAACGTAAAAGTAAGTCTAAGGGGTATGTTTACTAAACGGCAGTAGCAGATTCTGTGCGATATCGGAGCTGTGGCCCCATTGAAATCAATGGGGTTGCGGCTCCGATATCACACAGAGTCCGCTACCGCCATTTAGTAAACATACCCCTAAGTCTCTGGCTGCTCCAAAGTCATCGGCATCGAAGACTGATGCCGAGACCAGACAGAAGTCCCAGTATAAGCATTGTAACTCCCCTAGGGTTACTTCCGATGCAGACCGGCCAGCCAAACAGCCCCGGCAGAAGGATGTGTCCTCCAAAGCACAAGGGGAGCTCCGGGACGCTCCAAAGGAACCAACCTCCGGAGAGCTACCGATTCAATATTCTGGGATGGTGGTCCAAAGTCCCGTTGGAGATTCCACCCAGACTTCGGCCATCTCCCTGGATCAGCTCATGCTGGCTCTCGAAAGGAGTTTGGCCACACTCATGGCAGCCTCGGTACTGATAACATCGAGAGCTCTAGGACTGCAGGCTTCGGCACTGAGCCTTCAGTCTTATGTATCAGCCCCGATGGAGACCCTGAGAGTGGTACCGCTGTTGGAACTGACCCATGTCAGCATACATCAGCATGACATTATGCCTAGCATTAGGTGTCATGGCTTTTCCAAGACCTTGGCCTGCAGCTTTGACCCCCTGGTGATGTCAGATAGGACGTCTCCAGACTTGATGGGCTTAGTATGCCTGATGAGATTAGTCTGCAGGACAACAGCCCCTCCTTGCTAATCAAATGATAGCAGACCTCAAACAGACGAAAGTATGACAAAGGGAGGTGCTGGAGAAATTTCGCTATAAATACAGAGAAGGACGAAAATATCTCTCTTTTCCTATTCATCGGACACTTCTTACTATGAGGCTCTGACACCCACTTCTCTTTACCCCCCCCCCCCCTTGTTCTCTCTCTCTCTCTCCATTCATCGGACACTTCTTACTATGGCGCTCTGACACACACTTCTTCCCCCCCCTCTCTCTCTCACACACACATGCACCCACACACAGAGTCATTCGTATACACTGAAGCAGCTCTGTAACAACCTTATACTTCTGTTCTGTACCTATGTAATAAGCCTATTTCTATATAAAAACCTTTTACCAAGCCACACCAGTTTGGTTGTCTTGTTGTGCTACAAACCCTACTGCCTCTGCGAAGTGGACCCAGGACCAACAGGAGAGTAACCAAACGTAGGAAGTGGCGAAAGGTTACAACCCATTCCTCCGGTATACAACTGACTCAACCTGATGTAGCTCTTGGTTCTGATACTTCCGAGCATCGGTATCGACATCGACCTTCAACATCTATGAAACATCGAGGTCAAACTCAGGATCGCCGATACTTTGACTTCTTGCCAGACTCTGATTCCAGTTCTTCGGAGTCTGACAAGAAATCACTCGATTCCTGGGAACTACCAGACATCCCTTCGGTCCCTTCACCACCTCATGAATGGCATCAGTCCCCACCAGAGGATATGTCCTTTTAGGACTTCATATGTGACATGGCAGCAGGGCTTGCCATCACAGTCGCCTCAGAAAAGGAACTGAGGACAGAGGAGCTGGAGATACTCCAATACCCTCCCACGCCCAAGAAGGCAGCTACATTGCTGGTGCATAGGATCCTACAAGATCTTATGCTACACATGTGGTAAGCCCCGCTCACGGTTCCTCCTGTCAGCAAGAGGCTCGATACCATGTACCAAGCACCAGAGTGCCCAGGTTCCAAAAACCTCAGCTCCCCCAACACTCCATGGTGGTGGAATCAGTGATGAACTGCATAAAGAGTTCTAAGAACCATTCATCCATGCCACCTGGCAGAGAATCGAGAACACTTGATGCTTTTGTGCATCGATGCTTCCAAGCATGCATGTTGGCCTCCAGAATAACATGGGCATGTTTCTGAAGGATGTCACGAGGGATCTGGAGACTTTCACCCCCATGCTGCCTGAGGATAATTGGAGTGCTTTCCAGACACTCATCAAGCAAGGCCAAAATACTCCTAAGTTTCGATGCCTTCGAGACAACCAGCAGAGCTTCCGCAGTCTGCATTGGGGCTTTTAGAATGGCTTGATTACAGGCATCAGATCTTGAGCAATGGGTTCAAGATAAACTTGCCAATATTCCATGTACTGCAGAAAACCTTTTTTGGCAAGGATTGGAGGGAAAAGGCAGGAGAGATTGAGACCGACAATCTCACCCTCAAACGCCTTTCCAAGAAGACAGCTGACCCATCCAAGAGGAAGGCTTTTCACAAGAAATCTAACATAGAAATTCTATGTTAAAAAGAAGAGATACTATCCTTCTTACCCGCCGTCTTCTGCCTATCAGCCTCAGCATACTCAGCAGAGGCAGCAGGGCCCTTGCCAGCCCAAGAAGCCCAAGGCTCCTAAGTCTCAACCAGGTCCAAAGGCACAATCTGCGCTTAGTTTTTGTCTCCTTCCTTGAGAGCATTGCCAATCTGCCCCTGGAGGGTCCTCAGCCCCTCCACATAGCCAGCAGACTCTATGACTATGCCCACAGGTGGCACCTCATAACATCAGAGCAGTGGACACTCCAGATTGTCCAATGGGGTTATCAACTTCACTTCAAAACCTTACCCCCAAACAGCTTTACAGGGGATTATCCAACACAACCCCTTAAAGGTACTCTCTTAAAACAAGAAGTGACCACCCTATTCTTCCAGGTTGCCAGAGTTCCTCCTCGTCAAGAAGGGATGGGCTTCAACTCTCCATATTTTCTTATTCCAAAGAAAACAAGAGGCTTCAGGCCCATCTTGGATCTCAGAGACCTATCAAATTGATGGCCTGAGAAAAATTCAAAATGATTTCTCTAGGAACTCTTCTACCATACCTCCAGAGACATGATTGGTTATGTTCTCTAGACCTAAAGGAGGCATACACACATTTACTGATCCATCCCTCTCACAGACAGTATCTGCACTTCATGCTTCAGGGAAACCATTATCAGTACCAGGTTCTCCACTTCAGTCTCACCTCTGCCTCAAGAGTTTTCACGAAATGCATGGCAATAGTCGCTAACTAGTTACACACCTTGGGAGTATTTGTCTTCCCTTACTTAGATGACTGGCTGATCAGGGGAGACTCCCCTCAAAAGATAATACCCTCCCTTCATCGCACCATCATGGTGCTCCAACACCTGGACTTTCTTCCGAAGGTGGTCTCCTTGTTTCACCTCAACCAGGAGGTGGTTCTTCCTACCTTCTTTCCTAGGCCGCATGCCAGTTTGGCAGAGGCGGTCCTCCATACCTTGGACTGTAAGAGGGCTCTGTCCTTCTACATTCAACATACTCAAGGTCACCGGAACGTCTCTCAGCTTTTTGTGTCCTATGACCCCAGTAAACTGGGGGAGGCGGTGGCCAAGTGTACGCTGTCCACATGGGTGGCGGACTGTATTACTCAGGCTTATGAGGAAGCGAGGCTTCTGTTGGAAGGCCATAGGGTCAGGGCCATGGCGGCATCAGTAGCTCACCTACGCTTTGTTCCTCTGGCGGGCATCTGCCGGGCCGCCATCATACCTTCGCAGCTCATTACTGCCTGGAGAGGGACTCCCAATGGGACAGTGCCTTCGGCCAAGCTGTACTCTGTAACCTTTTTGGGGTCTAGGTAACTCCTACCCTCCGACCCTTCTTTGTTCAGGCTACCGGAGTGCTACTTCCCTGGTTAGGGTTTTCATTGCGGCTGCTTGCGGCTCTTGATGAGGGAGCCTTTTTTGGCTATAGGTTCAGGGTAGCCTGTAGCTGGGGAGTCCCATATATGAGGACTGACTTCCTGCTTGTTCCCAGAGAAAGCATAGTTACTCACCTGTAACAGGTGTTCTCCAGGGACAGCAGGAATCAGTCCTCACAACCCTCCCTCCTCCCCTTGAAGTTGCAGTCCAATTATTTTTTCATTTGTTTTGCCATCTTTTTAGCTATGTCATTTGACTGAGCAAGATGGCACCCTTGGGCAGGAAGGGGACCGCGCATGCATAGTAGCAATTCCCAAAGGCTTTCTGTGAAAGCTGGGGATTTGCTCCACGCGGGCTCTATCGGCATTGACGTCACCCATATGTGAGGACTGATTCCTGCTGTCCCCAGAGAATACCTGTTACAGGTGAGTAACTACGCTTTCTTTGCACATGCTGTGAGAACAATGGATTTTCTTATGGCTTGCAGCTTGTAGACCTTTTCTTTATGTTTTATGAATAAGTCTCTTTTGAAATTTAAGGGCCCAATATTGCAAGGCATTTACACAGCTTACAGAACAGTAAACCATATAAATGCCCTTAAGCGTGATATTCGGCGGTTAGTGCCACTGAATATCCCCGCGTAATGTCACTATACGCCTGATGCTAACTGCTTAGCATCAGGGCATGTCAGAGGCGTTCCATGGACAGTACCCAGGGATAGTCGATCAGCGGCAATATTCAGCTGCTGCCCGTTTATCCCTCAGCAGCGAATGTTATGCGCAGAAAAAGCTGTTCTAATTTTTGCTACCGAAGTTAACTGGGCAGCGGCTGAATATCGCCACTGACTGGTTAGCTTCTGCACCATGTGCGGCTGTGAGGCAAACCCGGATATTCAATGCTGGTGGCCCGATATGGTCCCAGTATCGACTATCCGGGTTAACTCTTCAGCGGCGCTGGCTAGGCACTGTATTCACGCTAGCTGCCATCGCTGAATATCAGGCCCTAGGTTTATGTCCTTTGTGATGTGCACATAAGAATACAGAGGTTTTACAACCTTTCTGCCTAACTGCAAAGCAAGGAGTGGCCCAAGGATCTTGAGCTACAAGCATAAAAGGATTGCTGCTTAACAAAGAGGAGATAAGATACTGTATGGAAAATTCCTGTAGCAAAGGCCTCAGAAGTGTCCTTCCTATATCTTAAAGGAGGAACATTCTGGAGTCTTTGCTCCTAATTAAAGGTCTGATGATATAATGGGGAAGAGCCTTTCTGTCAGTCAAAGGGCAGGGAGTGTTGCTTTGTACATTTTGGAGAGAAGATAAAAGGGCAGTGCAAGCCAACATCCAGAGTCTTCTTCCCTCAAAGAGAAGGAGTGAGGAGATGCTGACCAAGCCAAAAGCTGGAGCCCAGCACTGCTTGGGTGCTGCTCTCTGCATGTAACCAATTAAGCAATAACCCATAAATAGCAGACACTCCAAGCCAGCTAGGCTTGAACAGAGGAGAACTGCAGCTAAGTGAAGAAGTGAAGAAGTAGCCAAGAGAGAGGTAACTACTTTTCTGTTCACACAGGGAGAATACTCAAGGAGTAGGAAGATATCTGTCACCCAGGTGCATCTCTGATTACACTTGGGATTTTAATTGTTGAGGTGGAAAGGGACCTGTCTCCAAAGTGCATCTCTAGCTTCTCAGGCAGAATAATTGTACACGTTTGATAGCTGAAGCATTTGCTTGATAGGAGAGAGGAGCAATTGAGTTCCTCAACCTACCTCTTACTTAGAGGTATACCCTCTGGGTAGAGAGGGTATCAGGGAGGCTTCTGCATACTGAGATCAGGAGAGAGGGACAAGTTGGGAGCTTGAATAGACTTTTAACTAGAGGGCTGATCTACAGAAGAGATGTGAGAAGCAAGTATCTTATTGCATGAGGAGAACAGAGAAAACGACCATTGTGGAGGTGTTGAGGTTTACTATACTTTTGAGACAAACAATTTTTGTATCCTGTCTGCTGTTTTATGCTTAAAATAAGGACTGCATACTAAACCCAGATATTCCATGCCAGGGCTATATTTGGCTATTGGCATTAAATATCTGGGTCAACTGCGGAAACCGAAAGCTTTTGCTGCGCCTACCATTTGCTGCCGAGGGATAACCGGACAGCGGCTGAATATCACCTCTGACCAGTTATCCCCGGTACCGCCCCTGGAACCGATGCTAACCATGTAGCAGCGGGGTGTTTAGCGGTGGTACCCGGGGATATTAGTACTGCTGAATATCCCGCTTAGCGGTATTTATGCAATTTACAGGTCTGTAAACCATGTAAAGGCCTTTGAATATTGGACCCTATGTTTTTGTTTTTCTTACTTTCCTTGCCCTTTGTTGCATTTTTGCCCATGTGACCTGTGTCTTGCGCCAGTTTAGGCCTTGGGCCAGTGGTTCTTACTATTCCTAATAGGGCCCTTTATTTTCATTTGGCGCACTGTTTTGCTGTGTTTTTCCGTGTTTTCTTCTTTTAAAATAGGCACCAGTCTACAGATTGTTTCTGTATAGCCTTAGAGCAGAGGTACTCAAATCCAGTCCTGGAGGGCCGCAAACCAGTCAGGTTTTCTGGATATCCCTAATGAATATGCATGAGATAGATTCAAATACAATGGAGGCAGTGCATGAAAATATATCTCATGCATATTCATTAGGGATATCCCAAAAACCTGACTGGTTTGCGGCCCTCCAGTACCTCTGCATTAGAGGCAACCCTTCAGCAGAACCAAAGGAGGTTGCGCTACATTCCCATGTGGAAAGAATCTGTGGGCAGAAAAGGATTCTAGAGTAAAAGGGAAAACTCAGCTCAAGCAACTAGGTTTACCAAGCAGCCGGACACAGGAAACCTTAAAGAACTGTGAAGACATAGATGATGCGGGGGTATATTGTATTAATATACTAAAACAGTGGTTAATCAATGGAAGAAGACTGGTTAAAGGAAATTTCTGTTTTGCACAAGTCCTCGATTTTAGAGCTCTGTCCCTGACTCCCACCTCTTTGACAGCCTCCTGTCCCCAATTCCAGCAATGAGGAGAGAGGGGGTAGAAAAACATTCCTATTTTCAATTTAGCAATTTAAATATGCCAGATTATAAAATATATATCCATTATATATTATATATTGCACAGTACAGGGGAAATGCACCACGGTTTCTATTTCTGCCGATTTATCTGCTTGAAAGGAATATTGTTGCTATTATGGGATGGGTGTGTGGTAGGCGAAGGCCTATGATCCATGCTAATTGAACTAAACAGACAGGCCTAAGCAGCTTGACCTGTAAATGAAGCCTGTAGTTAGGCCCAGAGGAATGAAAACCCCCCCTGAATGATGACACCATAGAATTGAAACTTAACTGAACACAATTTAGTATAGCTAAGCAGAATCGAAACTTAGAAAGTATAGAAAAAGCAAGTCTAATTGGTACTGATAAGAGAGCACAGCTTCTATGGAATTAATTAACACTGCTGAAAGAAAAGTTACAGTGCCCTGCTTTCCCACATGTTCTAACTAGCTAAATGACCTTGGAGGAGGAAAGTATCTAAGTTGGTGAACTGACCATTGTAATTGGGACTAGAAGGGGGGTAAGCAGGTGCTGAGCCCAGACCAGAGTCCTAATTGGACAACTACATAATGTTACCGGGACCAATAGATGGGTGAGAGGGGTTACTGGGACCAATGAAAAGTTTGCCTATGTCTAGAATGGAGAAGAAGTCTATAAAAGTTGTTGTTTTGCTAGAAACCATTGCTCAGCCATTTTGAATTTGATTCTGCTTGAGACTTGTGCACAAATAAATGATTTGGACCTTCTGAACAGACTCCTGGTATCATTGGTTTGTCTGCGCTCTGCTGCTACATATTCTTGGTGCGTTGGCCGGGAACGTGTGGTGAGTAGAGGGTATACGAGCTGATATACCACGACTTTCCGCCTCTATAGGTTTGGTCCTGCTGGGCTCGTGCCCTCCCGACGTGGGCTCGGCTCCCAGGCGCCACCGGTCCAGTTGCATCGGAGGGAGCTGGGCCAGGCCTCGGCGGGTGCTGGACCCAGTCGGAGCCAACACCTCGAACCCGTGAGGGGAGTCCGAGGTCCAACTCATGCGCTTGCTTGGGAACAGGGACCGGATCCGGTGAGTATAAATTTTGATATGTCTAGACAGATGAGTCAGAGCAGTACTGCTGTTTGAAACTTGGATTTTGTAACTTTGGAATTTGGAATTTTGGTAAGAGAGCATGATCACCTCTCAAAGGCGGTCCAATTAACCTTGCATGAGTATCCGCGAGGTGAACCCACTGCCTTTTTGGAATTTGGAATTTGAATTTGCATTTGGTAAGAGAGCTCTCAAGACGGTCCGATTAACCCTGCATGAGTATGCGCGGGGTGAAACTATCGTCTTTTTGATTTTGACTTCGAATTCGAAATTTGATATAGCCTAGTCAGAAGAGACAGGATTGGGCTGTGTCTTTCTTGGGATACGTTGCTAGCATGTGTGTCGTTTGTCTATGTGTCTTTGTTTAATGTAAGATTATATTCTGTTGGGTAATGTATGATAATTTACCGCTTGACTCACTGAAAAATCAAGAACATGTCTCACTCAGTCAGAGCTTTTCCTACAGTACAGTGTGAGGCTGACAAGGGGCGTGTCTGTGCAGAGGTGCTTTTTAACCCTATGAAGGCATGTTTTCAACGTTCTGCTGCTGGGCTAATTGGAGCTTATTTTAGGGCAATTATACCTGTTTTTATTCACTGTGTTTTAATGGTGATGTTCCTTCTACTATGGTCAGGTATTATATACCATTCGATAGGAATATTTAGTCAGAATTTTAGTTTTGAAGGTCGAATTAACCTCATCGGAGCTCCGTAAACTGCTTTTAGTTATATTCTCTGCTCTGTCTGTATTTTTTTACGTCAACTGCTCCTGTTATATTATTGTTACCTTTCAGAAATGATAGAGAAACTAAGCAAACTGTTTTTGGGGGGTTTTTTCCCTTTGATTTATAAACCTATAAAGTAATTATTAGATCACGACTTGACACTGATTTAAATGATTCTTGCTAGCATGTCTCTGTGTGTCTGTGAAACTAAGTGTGATCATTTTGTTTCCAGTGAGCGAAGGAGTGTGGCTCACACAGCTTGCTAGAAGGGAAAAAAAATGACTCCCGATTGAAAAGTCTCTTGCTTGTTTAAAATAAAGGATTCATTCAATCAAAGTGTGATAGGAGATGAATTTATAATTAGTTTTCTAGTTATTACTTTACAGCTGTGATAACTACAGTGTCTCAGAAGTTCTTTTGTTTTTTTGAAGTATATCTGTCGTTTCAAAAACTAACTGACACGGACAAGAGAGAGCAAATAAAGTGTTTTTCCTTTGACCCTCAAAAATAGAGGTTAAGAACCTTGGGGGACGGTGCGGCATTCTGGGTTGGAAGTGTACCAGATTGCAACCTGAGAATGAATGGTTTAAATTCTGAGTGAATAAGAAAATTGGGTTAGGATTTTATCTTTGAAATCTGTACTAGTGACTAATGACGACCTTTACAATTCAGGATAAATTCATCTGTTTTTCTGTATTTGAACTTTGTGTGTCTGTGTCCAGAGGAAAAGGGAGTACTTTGTTTTTTTAGAGTCTTTTAAAAATTTCAAGACGTTATTTCCTGATTTACTGTGGCAAGCACCTGATAGAAGACATATTTATTGTTAAAAAAAAAAAAGGTGTATATGCATTCTAGATATCCACCAACGCTATGGAAAAGTATCTATTTCATGTCTCTTGAATATCTGCTTTCTGAACTGTAAGATTTAATGAAAATAAAAAATAAAATAATAATTTCTTTTGCAGAGACATGCAGACTACGGCTGGCAGTTAGTTTCCATGCTAAGTCATTTCATTCCAGTTAATAGATGTTATAACATGTTGCAAAATAATAGTTTTATATTTTAAAGAACTGTATCTAAATTGTATGTCTGTGCTTAATCTAAGCTTATGTTTTCTGCCTGCCCTATGCGTTCAGAGTGCTTAAGGGGGGGATGGGGCCCAGTCCACCGATGATGTCACCCCCCGGTAGGCGTGAACTAATGTGCCCACAGCAGAGAAGTAGAACATTAAAAAAAAAAACCCTCCCGGATAGAGCGTTGCTAGGAGAAACAGTGTGGGCCTAGGGCGGGGGGGGGGACTCCACCCTGTAGATTCCCAAGTAGTTTTCCAGCCATTCAGCTGACCAGACTTGTTTAGGTGCCTTTCCCTCTGATTTATTGAACTAAAAGCTTTAGGATTTAATTGAACAAATGAACAGTGTTATTCAGACAGTATTATTCAGCCTCACTATATACCCCATGCAATCCAGCAGCCCAGGAGAATTTGCATTTTTGTCAGTCAGTCCCAGAGAGATATAAAACAGAAATTACAGAAACTGGATGGATTTGCGGGCATGATAGTTAATGGAAGTTGATCAGAAAGTATGTGAATTGTTGAATGTGATAAAGAAAGTAAGTGTAAAGATGGAGAAGAGAACAGATCTTCTTGCTGATACTTTAGTTGAATGATGTGGAGGAGGTTATCCTGATCGAAGGAGCAGAGGAAATAAAAACTGGGTGCGAGTCAGTGCGCCCATTGCAGAAAAGAAGGACATTAGAGAAGTGAATGCCCGCATCTTATCTCCACCCCAGGGGGGAGGAGGGAGTACTTGATTTAAAAAAAAAAAAAGCCAGCCGGAGAAGGCTACAGCATGAATGAAGACTAGGCCAGACCGGACTCCAAGTTTCCCTGGGTCCCCAGGAGTCAGTCTAAAAATATGGGACCAATATATGGACTTTATGGGGGGTACAGGAGCAGAATACTAAAGCCAGTAGCCCCTGTGTTTTTCTCGATGCATCACCATTATCAGAGCTACTGGGGCTAAGGCCACAAAGCCTTTTCTGCAGAACCGCATGTGTGAACAAGGGGGACAGAAAATAATGCACCAGTTCCTGTATATGCCTGAGTGCCCTATTCCACTTTTTGGAGCCGAGATCTGCTTGCAAAGCTTCAGGCACAGATATCCTTTGCTGGAGAGAGAGAAATGCAAATGACTGTGAACCCAGAGCCTGCTGGATTGATGGTGCTGACTGTTCCCCGAGAAGAGAAGTGGCGGTTCTATAACACACCTCCAGTCAAATCAACAAGTTCCTGTATACCCGCCAACCTTATAGCCCCACCTGAAGTATGGGCAGAAGATAATGTACCTGGCCTAGCGAAGAACATAGCCCCTGTCATCGTCATCCTCAAGCCAGAAGCGGAACTAGTGCATGTGAAGCAGTATCCTCTTCCCTGACCAGCCATTGCAGGAATCCACTGCCATTTAATGAAACTGCTGAAGTATGGACTTCTCAAGGAATGTCAGTCACCTTGGAACACTCCCCTTCTTCCTGTTAAGAAGCCTGGGACAGGTGATTACCGCCCAGTGCAGGATCTAAGAAAGAATGCATGATGCAGCTGGAACTATACATCCAGTTGTGCCAAATCCTTACACACTCTTAGGACTGATCTCTGCTGAAGCTACACACATTTCACCATTCTGGATTTAAAAGATGTTTTTCTGCATACGCTTAGCCCAAGACCCCACTACAGGAAGGCGGGGCCAACTCACCTGGACAGGATTACCTCAAGGATTCAAGAACTCGCCTCACTCAGCAAAAGATTTGACAAGTTATCCAGTAATTCCAGGAGAAAGAATTCTACTTCAATATGTGGACAACTTGCTCATAACCACCAACTCAGAAAGTGAATGTCTACAAGCCACCAGTGAACTCTTGCACCTTTTTAATGAGGCTGGATACAAAGTCTCAAGAGCTAAGGTGCAATTATGTCAAACAAGTTAAATACCTAGGATTCCAGTTGTCCAGCGGAATTCGACGCCTGGGACCCTTACCAGAACGCAAAGCAGCTGTATGCAGTATTCCTACTCCAACCACCAGGAGGCAAGTGAGAGTCTTCTTGGGTGCCACAAAGTATGTTGTATATGGATCCCCAATTTTGCGCTGCTAGCAAAACCGTTGTATCAAGCTATCAAAGGAATGGAAAAGTCTCCATTGGAATGGGGACTTGAACAGGATGCAGCCTTTTGATCTTTGAAAAAACACTCTGATGTTGTCACCAATTCTGGGTCTACCAGATGTCCAGAAAACCTTTCAGTCTCTATGTTCATGAGTCACAAGGAAATGTTCTAGGAGTGTTGACTCAATCTCTTGGACTTTATTTGAGAAGCTGTTACAGCTACAGCCTTCCTAGTGAGCAAAAACTAACAAAAAAATCCCTTTGAGACAGAATCTTCAAGTTACTGTACCACACTCTGTTCTAACCAATATGAAATACAAAGGAAACTACTAGCTAACAAATCTATGAATGTTGAAGTATCAGAGTATGTTGCGTGAAAACCCTCAGATACAACTGAAGGTCAGTCAAGCTTTCAATCCTGATATGTTGTTATCAGTTGGTCTTGATCCCCTGATCATGACTTTTTAGAAATTATGGGCACTGTATTCTCAAGCAGCCTGGATTTGACTGATGTTCCTCTGGAGAACCCTGAACAGACTTTCTTTGTGGCTGAAGGCAGTTTCATCATCAATAGACATTGTTGTGCTGCTGACCCCTGATTTGGTAGTTGAGTCCTCAGCCCTGGCCCCAGAAACTTGACCACAAAAAGCTGAACTGATAGCCCTCACTAGAGCACTAACAATAGGAAAAGGGCTCTGTCTAAATGTGTACCCAGATTTCAAGAATGCCCTTACAACCTTGCATACACATGGGACCCTGTACAAATAATGAGGGTGGATAACCTTAAGAAGCAAGTCCATTAAGTATGGCTCCAAGATATTGACATTATCAGGTGCATACTACCTACAGCTTTCAAAACTTTAGGAAAAGTAGAATGTATGAATAGAACCTTGAAATCTCAGTTGTCCAAACTTTGCCAAGAGGTTTACCTGAAGTGGCCCCAGGTTCTTCCTATAGCCCTTCTTAGGATATACTTAGCCCCTGCTAAGTCTTTAGGAGTTCCCCTTTTTGAGATTCTGAGAATCTGTAGCCTATTTATAGGGAATAAAAGGAGATGTGAGACAGATAGGATCTGAAATTATTAGGCATGAACTATTGGTTTTAAGTTCTGTTTTGCAGAGTCTTCATACCTGGGTACAAAAAAAATCGATCACCCATCAATTTGCCTGAACCCCTGCATCCTTTCAAGCCTGGAGTCTCGGTGTGGATCAAAGAGTGGAGAAGGATACCGTTAGCCCTGCATTGGAAGGGACCCTATGTTGTCATCCTGTCATCTCCAACTGCAGTAAAAGTGACAGAATTCGAACTTTGGATCCATCATAGTTGAGTAAAGCCAGCAACTGTTTCTGAACCTGATCACTGGACTATTGTACAGCATCCTGAGACTCCATTGCGCCTCACCCTACGACAACAGCCACGGACCTAAGACTTATTGGTCCCTCAGAAACTGCACTATTTCAAGACTGTCCGTTTATCTGAAGGTAAGCCTCGCATCTGGAGAAAGCTGCAATCATCAGAAATAGACTGTGTTGTGTTAAGAAATTGAGTCTTCTAAGAGACTGTGTTCAAATGCTCTGAGAACAAAACTGTTTTGATTTCCTAAAAAGTGAACTTCTCTAAGGAGGCAATAATAGCCTGAGAGACTGTACTATGATATTTTAAGAACCTGAGACATCCCAGAGGACAGTGATACTTTGGGATCTACAGCCCTACTCCTGCCACAAAGCTGGTAGGTCTACGTACGGCAGAAGCTTGAGGATCTACAATCAACTCTACATTTGTTATCTATTGTGGATGCCAACAGTTCCACCAATTTTCCAGAGACTATGTCCATTATGAATTCTTATTATTGCTTTATTTTGGCAGCAGCCTTGGAGTGCTTTGAAATGACTTTTGCTTTACCTCCCTGTGCAGCCTGTATAAGTAACACACGAACTGGGCTAAAGGTTCCTCATGCCTCCTTGTTTCTTGAACTTGCCGAAGCAGTAGCATCTAGTCTCCACATTTATGACTGTTTCTCTTTGTGGAGGAACCAAGATGGGAGATCAGTGGCCTTGGGAGGCTCAAGAACTGAATTATTCCATCCCCTATGATCAGACTGATTTACATAATACTACTAGTGAGTGGGTATTGGCCCACCCCATTGTTGACAGTTTGTGTTTTGTTCGCACCGGAACACAATTTGCTATGAAGATTGGACAGCTGGACTGTCTAAATCAGAAGTTTTACAACAGCACAACAAAGAAGACATCTTGGTGGTCCGGCATAAATGCTCCTGAACCTTCTAATCCTTTAGTTTTTTTTCCCACTCTTGCCAAACTATGGACTTTGACTATCTGCTTGTTGCTCCCTTGTTTCTTGTCATTTTGCTTGCGAATGATAACTTCAGTTATTAATAACACTGTAGAGCGTAAGGCAGCTACAAAGCTACCAGCTATGTGAAACTACTACCCTATACCACAGAGTGATATCTTTACCTAGTATTATGTGATTTGATTCTCACCCTTTCTCACTTGCGGGTGAGAATAATCAAAGGGGGGAATGTGGTAGGCGAAGGCCTATGATCCATGCTAATTGAACTAAACAGACAGGCCTAAGCAGTTTGACCTGTAAATGAAGCCTGTAGTTAGGCCCAGAGGAATGAAAACCCCCCCTGAATGATGACACCGTAGAATTGAAACTTAACTGAACACAATTTAGTATAGCTAAGCAGAATCGAAACTTAGAAAGTATAGAAAAAGCAAGTCTAATTGGTACTGATAAGAGAGCACAGCTTCTATGGAATTAATTAACACTGCTGAAAGAAAAGTTACAGTGCCCTGCTTTCCCACATGTTCTAACTAGCTAAATGACCTTGGAGGAGGAAAGTATGTAAGATGGTGAACTGGCCATTGTAATTGGGACTAGAAGGGGGGTAAGCAGGTGCTGAGCCCTGACCAGAGTCCTAATTGGACAACTACGTAATGTTACCGGGACCAATAGATGGGTGAGAGGGGTTACTGGGACCAATGAAAAGTTTGCCTATGTCTAGAATGGAGAAGAAGTCTATAAAAGTTGTTGTTTTGCTAGAAACCATTGCTCAGCCACTTTGAATTTGATTCTGCTTGAGACTTGTGCACAAATAAATGATTTGGACCTTCTGAACAGACTCCTGGTATTATTGGTTTGTCTGCGCTCTGCTGCTACAGGTGGGGGGTAGGGTAATGACTTTTTCCTTCCTCCATCCTTGTTGCTCAAACCTGAAACTAAGGTGTCCCTTCCTTTCCCCCTCCCCTTCTCCCCACTTTGGATAGGTGTCTCGGATTTGCCAGATAAAAATATGGTGACCCTACAGTAAAGTTTAGTTGAAGCACCACATAAGAAACTCAATGTTTTTGGCAAGCGTGAGATTATACACCTTGGGCCTTGAAGGGAAATTCCAACCTCGGCTAATGCCGAGCCTGCCCCTGGAGGCGAGAGTTTATGTATTGAGTGATAGCGGAGATAGGACCAGGGATAAAAAAATAATAGCTGAGCATAGCCCTTGAACACAATGTGGTGTCCCCAAAGCAAGATTTACATATAAATAGACACATAATACAAATATATTTCAGAAATCATGCCATGGTGTCTCATGAATTAGTCATTTGTGATTTTGAGAAGTAAACTGCAAAAAAATGTATGCATTTATAAATTAAAAGAACTCCATCCCTGACTGGCTAAAGGTTGGGGAAACCTAACTGGCTGCACTGAACTAGAATGTTCCCTAGCTACTTATCATACAAACAATTTTCAAATTCCACTGTCACTTCAGTACAGAGCTGGTGCTTCCATTAGGTGAACTAGGTACTTGCCTAGATCACTGACATTCTGGGAGTGGCAAAAGAACAGCACAAGCTGTCCACAAGCAAACATTATCTCTGCAATTCCCCCCCCCCACCCCCCCCAACCTGTGGCTGGCAGGAGGAAGAGCACTTAAGAGGGAGTTTGGGCAGGGGTCAGTGTCACAGATTATCTCGTGAGATTGGCCCTGCACCACACAGGAGAATGATGCGCTCTTAAATGCCCTTCCTCTTGCTTGCCACAGGGTGAGAGCAGGTGCAGAAGCCACAGTAATGTTTTCTTGTGACGCCTCAGATTGTCCCTGTCCTCTTTGTCACTGGCAGGAGCTGGAATGGGGGGGGGACCATAATCTAGGAAACGTGTGTGGAGTGCATGTAACCACTGCTGCTAGTGCGAGCACAGGCAGGAGCAGCACAAAGGAGGCCACTGTGGCTGGTGCATGGGGCTCCTGTTGGTGCATTCTTGGCTTGATCTGTGCTTCACCTGCAATGGAGCATAAATGGAAGCTGCCGAGGGATCTGGGGTTAGCAGGCAGTGGCAGTTCCCTAGCTGCTGGGATAAGACCCTTCCTAAGCTCCAGCAGCAACTGTCTCTTTTTTTTAATCAGAGGTTTATTATTTTTTCATAAGATCAGAGAGATTCATATTGTTGATGTACTGAAGATTAGGAGATAATTCATATTATGGAAGGGGTGGTGTTGCAATGGTCTTGGGAGGGGGGTTGTAAGCCTGAAGCTTCTACTGGGACACCCAATACTTTTGCACCGGCTCCGCTTCAGTAACAGTGAAATAAGAACATACGATATGCCATACTGCATCTGACCAATGTCCATCAAGTCCAGTATCCTGTTTCCAACAGTGGTCAATCCAGGTCACAAGTATCTAGCAGGTTCCCAAAAAGGCACACAGGTTCCAGAATGCTTGCCCGGGGATTTCCCAGGTCTTCTTTAATAATAGTTTATAGACCTTTCCTCCAGGAACTTGTTCAAAACCTTTTTAAACCCAGCTACACTAATAGTGTAGTGGAGAAGTAGCCTAACACCCAGGAGAATTGGAGTTTGATTCCTACAGGTACTCCTTGTGGCCTTGGGCAAGTCACTTTACCCTCCCTTGTCTTGGAAGAAAAGGCATGACAATCAACTTCATCATACCTTGCCAAGAAAAGCCAGGGGCTTCTGGATCAGGATTGACTTGATGGCACTTAAAAAAAAACACTAACAGCTTTTACTGTACCCTCCATTAACAAATTCCAGAGGTTAATTACACATTGAGTAAAAAAATATTTTCTTTTATTAGTCTTACATGAGTTAGATTGTAACTTCATTGCGTGTCCTCTAGCCTTTCTAAATTTGATGGCGTAAAAACAAGTGATCTACATTTGCCATTCCACTACATTCATTAATTTAAAGAGCTCTATCATATCCCCCCTCAGCCATCTCTTTTCCAAGTTGAAGAGGCCTAACCTTTTAAGAATCTCCTCATAGGGGTATTCTTCTATCCCCTTTACCATTTTTGTTGCTCTTCTCTGTACCTTTTCTAATTCTGCTATATCCTTTTTAAGATATGGCGACCAGAATTGCACACAATGTTCAAAGTGCAGTCACACCATAGAATGATACAGAGGTATCATAATATCCTTAGTTTTATTCTCCATTCCTTTCCTTATGATTCCTAGCATTCTATTTGCTTTCTTTGCCACCGCTGCACATTGGGCGGAGGGTTTCAACCAGTTGTGGGATCCGAACCGCCAAGGAACCAGTTCGGTCCCAGCCCCTCCCCCACATGTAGAAAAACAGTGGGCAAAACTGAAAGGGGAAATTTTAAGGGCAACCAACCTTTTTGTTAAAATGGTAAATAAAGGCAAAACGAAAAGGAGACTGCTATGGTTTTTGAAGGAAGTAGCTGAAAAAGTGAAGAAAAAGAGGGAGGCCTTCATGAAATACAAGAGATCACAGAGAAAGGAAGACAGGCATCTGTATTTGGAAAAACTTAGAGAAGCTAGCAAAGTAGTCAAGAAGGCAAAGATTCAAAAGGAGGAGGAAATAGCCAATGCAATAAAATGGGGGGAAAAGAAATTTTTCAGATATATTAGTGGGAAGAGGAAGGGCAAAAGTGGTATTGTCGGACTCAAGGGTGCAGGGGGGGAATATGTAGAAGCTGATAAGGATAAAGCGGAATTGCTTAACAAATATTTTTGTTCTGTGTTCACAGATGAAGAACCAGGAGCAGGACCTCAGAAAACACCCACAAATAGGAACAGAAGCGAGGGACATCTTGAACAATTTTCAGAAGACTGTGTTCTTGAGAAACTAGCTCAGCTTAAAGTAGACAAAGCGATGGGACCGGATGGGATACACCCTAGAATACTGAGGGAACTTGGGGACGTTCTAGCAACTCCACTGACTGACCTTTTCAATGCCTCATTGGAGTCGGGAGTGGTGCCAAAGGACTGGAGAGAGGCTCATGTGGTGCCTTTACACAAAAGCGGAAGTAAGGATGTGGTTGAAAACTACAGGCCGGTTAGTTTAACTTCGGTGGTGAGTAAATTATTGGAAACGCTGCTGAAAGAGAAAATAGTGAGGTTTCTGGAGTCCAGTGGATTTCAGGATCCGAGGCAGCATGGATTCACCAGAGGCAGGTCTTGTCAGACAAATCTGATTGATTTCTTTGACTGGGTGACCAGGGAGTTGGACCGAGGGAGAGCCCTAGATGTGTTGTATTTATATTTCAGTAAAGCCTTTGACACTGTTCCTCACAGATGACTTATAAACAAACTGAGCACCCTAGGGATGGACAATAAATTTACTGCTTGGGTTAGAAATTGGTTGGGTGGGAGGCGACAAAGAGTACAAGTAAATGGAGCTCACTCTGAGGAGAAGGATGTTACCAGTGGTGTGCCCCAGGGATCTGTCCTTGGTCCGATTCTTTTTAACATCTTTGTTAGTGATATAGCGGAAGGGCTGTCGGGTAAGGTTTGCCTCTTTGCGGATGATACCAAAATCTGCAATAGAGTAGACACCCAGGAAGGTGTAGATAACATGAGGAGGGATCTAGCTAAGCTTGAAGAATGGTCTAGAATTTGGCAGCTGGGATTTAATGTTAAAAAATGTAAGGTCATGCATTTGGACTGCAGCAATCCAAGGGAGCAATACAGTATAGGAGGTGAAGTACTTTTGTCCACTAAAGAAGAGGGGGACCTAGGCGTGGTTGTGTCTGATGATCTTAAAGTAGCTAAACAGGTAGAAAAGGCGACGGCAAAAGCTAGAAGGATGCTTGGGTGCATACGGAGAGGAATGGCTAGCAGAAAAAAGGAGGTGATAATGCCTCTGTATAAGTCTTTGGTGCGACCTCATTTGGAGTATAGTGTGCAATTCTGGAGACCGCACCTTCAAAAGGATGTGAGCAGGATGGAGTCGGTGCAGAGGCTGGCTACTAAAATGATTAGTGGGCTTCATTATAAAGCATATGAGGACAGACTTAAGGATTGTCACCGCCTCTCACTCCCAGAGGCCTTAGCGTGGGTAAGGTGAGCGGGGTGATGTTCTTCTTAAGACTATGAACCACTAATTTGAGGCTTGGCAAAGCCTCCTGGGTATTGTAGTCCTTTAGCTCAATAAAGAAAATAGTTGTGCACAAAATGGTAAGGTATAAATGGGATTTATTCCCTTCCCAGGGTTGGAATTTAACCTTGAAAATACAGCAACATAAAGTCCATACTTCTGGTACAATGAAACAAAAGAGTAATCAAACTTAGGCAACGCTTATCTTCAGCTTCTTTAAGGTAACAGAAAAATAAGGTACAGAAAACAGTTTAAACCTCCAAACATTCTTTGGACTGTTTTCTCTCTTATAGCAGTGTTATAGCAATGCTAGCATAAAGATTGTATGCTGTCTGACATCGTGTACGTACAGTCCATGTAAACCTCTGTGTCTGGAGCTTGGTAAAACTCATACTGCATCCCATTCACGTCGTCCTCAGCTTCCTGTGGGGTGAACTCTTCCCCCTGCTCAATCACTTCCTCTGTGAAGGGTAAAGTGTTCCCATCCCCCAACAGCCTAGAGGAGCTTAGGTGTTTAGCATAAGAATCACGGTTGGCTCTTTCACACAGCTCCTGGTACGTACAAGGGTTTTGATCAAAATCTTCTGCTATGCTATTTGGAAGTATTTTCCTACCTTCCAGCAACTGCTTGTCCAGAGACCTCCCTTGGCTGCAATACGGCTCACGGTAAAACTTTTCCCTTTTGCTTTGCCTGGGCTTTCTCACAGGCAGAAACTCAGCTTCAGGGAAACAAGTTTTCCTTTCAGTATATTTGGTATTAGAAGGCTGAGACTGTCTTCTCAGGGGTTTAAAATAATATTCCTTGCCTTCAGGAGAATGGAGTTCCTCAGTGCACTGACCAGCCGTGTACTGCTTTCCACAGCATGGAACTGCCTGATTCCTGGAGTCAGCGTGGCTCTCACAGCTCCCTTCTCCAGATGAGCTTTCCTGGATAAGATGGGGATTCCCTTCCCTTCTCTTGTCCTTCCACACTGTTCTCTCCCTCTTGATCAACTCCTTCTCTCTCTCCTGTTCTTCACCCCTCCTCTCTCTCCTAACTAGAGGATTTTTAAATGTGTTGCCTTTTCCGTTTGCTTGGGCTCCACCCCCCATCAGCTGCTTCCCCTCTCCTAATGAGTCATGGGTTAGTACTTGGCTCGGGCGTTCCCTAGCACTGTGTGACATCATTTGTTTGGGGTTTCTATGCCAACCCTTCTCCCTGTTTTCCTCTGAAATGTCAAAAGTGTATTCATTCTGAGGTATAGTCCCTATGTCCATGGGCTCTGATCCTTGTGCCTCATGACAGGATCTTAATATGTACACCTTAGAGGAAAGGCGGGATAGAGGTGATATGATTGAGATGTTTAAATACCTCCGTGGCATAAATGTTCAGGGAGAGAGCCTATTTCAATTGAAAGCAAGTTCTGCTACGAGGGGACAAGGGATGAGGGTGAAGGAAGATAGATTCAGGAGTGATATACGGAAATATTTCTTTACGGAAAGAGTAGTGGATCCATGGAATAGTCTCCCAGTGGAGGTGGTAGAGATGAGGACAGTAACTGAATTCAAAAAAGCATGGGACCAACACAGAGGATCTCTAAAGGTAAAAAGTGGACTGTTGTAGTTGTTGATATGGAAGGACAGACTAGATAGGCTATGTGGTCTTTTTCTGTCATCATTTATTTATTTATTTATTTAACAGCTTTTATATACCGCGCTATTTGTTATCAGTGCGGTTTACATACAACAAGGGTGCACAGTCAGAAAACTGTTCTGTGCTTACATTGTAACAGGAGTTTAAACTTGGACAGTACATCATGTTTCTATGTTTCTATGTATGCCTGCCAGGTTGCTGCTCCTTGCGTGGAGGTGTTGCAGCAGCCATACGCTTGGGCCGCTGCCCTCTGCTGAGGGTATGCCACTCCCTGTTGGACCAGCTGCCCGATCCCCACCTGACAATATTCTAATGGCATCGGGGGCTTCTCCTGATGCCGCGATCCCCCAGTGCCATCAAACATTGTCACTATAAGAAATTAATTATTTTTAAGCCCAACTATAAACTTGGAGTTCTGTATACAATTCCTTAATGCTAAACTAATATTGAAATAATTATTTTTATTTTGTATCTTTTATCATTCACACTAAGATGCCACAAGGTCTCAGACTTTTTTTAAGGCTTGAATCAGCCAGACTTGCTGGGTTGAAAATAGCCTTTCTTTTGCATCAACGACCTTAATTATTTATGCATCCATAGGAATATTTTCTCTTTTTCTTCTTTTTATCTTTTTTTTGGTTATTGATTTCTTTCTAACCATTTTCCTATAGATAAAATTCTTTCTTTCAAAAACAGTTTCTTAGTCCATTTACAATCCTCGACCAACTTCAATAGTAGTGTGAAAAAATCCTTAAATTACTCTCAAATGAAACAGCTTTTCAGAAAAACAGGCTTATCTGAGAACATTGGTAGAATCTGCATTTCATGTCATATCGCCATAGAAGAAAGATTTCCCAGCGTCTAGCAAAAGCGCTTGCACGTTTCACTTTTCGTTTCTTCAGGGGAACTGCGATACAGATGTCAAACCTCGTTCTTCTACCTGCACGGACTGTGAAAGAGATTGGATACTTAAACTAGCAATTTTTCTTTCAGAACTCCTCTAGAAATGTATTAATATATTAAGAACTAACCCAGTCAAATACCTTGTTTCTTCCAGCTCACGCTTCAATCCTTTTACTGACACCAAAAAACCCCGCGCATGCGGACTAGCCCGTATCCTCGGTTTTTTATAGAGGAAGTCAGTTTAAAGGGCTGTTGTTTAAAGGGACCCTTACCAGCAGTTTAGTTACATAGATGCCATTCTATTTGGGCATTTAAGCCCTTGGGACAGACTGTCGAGAAACGGAATATCCAACGTTGTTCTTGATATACAAGTTGTTGTTCTCTTGTGCGACCCCTGAATCCACTAAGGACTTGTTCAATAACAAAACAACGAAGATCTTGAAAAACATGATTTGATTGAAGGCAGTGTTCTACCATGGGGGCTTCTTTTCTCTGACATTTCAATCTACTGCGATGTTCTTGCATCCTTATTTGTAATGAACGAATAGTTTTACCCACATATAATAACTGACATGGGCAGAATATTCCATAAACCACGTAGGTCGATTGGCAATTAGTAGAACTGTTAATCCTATAATCTGTTCCTCCATAATTAAAGGAAGAAAGCTCTAAAGTAACCATACAGATACTGCAGCCCATACATTTTCGATGGCCCCGGGCTATTATAACGTCTTCAGAAGAAGAAGGTCTTAACTCCGTCGGGCTAAGGATTTCTTTGAGATTACGGTGTCTTTTCCAAACACACCTCACATGTTTATCTTCTAATCCCTGAGTGTGTTGCAGGACATTAATATGACGTTTCAAAATCCTCTGTATTTTATAACTAAATGGAGAATAAGATGTTACGAAATTGATCTGTTGATCGTCTACATTTGATCTATGTCGCTGTGAATCCAAGATTAAATGCTCCCTCAATTTCATAACATCTTATTCTCCATTTAGTTATAAAATACAGAGGATTTTGAAACGTCATATTAATGTCCTGCAACACACTCAGGGATTAGAAGATAAACATGTGAGGTGTGTTTGGAAAAGACACCGTAATCTCAAAGAAATCCTTAGCCCGACGGAGTTAAGACCTTCTTCTTCTGAAGACGTTATAATAGCCCGGGGCCATCGAAAATGTATGGGCTGCAGTATCTGTATGGTTACTTTAGAGCTTTCTTCCTTTAATTATGGAGGAACAGATTATAGGATTAACAGTTCTACTAATTGCCAATCGACCTACGTGGTTTATGGAATATTCTGCCCATGTCAGTTATTATATGTGGGTAAAACTATTCGTTCATTACAAATAAGGATGCAAGAACATCGCAGTAGATTGAAATGTCAGAGAAAAGAAGCCCCCATGGTAGAACACTGCCTTTAATCAAATCATGTTTTTCAAGATCTTCGTTGTTTTGTTATTGAACAAGTCCTTAGTGGATTCAGGGGTCGCACAAGAGAACAACAACTTGTATATCAAGAACAACGTTGGATATTCCGTTTATCGACAGTCTGTCCCAAGGGCTTAAATGCCCAAATAGAATGGCATCTATGTAACTAAACTACTGGTAAGGGTCCCTTTAAACAACAGCCCTTTAAACTGACTTCCTCTATAAAAAACCGAGGATACGGGCTAGTCCGCATGCGCAGGGTTTTTTGGTGTCAGTAAAAGGATTGAAGCGTGAGCTGGAAGAAACAAGGTATTTGACTGGGTTAGTTCTTAATATATTAATACATTTCTAGAGGAGTTCTGAAAGAAAAATTGCTAGTTTAAGTATCCAATCTCTTTCACAGTCCGTGCAGGTAGAAGAACGAGGTTTGACATCTGTATCGCAGTTCCCCTGAAGAAACGAAAAGTGAAACGTGCAAGCGCTTTTGCTAGACGCTGGGAAATCTTTCTTCTATGGCGATATGACATGAAATGCAGATTCTACCAATGTTCACAGATAAGCCTGTTTTTCTGAAAAGCTGTTTCATTTGAGAGTAATTTAAGGATTTTTTCACACTACAATTGAAGTTTATTTATTTATTTATTTAGACAGTTTTGTATGCCGCCTTATCCTTCAATCAAAGCGGTCACAACACAATTGGGGGATACATTTAACAAGCGGGGATATGAGACACATACACTAATACTTACAGGGAACATGGGCAATGGAGGGTTAAGTGGCTTGTCCAAGACCACAAGGAGCATCTGTGGGACTAGAAACCCCAGTCCTTCCGGCCCAAGGTTGCTGTCCTCTAGTGGGATTTGAACCCCCGACCTTCCGGCCTGAAGTACCTTGCCCCAACCACTAGGCTAGTTGGGGCAAGTTGGTCGAGGATTGTAAATGGACTAAGAAACTGTTTTTGAAAGAAAGAATTTTATCTATAGGAAAATGGTTAGAAAGAAATCAATAACCAAAAAAAAGAGAAAAAGAAGAAAAAGAGAAAATATTCCTATGGATGCATAAATAATTAAGGTCGTTGATGCAAAAGAAAGGCTATTTTCAACCCAGCAAGTCTGGCTGATTCAAGCCTTAAAAAAAGTCTGAGACCTTGTGGCATCTTAGTGTGAATGATAAAAGATACAAAATAAAATAATTATTTCAATATTAGTTTAGCATTAAGGAATTGTATACAGAACTCCAAGTTTATAGTTGGGCTTAAAAATAATTAATTTCTTATAGTGTTATATGAGCTCAAGGAAGTGACTACTTACATAGGTTGTTGATCAAACATTGTCAGGCAGGGGAATTCCCAACAGTGCAGGGGTGGCCTGCAACACAGTGTTCAGCCCAGTTTGGCAAACATTGGCCATGGCAGGAACCAGTTTATGTGAACCGGGCTGAACCGGCCGAATCCCGTCACTGGTTTCAACGTATTATCCACAATGACAACTAAGGGGTATGTTTACTAAACCGCGGTAATGTTACCATCATTAATTTCCCCGGTAATGTTACGGATGCCCATATAAAGGAGTGGGCGGTGCATCGTTAAAGCAAACCGAGTCAGGTAATGCACATTACAAGGTGCTTAACGCGCAGTACAGTGCGCCATGGACCCATCGCTCGTGAACATCACAGCCAATGGGAAGCAGCAGCGCGTCCGAAGGGGTTGCAATCGAAGGCACGTAGACATAGTAACATAGTAAATGACGGCAGATAAAGACCTGTATGGTCCATCTAGTCTGCCCAGTAAGATGGCAAGAGTAGGTGCACCTGCCGCTCCGTGCAGGCCACTCCTCCCCATGTCTTTTTTTAGGGGTGGACCCTCACCATGTCTTTGTTTTAGGGGTGAACCCACTGCTCCATATAGGACATCCCTGTATGTTGAGAAATTAGTTAGTTAAGTTTATTTTGATTTTATTCTGTTGCTGTAAAGGGATCCACAGTAGAAGACGTGCTGAGAGATGTGCAGACATGGTGCCTCATGAGAAACGGAGCCGTAGGTGTAAGGCCATAGACCACAGGCAGCTGATATCACAGTCTATAATGGGGACGTGAGCCACAGTTAACACATGCACACACACCATCAAAAAGTGTGCAGTGAACACAGCATGCAGAGGAGTAAACAATGGTAACGGAAAGGGTGCCTAGATTCGGTCTGAAAGGCCAGCTGTGTGAATGGTGTGTGTATAAGGGCAAAATGGGCAGGGAATCCAAAAAGGAGTAAGAGGGAATTGAACCAGTACACTGAAGAGCCCAAACACAGCTCCCCAACACCAACACCAAACCACTGAGCCACCTACCCACCCAGATGACCCAAAGAAAGGGGGCATATGTAACAGCTAGCATGTGATAGACTGCATGGAGGGAACACTGAAGTGTACAGTGAAGAGAAGGAAGGGTGTGTGGTAAAGGGACGAAGCTGGAAGCATTGTAAGGTAAGGAGAGCAGAACAGACGAAAAGAAAGGAAAAGGAACCTGTGGGACCCAAACCCACAACCTATGTTGACTCCACACACATCTGCAACCACTTTCCCAAACAACCACAACAAGCCCAATGTAAATATGTTTCACCAAGTGGCCATTGTGTCTGCTAGATTATCACGCAGTAGTGCGTCTTACGTGTATTGCATCTTACACGCGTTGCAGAGAACGCACGTAGCAGGACATCTAACGTGCAGCACGCACATGAACGTGCGTAACATTACAGCCTTCCTATATGCCTCATGAGATACGTCTACGCACCTTAGAATATGTGGTCGGATTATGGCGCGTAACAACACACGTTCCAAACAGACATCACACGCAGTATTATGAGCACTGCGCATCTTCGGCACTGCAATGCACACTCACCACAATGCACGTAAGATCCAACACTACAGTAGACTACCTGTCCATTGCCCTTCCTCTGTGCTCCCACCAGTTCTACGACTACAGCAGTTCCGCAGCCCCCAGCCATGATCTGACATTCACCAGCAGCAGGCACAGTCAACCTGTACCTGCTGCACCACACCAGGTGTTCCAGCCATGCACAAACTAACCACAGACACTCCTCTAGCAAGTATATGTTTATGTTTATTTAGTCACTTAATATACCACCCATCATGACAGCATCTGAGCGGTTTACAAATACAGTTAAAACTTTAAAAAGAGCTTCTAGAAAAAGAAAAGGAACGCCAATATAATATAATAGGAAAAAATAAAGTAAAATCTGTAAAGAGACAGAGTGAAAGGCAAAACTGGAGGAGACAAGCAATTGAGTATCAGCGAGGAGGTGGGGAGAAAGGAGTAAAGGAAGGTCAAAAGCATGTTCTCAGTAGAACTATGCACACCCAGACCAGAGTTGTATGACACAGGCACCCAGCAGATGCCCCAGTGATTGGCCCTCCAGAACAGGGGGCACATATATATCATTTGAGACAAATACTATGTAGCACTATGTGGGAACATAGCCGTGCCATGGTCATTGTTCGGTCAGTGTGAGAGTGCCCTAACAGCAAGACATGCTGTGGCCACCTTGTCCATGCAGGTCGTAGTTGAGCGCTACAGTGTCCCAGCCATTGCCCTACACCCTCTGCAGATACATCCTGCCCAGTCTGCCCTGCCCGGGCCATACCCACAATACCTTGCTCCTCATTATGCACATTTGCAGGCTAACACTGGTAATAGTGGGACATTGTGGGCCCAGTGAGGTATAGGCAGCTACAAAACAATGGATAGACATACGCACACACACACTCCTATTGCAGCATTGTGCAAAGATGGGGTGGTTGGCAACCCTGCCCACCACACTGGTCCTGATCACAGTGCCAACATTGCCAGACTGTGCAGGAGGTAGTAGTAGTGCTCTGGTGGTGACTGTGGCTCCGTGCTGGGGCCAACAGCCTGACTCTTCATGGAGCTTTGGATAGTGGAGTCTGTGTGAATGGGTGTTTGTGCCCCTGTTGGCCGCTGCTTTGGGGATCGCACATGTTGATGTTGTATCTGCATTGTAGGGTAAAATATAGGGATATGCTCTGCAGGATCCACAGCTGAGACCTCAACCTGTGACCCTCTGCCCTGAGGCACACAGACTGTGTGTACTGCACCACACTGTCACCACGGAAGCACAGCAGTCCCTGGGGCTACCTTTACTTCTCCTCAGCCAGATCTTTTCTGTTGCACTGCACACCACATACTGGTACAGGGCATGGCCCAGGTGCACTGCAGGCAGGTGCCTCTGCTCCTTCCAGCACCAACACATGCCCCCCTGCCATGCTGCCTGGCCATATGCTGTTGTGCTGGTAGTGCGCAGTCCCAGGCCATCCACTGTGCAAGTAGGCGGTCTCCCAGGGAGCGGGGTCTGGGGTGGGGAGGTATACATGGACCTCCACACATCCCACCCATCACCGCCTACCAATATTATGTCCCTTCCACATGGGGGAGAGATGGCTGGGGGGATGTCAGGTCAGTGCCCTAGCAACTATTGGCTAGGGTGGACCAGGTAGATGTAGGTGGATTGTGTTTGGCCTTGGTCAGCTGCTGTTTTGCTGATTTCCAGTTTCTATGTTCCTATGTGCCACCTAAGTGACAGCCTAGTCCACCCTGTACCCCAGTTTTCCCCACTACATGTCCCGCCTACAGCCCCCTATGCCCCATTTGCACCATCGCCATAGTGGCCTTTCATACTTGGGCACTATGCTGTTGCTGCAAATGGATCACTACTATCACTTTTCTTGGGCTCCCTGTCTATGTTGTACATTGCTGATGCTGAAATGGTTTCACCCTCCTGCAAATGTGCATCTAACCACAGGTTTTCAGTCCCGGTAATGTTCAGCCCTTCAGTTCCCCGCGTTAGTGTTGCAGGAGCTTCTCCCCGCCCATTGACCCTCTTCTCTCCGCCCTCTCTCCGCCCTCTTCTGGACTTACCGCAAACGGTGACGTTAATGCGCGTTTGGTACCCTTAACGCGCGTTAATGTTACCTAACGTGCGTTAACGTAGCCGCTGCTATGTTAACATGGTTCAGTAAACATACCCCATATCTTTTTCCTGGGTGGTGGTTTCTAAGGTGGTACCTTGCATTGTGTAACCAAAGTTTGGGATGTTCCTTCCTAGGTGCATAACTTTGCACTTGTCCACATTAAATTTCATCTGCTGTTTGGATATCCAGTTTTCAGTTTATCAAGGTCCTCTTGTAATTTTTCACAATTCTCTAGTGTTTTAACAATTTTGAATAATTTTGTGTTATCTGCAAATCTGATCACCATACTCATTATTCCCATTTCCAGGTCATTATGAAATGTTAAAAATCAGCAGAGGTGGGGTGGACGGTATGTGAGGGGAGGGAGGGAAGGGAGGGTCTGCAATTGTTGTTTGTTTTTTTTATTGAGTTAGAGAAGGTGAGGCTGTGACCAGGGGAGGGGGGGAGGGGGAGGGAAGAATGTATGAAAAATGTTATAAATCATGACTGTCGGTGGATTGCTCATCTGGGCGATGGATAAGAAACCCACCCCGCCTGGGGAGCACTGTCTTCTGTACTGTATTTGCTGTTTTCTTTGTGGTTTAATAAACAGAGTTTAAAACAAAATCAGCGGGCACAGATCCACTATTTACCTTTCTCCATTGAGAAAATTGGCCATTTAGCCCTCCTCTCTGCTTTCTATCTTTTAACCAGTTCCTGATCCACAATACTACACTGCCTCCTATCCCATGACTCTTTAATTTTGCCAAGAGTCTCTTATGAGGGACCTTGTCAAAGACTTTCTGAAAATCCAGATACACTATATCAACCGGCTCACTTTTTATTCACACCTTCAAAAAAATATAACAGATTAGTAAGACAAGACCTTCCTTGGGTAAATCCATTACCAGGTTCATTGAAATAACACAAAACCCACCAAAAGACTTACTCAGACCCTGTATAGTAAGCCTGGCACATTCCCATTAGGACTGATGAAAGGCTAGATGCGAGGAAACCAGGCATAGTGGTAAAAGAGAAAAACACCAGAATAGTAGTGATAATAGAAGTGTCAGCTCCAAGTGATTATTCTGTGAATTGTGTGAAGAGGGGGATCTTCAAGTTCCAGGAAATGCAGTCAGAGACCAAGGCAATGTGGAAGAAAGAAACAGAAATATTACCCATCGTATTGGGAGCCACAGATCTGATTAAGATGAATTTCCAAACACACCTTGATAAATTGCCTATACATGATACATCTTATGAAATCCAGATGAAAGCTCTCTTTAGCATGATGCAGATACTATGCCAATCATTAGCGATAACTTTGAGAGAATGAGATTATACTCCAAATATCCTGCCTATAAGTGAGATTCATTAGTCATGATATGCACAAAACTGACCCATTTGAAGAAATTGCCTCCGAGACAAATCTGTCATACCAAAATAGCACTGACTCCTAACTTATTTTGTACCAGTATTTGAGATTATTATCCTTACGTGCATTAGGGATGTGCAGGCAAAACTGTGTCATTTGTTTCGTTTCCTGTCTTGTTTTTGTGATTTTTCAGTTTTTTTCTTTTTTGTTTTGGGGTAAATTTGTCAATAGTGTGCCTATTGATAAATAGGGTGCACTATTGAGCACTCTAGGCAATCTGGCTTTCGTTCTGGCCATAGCACGAAGACTATCCTGATTGCTTTACGTAGCGACATCCACAATACTCTCGATCAAGGTAATATCACTCTTGCTGTTTCTCTGGACCTATCTTCTGCTTTCAGTCTGGTGGCTCATTGTATCCTCTGCTCTCGCCTCTATGACCTGAGTCTTTGAGGATCTGTTCTCTCCTGGTTTCATTCATTCTTATCTGACAGTTCCTTCTCAGTCACTTTTGGTTCTTTCACGTCCAATGCCTATCCTCTTGTGGTGTTCCCCAAGGTTCTGTTCTTGCCCCACTTCTCTTTAATACCTTCATTGCCCTCTTACCACCATAATACAGAACACCAGGATCAATGCTTACTATTACGTGGATGACATCCTCCTCACTTATCACACCCATCTCACTCATCTGGATGTTACCCCAATGAACACCTGTCTCTCCAAAGTGGCCTCTTGGATTAGGAACAATCTTCCTAAACTCAATATCTCTAATACTGTCGTTACATAATTCACTAGAAACTCCTCTGCTCTGACTATTTCTCCCACTCTGGACAGTATTCCTCTTCCACTTTCTCCTTCCTTTAGATATTTGGGTGTGATTCTCGATTCTGGTCCTGGAGGTCCGCAACCCTGCAGGTTTTCGGGATATCCCTAATGAATATGCATGAGATATATATGCATTAGAGATAGCCTGCCAACCTGACTGGTTTGTGGCCCTCCAGGGCTGGATTTGGAGACCCCTGCCTTACACCTCTGTCATTTAAGATTGTGAGTGGGCAAGGTGCAGATGTCCAAGACATCAAAAAGGTTAGATAGAATTTGTCACATTCCTCCTCGCTTCTCACCACCACCAAAATATTGTCTTAAATGACAGAGGTGTAAGGCAGAGATCTCCAAATCCAGCCCTGGAGGGCCACAAACCAGTCAGGTTGGCAGGCTGTCTCTAATGCATATATATCTCATGCATATTCATTAGGGATATCCCGAAAACCTGCAGGGTTGCGGAACTCCAGGATTGCATTTGAGTAGCACTGTGTTAGGTGATAGATCTTTGGCAGATGATACTGTAGTCCATAAGTGGAATGTGAGCCATAGCCAAGGTCATGCACACACACCATTAAATTGTCTGCATTGAAAACAGCAAGCATAAAATAGCTTGCATGCAATTTATGCAAGGGTGCCTGGGTCTGGCCTGAAGCCCCACCCATGTGGATGGTATGTGCACCAGGGCATAATGGAAAAGAAAAGAAGAAAGAACATGTGTGAATTGAACTGGCACTCTGTAGTGTCCAAACACAGTGCACGAACAGCTATGCTAACACTGAAAGCCAACTGTGCTTCTAGAAATTACATAGAAAGGGTCCCTATGTATCTGATAATATGTGATGGGTAGCCTGGATGGAGTGCACAATGTAGTGCACACCGAAGAGATGGAAGGGTGTTTGGTGCAGTGCTAAAGCTGCAGCCCTTTGTATGGTATGTTCAGCAGAACACAAGAAAAAAAAATGGAAAGCAACATGAGGGCACCTGCTCCCTAGTGTGCCCAAGCACATGTCTGTAACCACTATGCTAACCCTCCACAGCAACTGTAATGGAAATATGTTCCACTAAAGGGAATATATGCATGTATATTTGTATCTCCCTGTGATGTTTCAGCTGATTTGCAGCCATCCTGCTGCTACCTTTCAGGGATTGTTGGTCAAGTAAGCTATGGTCGTCATGATTATGCCATTGTATACGTTGGTCAGTGTGGAGATGCTGAGACAAGTATGTTTCCGACATGTCCCATATACATTGACTGCTATGTCTACAGATGATGTGCAGGACTGATGTGCATTGTGTGCACTGGTCAGTATGCCCCCCTCCCCAATACATTCCCATGCTCTGCAGGCCTGAGTCGCATGTGCGTGTATGTAGACAGCATGTGGTGTATGATGAGGATCCAACACATGTCATCTATGAAATGCCCTCTAGCACAAACCTGTCTGTTAGTGTAAGCCATACATTCCAGCACATGCATACAGAGCAAAAAATGTGCATGTGTATGGAGAGGAACATATGTGTTTTGGATGATGTGTTTACAAAGATGCATGTGCTTGTCCAATCTGTTGCACCTCTACCATCATCTCCAGTGCCAAAGAACTCTTATGCCATCTATGTCCCTGATAGCCCTCACAGATGGGGATGTACTGCTGCCAGTATGAACCTGGATGCGGTATACTATTTGTACACATCATGAAAAGAAGCCACAAAGGGAAACAGGAGCTGACATGCAACTGGGCCCAGCCCATGTGCGGCTAGAATGTAGCTTTGTTCTCACTACAATACCTATGTTGTTTTATGTGATACGATCTGTGGGCAATAATGCAGCAGCACAGTGGTGGAGACCCCACTCTATGCAACATCCCCTGACAATATGGGGCCCTGCTGTATCAGCTGTTAGTGTGCCTGATGTGGACATCATGAACATTGCACCACTGGAATGCACATAGCGTTTATAAGGCGCAATATGTACATGTAAAAACAATGTACACCTCTGGTGTCACTATTGCATCATTTGCAGTATGTTATGAAGAAGAGTAGCTGTAGAGGGCCCTAGTGAGTATCATGCACCAAGTTGCTATGTGGGTGTCCTAGACAATGTGAGGGCAGTATGCACCTCAAATCAATGCAGTGATGGTGTTAACCAAACATGTAGAATAGGCCAACATTGGCTCTCTATGACATCTGGTATATGATGCAACAGTCAAATGTACATGTAAACCTACATTTTTAGTATAGGTGTTGGCCATGTGCACCAGGGGTGCCGCTGACAATCTCACATGTGTCATAGGGCTATGGATTATGTGCAACAAATAGGTGGCTCAGCTACATCTCAACACAACGTACACATGCCATGTATGCCACAGACACCGTGTTACCTAGCTCCCAACAGCTACATTCTAGCATGAATTTTTGTGTGACCCACACGTCATGAAACAATTTATGAGGCTATGTAGGTATATGATGTGTGTGTATATATATATGCACCTCACAGATAACGCTGAGAAAGGACAAGGTAAAAGACAAATGGTGGGCCTCCCCAATCCCTAGGACTCCCTGAACAAACACATTGCACACACTTCTGGACATCAGTGGTGTGCATCTTTAGAACATTGCATGGATATAGCTGTATGAGCATCATTGCAGTATGTAACACGAGGAGTACATGATTGTGGAAAACATACATTTAGCAGTGTGTGTGACACATGACACATGATGGCCCCCTTTGCATATGTGCATGGTGTGGCGGCCACATGCAAGGGCACTTGTACGTGTGTTATACATCCTGCGTATGGGCAGGGTGCCCTGCACGTGCTTAATACGCCTTGAACATGTGCATGGCACCCTATATGTTGGCAAGGCGCATTGCACGTGCATGAGATGCCTTGCACATGCATGAGATGCCTTGCACTGTGGCATTAATGTTAGGCAACACATTATGTGCCTAACGTTAATGTAAACCTTACACAGTATATATTTTGTAGTTAGGACAAGTGGCACATGTGCTGACATGGCTACTCTAGGCAACAAGTGTCACACGATGAGTGTGCTGCATTGTGTATGACGATGCACATATCATGGCTTGCATGCAGAATGTGCCCTGCACATGCGCAGTGCACATAACACACATGTAGGATGGCCTGCACATGTGCAGCATGCAGAGCATGGGCACAACACAGGGCACATTGTGCATGTGCACAGTGTGCTGCAAGTCCTTACCATGCCCTGTGCATGCGCACTGCATGCCGTACCATGCCCTGTGCATGTGCACTGCATGCTGCATGTCCGCATCGCACCATGCATGTGCACAAGATGTGTTGCACATGCATAGAAGGTGTAGGGTGTATTGTAGGTGAGACATGCGATGGAAGTCTGTGTTTATTCCGGAGAATTGATATTGCTGAGAACAACGGGAAACATGCAGTGAGAGGAGATACCAAATGACCAAGGTGGGAAAACGCCTGAAGAACAGTCCCATGAGCAGTCTGGGGTCCAGGCCCCAGAAGAGGAAGAAGCTGGCTCATCAGGGGTGTCCCAGCAAACAGAGGAGCAGCCTGACAAGCCTCTACCTGCAAAAAGAAAAAGGAAGCATGTGCCTGTAGAGGTGCACAAGAGGGCACTGCGGTTCAGCCAGCAGGAAAATGATATCCTCCTGGCCATTGTTTTGAACACTATGATGTGCTTTATGGCTGCCTCAGCACAAAGACACCTCAGAGCACCAGAAACATGGTGTGGGAGGAAATACGGGAGGCTGTTGGTGAGGCTGGTGGACCACCCAGGGACGTTGAAAGCCTCAGAAAGAGGTACAATGACATCAAACGTGGTGTCTGTGCACACCTCACAGCAGAGCAACACCATGCAATGGGCACAGGTGGTGGTGGACCCAGTGGGGCACAGCTTTCTGCCCTTGAACAACAATTAGCAGAGAGACTGGGGCCCATTTACACACATGGACTGCTCCCAGAGCTGGACACAGCCCACCCAAGTGCTGGTAAGTGTGAAATTGGTGATTTCACAACATCTACCTTGTTGATAAATGCATGTGCCATTCCCACTCATAACATGTTTCCTGTAGCCTGTACTACTGCTCCCTGATCGGATATTTAATGACAGTCACCACAGTGTTGTTTGCCCAGTCACCCATTGTATAATATCCTGGTGTAATGATCACGCAGTATAGCTACAGCACAGGAAACCTGATCAAACACATGTGACCCATGTTGCAAATGCAACCCTGTTGATCATGCTCACATGCTGTCCTCTGCAAGCAACAGACACATTCTGTACAAATGGATGGTAATCTGGCCGCACATATACCATGTATGCACATAGCTACATGTGTGAGCCCATGGCCTATGGGACTGCTGCATCCATGGACTTGTGCAGCTTCCACAATGTTAAACTGAATGTACTTCCACCTGGTTTCTGATCTGTCCTGTGTGACCCCTGGGACAGCATGGTACCATTCAATGTGAAACTGTCTTGATATGCCTATGTACCAGAAAGTGATATGTACTCAGTGTACTTTGTCTTTCCCCAGGTGACACACAGCCCTTGCAGGTTGAGGAGCAGGATGATGGTGCCTTGGTGGAGGTGTGCCAACCAGACATACCAACAGAGAGTGATGGCGCCCATGTCACAACACCACAGGATGCTGACACATGGGCAGAGGTGGCTGCATCTGCTGCAGAGGAGGAAACAGAGGGAGAGGATGTGTGTGAGGAGGGTGAGGATGACATACACCTCTACATCACAGGGAGAAGCAGCACTAATGAGGTCCCAAACACCCAGACCATGCAAACTGAGCCTGAAATACCACCATGTCCTATCCGACACCCATCTGAGTCAGGCACTTCACAACACATGATGAGAGAGATGATGCAGGAGTTGCATCACTACATCAACACAACCCATGCAGATCCTGCAGTTGGGTGACAGACCATAATGTTGCATGTTGTGGCACATGGTGTGAGAGGGTACACTCACTGTTGGTGGGGGTGGGGGTCCCATGAATGTGTGGTCCAGAAGGGAAGAGTGAATATCAAGAACAGCTAACATGTGTCCAACGTGATTGCAGTTATAATGCATGTGCGCCGTCGCATAGCAGGGTTATGAGGTGACATCTGATGGAAGAAATGTGTGAAACGTCACAACTATTGATAGGCATGTCTCCTGATAGTCAGCCATAACATTTGCCAAACAAGACCATTATGTTCATCAGACAAACCCTCTTACCCGTGTCACATGCTGTCTCTGTACTACTCTCACCTCTCACTTCAAAGTGCCTCCACCTCTGATCCCTCCCACCCACTCTCTGCCAAAACCCTGGCTGAGTATTTTCTGCAATACATACACAGGATCAGCCTCAAATACCCCACAACCTCAGGTATGTCTACATGTCACCCCTATCACTCCCAACTTGCCCACCCCCACCTCGGCTGACCTAACCTCCAGTCCTGTGATCTCTGAGGAGGAAACAGCACACCTTCTCTCATACCCCAAACACAACACCTACTCCCCTGATCCTATCCACACCAATCCCCAAGGCCTCATCTCTTCCACTGTAGTGCCGTCCAGCTCTCATATTGTCATCCTATCCCTGTCCACTGCAACCATTCCTGTACTCTAAAAGCATGCTGTGGTCACACCTCCCCTTCAGAAACCCTCCACCTACTACACTTGTCCTTTTGAGTGCCACACCATCGCCCTCCATCCCTTTGTTTGTAGTATACATGAACGGATGGTTCAGCGCTGCTGCCGCAACCTCCTCTCATCTCATGCCCTCCTGGATCCTTCACAGTCTGTCTTTCTTCTATCACACACTACTGACACTGGTCTTGGCAATGCCTCCAGTGACATAAACCCTGCAAATCCCATGAGCCAGTGCCCTGTTGACATCCTTCATGCCCCTCTGACACATTGGACACAGTTCACTGTAACCCTCTCCACTATACCCTGTCATCGCATGGTACTGTCCTATTTCACCTTCTATCTCCCCCATTGCTCTCTCACTCTTATTTATGACCGCACCTACTCCTCTACCATCCTGTTCCCAGTTGGTGTAGGCCAAGGATCTGTCTTGGCTCCACTCAATATAACTCTCTATACCTGGTCCCTTGTTGCGCTCAACTGTTTCCATGGTTTACAGTAGCATCTGTGTGCTGTTGACTCCCAGATCTACCTCTCCACGCCTGACATCTCCACACCAATCCACTCCCCAAGTGATGGCCACCTTCAGACATTACTGCCTGGATGTCACCCCAGCGTCTGAAAGTGAACATGGCCAACACCACATGTTTCATCTTTCCTCATGGCACCTCCTCTGCACCCCCTCTTCTCTCAGTCTCTGTCGACATCTTTCTCTACCATCCTCTTTCCTCGCCTCACAATGTTTGGGTTGTCGTAGACTCCTCACTCTCCATATCCACACCTATTCATCTGATAGTTTGGATATGCTGTGTCTTTCTCTGTGACATCACCAAAATCTGCACACTACATTCTCAACACATGACTATGTTGCCTACTCACACCTTAGGCACCTCCCGTCATGACAAATGTTACCTACACCTTGCTGCTCTCATTTTCTATCATCTCTCTCCACAGCAATCTGTCAAACACTCTGCTGTGCATCAAATCTTCCGCCAGCCTCATCATGCAAAACATATCCCTTGTCTCATGTCACATCATTGGTCCTCTATCTGTTGTGTCATACAGTACAAGCCTCTCCTGCTGACCTATAAATGCATTCACTCAGCATCTCCCCGTTACCTTTCTTCTCATATCACCCCTCAAACACACCCTCAGGAACGTTGTTCTTCTGGCAAACTGCTTCTATCTGTGGCCTACTCCACTATTGCTCTGTGCAGACCTCGCTCCCTCTATCTTGCTGCAACATACAGCACATACAAACAACATGTGGCTCTACGCCAGGCACTTTCCCTGACCATTGTCAGATCCAGGCTGAGAACTCACCTCCTTGCTGCCGACTTGGGATCCTGACTCACCTGATCCCCCTGTTTCAGTACCTTTCCCCATTGTTTTATCCCTGTCTATAACTAAATGTGTGTCCTGTTGTGACCAGATAGTAGGCTCTGATGGGCATGCACTGCCTCTGACATGTCTGTGTAGCACTGCACAAGACCTGTAGCACCGAACGGATGCTCGTAGTGGTAGTATCAGTAGTAGTATTAGTAGAGCACAGCAGACAGAAAGTAACATGAGCATGTGTCTGGCAGTTTGGCATGGGGCCCAATGAGTCCTAGTGTTGAAAATGTCAGCTGGTAGGGGGACCAAAAAGGCATATAGTGGAGGAGTGGCCTGGTGGTTGGGGTAAGGTACTTCAGGCCGGAAGATCGGGGGTTCAAATCCCACTAGAGGACAGCAACCTTGGGCCAGAAGGACTGGGGTTTCTAGTCCCACAGGTGCTCCTTGTGGTCTTGGGCAAGCCACTTAACCCTCCATAGCCCATGTTCCCTGTAAAATAGTTATCTCTAAGTTATAATGCCCTGTTCAATGTAATTTCAGTTTGTTCAATGTAAACTGCACTGATGCAGAATAGCGCGGTATATAAGAGAATGTAAATATATACAGCTCAGCCCGCAGCAGCTCTCTCAGCCGGAGATCGAGCAGCTGGGGCTGCTTCAAACCGGGACCAGCAGCTTTTTCCCGCCGTTCGGCTGCCCAATCGGGGCAGAGGCAGGCCCTATAAAAGAGCTCCTTCCCAGCACAGGGTCCTCTTCGCTGCCCAGCTCAGCCCACAGCAGCTCTCTCAGCCGGAGATCGAGCAGCTGGGGCTGCTTCAAACCGGGACCAGCAGCTTTTTCCCGCCGTTCGGCTGCCCAATCGGGGCAGAGGCAGGCCCTATAAAAGAGCTCCTTTCCAGCACAGGGTCCTCTTCGCTGCCCAGCTCAGCCCGCAGCAGCTCTCTCAGCCGGAGATCGAGCAGCTGGGGCTGCTTCAAACCGGGACAGCAGCTTTTTCCCGCCGTTCGGCTGCCCAATCGGGGCAGAGGCAGGCCCTATAAAAGAGCTCCTTCCCAGCACAGGGTCCTCTTCACTGCCCAGCTCAGCCCGCAGCAGCTCTCTCAGCCGGAGATCGAGCAGCTGGGGCTGCTTCAAACCGGGACCAGCAGCTTTTTCCCGCCGTTCCGCTGCCCAATCGGGGCAGAGACAGGCCCTCACGTGTGATCAAGCACCACCGACTCCACCGGCGATCCTGCGCTCCGCCTCCAGCCGCTCTTCCGACCAATCAGAACTGCCCTCTGTGGGCCAGAAAAGAGCGAACCTCTAAGCGTGCCCGTGCTTGCGTGCCCGCGCCTGAGGGCCGCGCAAGAGGGCCCTTTGGCACGGCCCTTAGGCTAAGGCGCTTAGTCTACCCTTTTGCACTGAAACAACGAAGAAATATGCAACGTTGAATCCGCATCTACACCTAAGTACAGCTGAGCTCCCCCAGGGTTGAGCTCGCGTACCTCACCCCATCTACAGATCTTCCACCGCAGCAAGTATACCCTCAACAATCTCTAGTTATCTGACTTTCACAACCTAGATCTTGATCTTACTTTACCACTCTGTTTATACTGATAAGCCAGATCAGGTCTCATTGTTTACTGTCATATACTGTCCTTAATTCACCATTTACTGTTGTCAGTAGCTTTCCTACAGTTTTGTTGTCAGCAGCCTATCTTCTTATAATACTTATACCGTTAAACTAGATCAGGTTTCATTGTCAGCTGTTATACAATTTCCTGAATATACTATTTACTGTTGTCAGTAGCGCCTCTATATTACATTAATAATCCTATCAGTAATATATTTTCATTCTATACTGTTGTCAGTAACTATCATATATGTCATTACTGTTGTCAGTAGCATACTGTTGTCAGTAGCATCATTACTGTTGTCAGTAGCATCCCTACTCACTACTGTAGCCAGTAGCTATCACTAACTCCAATACTGTTGTCAGTAGCACTCATTCAATTTTTAATATTGCCTCTAGCAGCTTTCCCTTAACCCTGCATAGCCTCATTTGTCAGTGACTTACGGCCTTCTCAAATTATCCAACCTTGTATATAACTGCATAACTCTACTAACAGTAGCTCACATCAAATTCTCCTACAAACTACCAACATACACCATAATGATACAAACAAACACCATGCTACTAAAAGTTTCTTACCTCTTCATATCTCTAACAATCCTAATCGACCTAACTCTAAGTCTCAACAGTAAAAACCACATGACAATCCCTATAATCCATACATCCAATCGAAACAATCTACTTATTGGACACTATCACCCTCACAACCAATCAAAAATAAACTATCACAGACTCATTCAAATAAAACAGACTATCTCACAACACACAGTCCACTCAAACCCCCCTCAACATGCAATGTCATTATCGTGCATCCTTATAAACGCACGATCTTTGAAAAATAAGCTCCCAATTATTAATGACTTGTTATCTGACTTAAAACCTGATATTCTATGTATTACAGAGACATGGCTCTCTGATACTGATACAGTCCTTCTAAACCAACTTGACAACTTAAATTACGATATTACCCACACACATAGATCTAACAAAAAAGGTGGCGGTGTACTGATTATGACAAAAATAAACCTAAAAGCCAAGAAAATTCTATCTAACACCTCCAATAACATTGACACTCTAATAATAGAAATCGGACAACTGAGAATCTGCTTAATATACAGACCTCCTAACCAAAACGCAGACAGTCTTCACTCACTAATTGAACTCCTTAATTCATCAACAGAACAAACCCCCCTAATTATCCAAGGAGATTTCAACCTCCCATCACTTGCAAATACTGATTCCAACGTCTTGCTGGAAACCATAACTGACTTAGACTTCCATCAAATTATAAACATACCAACTCACACTAAAGGTGGTACACTTGACCTTGTCCTCCTTCCTCATTCACTATTTAAACTTTTCAACCCAGACTCCTTACAATGTACTGAAATACCCTGGTCTGATCATCATCTAATTAAAATAAACTTCACTTACAACATTATCAATGTCATAAAACACACAAGAAATGACCAAACTATAAAATTCAAGAAATTCATTGAAACTGAATTTCTAGACTCTACAATACCCCACCTTTCATCATCTCCAACAGATTTAGATGAAGCAGTCAAAAACTGGCATACCACCATCAATAATGCAGCCACAATTAACCAAAATAATAAAAAGCCAACCAATACTAAAATCAAAATCACCCCATGGTTCAACAGTACTTTAAAACATATGAAAAGAGATCTAAGAAAACTAGAAGTCAAATGGCGCAAAATCAAATCCACCATCCACAAAGAATTATATTATAACCACCTCACATTATACAAGGAAACCCTAGACAACACAAAGAAAAACTACTATGCCAGCATCCTATCAAATTCTTATAATAGACCAAGAGAACTATTCTCCATTGTTAGTAACCTAACTAATAACTCACAAACCTCCAGCAAGGAAATCACTGACATCTCAGCACAAACATTAGCTAACTATTACCATAACAAAACCTAACTAATAACTCACAAACTTCCAGCAAGGAAATCACTGACATCTCAGCACAAACATTAGCTAACTATTACCATAACAAAACAAAACTACAATTCACGACTCCAGACTCTTTCCACAAACCTCATCACCCGATAGACGTATGGTCAGAATTTCACCCTATAACCAAAACATCACTAAAAAATATCATACTCAACCTAAACACCACTACCTCTTACCTATATCCTTGCCCAGTAATCTGGATAAAAAACACTCTCCCAATCCTTCTTTCATTCATACTCCCCATTGTCAATCTCTCACTACTCCAAGGTTACCTCCCACCCACACTTAAACACGTACAAATAAGACCAATTCTCAAGAACAGCACCCTTGATAAAACCTCACCAAAATCATATAGACCCATCTCAAGTATACCATTCTTAGCAAAAGTAATAGAAAAAACAGTACAAATACAGACGCAGGAGCACCTAGACTCATCCTACCCACTCGACGAACAGCAATATGGTTTTCGCCCAAAGCATGGAGTGGAAACACTCCTCACAGCTCTAACAGATACGCTATTAAGAGGAATCGACAATCACAAACAAGCATTCATTCTATTATTTATTGATATTTCAGCTGCTTTTGATAGCGTCCACCATACCATAATGCTCAATAGTCTGAATCAAATAGGAATAAATGCCACAGTTCATAAATGGTTCTCCTCTTATCTAGATAATAGGACACAAAATGTACGAATAGGTAATCAAACCTCTGATTCATACAAACTGGAAACCGGTTTACCTCAAGGATCAGCGTTATCAGCACTCCTATTTAACATATACATAAAACCTGTTTGCAATATCTTTAAAAAATTTGGTGTACTCTATCATCTATACGCAGATGATATCATGATGTACATTCCGTTCACGATTCCCAACTTACCAATGCAAACTCTGTCAGATTGCTTCAATGAAGTCACATCCTGGCTAAATACCCACAATCTCCAAATAAATCACTCCAAAACTGAAGTGCTAATCGTCACCAAAAACCAATCCTATACTCCACCTACACACATAACACTTCAAAACCAAGAAATTAAAATAAAAAATGAAGTAAGATATCTAGGTGTTATTCTAGATAAACACCTTACATTAGACACCCACATTAGAAACACCACAAAGAAAATCTATTTCAAACTCAAAATCCTTAAACAACTAAGACCCCTTGTATACATACATGATTTCATCAGCATAATTCAAGCCATCATAACCCCCCACTTTGACTTCGCTAACCTAATTTTATTGGGTATAACAAAACAAAACATTAAAAGAATTCAGCTTGCCCAGAATGCAGCAGCTCGGATAATAACGAAAGTACACGCACATCAACATATAACACCAATACTAGAATCCCTTCACTGGCTGCCTATACAAAGTAGGATAGTATACAAAACATTGATAACCACATTTAAAACTCTAAACGACATGGCCCCAGTCACCCTAAGTAACCTAATCAGCAAAGAGCACTCAAAATCTACTCAAAGAAAAGGACAAACAAATAAACTAAAAACTCCCAAAGACTTCATAAAAGCAAATAAACTCACAAACAATAGAGCTTTTTCTCATGCAGCTCCAACAATCTGGAATTCCCTCCCAGATGATCTAAGATTGCTAACCGAGATCATCGAATTCCGCAAAAAAGTGAAAACCTATCTCTTTTCTAAACATTACAACAACTCAGATCATCCCTCAATAGACTTAGATAATGGCTAACCAGTTTTTATCTAACAAATCCCAAATGACCTACACATACAATTCTTCATAGCTGATACTGTACTTTGAATAACGCTTAAGCCCCACATAATGTGTATTTGTACATAATGTATATAGTTTACACTGTTCTATACTGTTCTGTATTAACACTAGTTGTTTATCTTATTGTTATTTGGTTATATGATGTTTTATGTAAAACAAACTCCGATTTGTTAACTGTTGTTTATTGTGAACCGCAACTGAACTATGGAAGATGCGGTATATAAATCATTGTTAAATAAATAAAATAAATAAAAATAAATATATATATATGTTTGCAGTCATGTAAATAACAGATTTAAAGACCACCCAGGTGTGATGTTGAATATGTTGGTAAAGGGACAGATGACAGGGGAAAAATCTGAGAGGGGCCTGCGCACATGGTGGCACACATGCCCTTAAAGGTCAACATATCAGCAGAAATGGGACTGCAGATATGATCTGACAAAGAACGTAGTGAAAGAGAGAATCCTGATGGCACATATCAAAAGCAATGTCATTACATGGAGGGACAAAGGTGGAAATGATATTGATATGACAGGACAGATATGGCAAACATTGGGAATGGACACCACAAATGTCTGTTGAAGGTGGTTTGCAATTTCCCACTGCATGTCATCTAAGGAGTGAGTGGGTATGCACCTGATACCTTGTGGTGTGTGAAAATTTTCACATAGGTGATGTTTGACAGTATTTGGGACCATCAATCCCTCTCTTTCACTGTGCTGGGATCTGTTGATGGGCAGGAGATCCCATTCCTAATTCAGAGCTGTACACTTGTGAGAGGAGGGTGTGTGAAGTCCCCAAGTTCCTGTGTAGGCTACTCACCTGGTTGTGATGACTATATGCCTGCTGATGTGTTATAGGATGTAGGGTTTATGATGAGGGAAGTGATGGGAAATTGTGTATGAGGTACAAGTATGATCAGCATGAGGTGTGTTTTATTGGGAGGATGTGTAAAGGCTTCCCTGTGGATGTTGACGTTTGCAATGGGTTTTCCTCCCCTTGTAGGGAAGCGTAGGTGGCAACAGCTGCTTGTACAGCAGATTGGCCCCCCAACCACGGATCCACACAGTGTGCACATGCTACAGTTCTAGATGTGCAAACATGTGATGTGCGCTCACTACTGTCATTCTCCGTTGTGCTGATGTCATGTCTATGTCATCCCTGAGACCCCAGTTGCATGTGTTATCATGGCTTGTGTGTGAACTGTGAATCACTATTCCCAACTATTCTCACATAGGCATCCGGCAGGAGCTGCAGGGTCTCCATCAGGACATGGCCCAGGAGCGGGACCTGAACCTCGCAAGTGCCCAGGGGACCAAATCACTGGCTGACGCCATCCGGGCCATGGTGGCAGCAATCAACCAGCAGACAGATGTGATGGAGGCCAGGTCTGCAAGGCGGCAGCAGCCAGCAGCAGCAAGGGGTGGGAGGGGGCCAGGACGGTGTGAACGTGGGCACCCATGTAGGCAGTAGTGCTGCGACTAGCTACTCATGGTGTCATGTAAAGAAAGCCTACTCATTTCAGTACCTCTTGCAGCTACGTGTCCATTGATGCTGTCTCTGCTATCATAGGTATTCTGTCGTACATAGCATCATCTTGGACACATACCCCTTCCCCTTGATGATTTACACCTTATGGCGTCTCATTCCCAGTCTCCATTCCAGATCTCTGTGGATGGGCGATGTGTCCAACATGTTCCTGTAATGCACAACTATGTTAGGGCTCTGCTAATGTTCCATCCACTGTGCCATGTGTGCACTACTAGGCATGTCCTGGCCACCAGGCATGTGGATCCAGTGTGCAGGACATAGCAACAAACAGGTACATCCCTGTGGCATTGAGGGATGCAAACAGCACTTCAAATACCCATCCCCCAATGCCTGCTGTGTGGACTGCTCCATGTATGTGACACATGTATTCCTCTCAAACACACAAGGGAATGCTAACGTGTCTAACTATGTGCAACTGCATGACAGGAAATGAAACACATGATCATTCACATGTTTTTTCTTATAATAAAATAAATTTTTAAAACCAAAATGTACCAAAAATATAAATATGTTACTGTACAATGTTCTTTTTACAAAAATAAAAACAAGGCCCACTTGCAAACGCTCTACATATATTTACAATAATTAAAATAAAAACTATAAAGATAACATAAAATGAGGCACACAGTGCCAGCATTGGTGGCAGTGGGTCAACAGACCCCCACCCTCCCTGTGCTCTGTGGTTGTGCTAGCCCCTGGGATGTAGAACTGCACAGGCAGGGATGCCACAGCAGACACAGGTGGTCTACCTTTCCTGGGGGCCACCATGGCCTGATGGCTGATGGGCTGCAGAAGCCTCGACCACCTCCCTTAGCCTCCGCAGCTCATCAGCCATACGGACCATGGCATCCACCACCTGGTCCATGGTCCGTGTCTGGGCCCGCTGGCCTCCCCTGCAGCCTCACGGACACCATCGTCAGGACCATGGACTAGGAGCCAGGGACCCCCAGGGCCCTCTGCAGTCCTGTGTCACAGGGGGCTGGCCACAGTGGGGCAGTGGGACAGGATGCACCCATGGTGGTGTGTGAATGTAGAGCCGTCACACCCTTTTTCTCAGATGGCTCCACATCATGCACCACCAGGGGTGCATCCTGCCTCACACCCTCCCCCCCTACCCCATCCCCAGTCCCCATCTCCCCCTTTCCATGCACTTCCACCACATCCCCCTCTCCCCCCACCATGCACACGCCCAGTCCCCCACCCACTCCCCTACCTCCCTCTCTCACCCACACTCAGCACCTCCTCCTCCTCTTCCACCACCTCCTCCACCTCTTCCTCCTCCTCCCCCTCCACCACCATTACCACCTCCTCCTCCTCCTCCTCCACTACCATTACCACTTCCTCCTCCTCCACCTCCTCCACCTCCTCCACCACCATCACCTCCTCCTCTTCCTCCTCCTCCTCCACAACAACTACCAATTGTCCCTCCTCCCCCTCTGGCTGCGCCAACGCCAGCTCCTCTTGGGGCCCCATGTCGGCCTGCAGTTGTGCTCCACCATCTGTGAGCTCTGTGAATGGAAACAACGATTGCTGCATCAGTCACATGTTCACCAATCCCAGGACACATAGGAACTGCCTCAAAAACCTGCTGGTGCATTGCAACATGCTGTTGTGTGACACACAAGCTGCATTACTCACCATCCTGTGGGGCCATCATCTCTTCCTGCAGCTCACGCAGGAAATCCGGCCTCCACCACCTGAGCTCACGTCCCTTCTTCCGCAGATCCTCAACCTGGGGGAACAGGGATATATGTCAACTGTTATGTTCAATACATGCCTGTGCCTAATCTTCAGCACAACACTTATGGTTATGTGTAGCGTGCTGATTCTCCTGTTGCACACTGCAGCTAGCCTGCCTTTTCCTGTGTGCGCATTCACAACACTGTCACTGACACACACCTATGACTGCTCTACTGTGTCTACATGTCAGCACACTGCCATATGATGGAGATGCCCAGCATGCCACATCCCCACACCAGCTGTGGTCCTACCTTTGTACTGTGTGGTGTCCTGTCACTGTGCACTGTGGGGCGATCACATGGCACATGATTATCCCAGAGTGGCCTCATGGAGAAATTCAGTGACCTACATTACCCACACCAGTGCTCACACAACTCTGACATGTGCCCCTTGACCTTTCCAATGGCTTATGCGCACATCTGTTTCGTGTTCTATGCCACAATTCCATGGCCAATTCCTGGGTCAACCATGTGTCTCAGTTCAGGTGAGGTATGTGAGTGCTCACCATGTGCTGTCATTGCTTAGATGGCTGGTCAGTGCTGTTTCACACCAATGTGTGTCACTCTGCCTGAACATGCCAACAATTGTGGGTACATGTGTGCACTGCCAGCATATGCATGTGGACACAGGCTCACATTACAGACATGATAGGCATGCTAGCTACATGTGTCAGATGTTGTTGGCATTGTGGACTGTGCTGGGGATCATAGGTGGTGACATGCAGCCTATGGAGACACCTGGTGATCGTTCATGCAATGTGTTGTGTGTGACTGTCTGCACGTGCAAGCAATCATCTGCATATAGTCACTGCCTGTGGTTGACTGACATGGAGATGGGTACATTGGCCTGTCAGGCACATCCTAATCCCTAGATTTGTCCTCTGCTGATCCCCACATCCAACCTGGCTTTTGATTGCTGCAACATTGTGATAACCCTGCATAGGACCAGTGGTATTGTGCAGTGATCACCCAGCCCTATGCTACATAGCCTCATGGGGGCCTCATATTGACTTACACATCCTGGTGATGTGTCACTGGATGGTGGTCAGACCAATATATTGGTGGTGTGACAGATGAGGGATGGCAGAGGGGTACATGGCACAATACATGAGGACAGGCACAATGTGGGTGTAATTCATGACTCTGTTGTTTGTGTGTTTACTGAGTTAGATTTCAGGATGTTGGCCACAAATGATGTTGTGTGTAAAGGTGCTGCAGAGGGGAAAGTGGTAGACATATCATGTCACACAGACAAGTTGTTACAACTGTTAAATATGGTGTTTAGTGGTAAATGCCATGCACCGTATGGTGTACCTCAAAGGCCATGGTGGTACACCTCAGAGATGCAATTGAGGCCTGCTCCTGGTCATCTGTGTGCTCTGATGGCTAATATTTGTGGTACACGGGTATTGGTGGATGTCCGTTGTTACACAACAATTGGAAAGTAGGGGTCCAGGGGTCATACATGTACCTATACACCATAGAGCCTGACGTTTGTGATAGAAATGATAGTATGGGCCACCAAATTGATATAAGCCAAATGCCATTCACATAGTCATGTCTTCATGGGAGTACATCAACATGACTTTGGACACAGACATTCCTATCTTACCTATCTGCTATGTTTGTATGATTGTTTGGGATTACAGCTAGGCATAGGTGTGTCTGTTCATATAGCGTATGTTGCGAATCAGACAGGCCTTGCCAGGATACCTCATGAGCTACCTCTGTTCAAATGATCACCTCATGGCATATGAGGCAGTGTGATGATGTGGATCATGAACCTCTTACAGGATATGATGCATGGTGTTGGGATCAGTGTGCAGTATCGGCAAGGGAGAGGGGTGCCAGGGTGAGTATCCTACAAATCTGAGCATTATCTACGTCTGTGATACAGATTACTACATGATAACAACATGTGACTAACATATGAGGTTTACACATCTGCACATGGCACAGTACTCATTAATGGAATTGGTGGACATGAGGATTGTTGGTGTTGAGGATTGTTGGTGTTGACAAGTATATCCTGCAAACTCAGAGGGCTGAGCAACTAAATGGCAAGTGAGATGTGATATTGAAACATGCAACATTGGGCACCTAGGACATGAAGACCCAAAATCTGCTTACATAATGCAGGGTTTCACATCAGGGGCCACCACCCAGGATAAGGATCTCAGTGTCATTGTGGATGACATGTTGGAATCCAATCCCCAGTGTGCAACCATGGCCATGAGAGAGACATGAGTGCTTGCCATGCTAAGGGAAGGCATGTTCCATCACATCTTGACTACTGTGTGACAGTCTGCCCACCATCTGTTACACACCATACTGTATTACCGGAAACTTACACAGTGGACACACAAGATATTATGGAAGGGATGGGGGGATATCCCTATGAGCTGGGGCACCAAAGCATTGGGATAACCACCATAGAACTGATCTGGCTGTGGGGATATATGATGTGGGTCCATGTGTGACTGACTGGAGTGGAAATGATGTACCTACTGTGATTGTTTATCTCATCACGAGACAGTGTGTCTGGGGACATGCAATACATTTACAGGGTGTTCCAGATAGGGCTGATGGGGCATCTATCTCCTGTATATACATATGTGCATTCATACACACTCCCAGGACATGTGACCGTTCAATCTGTGGCATATGTCATGTAGCTGCATGGGTGTAACACATTACAAACAACATATGCATCTTCATTCTCACAAACTGTGTGTGGAAAGACTGGACTGGCCTCACAATGGATGTTGTGTGTGTACATCATTGAACAAAGCAACAGGGTCAGGTCTGCAATGATGTGCACAAGTGTCTGGCCACAGACTGTTTGGAAACATACCATTACCATCTTGTCTCTCTGGGTCTGTTTTCAACAGTCACCCAGGAGTGCATGGTTCGGACGAAGGTATCCTTGAAGGATACTACCAAAAGCAGTGAGGTTCCAAAAGGGAGTATAGTAGCCCAAATGCCCTTGAGTAAGGAGCAGACAGAGCATAAAGATTCCAAATTACTCCTGCCTACCAATAGCCAGATTAATATGAATAAAATACAGTCTCTAAAATGCTTGTATGCCAATGCTAGAAGTCTAAACAATAAGATGGGAGAGTTAGAATATATAGCACTAAATGAGAGGTTAGATATGATTGCACTCTCAGAGACATGGTGGAAGGAGGATAACCAGTGGGACACTGTGATACCTGGATACAAACTATATCGTAATGATAGAGCTGATCAAATTGGTGGAGGGGTTGCGCTCTATGTTAGAGAGGGCATTGAGTCAGAAAGGATTAAAGTTTTGCAGGAAACAAAATTTGCTGTAGAATCTCTATGGATTGAAATTCCATTTATGAAGGGGAAGGTGATGGCAGTGGGAGTATACTATCGACCGCCTGGCCAGAATGAACAAATGGATGATGAAATGCTCAAAGAAATCAAGGAAGCTAACAAAATTCACAACAGAGTAGTAATAATGGGTGATTTCAATTACCCCGGCATCAACTGGGTCAGTGTCACAGCAGGACAAGCTAAAGAGATAAAGTTTCTAGATGGAATAAATGACTGCTTCTTGGAGCAGCTGGTTCATGAACCGACCAGAGGGGAAGCCATACTGGACCTAGTCCTTAGTGGAACGCCAGATCTGGTGCAAGAAATAAGGGTGTTGGGACCACTTGGCAATAGTGATCATAGTATGATCATGTTTGATTTAATTAGTGGAGGACAGATAGTAAAGGCATCCACAGTACTACCTTTCAACTTTCAAAAGGGAGACTATGATAGAATGAGGAATATAGTTAGGAAAAAACTAAAAGGAGCGGTTCCAAAGGTTAAAGACTTACAGCAAGCTTGGGTGTTATTTAAAAATACTATCCTCGATGCCCAGACCAGCTGTATTCCACGTATTAAGAAAAGTGGAAGAAAGTCCAAAAAACTGCCAGCATGGTTTAAAGGTGAGGTCAGAGAGGCTGTTGCTGCCAAAAAAGCAACCTTCAGGAAATGGAAAAAAGAGCCAAATGATGAAAACTGGAAACAGCACAAGCACTGGCAAGTTAAATGCAAAGCATTGATAAGGCAGGCAAAGCGGGAATTTGCGAAGAAACTTGCTACGGAAGCAAAAACACGAAATAAAGACTTTTTCAAGTACATTCGTAGCAAAAGGCCTGTGAGAGAGTCAATTGGACCATTAGATGATAGAGGGGTAAAAGGGGCAGTAAGAGGAAACAAGGCTATAGCAGAGAGACTGAATGAATTCTTTGCTTCAGTCTTTACTGAGGAAGATGTAGGTTTAGGTTTAGGTTTATTAAAACTTGTTATACCGCTCAATACCGTAGGCGTCTGAGCGGTTTACAATAAATAAAAACAAGCAAGTTGGTTAAAACAAGCATTTGGCTGCGGGAAAAGGAAAAAGAAAAGGAACGCCATCAAATCAAGAAAAAGTGGAAGAGAAAGGAAAGAGGAGATAAGGACAGAAGTAAACTAAAATCAAGAAATAATAACACATGTATACAAACAACGGAGGAGGGGAAGGAGGAGACAGACATTGTGTGAAAGGACATGGTAATGAGAGGGGGGAAGGAATGGGCTAGGGAGGAGGATCGAACGCGAGGCAGAAGAGATGGGTTTTGATTTGAGATTTGAATACTTGGTATGAGCTTTCTGCACGGAGAGGAGGGGGGAGTGAGTTCCAGAGACTAGGGACCAGGAAATAAAAAGCAGAGGAGCGGGTTTGTTCGAGATGAGCATGTGCAGGGGAGGGAAGGACCATGCGATTCATGTGTATAGAGCGGAGGAGACGGTGGGGGGTATGGAATTGTATCTGATTTGCCAGGTAAAGGGGAATGCCGGTGTAGATTATTCGATGTGCAAGGATTAGAAGTTTAAACCGGATGCGGAAAGAAATAGGCAACCAGTGATGTTGATAAAGAAGGGGTGTAACATGATCGAATCGTGAGGCATGGGACAACAGACGGATGGCAGCATTTTGAATACGTTGGAGACGAGACAGTTGGGACTTGGGTAAACCAGCAAAGGAGACATTACAATAATCGAGACGGGACAACACAAGGGTGAGAAGAAGGGTGGTCAGAGCAGAAGTAGAGAGAAAAGGACGGACTGCTCTAAGTTGAGGGAGAGAGAAGAAAGAACGTTGAACAACCGAAGAAATGTGATCTTTGAAAGTAAGTGCAGAATCAAGAACAACACCTAAATATCGGAGTGAGGAGACCAGGGGGATAGGCTGAGAGGAAAGAGAGGGGACACAGGTGGGAGAAGGACTGCCAAAGGTGAACCAGATTGCGAAAGATTTCGCCGGGTTTACTTGTAGGAAGTTAGAGGAGAACCAAGACATAACAGCAGTGAGACAGAGGTTGAGAGGGGAGATATCAGGAGAAGAAGGATCTGTGTGGTGAAGAAGAAGAATGTCATCTGCATAATAATATGCAGAGATGCTAAACTGTTGGACCAGAAGGGCAAGGGGGGCTAGGAAAATATTGAAGAGAAGTGGGGCAAGAACAGACCCTTGGGGGACACCACAGGACAGAGGGGTGGGGGCAGAAGAAGAAGATGTCGAGACGACAGAGAAAGAACGACAGGATAGAAATGAATGAAACCACCGGAGAACCACACCCGAAAGACCAGCTTCCCGAAGACGGAAGAGGAGAGTGTGATGATCCACCAAGTCAAAAGCCGCAGATAGGTCAAGAGAAACAGCCAAAGTGACAAGACCGCGATCGTGAGCAATGTGAAGATCATTAAGAAGAGAGAGAAGAACAGTTTCGGTGCTGTGGCCAGGGCGGAAAACCTGATTGTCGGGGATGGAGAGTGAGGGCAAGCTCAAGATGAGAAGCAAGCTGAAAGAAAACCAATTTCTCAAGGAGTTTTGATAAGAAGGGTAGGTTTGAGACTGGGCGCCAATTGGAAAGGATGGATGGATCAGAGGAGTGAGATTTCAGGATGGGACGGACTAATGCATGTTTCCAGGTGGAAGGAAAAGAACCAGTGGAAAGACTTGAATTGAGAAGAGAAAGGATATAAGGGGATAGAGCTAAGGAAGGTTCTAGAAGCCATTGGGAGGGGATAGGGTCAGCTGAGCAAGTAGTTTTGCGAATAGTAGAGAAAGTCTTTTCCAAAACATCAAGTGTAATGGGGTCGAATGAGGACCAGGAATGTGATAGTGCAGGGGTTAAAGATGGCGAAGAAAGAGGAGGAAGAAGAGGGGGTTCAGAGGGGGGAGAAAGAGGCGGCGGACATTGGGAGAAAGCTTGGCGGAGGGTACTAACCTTAGAGACAAAAAAGGAAGCAAGGGCGGAGGAGTCCGGGAGAGCAGGGGTTACATTGGGAGAGGGGGAAGATGCAGAGTGTGAAGCTGTGAGGGAGCGAAGGACTGAGTAAAGTTGACGAGACGAATTCGAGGAGGAAGAAATGAGATCAGTATAGTAATCGCGCTTGGCTGTGTGGAGAAGGGTGCGATAGTAGCGGTGGCAAGTATGAAAGTCAGCAAAAGTGATAGGAGAGGGATGCTTCAGCCAGAGACGTTCAGCACGACGGAGGTGCTTACGGTGTAGAGTTAAACCGTGATGGAACCAGGGGTAGTGTGGGAGGCGGCGACAGGAATGGTGAGGACAAAGAGGAGCGGCAGCGTCTAGAGCAGAGGAGAGTGACGAATGCAATTTGCAAACCTGGGTGTCGAGGGGGAGAGTGTCGAAGTCTGCTGGGAGCGAGATGGCAGGGGAGGGAAGATAGTGAAGAGTATCAGCAGTGATTCGACGGGAAAGTGTAGGAGAGGGATTAGTGTTGGAATTCTGGGGGGGGACAGCAAGTGGGACAGGAACATCAAAGAAGAGACATACATGATCGGTCCAGGGAAGAGAAGAGAAAGAAAGGGACAAGGGTAGGAAGGGGAAAGAAACCGGAGCGATGAGAAGGTCAAGGGTGTGGCCAGCAGTATGGGTAGGAAAGGAAACAAATTGTTGGAGAGAGTGATCAGATAAAAAAGTAAGAAAAGAAAGGTCTCTTGCTGAGGAGGGAGCGTCTACATGAATATTGAAATCACCTAGGATTAGGAGACGGGGATAGCGGAGGGAAACTTCTGAAATGGTGGTTAGTAAGGAATCCCAGGAAGAAGAAGAGAGAGAAGGGGGGGCATAGATAAGAAGGAGGTAATATGGAGTAGAGGAAGAGTCCAGACGTACAAGGAGGGACTCAGGATAAGAAGGAGATACTAGGGGGGAGAGTTCAGATAGTGAGACAGAAGAGCGGTGAATTATAGCAATTCCACCGCCGCTTCTGCCTCTGCGTGAGGTAGACAGGAAGGAATAGCCAGGTGGGAGACACCGGTTGAGGAAGGGCTCATCGCCCTCCCTCAGCCAGGTTTCAGTTAGAAAGAAGACATCCAGACTACGTAATACAATAAGGTCTTGAATCAAGGATGTTTTGGTCCGGGGTTGAGCGACAATTTAGAAGAGCGAAATGCAAGAGTGAATGAGAAAGTGCAGAACGAGGGGAGGACTTCGAAGGGGAGGAGATGCAATGGGTTAAATTGAGGGGCTGCCGGGCAAGATGGCCGGAGAGGGTAACAGAGGATACAACAGGGCGCCAGCCCCAGTGCACTGGTATGACAGACATATTAAAGGGAAAGAGGAGCAGTAGCAAAAAAACTAGAACTGCAGAGGGTAGTATAGCGGCGAAAACTGCTTGTGACGGCAGATATAAAGAGCGAGGGGTAGTAAAGTGAGGAGGTGAGGACAAGGGAGAGTGCAAGTGTAAAGGCTCAGACGGAGACGGCCAAGCCTCGGCTTCGTCGCCCCGGAACTCGCCCCAAGGAGCTCGCACAAGGAGCAGGTCCTGCTCCTTGTGCGCGCTCCTTCGGCGCGCGCACGCGGCGAGACGCCGCACCAGTGTGGGTTTTAAACGCGGAGGAACCCAGCATCACTTCCGGTGGGCGGGGACTGTAAACGAGTACCTGGGGAGACACAAGGGCAGGAATACAGGCTGCTTTGAGAGCGCAGACAACAGCAACAGAGAGCACACAGATGATCAGCACAGGCAGAAGCAGTTAGCAGGTAGGCAGGTAATCGGGTGGAGCAGAACACAGCAAACAGCAACAGAACGCCGCACCAGTGTGGGTTTTAAACGCGGAGGAACCCAGCGTCACTTCCGGTGGGCGGGGACTGTAAACGAGTACCTGGGGAGACACAAGGGCAGGAATACAGGCTGCTTTGAGAGCGCAGACAACAGCAACAGACAGCACACAGATGATCAGCACAGGCAGAAGCAGTTAGCAGGTAGGCAGGTAATCGGGTGGAGCAGAACCCAGCAAACAGCAACGGAACGCCGCACCAGTGTGGGTTTTAAACGCGGAGGAACCCAGCGTCACTTCCGGTGGGCGGGGACTGTAAACGAGTACCTGGGGAGACACAAGGGCAGGAATACAGGCTGCTTTGAGAGCGCAGACAACAGCAACAGACAGCACACAGATGATCAGCACAGGCAGAAGCAGTTAGCAGGTAGGCAGGTAATCGGGTGGAGCAGAACACAGCAAACAGCAACGGAACGCCGCACCAGTGTGGGTTTTAAACGTGGAGGAACCCAGCGTCACTTCCGGTGGGCGGGGACTGTAAACGAGTACCTGGGGAGACACAAGGGCAGGAATACAGGCTGCTTTGAGAGCGCAGACAACAGCAACAGACAGCACACAGATGATCAGCACAGGCAGAAGCAGTTAGCAGGTAGGCAGGTAATCGGGTGGAGCAGAACACAGCAAACAGCAACGGAACGCCGCACCAGTGTGGGTTTTAAACGGGGAGGAACCCAGCGTCACTTCCGGTGGGCGGGGACTGTAAACGAGTACTTACAGAGGATGTGTCTCTTCTCGGTACCCCTTTAGAATGGGATGTTTCTGTTAGTTTCCTTTCCTGGAATCCTGCTAAACCAGTCCAGACTAGTGGGTTATATCCCCCTGACTTGGGAAATTGAAGTTGGATGAATTATATTTTGTGGACACCAGATAGATAGCCTGGGCAAGAGGGGTTCCCAGCTTCAAAGCTCAACTATTCTTGAATGTTCCCTGATGCACATGCACTCTTCAAAAAAATAAAATGTTTGGCAGTATCCTGGGGATGTTACCCAAGACTGAAGTGGTATTTAAAGGTGATACTGCGGAGGAATTGAGAGAAATATCGCTACACCGGGAAGATATATTACAACTATTTGATAAACTGAATAGTAGCAAATCACCTGGACCGGATGGTATACATCCCAGAGTGTTGAAAGAACTGAAATATGAGATTGCAGACCTGCTATTGGTAATCTGTGAACTTTCATTAAAATCATCTGTAATACCTGAGGGTCGCCAACGTAACACCAATTTTTAAAAAGGGTTCCAGGGGTGACCCAGGAAATTACAGACCGGTGAGCCTGACGTCAGTACCAGGGAAAATGGTAGAAACCATCATAAAGAACAAAATTACACAGCATGTAGATAGTCATGGCCTAATGGGAGACAGCCAACATGGCTTTAGACAAGGAAGATCTTGTCTTACTAATCTGATATGTTTTTTTGAAGGTGTGCATAAACAGGTAGACAAAGGTGAGTCGGTTGATATAGTGTATCTGGACTTTCAGAAAGCTTTTGACAAAGTCCCCCATCAGAGACTTTTGGAGAAGCTAAAAAGTCATGGGATAGGAGGCAGTGTACTATTGTGGATCGGGAACTGGTTAAAAGATAGAAAGCAGAGGGTAGGGCTAAATGGCCAATATTCCCAATGGAAAAAGGTGAATAGTGGAGTACCCCAGGGATCTGTACTGGGTCCGCTGCTTTTTGACATATTCATAAATGACCTGGAAAAGTGAATAACTAGTGAGGTTATCAAATTTGCAGATGACACAAAACTGTTTAAAGTTGTTAAAACCCAAGAGGATTTTTTGAAAACTGCAGGAGGATCTGGATAAATTGGAAGACTGGGCATCCAAATGGCAGATGAAATTTAATGTGGACAAGTGCAAAGTTATGCACCTAGGAAAGAACAACCCACACTATAGTTACACGATGCAAGGCTCCACATTAGAAACCACCACCCAGGAAAAAGATTTAGGAGTCATTGTGGATAACATGTTAAAACCCTCCGCCCAGTGTGCAGCGGCGGCCAAGAAAGCAAATAGAATGCTAGGTATCATAAGGAAAGGGATGGAGAATAAAACAAAGGATGTTATAATGCCTCTGTATCGCTCCATGGTACGACCGCACCTTGAATATTGTGTGCAATTCTGGTCACCGTATCTTAAAAAGGACATAGCGTTATTAGAAAAAGTACAGAGAAGAGCCACCAAATTGGTGAAGGGGATGGAAGGCTACTCCTATGAAGAGAGGCTAAGAAGGTTAGGGCTCTTTAGCCTGGAGAAGAGACGGCTGAGGGGAGATATGATAGAGGTCTATAAATTAATGAATGGAGTGGAACGGATAAACGTGGATCAATTGTTTACGCTATCAGAGTATAGAAAGACTAGGGGACATGTAATGAAGCTACAGGGTAAACTATTTAAGACAAATAAGAGAAAAAATTTAATCACACAACGTGTAATCAAACTCTGGAAACTGTTACCGGAGGATGTAGTAAGGGCTGTTAGTATAGCTGGGTTTAAAAAAGGTTTGGACAAGTTCCTGGAGGAAAGGTCCATAAACCACTATTAAAAAGGGACCCAGGATATCAATGCTTGACCCAGTACAAGCATTGTGGAACCTGTGTCTTTTGGGGATATTGCTAGGTACGTATAACCTAGATTGGCCACTGTTGGAAACAGGATACTGGGCTTGATGGACCTCGGTCTGACCCAGTATGGCATGTCTTATGTTCTTATTTTCAACACCCACAAGATGGGCTTGGTACACCCCTAAGGCCACTAATGGGTAGAGCAGACCTGAACACATCAACAAGTGTGCCTACATTGGTCCAATTGTTGAAGCACAGACCTCTGGGTATAGGCCTGAGGCCACACATGGATAGGGCAGACCTGCACACATCAGCAGGCATGCCTACATTGGTCCAATTGTTGAAGCACAGACCTCTGGGTATAGGCCTGAGGCCACACATGGATAGGGCAGACCTGCACACATCAGCAGGCATGCCTACATTGGTCCAATTGTTGAAGCACAGACCTCTGTGTATAGGCTTGGGTGCCATGGGTAGGGCAGACCTGCACACATCAGCAGGCGCACCTACATTTGGCAATATAACAGGCACACTGGATGGACCAGGCAGCTACATATGTGCCATCGCATGTTCTATGACAATGTTACTATGCTCAATACACCTTCTATGGCACCTTCACAGATTGCAGTGGGAAACAGTGACACAATCAGAGGTGACCATAACTCTAACATTGTCACCCCTATGTACAGTGAGGTCCATGCACTTGCCCACCCAGGCATCATAATGCTATGCTTCCACTCCCCCTAGAGTTCACTGTGTATGTCACTAACCTATCTCACCCTGACTAAGGCTTGGGAGTGTGCTGCTGGGTCACCTTTCATTGGTACAGTGTTAGTACACATCATTACCTTGCACTTCAATATGACATTGCACATAACCTCTGATGATATGCAACAGGCCACAGCAACCTCCACATACAACACACTGCCATGTGATGCACAATTATGAGCCCCATTGATAGTTTGTTTGCCAGGTATCAGTGTTAATAAACCAGCCAGAGGCTGTATGTGGTAGCATATTCCGGACATACACCATCAGAATTGCATGTGGCAGCACATCAGTGTTTGGTGCATCAGTATCATGGTTGTCACTTGCATTTACACGTGCATACACAATTCTATTATTTGACCCTACAAAGCACAAACATGCATCTACGGTACTTACAAAACTATGGGAACCTCGCCCCTCCTGGGACATAGCAGTGGGTGTTACTACACATGAAACTGTCACCTTTACTATTGCAGTACCATGTATAGGTAACATTTGCCCGTCACCTGCATTCACAACACACTGTTGCATACCGATGCTCGCCTCACAGACCTACAACTGGACACTATTTGTCCATGGTGTGACCGGTAGATGATGTGTGTTGCTTACGAGCTGCTATGTTGCCCTCCTTAGTTTGTGGTACCTGCCCCCATGCACTTACCTCTTGTGGGTAGTCTGCCTGTGCATTGTAGCACCTCTGAAGCCGGTGCCATGCACACTTTGCCTTAAATAGGTTTTGGCACTTAGAGGAGGAGGGGAACAGGCACCTCTGCCTGAAGCAGATTAGCCTGCCCTGCATCTCTAGGTCCCCCTGGGAAAATGCAGGCTTCCTGGATCGGGCGGCCATTTTGTCGGTTGTTTTTAGTGAAAGACGTCATGATGCAGTGTTCTCGTGGAAACGCCATAACACACGTTATGGCGAATTATTATCACTGCGCAGTATTTAAATTCATGGTGCATTGCGCAGCCACCAAGGCACAGTGCATGGCACCACGCAAGACACAATGCATGTAAAGCCATTTTTGTTGCGTGTTGCATCACATTCATTGCCACGTATGGCACACATCATGGGGACGACATGCAGTACGTATACCACCGTGCGCAGCATGCATATCATCTGCTCAACATGCAGGAGGTTAGGCACCATATGCACCGCATATGCGCTAGGTGCTGTATTTGATGACCTTCCGTGGATGCATCACGCACGACATGCCATCATATGATGTATCTGCATAACGCAGAATGTAAGGCACACAGCGCATATGTGACACGCAACGCGCTAGGGAATGCCCTGCATGGCCTGTACACAGTACGCACTCTGACTGCTGCCTTATGCATTGGCGGCGTGGCACACATTCCAAAAGATGTGACGATATATGGAGGGTACAAGGGGGGACAATTTCATGTACTTTGCATCAGGTTGCCTGTTAATTGGGAATTGAACACGTGATGTGCTGGATGTGTGCTTGCTACCCCTAACCACTGGGCTCCATTGCTTATCTAGCTGTGTAGCTTTACACACATCTATATGTCTGTATCTGTATAGGTGTGGTTGGATGTGTACCTGTGCACACACTAGCTGATATTTGGTGTGCTGGGTTGGCTCAATGGTTACACAGAGGATCATGGATTCAGATACAATCACAGCATCACATTACACTCCTTTGCCTTTTATGTAGGGCCTGTGTGTCTGGACTATATTTTGTGTTTACTGCATATGTGTTTTATTGACAACATAGCCAATTGGGCCAGGTAGTACCTCTGTGCCTCACCACATCGATCTTCACTTTGTCCCTCACACAGCCTTTAGACAGCATGTAGTCATTCACTCACAACTCTAGACATCCATGATGTACCATGCGGCCATCTCCCAGCATCCCAGCTGATGTTTCTGTTTCTGGGCACAGGCCCTGTCCTCCCGTCCATACTTTGTGCCATTGGTGCACATCTATCTTCACTTATTCATTCATCCCACCATGACCCATGATGCATTACACAATCAAACCTACTGTATACATATCCTCCGTGCCCACCAGAGGCTCAGTACATTCACATGAGGACAGGTGTTTACAGGCACTCATGGCCTCCACGACACATACATCATCAGTGACCATTATTTAGCTGTTGTGGAGGTCACCATGAATGGGAAGTGGGTCAATGGACACCTGGTCCACACAGTCTGTGGTGCTGAAACCTACACCTCTGGTTCAGTCAGAAATCTACATTGCACCTATTGGGCTGCATGTATGCAATGTAACCATATTCTACTCTTTCTTCTATTTGTCCCCTTTTTCACCAGATTTTTGGAAACTAGCAAATATGACAATGTGGATAGCTCTGTTCCAGCACCAGGCTCTTGTTTCTGGTATGGCTTGTCATAAGAGGATGCTCAGTAAGAGGTGGTAGCTCCACATGAGGTAGGACAGATATGGTTCAGACACACACAGCAGCCGCTAACACGCCCATGTAGTGTGTGGGTCTGCTAGACATTCATTTTACTACCATTGCTGTAGCTTGGACTGTCACCTATCAGAGACAGGTGCAGTCAACAGCCTGCATGCATCACCATGCCCAGGGATATTTGTTGCATGCACACCACAGGGCTGTTGTTGCACACAGACTACTCATGCACTATACAGCCTATCTGTGATAGATACTCTCACCGACCTGGGCCAACAGGTGCAAAACATAAGCTATCAGACAGACAACTGCAGCTTCATTCAGTATATTACACAATGTGGTTGTATAATTAGTCTCGGGTCACACCACATTCATGGTGATGGTGTCATATCAACATTCTCTGGTGTCTGCACCCTAGTCAAGCTGATGGGTCAGACATGTTCAAGCATATATTCCATGTGCATTCCCCTTTCCCACAGAGGGAGGAGTGGCTCAGTGGTTGGGACAGGTCACCTCAGGCCAGAAGGCTGGGGGTTCAATTCCTGCATGGGGACAAGCAACTTCAGGTTGGAGGGACTGGGGTCTCTAGTCTCATGGCCACTCCTTGTGGCCTTCGACAAGCCACTTAACCCTCCATTGCCTCAGGTACACCTAGACTGTGAGCCCTTCAGGGACAAGGGAATAAAAAATACCTGTTAGTAAACATGTAAACTGCACCGATTCTAAAGAGCATGGTATAAGAAATAAAAATAAATATCCTGGGACAATGATGCTGTTTCATGTAGTTCCCAGCATCCTCTTCCCTTCATTTGCATCACATTTCACTGTGTGACACTGATGTGAGAGTGAGGTGTATAGTGGAGTGGCTGCAAATACATGGTACATCACAACAAACCAACCAACCTATTCCACATTCTCAGATGCTACATGGCCCTACTCTACATGTGGAGGTGAGCAGGAAACCAGCAAATGTGGCTTTGTTCATCCATCCTGGTTGCTTCCTGCCACTGGACTTTGTTGCCATGGTGTGGGAGACACAGGGCAGCAGTTCCACTGCAGGTGTAGGAGCAGGTTGTGTGGTATGCTGTGCTGTGCTGTCAGGGACAGCTCTATAATGAGGTAAAGTGAGGCAGCTGCCTCAAGCAGCAAAGCTTTGAGGGTGGCAAATGCCCCCAAAAACAGCTGCCTCACTTTCCCTTCAAGTTAAAAAAAAAAAAGTGCACAAGTTGCTGCCACTGCCAAGTCCACTTCTCGGCAGCGGCAAACTCACCATCTCCCTTCTTCTGCAGCTGCAGCTACCTGCCTCTTAGGGAAACACGACTGTGCCAGTGAAGCCATTGCGGAGCCTTCCCGTCTCTCGATGGGCTCCATGCAGCATTGTCCCGCCTCCAAAGGAAGTGGTAAACAACTTTCTTTGAGGCGGGACAATGCTGCACGGAGCCCATCGAGAGACGGGAAGGCTCCACAATGGCTTCACCGGCACATCTGCGGTTCCCTAAGAGACAGGGAACCGCAGCTGCAGAAGAAGGAGGCACAGGGGGACAGCAGGCAGCCATGGCGAGAGGGGCAGAGGGGGCAAGGAATCTGCAATGGGGCTGCCATGGGGGAGGGGGGGAGGCTGACCTGGAAGGAGGTCGGGAGGGAGGGGAGTTGACATGGGTGTATGGAAGGAGGGAGGGAGGGAGGGAGGGGGGCTGACATGGATGTATGGATGGATGGATGGAGGGAGGGAGGGGGGCTGACATGGATGTATGGATGGAGGGAGGGAGGGCTGATGTGGATGGAAGGAGGGGGGCTGACATGGATGGAGGTAGGGAGGGAGGGAGGGGGGCTGACATGGGGGAGGGAGGAGGCTGGAAGGGAACTGACAAGGGTTCCCTCTTATCCAGCAGGAACAACTGGCATCAAACAAATCAGCCTGATCTCTGCAAGCGATCAGGCTAATTTGTGCGGCGGCACCACGCCGGTTGTTTTAATTTTAGATTTTGCCGCCACTGCCCTGCCTCTGCCTTCCCGCCGCTTTTTTTTTTTTTTTTTTGCTGCAAGCATTCTTGAGGAAAAAAACACAGTGGGAAGGCAGAGGCAGGGCAGAGGCGGCAAAATGTAAAATTAAAACAGCCAGATTGCCGCCGCCACCGCCGGATGAGAGGTGTAGGTGGAGGGAGTGGGGACAGGAAGAGGACAAGGAGAGACAAAGGTGAGAGATGGGGGACAAAGGGGGAGGCAGGGGACAAGTACTAGACAAAGGGGAGAGACGGGTAAAATGCTGGACAAAGGGGAGAGACAGGGGGACATACTGGACAGATAGAGGATAAATGCTGGACAGAGGGGAGAAACCGTGCAGGTTAGGATTATAATGAGATGATGGGGGGGCTAGCACTGGTAATGGTCAGATCGTGGGGAGGCTAGGACTGGTAATGGGTTGATCAGGGAAGGCTAGGCCTGGGAATGGACTGATCAAGGGGGAGGTTGGGACTGGTAATGGGCTGATTAGGGGGGCTAGGACTGGTAATGGGCTGATGGGGGGTAGGACTGGTAATGGACTGATGGGGTGCTAACATTGGAAATGAGCTGATCGGGGAAGTTAGGACTGGAAATGGGCTGATTAGAGGAGGCTAGGACTGGTAATGGACTGATGGGGGAGTAGGACTAGTAATGGGCTGATTAGGGGAGGTAGCACTGGAAATGAGCTGATTAGGGGAAATGAGCTGATTAGGGGAGGCTAGGACTGGTAATGGACTGAGGGGGATAGGACTGGTAATGGACTGATGGGGGGCTAGCATTGGAAATGAGCTGATCAGGGAGGCTAGGACTGGAAATGGACTGAGGGGAATAGGACTAGAAGTGAGCTGATTGGGGGGACTTCAACTGGAAATGGGCTGATGGTGGGGAGGAGAGGATAGAGCTGCTGGCCTTGGAAGAAAACTGGGGGCTAGGGCTACAAATGGGCTGATGCGAGGGGATGGGAGAATAGGACTGGAAGAGAGTGGATGCTGAAAGGGGATGTCATGGTATTTGGACTAAAAAGAGCTGGACAGTGGAGAAGGAGTGGGACTGGAAGGGAATGGACACCAGTGGCAGTCATGGAAATGCAAGTTGACATTGGAAGGTACCGGGAGGGAGGACTGGAAGGGGCTGATACTGAGAAGGGTTATGGGGACTGGAAATAGGCTGATGGAAAGAAGTGAAGAAAACAAAAGAAGAGATAAGAAATGGCAGATGGACCATAGACCACAGAAAGAGAGCTAAGAGAAGACAGGAAAGCAGAAGCCTCAGATCGGGACAAGCATGATCACAGAATAAAATGGTCAGACAACAAAAGTAGAAAAAATAATTTTATTTCATTTTAGTGATTGGACTTTATATTTTACACAGTATTGGGGAACTGCATCTCTTATTTATCTGATGTTGCACTGCATATGGACTCTGGCTTCTTGGGGTTTTAGTTTAAATTTTGTCTACATATTTTTATTTTTACTTTAGATTATGGTTACTTATTCTGTACTTGCTGAGGGTCGATGTTGCGAGTGTTTGACTGAGGTCAGGTGTTCTGTTAACGTGTAGTTTGTACATAAAGATCTACTGTATACTGTACTGTAGTAATTTGACTTGTTCAGCTTTTCAGATAGGTGTATGGATGTTCCAGGGCCCACTGTAGTATTTACAGTGACACTTTTTTTGGATGGGCTCCTTATGTGAGTTTTGGAAGTTTGTGCTGATATGGTGTGGTAGGTTTGCTCTTTGTTGTAGGGTTTTGTATTAGTTCACAATATGTCTGGTACTGGAGAATAGTGGTGGTTGTTGTTGTTAGTGAGATGATCAGAATCAGATTTTTTTTTTAAATATTGAGTTCTGTGGGTGAATGTCCTGGTTCTGCTCTGCACCCACTGTGGATACAAAATATATGCTGAAAAAGAAAAAGCAAGAACCATAACACAGTTTATAACAACAAAATAAAAATGAGTTATAATTTAGTTTTATAAACTGTGCTGTTGATTCTTGCTCTCTTTTAGTTTCTTGGTGTGCAAACAGTGCCGTACCTAGCCCTGTGCAAGTGGTGCATTCGCACAGGGCGCAAAAGCTTGGGGGGCGCATTTCGGCTGTCTGCTGTTGCCCTGCTGCTACTAGCAGGACAATAGCAGGCAGCCGAAATGTGCACCCCCCTCCCCCAAGCCTTTTCGCAGCACTTTTAGCAGATCTGGTCCCTCCCTCCTCTGACGCGATGTCAGAGCAGGCAGGGACATATCTGCTTAAATTGCTGGCGCCTTTCAGATCGGGCGCATGCTCCCCCTCCTTCTCCCCATACCTCTGTCCAGCGCTGCCTGCTCTTTCCCTGTTGCCAGTGCCGCCATGAAATAAACAGAGGGCAGAAGCAGCAGGGAAAGAGCAGGCAGCACTGGACGGAAGTATGGGGGGGAGGAGGGGGGCACGCGCCCAAGCTGCAAGTCACACAGGGCACGATTGCAGCTCGGTACAGCCCTGTGTGCAAACATCTTGCATTCCTTCCATATAATCTAATTGGCTTTTTGGTTTGGTTCAGTCCCTGATTGGAGTTCTGAAAAAGCCCCGCCACCCTCTAAGGGGGGGGGGGGGCGCCATCTCATTCTTCGCTTCAGGCAGCAGATTGCCTTGAGCTGCCCCTGTGTGCTGTTGTGTTTACAGCTGCTCACTGTGAGATGTTGATGTGTATACTGCTGCTTGGTCATGTTAGAGTCTGTACCCTTATTAGGCAAAGTTTGGTGTTTACACATACTGATATTCTTCCTGCACTGTTCCTTAACTTCTGCTGAACTATTGGCTCTGTTCCTTTTCCCATAGTTAACCCCATACTTATCTCCAAGTTAATTACCCCTTGTTTATTGTAAAAGACTTTGTAAACTGCTTTGGACAAAGGCGGTATAGAAAAAACTGCTAAATAAAATAAAATAAATAACTACAGGTGGATGCGGGACATAGGAGGAGTAAAGTAGGAATATAGAGAGGGGGGGCAGGAGACAGAAGCGGCCATGGGGGGAAGTAAGAAGGCAGATAGGAGATGCTAGACAGAGGAGGGAAGAGAGTGAAGAGATGCATGATTAAAGTGGGAAAGAGAGAGAGGAGATGCTGAACGAAGGAGGGGGGAGAATGCTGGAAGGGGGAAGGGAGAGTAAGACAAAATGCTAGAAGGAAAGAGAGGAGATGCGGTGGGGGGAGGAGACTGAAAATAAGGAGATAGGGAATGAGAGGGCCAGGTTAAGGGAAAGAGTTAAAAGAAGAAGACTGAAGACTAGATTGTAAGAAGGAGTGAAATCTGAGTGGATAGAGAGACAGAAAAATAAATGGAAGAAAGCTGAAAGGAAAATATTTGTATCAGAGATGGATGTTGTTGTTGTTAAGTGCCGTTGAGTCGGAGTCGACTCATGGCGACCCTCTGGATAGCTATCCTAAATTGTGTTCGGTCTTCAGTCAGGCGGCTCATTGTTGACAGACTGGTACCCGTAGCAGCTGTTATTGTATCAATCCATCTCATTGCTGGCCTTCCTCTTTTGCGTTGACCTTCTACCTTGCCAAGCATGATGTCTTTCTCTAATGATCTCTCTCTTCGCATGATGTGTCCAAAGTATGAAAGTCGAAGTCTTGTCATCTGAGCTTCTAAAGAAAGCTTAGGTTTGATCTCCTCTAGTACCGACTGGTTTGTTCTTCGGGCAGTCCATGGTATACACAGTATTCGCCGCCAGCACCATAATTCAAAGGCATCAATTTTCTTCCTGTCTGTCTTTTTCACTGTCCAGCTTTCACATCCATATGATGTTATTGAAAATACCATGGCTTGAACAAGTCGAATCTTTGTATGGAGAGAGACATCTCTGCTCTTGAGAATCTTATCTAGGTCTTTCATAGCCATTTTGCCAAGAGCAATGCGTCGTCTGATTTCTTGACTGCTTGTTGCTTCTTTATTGATAGTTGATCCAAGTAGGTTAAAGTTGTTCACAATTTCAATTTCTTCTCCTTCAACGATGAGCCTGTTGATTATGCCAGTTGTCATGATCTTTGTCTTCTTTACATTAAGGTGCAGGCCCATTTTGAGAAAATGTTCTTTGATTGTGAGAAGCAAATGTTTCAGATCATCTTCACTTTCAGCCAGTAATGTGGTATCATCAGCATAGCGAAGGTTGTTGATGAGTCTTCCAGAGATGGATATTTAGGAGGAAATGGAGAAGAGAGAAAATTAAGAGAGGACAGAGAAAAGCAAAACCCAGAGACTGGGACCAACACCATTAGAAAAATAAACTGGCCAGACAACAAAGGTAGAAAAAAATACTTTTAATTTAGTGAGTGGAATATGTCCGTTTTTGGAATTTATATCATCTGTTATTTTAATATTTGGCACAGTACAGAGGAAATGCATTGCCGTTTCTAGTTCTCTGTTGTTGCACTGCATGCAGAGTTTGGCTTCTTAGGATTTCAGTGTCGTTTTTGTCTGAATATTTCTTTTGTCAGTTTGTGGTCATTTGTTCAGCACGTAATGAGGGTCTGCCTTTGTTTAGAATGTGTGACAAGGCCAGGTGTGCTGTTGGCACTGAGTGTCTGTGTGTGGATCTCTAGTAATCCAACTTGTTCAATTTTCCCATCAGGTGGTACTGAGCTATTTACAGTGCTGCCTTTTTCTAGGTAGGTCCTTATTGGTGTCATTATGGAATAGATTTGTTCTATCCAGACCCACTTTTAAAGAGTTTTGTCTTACTTCACAATACACCTGGCATTGAAGAATGTTTATGTTGTTACTGTCAGACCTTTTTTTGTATGGTGAGTTCTACAGGGAAATGCTCTAGTTCTATTCTGCAGGGAGAGTACAAAATAACAAGCTAAAATAAAATCATAGAAAGCTAAATATGTTTTTGTGATGCTCCTTTCATTTGCAAGTAATATAATGCAGATCTTTCCAGATTTATACTGCAAATGTCCCATAAGAAAACCTCACTCATTGGCCTTGAATCTCACTCATTGGAGAGGTAAATCTCATTCTTTAGGATGGGTCACTCTTGGAATTCCCGAGTTAAGTTTCTGCATGTGGTGGGAGATGGAAGAGAAATGAAACCCTTCTACTCTTCTCTCTCTCCCTCCCCCCAAAAAAGGTGCCTCAATGTAGTTCCATAGAAAAAGCTGTTCCAACATCTGCGGCATACAAACACTGATTCACAGTAACAATGAGCCCGATATTGTTTTACGACAGCTATGCGCCGTCGTCACTAAACTTTAACCCTGCATATTCAATCTGGGCCAATATCCGGCCTCCAGCATTGAATGTCCGGGTTTGCCGCACAGCCGCACGTGGTACAGAAGCTAACCATTCAGCAGCAATATCAGCTGCTGTTCAGTTAGCTTTGGCAGCAAAGTTAGGACAGCCTTTGCTGTGCCTAACTTTCGTTGCTGAGGGAGAACTGGGCAGCGGCTGAATATTGCCGTTGCATGGTTATCACTGGGTACAGTTCCCGACATGCGATGCTAAACGGTTAGCATCGGGGTGTATAGCGGCATTACTCTGAATATCCCGCTTAGGGGCATTTACATGGGTTACAGCTCTGTAAACCATGTAAATGCCTTTGAATATCGGGCCCCTAGTGACTACAGAATTGCATTTGTGAAACAACCCTCCCTCTCATCCCCTCTCCTGATCACAGACATGCAGAAAAACAACACAGATATAATAAATAAAACACACACACATAACTAACATGCACAGACACATTCATGCAAGCATGCATATACTAAGGTTTCCAGTTGTTTTGTAGGAAAATCTGGGACTTTTATCCAAGACAGGGAAGGGGACCCCCATGTTCCTGGATTGTACAACAAAGGGGGGAGGGAAGGAATCATTCTCCTATCCCCATGACAGCAACACTATCATTTCCAAGCAGACAAATCATAAAAAATAAAAATAGAAACAGTGATGCATTTCCCACCTGTACTTTGCAAAATGCAAAAATGGCAAGAACTGACATATTCCAATCACTAAACTGAAAATAAAATTATTTTTCTACCTTTGCTGTCTGGCCATTTTTTCTTAATCATCTCACTTCTAATCTCTGGTTTCTGCTTTCGTGTGGCTGCCTTCTTTTAATGCTGTCCCTAGGTTGCCCTGTCCACTTGTCATTTCTTTTCTCTCCTGTTTTCATTCCCTCACCTACATCCATCTCTGAAATTGATTTTCAACTTTCTTCCATTTATTTTTCTGCTTCTCTAACCATTCCAAATTTTTGCCATCATCATTCAGTCTTCAAACTTCTCCTTTTTCACTGCACTTACCAGAGCTTTCTATTTCCCTCACAGCAGCCCTTCTATTCTCCATCTCTCCCTCTCCTTCCCCCCTTCACTAACTCCCCCTTCTCTCCCTTCTCCCTGCCCCGTATGCTCCTCAACAGATCCCCTGAAAAGGTGAAAGAGACCTATAAAAATAATTGTATACTTACTCTATCTACAAAATAAGCGCTTTTATATCCATATCGATAAGATAACAAGTAAGAGTGTCATTTTTACCTTAGATTGAAAAAGCTGTGGTTCCCCTGTGTGGAATAGTAGCCTTGTTTTGTCAAAATGTGGAATAATGAACTTGAGTCAGAGCTAATACTAAATTTAAAAACTGAAATTAAAAGTCATAAAAAATCAAAACTGTGATTAATAAAAATAAACTTTGCTATCAAAAAGAATATCTCATACCAATATTATTCAGTATAAAAAATATTTGTTAAATTGTAAATCTTACCATAAGGGAGCATCAAATCTAAAAAATAACTCAAACATGATTAACAAGAAACTTAACTTACAGAAAAGGTTTTTTAGGAACCAGTTCTCAAAAGGTTTTTGTGTATCTCTCGCTTTCACTGGTTGCATACAATATTATGAAAAATACTTGATGAGCAGATAGAACTGCTTGCAGAAAAAAGTACAGAGTATTATACCATAACAAATACATATCATATAGCTATGCTGCTTCCTAATAAAAATTGCCGATGATAGAAAAAGTTGAAATTTTAAGGGTGGACGTTACCCTATTGTCATGCCAAACCTGATCAGTAAAATCACCATAGGGCATGACTTAAAGAACAAATAAATGTCGTCATTATGATTAAGTCAGCATTTTAAAGGTTTCTAGCCAGACATGATGATAGGCATAAATGATATCGCTGGAGGTGGAGTGCTCAAACAAACAAAACAAGACTCCCTCATTGAAACAAAACTTCAAAACATTTTTTATGATGTAAAAACGTTGTTACCCATGTGCTGCAGGGCAACTTGGACTTATAAGTATCCAAATATCCCATTGAAGCTTAGAGCAAATAAAATGAAAATCGATTTAAAATCTGTCTATTGCAAAGCAGCACTGAGGACAAATAGAATTATATATAGTTATATATAATCATGAAAATAAGTCATAACAGCAAAACTGTTTAATGGAATATCATATTAAATAAAACCAACACATTATTGTAGAATAGAAGTACACAACATTTTTTAATTTTAAAATATATATCTCTCTTGCACTGGTTCTGTTCAGTTTCATGAAAAATCCTCATGGCGCAAACTAAACTGCTTGCTTAGAAGGTAACAGAATATTGCACATAGAAGTATAAGACCGTTTATTGGATTCAACTGCTAACTAGTGAGGATCCAGTGACGGTAACACTGTGTAACACAATTTTTGTTCCTGGGTAGTGACTGTTATTTCCTAATTGCTTATAACTTAAAAGTAAGGAAAATGGTTATTATTCTTAGATGAAGAACCAGGAGCAGGACCTCAGAAAACACCCACAAATAGGAACAGAAGCAATGGACATCTTGAACAATTTTCAAAAGACTGTGTTCGTGAGAAACTATCTCAACTTAAAGTAGACAAAGCAATGGGACCAGATGGGATACACCCGAGAATACTGAGGGAACTTAGGGACGTTCTAGCAGCTCCACTGACTGACCTTTTCAATGCCTCGTTAGAGTCAGGAGTGGTGCCAAAGGACTGGAGAGAGGCTCATGTGGTGCCTTTACACAAAAGCAGAAGTAAGGATGTGGTTGAAAACTACAGGCCGGTTAGTTTAACTTCGGTGGTGAGTAAATTATTGGAAACGCTGCTGAAAGAGAAAATAGTGAGGTTTCTGGAGTCCAGCGGATTACAGGATCCGAGGCAGCATGGATTCACCAGAGGCAGGTCTTGTCAGACAAATCTGATTGATTTCTTTGACTGGGTGACCAGTGAGTTGGACCGAGGGAGAGCCCTAGATGTGGTGTATTTAGATTTCAGTAAAGCCTAAGTCGTCCTCATAGGCAACTTATAAACAAACTGAGCACCCTAGGGATGGACCCTAAAGTTACTGCTTGGGTTAGAAATTGGTTGGGTGGGAGGCGACAAAGAGTACAAGTAAATGGAGCTCACTCTGAGGAGAAGGATGTTATCAGTGGTGTGCCCCAGGGATCTGTCCTTGGTCCGATTCTTTTTAACATCTTTGTTAGTGACATAGCGGAAGAGCTTTCAGGTAAGGTTTGCCTCTTTGCGGATGATACCAAAATTTGCAATAGAGTAGACACCCAGGAAGGGGTAGATAACATGAGGAGGGATCTAGCTAAGCTTGAAGAATGGTCTAGAATTTGGCAACTGGGATTTAATGTTAAAAAATGTAAGGTCATGCATTTGGGCTGCAGCAATCCAAGGGAGCAATATAGTATAGGGGGTGAAGTACTTTTAGAAACATAGAAACATGATGACAGAAAAAGACCACATGGCCTATCTAGTCTGTCCTTCCATATCAACAACTACAACAGTCCACTTTTGTCCACTAAAGAAGAGCGGGACCTAGGCGTGGTTGTGTCTGATGATCTTAAAGTAGCTAAACAGGTAGAAAAGGCGACGGCAAAAGCTAGAAGGATGCTTGGGTGCATACGGAGAGGAATGGCTAGCAGAAAAAAGGAGGTGATAATGCCTCTGTATAAGTCTTTGGTGCGACCTCATTTGGAGTATAGTGTGCAATTCTGGAGACCGCACCTTCAAAAGGATGTGAACAGGATGGAGTTGGTGCAGAGGGTGGCTACTAAGATGATTAGTGGTGTTCATTATAAAGCATATGAGGACAAACTGAAGGATCTTAATATGTACACCTTAGAGGAAAGGCAGGATAGAGGTGATATGATTGAGATGTTTAAATACCTCCGTGGCATAAATGTTCAGGGAGAGAGCCTCTTTCAATTGAAAGCAAGTTCTGCTACGAGGGGACATGGGATGAGGGTGAAGGGAGATAGATTCAGGAGTGATATGCGGAAATATTTCTTTTGGATCCGTGGAATAGTCTCCCAGTGGAGGTGGCAGAGATGAGGACAGTAACTGAATTCAAAAAAGCATGGGACAAACACAGAGGATCTCTAAAGGTAAAAAAGGGACTGTTGTAGTTGTTATGGAAGGACAGACTAGATAGGCCATGTGGTCTTTTTCTGTCGTCATATTTCTATGTTTCTATTAGTAAACTTTGCTTTTGTGAACAGGAAATTGATATTTGTGAAATTTACGTATTCCCATTGTTAAAACAGGTTTGTACCTTTTTATTAGCATAAAATAAAAAACACAACATATAATATTTACTTATATTTAAGTTATTCAAGAAAGACCATAAAACATTTAGAAGTGAGTAGATTTTCGAAATTCATGATTATACTGTAGATCACTTTCACGAATAAGCCCCCAGATGTAGTCTCGTTATACTATCCTTGGTAGCGGCGTTCAAATTCCAGTATATCCTGTTGGAAACATTTGCCTTGCTCTTCTGAGTACATTCCCATGTACTCCTTGAATTTATCAAGATGAGCATCAAGGATATGGACTTTGAGAGACATCCTGCAGCCCATTTTGCCGTAATTCTTAACCAGAGTCTCAACCAGCTCTACATAGTTTTCGGTCTTGTGATTTCCCAAAAAGTCACAAACCACTGCAACAAAGCTGTTCCAAGCCACTTTCTCCTTCCTAGTAAGCAACTTGGGAAATTCCATGCACTCAAGAATCTTTTTTGTGGTCCAACAAAGACATGTTATGTGGTCCAAGAAAGACATTCTTATGTTCTTATGTTCTTATGACATCAGCTTTGACCTTTGCCTCAGACAGTTTAGGGAAGAAGTCTTGAAAGTACTTGAAGGCTGTTGACTCTTTCTCTAGAGCTGTGACAAATTGTTTCATAAGGCCCAATTTGATATGCAGTGGTGGCACCAGTACCTTCTGTGGTTCCACTAGTGGCTCCCACTTCATGTTCTTTGTCCCATCAGAAAATTCAGTTTGCTGTGGCCAGTCCTGCCTGTGGTAGTGCGCCACAGTGTCCCTGCTGTCCCAAAGACAAAAATAGCAGGGAAACTCGGTAAAACCACTTTGGAGACCCATCAGAAATGCCACCATTTTAAAGTCTCCGATAACCTCCCAGCCATACTCAACATGCTTCAAGGCTTCTAGCAAGGTCTTGATGCTGCTGTAATCGTCTTTGAGGCTCACTGAGTGAGCTAGAGGAAGAGACGGGTACCTGTTATGTAGCAGCACGACTTCGAGGCTCCTGGAAGAGCTATCAATGAACAGGCACCACTCCTTTGGGTTACATGCAATTCTGATAGTGTTGAACAGTCCGGTCACATTGTGGCAAAAGCAGAGCCCAACTTAACTAGTGAAGAAGCTAGAAAAAAGTGTGGATATGCTTCCTCTGACCTGTGACTTGCACACTTTCATCCAAGTTCCACTGCTTGAACCTGGATGTCAAAAGCTCGGCATTGGACTTGGTGAAACCAAGATCTCTGACCATGTCATTGATTTCATTTTAGTTCGGGTATTAAGGGTTTCTCTCATCAGCTCCACTTTTGATATTGTAATCTAGATCTGCAACATCTTCATTTTGTGAACTGCTGCTTACTTCTGAAGATAGCTGCTTTCTCTGCAGAGGAGTGGGTAAAGGGAGCTCTGGGCAGTGTGGCACTAGGGCATTGGATGTAGGAATGCTCAAATACATGACAGAAGGAGCATTCTTGCCAGTCCGATGTTTGGAAAGATCCACCATGCAGAAGTAGCAATTGTTCAAGTGGTTAGTGGATTCCCGCCAAATTCTTGGGATAGCAAACTTCAAGACTCTCTTTTCCCCTCTGTACCATCCTGCCAAAGAAAAAATAAAAATGTGAAAATAAAGAATAATGATACCCATTAACGCCATACACATCACAGACAAACTAGACCGGCCCTAACCGTAAAGCCAACCTCGGTATACAATAACTGATCTAGTAAAGCTTTAGATTTTAAACCACGACAGTCATACTATGAATTCTAGCAGCTCTAGAATATGCATTAACAGAAATAGCTGAATATATTTTCTGAGTTGTACTGTAGACGAACAATTAGACGGAAATCTAGAATGCTGATGTGCCTTATTGTAAATAGCCTACCTATCCTCATCTTTCATCACTTAAAATGTACATAGTTCCCCCAGTTGCAATTCCATGTTACCTTCCCTGTTATATGTTTATTTATTTATTTACATTCTCTTATATACCGCGCTATTCTGCATCAGTGCGGTTTACATTGAACAAACTGAAATTACATTGAACAGGGCATTATAACTTGGAGATAACTATTTTACAGGGAACAATATGTAAACAGAAGACAGATCTGTTATTGCCCTGGAGTCAATTTGTTAATTGTAAACCGCACTGATAATAAAGAGCGCGGTATAGAAAAGCTTTAAATAAATAAAAAAAATATATATATATATAATGATGTTAATAAAATTAATTTGAATTAATGATGTTCTTGCTAAATATTTCATACATTATGTAAAAATTCAGTGACAATAAAAATTTTATAACATAAAATGCCACAGTCTAAGGCAGCATCAATTGTCCATCTTACCTTCCAGAGTTTTCTTGCAGTGCTCGCAAGTGAAATGAGGCACCCAGAGTTTGCCCTGATCCCCAACAAGCATGCCGAAATATGCCTTGTAAGCTTCACACATCTTAGCAGATGCTTCCATGGAGCACTTTTTCATTTTTGTCTTGATAAAATCGCCACAGATATAGCAAAATGCGTCTGCCTGATGCTTACAGCCTCTTGATGCCATGTCAGTCCACTTAAGAAGCTAAAATGAAAATAAACTGGTGAGCTTAAGACACGTGTTGTTGTTGCTTGCACCGAGGTTTCCATTTGGTAAGGAGGCTGCTGAATGACTGTGCTCACTCTGTGCTTATCCGTTGTTTATATAGATGCAAGGCGGAAGTGATACCAAAAGACTCTTATTAAAAGTTCTCAGAAGTTATACAAAATTCCAAAAGTTTTGCAAAGTTCTGGAAAGCTCTAGAAAGCTCTAGAATTTTTAAAAAGGTACTCCAAGTTTACTTTGCACTAAATCTATCTAGAATGTCGTGCAAAATAGGTCATTTTCAAAATGTCACTCTCCTGGTCCCAAAAGCAATGCTTGTGGGCCATAATTGCCATTTCCTATGGGTTTGAGACATAAGTTATTGGAAAATAACACTTATTACCCAGCAATGAGAAAAAAGTAAAAATTTGTTACATAATCAGAGGATAGTCAAAACTGGGCATATCCTTATTGTCACACCAAATGGAAATTCTGTAGTATCATGGCTTGAGAAGCAAACAATTGCCTTCACTATGACTAAATCAGCGTTTTAAAGAAGGTTTCCCTCTGAACACTGCCACCTCCCCCTGAAACAGCACCTCTGTCCCCATTGCTGGAATCATGGACAGAAAGTTGCCAGGGATAAGGATCATAAATTGGGACAATCTCCAAAAATCGGGGACATCTGGCAGCCTTAGCATAGACACACATACAAGCACACATACCAGCCCACAACAGTACACACAAACACATGACATAGATTCTCTGTGGACAAGCAGGAATGAGTCCTCATGTAGCGCTTTATAAATGATTAGTAGTAGTAGTAGTAGTAGTATGGGGTGATGTCCTCCAATGAAGCCCACACGGGAATGCTCTCCAGCTCTTATTGGAAGCTTTTGGGAGGTTCCATCGCGCCTGCATGTGTCCTTCCCACCTGCCACCAAATTGCCATCTTAAAGTAGTCCGTTTTCTGCAGAGCCCAACAGATGCATTCCAGTCTTCTCCACTTGGTAATTCATTTTTCTCCCCTGCGGGGATCCTGTGCTTCCAATTTCCTCAGGGATCAGCTGCTGTTGCGGTTTTCTCTTTTCACTTTTATTTTTGCCCTTTTAGGTCATTTAATTTTCTTTTTTCCATGGTACTTCTTCCCCTTTAGGCATGGTGCACCAGCCAGGCCTTCCTCTGTTAAAAATAGAGCCATTTGATTTCGCTGCATCTATCTTTCCAGGCAACGTGTCCCAGTATGCTAGGACCATATCCGCCACAGATAACCATAGTTGGTGCCTTCAGTGCCTGGGACCCGATCATCAGCTCTCTTCTTGTAATTTGTGTTTGCAAATGACAAAAAGAGGACTCAAAGGTCAAGAGAAGCGGTGCGAATCACTCTTTGGCGCTCACAAGTCCGAACCATCGGCATCGGCATTGACAGCACAGTTTCAATGGCTTCAAAGGTTACATCGGACACTGACGGTGCACTGGCATCGAGGAGTTCTCACAGCCACTCAGAACCGAGCACCCATAGTGCTCCAGAGCATTGGCCATCAATCGATCTCCACCCAAAGATGAGGAAGGATTCGTCTTTGTCGATTACAAAGGGTGATCGAACCAAGCTCCAAGTGAAGACTCTAGTGCATCAGCATCGGAGCCCATTGAGGCATGGCATCAAGAGTGATGAGGGTTCATGTGAGCACCCTTCAAAAGGTGCCCCAAAGGGAGGAGAGCTCATTCTCCAGAACATTGGAGGGCACTGAAAGCCTACCAAGAGCCAAGACGAAGCTGCCGATACCTCTGTACAAATACCGGTAAGTCGGTTGAAGTTACTGAGACCCCGCAGCTTTCAGAATTGGCAGCCATGCATAAGTACCTTCTGCAGACTCTCAATGAATGCATTGCAGTGCTCTTGGCTGTGCAGCATGGCGGGGCCTCGACATCGGCTGCATCAACATCGATATGAAGAAAAAAATCACAAAACAGAAAACTGTTACTACTTGGAGATTCCATCATCAGAGGCACCAACTTGGAAACATAGTTCAAAGGAGAGAAGATCGTCAAATGCCTCCCAGGCTCTTCAGTCAGCAGGAATATGAACCAAATTGTTGGTTTAGTTAGTGCAGAAAGTGAGCACTCCAAAATTAACGTGGTCATCCAATTGGGTACAAATGACTTGCTAAAAACAATGCCTCTGAAGTTTCTGGGAAAGAAACTCAAGCCCATTGTTAACACTATAGCATTCTCAGAAGTTCTACCTATTCTTGGTAATGGCGTAAACAAGAAGGATTTAGATATATAGGCGACTGGGGAAACAGATGGATCAACAAGAGACTATACTGTGCTAATGGACTACATCTCTCTGTCGCAGGGAAAAGGATCCTAAGTGAAAAATTCAGGCGTTTTAACTAGGGAAAGGGGATGATAGATGGAGAAGGACAAGTTCAGGATGACACTCTCAGCAAAAGCATAAGAACATTGGAAACAGCCATACTTTTAAACGGCACATCACTGGGAAGAGGGAAGAGGCATGTAGAACAAAATCCATGCAAAATACAGGCAAGCCAGTTAACAAATGCTGAAAAGCAAAAAGCACAAGCTTGGTTTAATGAGTCACATGAATGGGATATAGCCATAACTGGCTATAATTTATTTAGGAGAGATAGAGAAGACAGAAAAGGAGGAGTAGCTCTATATGTCAAAAGCAATATTAAAACTGCTGAAATGCAGGGGATGTGGGGAAAAGAAGAAGCACTATGGATGGTGTTAGAAAGAGGAGATGGCACTATCATCCATGCTGGTGTAGTCTACAGTCCTCCAACTCAAACCAAAGAAATGGATAGAGACTTGATTACTGATATTGCAAAGGTAGCCATGAAGGGGGAAGTGATCATATTGGGTGACTTTAATCTACTCAATGTGGATTGAAGTATTCCTTCTGCAAATCTGGATTGTGCATGCCTTCCAAGATGCAGTGCTTAAACAAATGGTGAAGGAACCGACCAGGGAAAATTTGATGCTGGATTTAGTACTAACCAATAGAGAAAGTGTGTCGAATGTCCGGATAGGTGCCCATGTGAGCAGCAGCTATCATCACACGCTGTGTGGTCTGAGATAAAAGCCAAGACAGAGTCCAATCACAGCAAGCTCAATGTCCTAGACTTCAAAAACGCTGACTTCAGGAAGACGGCCAAGTGCCTGAAGAAGAAGTTGTCAGAGGATAAGGGAAGTGGAATTGCAGTGGACTAAACTAAAGGAGGCAATAAAAGGGGCAATAGATACATATGTAAGGAAAGTAAATAAAAACAAGAGGAAAAGGAAACCTATTTTTCTAAAGGAGTGGCTGCACAAATAAAGGCAAAAACACAGCTTTCACAAAATTCAAAAATTCACAAATAGAGGAACACCAAAAAGAATACAGGATAAAGCTAAAAGAGACAAAAAGAGAAATAAGAATAGCAAATCAAAGGCAGAAGAAAAGATGGCTAAAGATCTAAAGTGTTGTGATAAAACTTTTTTCAGATATATTCGGGAGAAGAGGAAGATCAGAGGTGAAATTGCAAGACTCAAAAGTGCTGAGAACGGATTTGTGGAAAATGATGTTGAAAAAGTAAAAATGCTAAACAAATACTTCTGTTCTATTTTTACTAAAGAAAATCCTGGAGAAGGACCACCTGTGATTGACAAATATACAAATGGAAATAGAGTAGATTATACACCATTCACAGAAGGTGATATGTTTGAACAGCTTGCAAAACTGAAAATGGACAAAGTCATGGGACTGGATAGGATACATCCCAAGATACTGAAAGAACTCAGAGAGGTTCTTGCAGGGCTTTTAAAGGATGCTTTTAATAGATCCTTGGAGACAGGAGAAGTTCCGCAAGATTGGAAAAGAACCAATGTGGTACCTCTTCACAAAAGTGGCAATAGGGAAGAAATGGCAAACTAAAGGCCAGTAAGCCTTACTTCAGTTGTGGGATAAGTAATGGAGGTGGTCTTGAAAGAGAGAATAGTGGACTTTCTCTAAACCAATAGGTTTCATGATCCGAGGCAACATGGTTTTACCAAAGGACAATCATGCCAAAACAAATCTGATTGAGTTCTTTAACAGGGTGACCAGAGAACTAGATCAAGGGCATGCGATGGATGTGGTCTACCTAGATTTCAGCAAAGCCTTTGATACTGTTCCTCATAGGAGGCTTATCAATAAACTGACCAGCCTGGGGATGGATCCCAAGGTAGTGAACTGGATCAGAAATTGGTTGACTGACAGACAACAGAAGGTGATGGTAAACGGAACTCACTCAGATGAAAAGAAAGTGATTAGTGGCGTGCTCCAGGGATTGGTCCTGTGACCGGTACTGATCAATGTATTTGTGAGTGATATTGCTGAAGAACTGAACGGAAAAGTCTGTCTTTTTGCAGATGACACGAAAATTTGCAATATTATGGTCTCCCCTGAGGGAGTGGATAATATGAGGAAAGATCTTCAAAAGCTGAAAGAATGGTCTAATGCTTGGCAGTTAAAATTTAATGCGAAGAAGTGCAGTGTCATGCACTTGGGATGCAGAAATCCAAGGGAATTTTATGAGACAGGGGGCAATAGGTTAGTGTGCATGGACCAGGAGAAGAGCCTTGGAGTGATTGTTTCTGAGGATCTCAAAGTGGCGAAACAGTGTGACAAGGCGGTGGCCAAAGCCAGAAGGATGCTGGGTTGCATGCAAAGAGGAATTGCCAGCAGAAAGGAGGAGATACTAATGCCACTGTATAAGTCGCTGGTGAGGCCTCACTTGGAACATTGTGTTCTGTTTTGGAGATCATATCTCACAAAGGATATAAAAAGACTGGAAACGGTTCAGAGAAAGGCGACTAAAATGATTTAGAACCTGTGCCAGAAGACGGATGAAAAGAGACTCCAAGACCTAAATATGTATGTTTCAAGATATGATTAAGACCTTTAAATACTTAAGGAGCATTAATGAACAAACAAACCTTTTTCAAATTTGGGGAAGCTGTAATACTAGAGGGCATAACATGAAGCTGCAAGGGGGTAAACTGAAAGGCAACATCAGGAAATACTTTTTCACTGAAAGGGTAGTGGATGCTTGGAATGCTCTCCCAATGAAAGTGATGGGGGCAAATACAGTGACAGAATTCAAAATAGCATAAGACAGACACAGTTTATTCCTTGTTTATTCCATGTTTCTGATATCTTAACAAGTCAAGGTGACCTGCATGGTTCTGGCTTTGACCACTCAGAAGCCTTAAAACAAAGAATCCTTAAATTATATAGGGCCCAACACCATCCCACACATCCGGGCTCTCTGTCTGTTTGGCCGGACCCGGACGGGAGTCGCGATTCTCATCCCGCAGGGCACATCTAGCCCCACGAGATTAGAATGGTAAACAGGCCCCCGTACAAGACACGTAGGTAGACGTGACCAGGAAAAGGTAGACGGGACCAGGAAAAGGCACAAATCCATGCCTCGGAATAACCCTCATAGTGTGCAAGCAGGAATCTGGCTGAGGTATTCTCCCCCAGACCTGATCCCATTACATAAATAAAAAACAAAATAAGAATACCTTTATATTGAATAGAAATAAAGGCTAAGGGGGTTATTTTAGAAGAAGATGTCCAAATCACAGAGACGTCCCTGGAAACATTTTAGAAGCTAGTTTTATAGATATCCCCTGTGCAAGGATGTCCAAAGGGCATGACCGAGGGTGTTCAGGGCAAGATGGACATGCGCTCCTGATTTCAGAAATGGTAAGCATGTCCCCAGCCATTAGTGGGACCATCCATATCTATTCCTGCGCCAGGGCACAAACAGGCATTCTGCCATCTAGACACCTGGAGGGCATAGAGATGAAGGTACTCTGATTTCCCCTATACTGTACTTTCTGCGATGATAAGAAAAACTGCAGGGAAATAAGGACACTTGCTTTTGGCTCGGCACTTTGATGCATGTCCGCACATGCATAATAGCTTACATGGACATACATTCAGCATAGGATAGACCTCCCTGCCCCAAGTGTTTGTAGCAGGAACATCTACGTGGCTGCCAATGCGGCCATCCATTTTGGGAATGCCCAAATTGCTAAAATTGGGTTGAAATGTAAACATCCCCAGAGTATATTTGGACATTGTGCCCTGAATCTCCCAGATTGCACCTGGCCATCCTTTCAAAATGTCAGTTCATAGGCAAAATGTATTAAGTGAATCATAAAAAAATATCACCTTATATTTTGGGGGTTTAATTTATTAACTTTTATTTTTGTGCATTCAAGTGAACTGACATGGTAAACACGCTACTTTGTAAAATACTGTAGTTGACCACTGAAATTTTAGGCCAGAGAGAGAGTCAGCTACAATTCTGTTTGTAACATCTCAAAAATTTCTTGTTTTTCAGCTACATTCTAATTTTCTGATACCCTACCAAATTAAGCAATCACTCTATACCCTTGACTGCAAGCATATGCAACACACTCGGGAATGGAGGGGGGCTGAAGACAGGTCTGGAATTCAGACTAACCAATCTATGCAAATTAACCTGTTTTAAATCAAATATGTGCAAACATATCTCATGAATATTCATTGTGAAAGTCAAAGATTGTTTGGGGCCCTTGAGGGCTGGAACTGTGCACCCCGATGTACACCTTTAGCAGGCAGGACAATTGAATATGTAATACTGCTCAAGCAGAGAGAATGCAGAGCATTTTTTAAAATCATGGAAAGAGGCAAAAATCAAGAAACCTGAGTTTTACATACAGTGAGGAAATAGTGAAATGATGTGCTGCCAGAGCCGGTCCTGCCATTGAGCAACTGTGTTTTTTCATACATGGTGCCATTTTTTAGTCTCACTTTTCAACTCCTACTGGTTTATGCAAATGAAGCCTTGAATTGAGTCTCTGCATATGGCCCCACAGCCCTTTGCATCCTCCACAAGTCCCCTCAAGTGCTGCTTCTAGTGTTTGTGAAAATGGGTAAGGAGTTGAATAAATGCAGCACTCCTGTCAAAGTACTGCACAGCTTGGGCAGGATGACATGTATTTATTTATTTATATTCTGGTTTGATGGTTCTCAGAGGTAAATAAAAAGTTATATTTGGGTAAATGGGCATTCATGTGTATGTCTGTGCATGGAGTGGAGAACACTGATGGAGCGTTTGTGGTGGCTTCCCTTTTGTGGGGGCTTCCAATTCCATTTTTCAACCAAGCCACATACCTTTACAATAGCTGTTAATTTTTGGATGACAGAGTTTCCAAATATTTGTCCTCAAAGCCAAAAAAATTGAATCACGCCCTTTCTGTTCCTGACAAACCTGGCACAGCACATGCTCTTCTCTCTCAGTTTTTAACTGTGTAACACTAGAGAAGGACACGGGAGATGAAACGACGCTGATGACTTCAGGATAATATGAAAGCTGAACTCTAAAAGAAAGCACATGGAAATATGTCAGGAGCCGCATGGGGCAAATACGAGACATTTTTATAAAAAGGAAACATTTCTGCATCTGATATGCCTCCTAACTAAACAGCACATTATGAGCAACACGATATTACACAGAGTACTTAACCAACATAAAATAAGAGAGATTAAATCATTTTATGGTTGATAAATCCTGTTATTTTTTTATTGGGTTGATTGGCTTGAACACAGATGCCATGTAAATGGATTTTGCTAGCACAGGATGTGTCTATTCTAGCCCCACTAGGGAGATAATTACATTTTCTATCGGCTATGATTGTGCTTGGTTTTATTAATGTTTTATGGCAGATTCGGAAGAGATGAGCTGGTAAAAAGGGTGAGCACATGGTTATGAACTAGTGCTGAGGTTCATAACAGAGTAATATAGTAAAACATAGTAACATAGCAAAAATGATGACAGATAAAGACCAGCACTGTCCATCCAGTCTGCCCAGTATGGTGCTTCTACTTTGAATTGTAACTGCTGCTCTATGCTGGTTACCCCTGCTCTGTGTATTTTTTGAAGTATAAAAGAATCATTTAAGTTTTCCTTTGAGCAGGAGTGCTCTTCTTCCTATACGTAGATCTTCTGAAAGTTAAAATGAACAGCTTAGACGGTAAGGGAGTCATTCTAAAAGTCTTGGGGGCATGTTTACTAAAGAGCAGTAAGGACGCACCTGTTAGCAAGCAATAACGGCAGCAGAAAGGGTGTCATTGTGCTGTAAAGTCCGGGCCAGGCAGTAGGCATTCCGACGGTAAGGGTCTTTGGCTCCACTTATCGGGCGCTAACAGGACATCAGGCGTTAAGGTGTCAAGTGTGCACTTTAATGCCTGAAAATATCAGTCACCTTAACGCAGGATAAGGGAGCCCATGTGAAAGTCACATTGTAAGGGGATGGATGGAAGGAAAGGTAAGAGCTGATGGACCCGTCATAGCCATATGTATCCGACATGTCAGTCAGTAAATGGGATGAGCATGTGGGAGGTACTTGTACTGTATCAGTGAGGGGTGCCCACATAAGAAACTGTAATATCTGTGTGTGGCATAAGATTGAGAAGACGTGTCCCCTGGGGGTGCCAGCATTGCCATGATGTAGGCATCAAAGGGATGGCAGAGCAGGAGTGATGACTGCAGATCATTCACAGGAAAGGTGAATCAAATGATTAAACTGTTCCTGTGTGAGCCAAAGCATAGCAACTGGCAGGAGAATGCATGACTGTACATAACGGGCATATGCTGATGGATGGGCTAAGGGATGGATGGTAGTGGATGAGAGTGCATTATGGCCTTCCTGCCCCGATGAACTTGATGTGACCACATAAATGCAGTTGTAGTGTGTGTGAAAAAATGTAGCTGTGCCAAGGGGAAATCTCAATACCAGCTATTTGGGTGTAACAACTGTGTCAGCTTTTCTAACCACCATACAATCCTCCTGACACATGTGAATATAACAGTGGTTCTCAACCTATAAGAACATAAAAAATGTCATATTGGGTCAGGAGTGGAGGAATAGCCTATTGGTTAGAGCACTGGCTTAATAACTAAGAGACCAGCATCCATTTCCCACTAGCACTCCTTGTGGCCTTGGGCATTGCCTTAGAAGAAAGGCCTGGCAAGCTACTTCCAGTTACACTGCCAACCCAGGAGCTGCTGGGTTGCCAGGAGTCAGCAGTGACTTGAAGACACATATTGCATTTTTTTGCACTGGGTCAGCCAAGGTCCATCAAGCCCAGTATCCTGTTTCCAATAGTGGCCAATCCAGGTCACAAGTACCTAGCAGTTTCCCAAAAAGACACACAGGTTCCATAATGCTTGTATTAAGGCAAGCTAGTGGATTACCTGGGTCCTCTTTAATAATGGTTCATGGACCTTTTCTCCATGTACTTGTCCAAACCTTTTTTAAACCCAGTTTCACTAACATCTCTTACTATATCCTCCGGTAATGAATTATAGAGTTTGATTATGCGTTGAGTGAAAAAATATTTTCTCTTGTTAGTCTTAAATGGGTTACACTGTAACTTCATTGCATGTCCCCTAGTCGTTCTACTTTTTGATGGCATAAAGAATCGATCTACATTTACCCATTCCACTCTATTCATTAATTTATAGACCTCTATTATATCTCCCCTCAGCTGTCTCTTTTCCAGGTTGAAGAAACCTAACCTTTTAAGCCTTTCCTCATAGGGGTATCTTCCATCCCCTTTACCATTTTGGTGGCTCTTCTCTATACCTTTTCTAATTCCGCTATATCCGTTTTAAGAAACGAGGACCAGAATCATGCACAATATTCAAGGTGCGGTCGCACCATGGAATGATACAAAAGCATTATAATATCTTTTGTTTTATTCTCCATTCCTTTCCTTATGATTCCTAGCATTCCATTTGCCTTCTTGGCAGCCACTGCACACTGGGCGGAGGGTTACATAAGAACATAAGATATGCCATACTGGGTCAGACCAAGGTCCATCAAGCCCAGTATCCTGTTTCCAACAGTGGCCAATCTAGGTCATATGTACCTAGAAGTTTCCCCAAAAGACACAGGTTCTGCAATGCTTGTACTAGGTCAAGCATTGATATCCTGGGTCCCTTCTTAATAATGGTTTATGGACCTTTCCTCCAGGAACTTGTCCAAACCTTTTTTAAAACCCAGCTACACTAACAGCCTTTACTACATCCTCCGGTAACAAATTCCAGAGTTTGATTACACGTTGAGTGAAAAAATATTTTCTTTTATTAGTCTTAAATAGTTTACCCTGTAGCTTCATTGCATGTCCCCTAGTCTTCCTATATTCTGATAACGTAAACAGTCGATCTACGTTTACTCGTCCCACTCCGTTCATTAATTTATAGACTTCTATCATATCTCCCCTCAGCCGTCTCTTTTCCAGGTTAAAGAGACCTAAACTTTTTAGCCTTTTTTCATAGGAGTATCCTTCCATCCCCTTTACCATTTTGGTGGCTCTTCTCTGAACCTTTTCTAATAACGCTATATCCTTTTTAAGATACGGCGACCAGAATTGCACACAATATTCAAGGTGCGGTCTCACCATGGAACGGTATAGAGGCATTATAATATCTTTTGTTTTATTTTCCATTCCTTTCCTTATGATACCTAGCATTCTATTTGCTCTCTTGGCTGCCGCTGCACATTGGGCCGAGGGTTTTAACATGTTATCCACAATGACGCCTAAATCTTTTTCCTGGGTGGTGGTTCCTAATGTGGAACCTTGCATTGTGTAACCATAGTTTGGGTTATTCTTCCCTAGGTGCATAACTTTGCACTTGTCCACATTAAATTTCATCTGCCATTTTGATGCCCAGTCTTCCAATTTATCAAGATCCTCTTGCAATTTTCCACAATCCTCTTGGGTTTTAACAATTTTAAATAGTTTTCTGTCATCTGCAAATTTGATAACCTCTCTCGTTATTCCACTTTCCAGGTCATTTATGAATATGTCAAAAAGCAGCGGACCCAGCACAGATCCCTGGGGTACACCACTATTCACCTTTCTCCATTGGGAAAATTGGCTATTTAGCCCAACCCTCTGCTTTCTGTCTTTTAACCAGTTCCTGATCTACAGTAGTACACTGCCTCCTATCCCATGACTCTTTAGTTTTGCCAAAGGTCTCTGATGAGGGACCTTGTCAAAGGCTTTCTGAAAGTCCAGATACAATATATCAACCGACTCACCTTTGTCCACCTGTTTATTCACACTTTCAAAAAAACATAACAGATTAGTAAGACAATATCTTCCTTGTCTAAAGCCATGTTGGCTGTCTCCCATTAGGCCATGACTATCTACATGCTGAGTAATTTTATTCTTTATGATGGTTTCTACCATTTTTCCCGGTACTGACGTGAGGCTCACCGGTCTGTAGTTTCCCGGATCACCCCTCGAACCCTTTTTAAAAATTGGTGTTACATTTATTTAACATCTCTTATATACCGCACTATTTATAATCAGCGCGGTTTACAAAGAACAATAAAACATCAGATAAGATACATATTATCTGTTTTTTACATGGAACAGGAACAAAAACTTGGGTAAATGGGGTAACTATTTACAATGAGTAATAGTAATTGTAATTGGCGATCCGCCAATCTTCAGGTATTAGAGATGATTTTAATGATAGTTGACAGATTACTAATAGCAGGTCTGCAATCTCATATTTCAGTTCTTTCAACACCCTTGGATGTATACCATCCAGCCCAGGTGATTTGCTACTCTTCAGTTTATCTAATGGTTGTAATACATCTTCCCGATGTATCGATATTTCCTTCAATTCTTCCGTACCTTTAAATACCACTTCAGTCATGGGTAACATCCCTACATCTTCCTCAGTAAAGACCGAAGCAAAGAATTCATTCAGTCTCTCCGCTCTCGCCTTGTCGCCTCCTATTGCCCCTTTAACTCCTCTATCATCTCATGGTCCAACTGACTCTCTCACAGGTTTTTTGCTACGAATGTACTTGAAAAAATCTTTATTTCGCGTTTTTACTTCCGCAGCAAGCTTCTTCTCAAATTCTCTCTTTGCCTTCTTTATCAATGCCTTGCAATTGACCTGCCAGTGCTTGTGCTGTTTCCAGGTTTCATCATTTGGCTCTTTTTTCCATTTCTTGAAAGATGCTTTCTTGGCAACAACAGCCTCTCTGACCTCACCTTTAAACCATGCTGGCAGTTTTTTGGACTTCCTTCCACTTTTCTTAAAGCATGGAATACAGCTGGTCTGGGCTTCCAAGATAGTATTTTTCAACAACACCCAAGCTTGATGTAAGTCTTTAACCTTTGCAACTGCTCCTTTTAGTTTTTTCTTAACTATTTTCTGCATTTTATCATAGTCTCCCTTTCGAAAGTTAAAAGGTAGTACTGTGGATTTCCTTACTATCCCTCCTCCACTAATTAAATCAAAGGAGATCATGCTATGATCACTATTGCCAAGTGGCCCCAACACCCTTATCTCTTGCACTAGATCTGGTGTTCCACTAAGGACTAGGTCTAATATGGCTTCCCCTCTCATCGGTTCATGGACCAGCTGCTCCAAGAAGCAGTCATTTATGTCATCTAGGAACTTTATCTCCCTAGCATGTACTGTCGTGACACTGACCCAGTCGATACCGGGGTAATTGAAATCGCCCATTATTATTAACGCGCTGTAACTTTTGTTAGCTTCCTTGATTTCTTTGAGCATTTCATCATCCATTTGGTCATTCTGGCCAGGCGGTCGATAGTACACCCCCACCGCCATCGCCTTCCCCTTTTTACATGGAATTTCAATCCATAGAGATTCTACAGCAAATTTTGTTTCCTGCAAAACTTTAATCCTTTCTGACTCAATGCCCTCTCTAACATAGAGCGCAACCCCTCCACCAATTTGATCAGCTCTATCATTACGATATAGTTTGTACCCAGGTATCACAGTGTCCCACTGGTTGTCCTCCTTCCACCATGTCTCTGATATTCCAATCACATCTAACCTCTCATTTAGTGCTATATATTCTAACTCTCCCATCTTATTTTTTAGACTTCTAGCATTTGCATACAAGCATTTTAGAGACTGTATTTTATTCATATTAATTTGGCTATTGGTAGACATGGGTAATTTGTGATCTTTAAGCTCTGTCTGCTCCATACTCGAGGGCATTTGGGCTACTTTACTCTTTTTTGGAACTTCTCTGCTTTTGGTAGTATCCTTCAAGGATACATTCTTCCGAACCATCCGCTCTTGGGCGACTGTCGACTTTCCCCTATTATCTAGTTTAAAAGCTGCTCTATCTCCTTTTTAAAGGTTAATGCCAGCAGCCTGGTTCCATCCTGGTTAAGGATTATCCACAATGACACCTAAATCTTTTTTCTGGGTGGTGGTTCCTAATGTGTAACCATAGTTTGGGTTGTTCTTTCCTAGGTGCATAACTTTGCACTTGTCCACATTAAATTTCATCTGCCATTTGAATGTCCAGTCTTCCAATTTATTAAGGGCCTCTTGCAATTTTTCACAATCCTCTTGAGTTTTAACAACTTTGAATAATTTTGTGTCATCTGCAAATTTGACTACCTTACTCATTATTCCCATTGCCAGGTCATTTACAAATATGTTAAAAAGCAGCGGACCCAGCACAGATCCCTAGGGTACTCCACTATTCACCTGCCAAAACCATGGTTACCAACAGCCCAAGAACAGCTGTTAGCCTCACTTTCTGGGAATTCTAATCACCCAGATCTTTCCTGGCAGCCTGCATTGGTAGGGCAGATCCACGCTAAGAGGGCTCAGCCATTGAGCTACCCTCCAAGACATATACATCCTGTGCAAACTGCTCTGTTTTAAGCAATACCCAAAATCCTCTGCTCCTCATTATGTAGCCCTTAATCTTGGACTTGGGGACAGCTCATGCAATGCAAGGGAGAGGGAAAAGTGGGCCAGAGACAGGCCAAGAGTGAATGCTGGCCCACAGTGATCTACGAATGTCATATACACAAACCTTGTGTCCCCCTACACAGCTCTGGGCAGTGAGCATTGCACCTAGTTCCATGCCCCTAACCATGGATGCTCCAAACCTGGCCAGTGCATCACATGCACTCTCCCATGCTGCAGACGCATTGTCCCCCCCCCCCCCCCAAGAGTGCGTGGAATCATGACAGTTTGGACATGGGACTGGATGTAGGAACAGTTGCTGCCGACACATATGCCACCATACCCTGCCTCCTTGTATGCTAACAACATCCTTGTGACTGTCACACTCTGTGCACATGGGAAGCCTGTGTAGCAGTCATGCAGGCCCCCTGATCTGGCCATGTGAACATAGACTTTGGCCAGGAATTCCATCTACGAAGGGCACATACTAAACATGTATGATACTGTTCCCCATACACCTACCCCCACACCAACATTCACCTCCAAGCACTGCCATCCCATATATTGGGGGGTGATGCAGAGACCCTGACATCCTGTGCCACATTTTGGCAGCTGGAAGTATGCATGCACCATTCAGAGGTCAGTGTCCCACTGTCCCAATCAGGCAAACAGGGCACTCATTTGGGGTAATAGGTACTGTATTGCTGGATGCTTTGGCCAATGATCAGTAGACAGTGTTGGGGTAATGTTGCTTGTGTGCGAATTTGCCTGATACATACCTCCCTGTATATGCATACACCTCATGGAGTTAAGAGTCCCCTCGATTGCACTCTGTGAATGCAGCATGGGACAAGAGCAACGTGCATGCAGATAAATTTCAGATCCCTGCCAGTGTCACCAACTAAGTGAATGGATTGCACATTCACAGAGGCCAGCCCTCCCCCTGAGCTTAGTTCCTTATAGGCTGCAGCTGTGCCAGGTGGGCTAACACTGTTGCCATGGATACAGCTGCAATGGCAGTTGGCATCTGGCCTCTGACCTGTGCAAATGGAGGCTGAGTCAGAGGTGAGGGATGCAATCCACACACATGTTCCCCCCCCCCCCCCTGCTCACTCCAGTCAAGTTTTGGAAGCTGCACAACAATGTCATGTTGTGAGGTAAGTATATGGAGTATGTTGTGGGGATGGGATTTGTCGATGGTGTAACTGGGAACGCATTACAGTGTCACAGCTATATACTGCAAACTAACCTTCTGCTTGTAAATAGTGTCTCACACAATATGTGGAGCTGTGGTGTAGTTGACCTGCTGCATGTTGTATGCACAGCCATAGTGCCTAGGCACCACATGTATGTACAGTGCATTGCTGAGTCTCACACTAGTCTGGAGACACACACACACACACACACACATGATCCTGCTGGCCAAAAGTGGCACAGGTTGACATTCTTACCTGCCCCTTAGGTGCTCCACCATTGTCAACTCATGCTCAGGAGCTATTAGCATGCTTTGAAATACTCTGGCGCTGTCAATGCCCACTCAGTGTGCCATGCTATTAGCATGCTATGCCAATCAGTGGTAGTTGGGACAGCTTTTCAGTGTGGCAGCTGAGTGTGTGGACTCCTGCTGGACAAAATGTTGATGGTTGAACATGCTGATACAGTACTGGAAATTTTGGATAAAGTTGACATACCTGGACATACATTTCCTGACACACAGGTTAGTCTTGAACCTTCTTTCATACACACACCGGCCATGTGTTTGGAGCTAGAGTAGCTATGTGGATTTATCATTCCATGGGTACATCTTTGGCCATTGTCAGGATGCATGCAGGCATGGGTTGGGGTATGCCTGTGTCTGTTTAGATCTCTGCAGGCTCTCTGCCATACTTGTCTGACAAGGTATGTTCGGCAGGTGTGTGAGAGGGATATTTTATTAGGTCTCTATGTTGCACTGTCTTGCTATGCTGCTGGTTCAACTGACATTAATGTCTTACATATGGGATCTGTCCAGTCAAAGGGGCAGGCCATGATACATAAACACACACATTGCAGCCCATGGGTGTGCTAGCAGAATGTCAATGTTCCCATTTCCTGGTGTGCGCTTATGGGGCAATCATGGAATCATCTTATATCTTGCCGACCAACATGGCTTATTTGGATTCACATGTGGCTCAGATGGTTGTTACTGGAGGGGTCACAGAATCACACACAGATTATGGTTGTCATTTAGAAGGTAAGGGAGCGGGGTGGGTATTTTTCTTCTGACATGGCCATTATCATATTGCATGCTATTCCTATCACAGTTAGGCTATGTGTTATGGATAAAGCTCCACTTTTTAACCAATCTTGAGACTAACTTACTATAAATAGTTTAAATTAGCGACTGGGTCTCAGAATATAGACTATTCACTCAGCCTCATCAACGGGCATTGTGAAAACGTCGTTTATACATCAATGACCCATACTTTTTTTGTCGCTGGTATATTCCTTATTTTTTATCAGATTTTTTCTTAAATTTTTCATTGATACATCTTAAATTACACGTTTCTTGAACTGTCTTCTAAAGGTATTAGATATACTAGGAATAGCAACAGGTAGAGATGAATGAAACTTTATAGCTACTTAGCTTAGAGTTTGGCTGCAGCAGTGTCGTCATTCCAGAAACCCTTTTCCTTACATGTAGAAGCTGCAATTCCCAGTTCTGTTAGAAAAACTTCATCAATGCGCGGCGTTTTGGTGAGAGGTGGATGCACATTACAGACAACTATAATCCCCTGACGAAACGTCTATGGTGAAACGCTACGGCGCCCATTGAATGCGTTGGGAAGTATGAAAGCAACAAGCCGCCACCATAAGCAGGCAATGTGAAAGCAAGAAATTGCTATATTCAACAATAGATAACACGGTTTGAATAGCACAGATGGCATAATTGAAGTTTTTCTAACAGAACTGGGAATTGCAGCTTCTACATGTAAGGAAAAGGGTTTCTGGAATGACGACACTGCTGCAGCCAAACTCTAAGCTAAATAGCTATAAAGTTTCATTCATCTCTACCTGTTGCTATTCCTAGTATATCTAATACCTTTAGAAGACAGTTCAAGAAACGTGTAATTTAAGATGTATCAATGAAAAATTTAAGAAAAAATCGGATAAAAAATAAGGAATATACCAGCGACAAAAAAAGTATGGGTCATTGATGTATAAACGACGTTTTCACAATGCCCGTTGATGAGGCTGAGTGAATAGTCTATATTCTGAGACCCAGTCGCTAATTTAAACTATTTATAGTAAGTTAGTCTCAAGATTGGTTAAAAAGTGGAGCTTTATCCATAACACATAGCCTAACAGCGATCAGCTCCGAGAAGTGACAATTATTTATTTTATTCCTATCACAGTGGCATACTTTTCCCCCCACATGCACATATGCACTCAATATGTGTGGGTGGGGGGTATCCTGATCCCAGGGCCAGCCCATCCACTCAGAGAACTAGCTGGGAGCCAGGGTCTAATGATCATGATGGACAGCATGCCAGCCATTTCCTCCCTCCCTACCATCGTGGCACAGCCACTGCTTCAGTGCTGCTGACGGCCTCATTTGAGTTGCATACATGCAGCTAGGCACAACTTGCCACTCCTGTCCCTTCCACTGGGGGATGTGGGAACACATGCTGCTGCCTTTGCCCTTGATAGAGAGGGATCACCATGTGCTCCACTGTATCTGCTGCTGATATGCTTCCCATCCCGTTGACAGTGGCAACTGCAACGCTGCATCTGACACAGAGGGCTGGGACACAGGTTTCATCATCAGCAAGCTGCAGCCACTGTGAACGCCACCCCACCCTCACATGATGCTGACATGGCATCATGGTGGCAGTGGGGGTGGTATCATGTATGTCTGCTGCCATTGTCACAGTGGAGTCATATCAGACATCACCCTAGACAGCGGCTTTGTCAGCCTTGTTGGCCAGCCAACCCCACTACATCACATACATGACATCCCTTTTGCCAATTTGGCAATATCAACATAGTGTCCTTTCCTGATAGGGCACCATGCTGTTGCTGCCAATGGAGCACTACTATCACAAATTTGGAAACGTCAGTAGGTGGAGCACATTGCATACATTTAAATAGGCTCTCTCCCCTCAGAAAGAGCTCTTTCTGCAAGGTTTCAGATGGCATTAGAGTTTCCAGCGCTGGGAGCTCTAATACACAGTAGTACAACCCAGTGTTAGGCAGCACACACTATCCCTGCCCATTCTCCGCCCCATTAATGTCCACTCTCCATCTCATTTTACCTTAATGCTGAGGGCCCCGCTTCTGTATGTTAATCCAGTGTTATCGGCGCTTTCCATGGCATTAACCACTCACAGGCACCGATAATGCATGTTAACAGCACACTTGCTCCCTTACCGCCCTTTAGGAAACATATCCCTTATTCATGATTTGGACAACTGAAGATGTAAACTTGCACATCACAGAGACATCTCCAAAGCCATTGCACAAATGACATTTACAGGTGTCTCCAGTACAGGAATGTCCAAGTAAGCAAGGGGGGCTTGGTGGAGTTGTGATGGACTTACTTGTCCCAGTTCGATTTCAGGAGCGTCAGGGATGTCTGCAGGCATGTCCATGTTTAGACCTGCTGCAGGCACAAATAGGCATCAGGAAAGTGCTTGCTTTGGCCTTAAAACATCCAGATATTGTAGAGAAGATGGAGAATAAGGTGACCAGTATGACATCACAAAGACCCACACTGGGATTGGAACCCTGGCCACTTTACTCCCAACCCACTACCTTAACCATTATGCTATTAGATGTCAATGTTCTAGAATGCTATTCTGGGGATGTCTATGTAGATGACTCTATAGTGTCTGAAATTGTGCCTGAACATGCATGTGCCTGCTTTTTTTCAGACATTCTGGTTTTGACGTCTCAGATGCACTTGGGCATCCCATTGTAAAATGTGCCTTTAAATAACTGCCCATGCTAATAGGAGTAGTTCTTACATGGGAGAGTCACTGCCCTTGTAATTGTGTCTGCACCCTGTTGATGAGGTAAAGGCCTTCTAGGGGCACTCCTGAGTCACTGCAAACTTGCTGCAGTCCTGGAAGTTCTTCCCAATGGAGAGAGCTCTAAGCTCCAAGGGATCTATGACATAGTCATTCAATAATAGTCTTTACACCAAAAAATTGTTCCAGTTAATATAAGGTTCACTAATGCATAAATTAATGGCATATTACAAAATTCGAAGTCCAGTTAACGGCACAGCAATCTGGCAAAATGCAGTCACTGAAAACTTCCACAGAAATGCAGTATTCAGAGCTCCAAAACTCCTGGTGGCCTCTCTAGCCATCCTAGGACTACTTCAATAGCAAACTTGCAGGCCGATGCAGAAAACTGGTGCTGAAGTCATGCTCTGTATATCTCTTTGCAGTGCACCAATAGCATGCAACTTTAGCACAGGCATGTAGAAAATATGCAAATTAGCCACACATTAAACTTGGCGCAAATAGCAGCATTAAACTGGGAGAGCAAAGGTAACTAGGTGCCTGATTATGGAACACCTTATGCACTAATACCAAACCTTAAATTGGACTTGGAAAACCACCAGCAACCAATGCAACTGAACCAAAGCCAGTGTTACATGATCAAACTTCCATAAACGTTTAATAAACTTGACAGCAGTATTTTGCATTTGCAGCCAGGACACAACCTTCTGAGGAAGCCATACCAACAGTAATCAAGCTGTGGCATCAATAACGCCCGTATCATTCTACCCAAAAACTGTTCAGCCAAATAAGGCTGCAATTGGTGAATCCACTGTAATAAAAGAAACAATAATCCTTTTTACACCAAAACATTTAACTGATGTTGTGATCAATTTTTGAAGTTTAATGCAAGCAGTTATTAGCTCATGTTCACATACTTATACTGATGCTGTCATTTTCATTCTTTGAGGTAGTAGTAATACAGCAATTTGATAAACTAAATAGTAGAAAATCACCTGGACTGGATGGTATACATCTCAGGGTGCTGAAAGAGCTCAAAAATGAAATTGCAGACTACTATTAGTAATTTGTAAACTATCATTAAAATCGTATAGTATCTGAAGATCAGAGAGTGGACAATGTAATGACAATTTTTAAAAAGGGTTCCAGGAAACTATAGACTGAAAGTGCCAGACAAAATGGTAAAACCATCATAAAGAACAAAATTACTGAACATATATATAGTCTTGGTTTAATGGAAGAGAGCCACTTCACACACTTGCTTCATCACCTTGGATACAAAGGGTGTTCCTTGATCGATGAGGATCTCATTGTGTAGATCCACCTATGAGATCATTCTTTGATCCATGCTTCTAAATGAGATTTCTAATCAGATCATTGCATCCTCCAGTTCCTCTTGACAGCTATACTCTACCTTCCATGCTTTTGCAGCTCCCCGCTCGTGATCCTCTCTGGTACCAGCCCCTGCACCGGCCCTTTTGGTTGATTTTTTTCCAATAAGGATCTCTCCCTTCGTGCAACTTTCCCCTCTTGCCCACCTCCTCTCTCCCCAGCCCACCACTATCTCCTTCCCTGTCTTCACCTCTGGTTCCCTCACTGTCCCACACCTAGTCTGCTCTCTGACCAATCTCATCCATAGAATTGTCCAAGACACTTTCCTCCTCCCGGAAAATCAGTTCTCCTTAGATCCACTCCCATCTGATAGGCTCCTTGAGCCTTCTCTTGCTCTCCTTCCTCCTATTTTGTCTCTTCTCAACAATAATCTCTCTACGGGTATTTGTCCGGCCCCTTGGAAGAATGCTATTGTCTTCCCTATCCTCAAGAAGCTCTCCCTAGACCCTTCCCTCCCAGTACACTGACGTCCTGTTTCCAACCTCCCATTTCTATCTAAAATACTTGAGAAACTGGCTTTCACTTGACTTTCTACCCATCTTTCCTCCACTAATGCTTTGCACCCTCGCCAGTATGGCTTCAAAATCTATTTTACTTTCTCTTCTAAATGATCTACATATGGCACATGAACATGGTGATTTCACTCTGACCATTTCACTTGATCTCTCTTCCACTTTCGATCCGGTCGATCATCATTCTCTTCTCGCATGTCTTCATGACCTTGGGTTACATGGTACTGTCCTGAAGTGGTTCCGTTCTTTTCTAACTGCTCGTTCTTTCACTGTTCTCTCCAACTGTTCCTCCTCCCCCTCCCATCTCACTATCCTGTGGTGTTCTACAGGGTTCTGTCCTCTCCCCCTTCTGTTTAACATTTTCCTGACCCCTCTATCCCTCATAATTCAACTGGTATCTCTGCGTATTATTACACTGATGACATTATCTTCTTCCACCATACCAACTCATTCTTCCTGATTTAGCCCCTCTAAATTCCTGTCTGGCTATCCATTTCTGGTTAACCTCTAATTTTTTACATCTCAACCTGTCTAAGTCCACCGCCACATGGTTTACCTTTGATGCTCCCACTCCCCTCTTGGCTCCCATAATCGCAGATATCCCTGTTCCTTTTGCCTCTTCTTTTCGGTATCTGGGCGTCACACTTGATTCCTCTCTCTCTTTTGCAGAGCACATCTCCATTCTTATCCGCCAAGCATTTTATTCCCTACGCCAAATTCGTGCAGCCCGCCCCTTTCTATCCATTCCTTCATTGACCGTGCGCCTACTAGCCATGGTAACTTCAAGGCTAGATTATTGTAAGTAGCCTTGGCAGGTAGTCCTCAATATCATTTATGGAGGCTTCAAATGGTACAAAACATGACTGCGCGTCTCCTCACACACTCCTCCAGATTTGACCACATTACCCCAATTTTGATCCGTCTCCACTGGCTTCCTATCCATTTTAGAATACAGTACAATATCCTCATTTTTGTCCATAGAACTATCCATACAGGCATCCCCCAGTATCTTGCCAATTTGCTTCACTTCCATACACCCCATCATCTTTTACGCCCTATTCACAATCATCGGTTAGTACTTCCCTCTGTTTTCTGTGGCCGCCTGGAGAGCACTCCAACATCAGCTTTTTCCTGCTTTGGCCCAGCATTATGGAATTCTCTCCCGGTCTCTCTCTGTGCTGAATTATCCTTCACCAGTTTCAAAGCTGCTCTAAAAACCCACCTTTTTCAGATGGCCTTTGGCCTCCCCAGTTCTATGCCCTCTTAGGTATGCCTATCCCTCCCCCTCTTCCCCTTCCTATTACCACTCCCTGCTCTTGTCTTTTGTTCTCTTCTGATCTCTTGCCTGCCCCCTCTCTCTTTCCTTTCTCTTACTGTCCTGTCATTTAACGGCATTCCTTTCCTTTTCCTTTTCTGCATTGCAGTACTGTAATTGTGTAAACCACTTCAATGCTATTGCCTGAGTGGTCAAACAAATTGAGTAATAAAGATAAAGATAAATATAGAAAGGCTAGGGGACATGCAATGAAGCTACAGTGTAACACATTTAAGACTGATAGGAGAAAATATTTTTCACACAGCGCGTAATCAAACTCTAGAATTTGTTGCCGGAGGATGTATTAAAAGCTGTTTATTGTAGGGGGTTTAAAAGAGGTTTGGACAAATTCATGGAGGAAAAGTCCATAAATCATTATTACAGAACTTGACAAATCCCACTCATGCTGCAGCTTACCACTCTCTGCCACACTGACCCCACCACCCTGTGTCATAGTCATGCAGTGAACGGTGACACGCTTGACCCTTGGGTCATCAATGCTGGTGCTGCATCTACTGACTTGTTCCTGGAGTTAATACTGCAGCCACTCCAGGAGCTGTGGCCTCTTGCACCTCACGGCACAGTAGTGGCGCTTGAATGCCTCAATTGATCTCCGGATCCTGTAGTGCCTGCGAATGGATGTGCCATGATTAATGCTTCCCTGCCTTTCTCACCTGCTATCTTTCCATCCCACCCACCAGCACTGTACATCTGCATTGGCCTCTGCCATTTCATTGCTTGCTTGGCCCCATGCTGCTGCCTGCTATGGCAAGGCGACTATTGTCGTGCCTTCACATGTTGGCCCTGTGTGCCCCTGCACCCCTTGGCATCCCCCATTGCCCTAGGTTATGCTCCCTATGGAGGCACTCTGTGTTACTGCCACCACATTGCCTTGCCGTGTGCTTCCCTTATGCCCCCGCTGATGCCCTCGCCCTGTCTCCTATGGCTTTTACTAGCGCAGGATCTGGAGGATTGCTCTTCCTGTGGCTTGGACCTCTCGGTGGTCCAAACATTTCCCATGGGATGGGTAAAGGAGCTCGTCACTCACCAGCATGAGGCAGTACAGGCATTTGATCTCCACACAGGAGAGGTTTGGGAGTCTACCAGACATGCTGCCATCTTCTCCACTGAACCTCATGCTCTGGCCCTACATTTCTGTATGTGCTTGTGTATTATTGCACCTGGACGTCCATGGTCACATGTACCTGTATGGAGCCTTAGGCATCCTCGGCATTGTATTCCGCATGGTCTGGCCGTCTAGGTGCCCCGTCCATGTTGTTTGTCCATTTGAACACTCTTCCCCCATTCTATTTACTACCAGCCACATTCTGGAATCACATACATTTTCTGCACATCCTCCTTTGGACATCCTGCGGGTGCCCTGTATGTCCTATGTAAAATGCCCCTCATAGTGTGTCTTGCACTGTTTGAAATTCTCAAGGGAGGAATTTTTCTACGATTTCCTTTTTAATTAGAATGGCGAACATTTTAAAGTATCAAAACATAGGAGCACAATTAAGTACCCACATCAAACCATATACATCCAAAAAGAAGAGGACTATGATTTATAACATAATTTGAAACAAAAGTAACTCATTTCCAAATAAGGGAGATTATTTTCTCCTAAACAAAGCCAGTCTGGCTTAAATTCAGAGCTCCACTGAGCAACCATCTGGTCAAGAGATTTATTTGGCTAGTCCAACCATGGTGCTTCTTTCAACAGCACGGCCAGTAGAATTCCTTAAAGTTCAGATTTTGTTTACATTTCCTTTTGGTTTAAAAGACCACTTTACATTTGTTAATGAAAACTGAATCTGCAAATGATATGACCTGTTCAATAAAAAAACTCAAATCTAAAAGATGACTGTGATACACTGGGCAGTTTGCCACTAGTTATATTTCAGTTTGGTGTTAAAGAGAGCTCCAGAGAGCATAGAACTCAAAAAGAAAGGAAGCTTATGGGAATGCTGGGAGTTGTAGTCCCTCAGAGTTCTGAACTGACAGGAAGTGAGCTTATTTTGGGGTACAAACAGTAACAGAGTTGCCAATTGACTCCCAATGTGCCCGACAGGCTTGATCCAGTCCTGTGTTTACTCCATTACATGCAGGGACTTGTCTTGCTTTTCTTATGGAGCGCAATTGAGAAATCAAAACTACATATCCCTACATGCATTGGAGTAAACCCAGGATTGGATCAGACTTGTTGGGCGCTTCTGGAGCCACTTGGCAACCCTAACAGTAAGGGAGCTGTAATAAGAAAGTGGCAAGGACTCAGAGCACAATTAAAAGTAATTAAGCACCTGAAACCAATTAACCAGTCTACTGATAAAAGGAAAAAAAGCCCAGACTGTTTGCAGAGAAGGCAGGCATGGAAGGGACTAGCCTAGAAGAGGCAGAGCTGAAAAGCCATGGGACAGTTTTAGGGGAAGCACAGAGATGTCAGGATTTTGGGCAGTGGCAGAAGAGTTGTGTGAAGGGTTTCTCATTTGCCTACTCTTAAGTAGTCAACAAAACTTGGGGCTATGTCAGGTGCAAGCGGCAATGGAGTAAATTCCTCTATTGACAAGAAAATATCAACATTGGAAAGTGCATGGAATGAGTAAAGTGGAAGATGTGTGGTTTGTAAAAGCAATACATATTGGTGACAAATGGAGACCAGGAAGTAGTAGCCTTGTGTCTCTGCTACAAATTGACATTTTTGAGACTATAAACTTGATGTTATAAGAGTATCACAGTAGGCTGAGTTACCTCAGATAAACCACCAGTAGAAACTCACAGCTTACAGAGGAAATATTTTTTATTTTTTCTACACTACCCGCTATAGCTTCATGACCTCAAATTTCAAATATAGAATTACTAAGGGATGAGAACTATCCCACAATGGATCACTTGAACAAGTTTAACATTTGGAAAATTTTCTAATTTTAATGTGAAAAGTAGTGTACCTTCAGTTTTAGTAAACAAACAATAACAGGGTTTTTTTTATAAATATTTTTAAAGGAAAAAGTTTTATCTTTGACAATACTCTCCTAGTATATTCACATTGGGCCTAATTCTATAAGGTGAATAGCTGGGACATGCAGCCCTGCTATTCGCCTTACCGGGACTCTGCCTTCGTTCCCTGCTGCATGCACAGAGTCGTGTGTGCTGCAGGGGAAGGGGGCATGATGAGGCCGGAGAGTGGGAGAGGTGTGGGCGTGACCAACCACCAGATGTACAGGGCCGGTTCCACTAACGACCCTGTACGTCTGGGGGGCACTGGGAGGATGCCCTGTTTATTCCCCACTTAGGTGGAATAAGCACGGGGAGCCCCTCCAACCCTGCCCAGCCCCACCCCAGAGCAGCAGGCAGTACAAGGTGGATCACCGCCGCCCAATCTGGGCCCTGGCTGGCCCCATTGGGGTTTGAGCAGCAGGGTGAAGGGAGACAGGGATGTGGCGGGCTGGCTGGGAGGTGGTGTGAACATCTCCCGGCGGCCGCAGGAGCAAGCTGGACCATCCTCAGACGGGATTCTGAATGCCGCAGGAAAGTTGTGCTACAACATTTCAGAATCGTGTCCAAACGGGCCTGTTCTGCATGGGGCCGTCCAGGCGGCCCAGACGTGCCCCTTCTGGAATCGGGCTCATTTTCTATAACAACCTATCTTCACAAACACATTGGTAAATCTCACTATGGTTTCGTCAACTATATTCTATGAACAATTCTTTAAATGCTTCTATTCATAAAGAGTGGTATAATATGGACCCTTTCACAACAGGCAAGTATTAGTTCACCTATTAACGGCTTGAAGTTTCTTTACTCTGTAATAGAAGAAAAGTTCTAATATTGTCTTTTATATATACCTTTACAGGTGAATAGATATTACCATTCAGATAAGGAATCCTTTTGGTTTTCCAAAAAAATGTAACTAATGCACTAGTGTATTTAAAAAAAATGTCACTGTGGTATGTCACTTATCTCAATCTTCTTTTTCCAGGTCTTGTTATTTTCTTGAACATTGGGCACCTTAGGATATCCTCTGCTCCCCAATGATGTCCAGCTGAAGTCAGGATACCTACCACCTATCTTTAAAAAATCAATAAAGAAGCTATCTCCCTTGTTATGTGTGCAAGAACTAGAAAAGTGTTCTTGTCTTTTATCTTTATTTCCTATTTCTCTTACTTGGGAGACTTGCTATTCCCCAAAAATAAAAGATAAGCAAGTTCCATATCTTTCCTTCACACAGAACTCTCTTTGCCAAAATCAATTTTGTTATTTATATGTGCCAGAGCCAATCAGTTCAGAATATACCAATTACCAATCAAATTTAGTTCTTTTAAATAGGGCAAAGGATTTGTTTTATTTATACACACATTCAATCCTTCTCTCTCACATGCACTCTTTTTCTCACTGTAACAGTTCAAGCTGTTTCAGGATCAAACAATTCCTGTGAGCAGTACACAGTTTAAATCAGCTCAATTTCCAAGTTTTCCTCTCACTTCACTGAGAGTTTTATACCTTCAACTTTACTTCAGGTTTGCCTCTCACATCACTGGGAGTTGGATACCTTCAGCCTTACTTTCCTTTCAGTGCTTGAAGGACTTCAGTGCTCTTGAAAGCAAATCTTACACACTGTTGAAATTCCAGTAAAACAGTGCTCAAATCAAGCTCACTCGCAAATAAATCACTTCAAGTTCTCATTAAGCTTGGCTTTAAATTCCTTAAATGAGTTTCAGAACTCTCTCAGTCTTGTTCCTATCACCAAGGAAAAGTACTCACATTTATATAATAAATTCTCAATTACTTACAATTCTGACACCAAATAAATCCTTTCACAGTTCTTCCACACAGACATTCACATCTGGCAATAGATAAATTTGGACATGTTTATAGTTCATTTTATTTTGGGTAGGTTTCGGTAGCTGTGATTTACATTATTATACTTACCGTTTTGAGTTCCTTTTTAGATTGGTTGGCAAAAAAAATTATTTGCAGTTTGATTACAAGTCAGTTGAATTATTATAATTCATTGTACTTTCATAGGTCAATTTAAAATCAGCGTTGATCTGGCAGGGACCACCAAAGGTAGCCCTTGTCAAGTTAACAAGTCAGCTATGGTGCCCCTCATCCCAAAAAAGTAATAAAAGACCACCTTTAACTGATAAGTCAGACGTGCAGTAGTGAAAGTTCTAGTGGGGTGCCCCCAAGCAAACCTTTGCTGAGGGCCCCTCTATTTTGGCCCCCCCCCCCCCCCAGCTTCAGCAGATGCATGACAACCCCCAGCTCAGGCGGCAGCATGATACCGCTGCTCTGGTGGCAGCAGCAACAGAGGCCCCCTGGCAAACTTACTTACATTTATTTGCTGTGGTGCCTCTGTTCCAGGCCACAAGGTGTTCCTCCTGGGCCAAAGTCTCACGTGAAAGCTGTCATTGCGAGACTTCAGCCTGTGAGCTAATAGCTGGGCCCAGAACGGAGTTAGCGCGGCAAACAAATAAAAGTAAGCTTGACACGCTGCTCTTTGGGTCCCTTTCCTGCACTACTTAGGCGGACTTTACACCGCTGCAGACGTGTATCCAGTAAGGTTCTTTCACATCACCTTGGGTGATGATATATGCAGAGCTTAGAGAAAGGCAAGGAGGAAAAAAAATTAAAAGCAGAAAAAAATAAGGAAAAATAAGAAGAAAAATAAGGAAAAAAGATTGTGTGACAGAAATTTAATGCAACTAAAACTTAAAAATTACATTTTGAAAACACAATTCCAGAATTTCTAGACATTTCCTAAGGAAGTTTCTTTCTTCAGCTTCTCTTTTCAGCAAAGTGGTTGGGGCAAGGTACTTCAGGCCAGAAGGTCGGGGGTTCAAATCCCACTAGAGGACAGCAACCTTGGGCCGGAAGGACTGGGGTTTCTAGTCCCACAGGTGCTCCTTGTGGGTCTTGGGCAAGCCACTTAACCCTCCATAGCCCATGTTCCCTATAAAATAGTTATCTCCAAGTTATAATGCCCTGTTCAATGTAATTTCAGTTTGTTCAATGTAAACCGCACTGATGCAGAATAGCGCGGTATATAAGAGAATGTAAATAAATAAATAAATAAATAAGTCTTTAATACTGCCCTCAAAGTCCATATTTCAGAGTGAAAATGCCTAGGGCTAAGCCACAGAAGCCAGAAGCCAGCTCAGTCTGCCAGCATAGCAACTGGCATGAAAGAAAACCATCTTGGTGATGGACTAACAAATGTTAGGATGACCAATTGAACTGAGATGCTGGAGCTTGTAGTATTGTTATTAAAATTGCCAGTAAAATTGCTCACCCTTTATGCAAGCTGTCTAATAAAGTTCGATAATCATGCCTTTCCTGTTTAATAAATAATATCACTGCTTTTGTAAAGCCATTTTGTTAAAAGAAAAGCAGTAGAATAATAGTGTAGAGGTGATAACTTTATTAGGCTAATGAATATTTTAAGGTACAAGCTTTTAGGGCTATTAAGATCCCTTCCATGGGAGACATTTTTTTAAAATACTAATTGGTACTGAAAGTTGGAAATTCTACATGTACTAGAACACATTCTTACTTGGTAAATGCAAAGCTGCCTATTACCTTGATCCATTTGAATTCAGAAAGGGCCTCCTGTAGGTATAAACCTGCACTCACAATCTTCCTGATGTTCTCCCATTCTTCTGTTGCCCTGCTATTCATCTGTAAAATCTATAAGACCTTTTAATTTTGCTTTCATGCCAGTTTCTGTGCTAGCAGCCCAATATAGATAACTGTGGACCTGATTTACTAAGCTTCATATAGTCTGCCATTTTGTTTCTTTTTTGCCGCTCCCTCATGCCGCCGCTTCCATGCTTAAATTGTTGTAAAACTGAACCCCCTCCCCAGTGCGGCCACACAACGCTCAAAACTGTAGGGGGTACATTCAGACTTGGCTCAAAAGTGGAAAGCACCCCAACCAGAAGATCGCAGGAGCTCCGAACCACACCGTTTGCAAGAGCAAGAGGGCTGCCTGAAGTCCACAGCACGTTCCTGGGTGGGTTATGCCCCGCAGCTGTACTTGTGGATGCAGGGAAGTTCAGCGCAGCGCATCTCACTTTGTACTAGAGTAGAGTTGCCAACCGAACAGTTTTAGGCCAACCCTGCCAGTTTTATAAGCAGGAGGCCGATGGCCGGCAGGACAGTAAAACTCACCATTAAAGGGCCAGTTTTCTGCTGAGCATCTATCGCTCCCACTCCCTTTCCCCTTCTCCACTGCGGCTGCTTTTCCTACATCTGCAGTGACGGCAGGCCTCAGACTTCTAACACTCCACAAAAAAAAAAAAAGCACTGTCTCCGGGCTTGGAAAGACTGCACATGCCCACCCCCTCTGATGCTTCTATTTCCTTGCAAGTGTCATTGTAGTACTTTTCCTTGTCCTGTCTTGCTGCATGTTGGAAATCTCTGTTGAGTTCTGTGATTGTCTTTCTTTCTCCTCTGGCTTTAGCTTCTCTGCGTTTCTGGGCAATTTTCAGAGTTTCTTCCGTCATCCATTTTGGCCGTTTTTTCTTTTTCACCTTTTGTAGAGACTTCTCGCTTTCTTCCAACACAACCTTCTTGATGTCATTCCATAACTCTTCTGGAGCTCTGTCATTTGTATCTAAAGCAGCAAATCGATTTTACAGGCAGTCTTTAAATTCCAGTGATATATTCTCAAGGTCATATTTTGCTGCATTCATGAGTGGTTTGCTCTTTTTCAACTTTAGCTTGAGTTTGCATACTAGTAGTTGATGATCTGTACCACAGTCAGCTCCAGGTTTTGTCTTTGTTGATGTTACAGAGCTTTTCCATCGTTGACTTCCACAGATGTAGTCAATTTGATTTTTATACAATCCATTGGGTGAAGTCCATGTGTACAGTTGCCGCCTGTGTTGCTGGAAGAAGGTGTTCGAGATGAATAGATCATTGGTCTTGCAGAATTCTATCAGTCTTTCTCCAGCTTCATTTCTGTTGCCAAGTCCATATTTTCCAACTGCTTTGCCTTCTTCTTTGTTGCCAACATTTGCGTTCCAGTCACCCATGACTATCAGGATATCCTGTTTGCATGCTCTGTCAATTTCAGCTTGCACTTGTTCATAGAACTCTTCAATTTCATTCTCTTCTGCAGCTGTTGTTGGGGCATATACTTGAATTATACTTGTGTTGATAGGCAATCCTCGTAGACGAATAGAGATTAAGCGTTCGCTGACTGCATTGTATTTCATTACAGTTCTTGCAAGTTTCTTCTTTATTATAAATACAACACCATTTCTTCTTTGTCTTTCATTTCCAGCATAGTAGACCATGTGATCATCTGATGCAAAGTGCCCGATGCCAGTCCATTTCAGTTCGTTGACACCCAACAGATCAAGTTGTACACGTTCCATTTCATTCTTGACTACCTCCAACTTCCCTTGGTTCATGCTTCATATGTTCCATGTTCCAATGTGTAAGACATCTTTACAGCTTCTGACTCTCATTTCATGCCCAGCCTCATCAGCAGTCAGACTTCCCGAGGGCTTTGATCCAACCACATCATAAATGCTGGCTTTACTCTGAAAAGTCTTCAGCCCTTCCCCAGTAGCTAGTTGAGTGCCTTCCGACCTGGGGGTCTCATCTTCCAGCACCATAGCACAATTTGTTTTGTTGTAACTATCCATTGGGTTTTCATGGCAAGATACAGAAGTAGATTGCCGGGCCTTTCTTCCGTGCAGTTTAAGTTTGGTGTTGTTGCCATTGTCACAAAAGTGTGATCCTCCGCCGTCAACACTATCCCATTCTGCTGCTGCCCAGAAGGGTGGTTTGTCTTGGTCTGGCACCTCAGCTGAGACCTGTCCATCTTGGGAGACCCTGCCAGTAGTTAAACTACCGATAGTTTAGCTCTCAGCATCACTGATGCACGCAAGCCCTCACAGCACGACAAGCTGCAAACCAAGTGAGAGTTTAAGCTATTTATGGGGATGCTTCTAACTCTGCTCTGCTCTGCGGTGTACAGATTGATGGGGAAGGAGCCGGGGGAGGTTTGGTGGATGCAGCATACTGTATATGTTTAGATTTAATGTCATATAAGAGAGCATATTCGTGCTCTCCCAGAGGACACATATGCACGAGAAGGAGACTGTGGCTGAATAGGTGCTGAAGAGTTCAAACTCTTGCACCTCCCCCTCCTTGATATAGCCTGCAGATGCTAAAGCCTGTAGACAGGGGTGACTCCATAATGAGGTTGAGTGAGGTGGTGGCCTCAGGCGGCAACTTTATGGGGCAGCAAAAAATGCTCCCAAAAAGGCCATCTCACTCTGCCTTCAAAAATTTAAACAAAAATAAGGGCTGGACAAGCTGCTGCTACTGTTTCTTAGCAGCGGCAGAATCAACCGCCGCCACAGCCCCACGCTGCCCCAAAAGAGCCCTGCCATTGTTTCACTGCTGCCGGTGTCCCAGCTCACCTTTGCAGAGCTGCGAGAAGAACAGAGTTTCTCTTCTTTCCTGAGGCTCTGTTAAAGTTAAGCACACTGACGCTGAGGGTAAATGAGGCATTTTCTGTCTTGCACGAGTCAGATTTTGCAATTTGGAGCCAGTAGGAGCATCAGGAGCTTATGCTACAACTTCCCACTGTTCTACCTGTACTTCAATGCCAGTAGTGCAATCACTTTCTAAATGCATTTATGCATCATGAAATGAGCATCAAGACAAGCTGGACCGCAAGTACATATTTAGAATGTGCTTGCACTGCCAGCATGGAAGACGCAGTAGAGCGATGCAGTGCTGCGTGACAGTACTAAGTATTTGGAGACCTTGAATCCGATAACATGCTGAAAAGCGGCATCTGCAGCATAGAAAGTGACTGCAGGCAGCAAACCAGAAAAAAAAAGCCTTCGAAGCAAACTCACCCTCAAGGGAGAAACTTGTTTCATGATATTTGAATTTTTTATGACAAGCAAATCAAGGAATTGATTTGTTTGATTTATGACCACAATGCTATACATTCCTTGCTGTTAAAGTGTGGAAGTATTATGATTGGAACCCAGGGTGTACTGCTGTGGGAATTAAAGCTGTCTGGCTGCCAGAAACTAACACCACCTCAGGAAACCGCATATTTATACCCGCTGCTCAGGCCAGTTGGACTAGAGGACTGTCTATTTCCCCATCCAGCATGCGCAGATAGGCGGGTGGCAGCAAGTCCCTGGACCCCAGTAGCTGGAAGGAAGGGACTGGCTGTGGGACGTAGCCCCCCACCCACCTGCAAGAGGAACACTGTCCCGGCCCTGCGGTAAAACCTGCTCCTTTCCATGCGGACCTCTAACTTCATTCCCCACTGTCACCCCTGCTGCTTACCTCTATAACAATTTCCCCTTCTCCCTAAAGTACCTCTTATTCCACCTTCTTCCCCCTCTTCCACTTGATGCTTCCAATTTCATCCCTCATACCTCTGTAATTTTGTAAGCTGCTTAGATTTTGATAAGCGGTATATAACTGCTTTTAAATAAATAAAACATGCAACTGATAAAAGTCTGATATGTCATGGGGGTGCCAGGTTCATGAGCTGCACAGACACAGTTATAACTTGGTACAGTCCTGCCCCTCCCAATCTCCCTTGAGCCCCTCCCTATCCCCCATAACTTCCTCTTACCATGTGTAGTAGCTTTTGGGCAGAAGTGATCCCCTGTTGCTTCTGCCCCACTGCTTCTCTTGATGTGAGGTGGCACCATTTCGTTGTACGGCAGTCTGCCGGTACCATCTTGATGAAGGAAAGGAGATCACTTCTGCTCAAAAACTATTATATATGGGAATGAGGGGGTGTGGGATTAGTTGGAGGCTGATGAAGGTTCAGGGGTTGGTTTTAAAACAATTTACTGTAAGCACTGTGGCGGCAGCAATAACATTCTTTTTTGTTCCATTTTGTTTTTTGGAGAGTTATTTTCTTTTCGTTTGTTTTGAAATGAAACAACGAACACCCATAATCATAATTAAAAAATATAAAACAAAACAATATTCAGTGAAACAAACAGTAACAGCATCCATAATTACAGTCCTTTACACAGGGGACTCCTCCAACGTTCTGTTTTCCAGTACTAGTGAATATTTATAAAGTGCTACAAGGTGTACGTGGCACCGTAAAAGGACACATCAGGAGCAGTCTTTGCTCTGAGGAGCTTAACACCTAGTCAAAACAGCAAGCAGACAGGCAAGTGAAATAAGCATTTGGAGGAATGAAAGAAAGGTTTAAAATAGCCACATGGATTAATATATGGAAGTTAGCTGAAGACCAAGGGCCATTTTATCTCAATGGCTAAAATTCTAAGAATTTACTGTTTGCCCCGCAGTCCATAGTTTTCAACCTAGTGCTAGGGGAACATCCAGCTATTTGGGTTTTCAGTAGGCATGTGCATTAGTTTTCATATGAATGGTAAAATCTACAAAAATTGTGATTTTCAGCTCATCTTAGATTCAACAAACTGAATATGCATGCTCAGGAAATTTTCACAAATCGTTATTCATGAACTTTGTTTTCTTTGTGTATGTGTGTGCATCCAAACGCACTGGAGTCAACCTAGCAGAGGGAAAAGGTTGAGAAGCAGTCACCAAGTCCCAGCACAAGGCACTTCAGCCAATCCTGCTTCAAATGCTTGATAGGCAGCCAGAGAAACCTATCCCTGTGTCTGACCTCTGCAAAACCCCTGGCTGATGTCAAAGCAGGGCTGCAATACAAAGCCAATGCAAAGGGCAGAGAAACATTTTAGCATTGATTTTCAGAAGTTGAGAAAGGAGTCTTGAAGGACTGCCAAAAGGGACTGCTTCTGCTGGAAAGAAATCTGCACTTGTAAGTCTAGGAAATTCTCTAAATCTTGGGGAAAAGGTCATTCTTTGGGCTAAAGCTGATAAATGTGTGTATTTTAGAATTCAGTGTTTTTGTTAAGACAGTCAGGGCTTAGTACCAATAGAGAGCTTTTTATTTAAATCAAATGAGAGTATAGTTTAGCATAGAAAGTAAAATAGGGTAAATAGTCTTTGTGCACAAATAAATAAATTGTTTCCAGAGACCTTTGTTTATTTATTTAACATTTTTATACCGCATTTTCCGAGGTTCAAATGCAGTTTACATTAAACCGAAAATTGAATTGTACAAAGGGGTACATACTCATTACATGGAACGTTTAACTATCTACAGTAAACAGAGTAGCATAGTAACATTGTGAACAGTGGTACAATCAAAGTTACATAGTAACATAATGAACAGTCCTTAGTTACAAGGCAGTCATTAGAACTATTTACAATTCTTTGGAAGGCTTAGGGTGCAGGGTTTCCTGAAAGGTTATATTGGTTCTAGATTATTTTGGGTTGAACCAGTATCTGTGTTGTTGGGTGCATTGTTTGTGGAAGGGGTTGTTTCCTCATTTATGTTTTCAAAATGTATGGTGAACAGGTGGGTTTTGATTGTTTTGCGGAAGGTGGTGAGCTCGTCTATTGATTTTATACTGTCTAGGAGGTTGTTCCAGGTTACCAGTGAGAAATATGAGAAAGCTCTGTTGTTGGTTAACTTTGTGGATTTTCTAAATTCGGGTGGGGTGGTGAGCTTGTTTTTGTTACACTTGCGCTGGTTTCGGGTCTTGTTATCTTTGGTGATGAGAGTGGTGAGGTAGGATGGAGCAATGTCTTTGATGATTTTGAATGTGGTTACGAGAATTTTGTACTGAATGTGGCTCTTAATTGGGGGCTAGTGGAGGTTATATAGCACTGGTGTGATGTGTTCAGCCAGGTTGATGTTGGACGTAATTCTTGCTGCCACATGTTGGGCAATCTGTAGTTGTCTTATGGAATGTTTAGGTATACCGTGTAGTATAGAATTACAAAAATCAAAGTGGGGGGTGATGAGGGCGTTAATGACTGATTTAAAGTCGTGTGTGTGGAGAAGTGGGCGGAGCTATTTGAGCATTTTAAGTTTGTAATAAATCTTTTTTGTTGTTTGTTTTATATGGGATATCATGCTAACTGAGCTGTCTAGGATGACTCTGAGATATTTCACGTCACTCTTTACAACTATATTTAGGTCTTGGAAAGTGATATGCTCAGTGAGGGTGATGTTTTGGTTTCTGGTTATGTATAGTGCTTCCATTTTGTTGTAGTTTATTTTAAGGTTTTGGGATGAGAGCCATTCTGCTGCTTCAAAGAGTGAGGCATTTTGTGAATTGCTGGGTTTGCTGGGTTGCGGGATTGGAGGTGTTCAGCAGGATATATATCATAATATCATCTGCGTATATATGATAGCATACTTGGAATTTCTTAAATATGGAGCAGATGGGCTGAAGGTAGATGTTAAATAAAAGCGCTGATAGAGCTGAGCCCTGTGGGAAGCCTTGTTCTTGATTGTAATGTTCAGATAAGTGGGAGCCTATGCTTACTTGTTGGGTTCTATGGGAGAGGTATGAGGTGAACCATTGGAGCAATGTACTTTAATACCAATTCGTTGTAGTCTGGTGAACATGATTTGGTGGTTTATGCTGTAAAATGCAGCAGAAATGTCTAGGAAGAGGAGTAAGAATGCCTGTTTGATATTATCGATGCCACGTGCGATGCAATCAAGGAAGACTGTGAGTACAGTTCTACTCCATGGTGAGGGCGGAATCCATATTGCTGTTCACCTAGGGGGGCAAAGGTATCTATGTGGTCCTGAAGTTGGCTTGTACCACCTTTTCAATGAGCTTAGCCAGAAAAGGGATGCTGGATATGGGTCTGTAGGATGTGGTGATGAGTTTGTCCAGTGTGTCATTTTTTAAAATAGGCCGTATTAGTGCATGTTTAAGTAAGGGGGGGTATATATCCCTGTTGTAGTGAGAGGTTTACCATTGGAAGGATGAATTGGTAGAGTTCTGATTTTGTTGATTTTATCCAGTGGACCGGGCAAGGATCTAGGTAGGATGTGGTGGTGTTAATTTTGGTGATGAAGTTAATGAGGGCATCTTTTGACAATGGGAAGAAGTTGGACCATGAGGAGCCGGAGGATAGGTTAGGGTTATTCGAGGGATCTGGAGACAGTGTTTGTTTTTTTTAATTTATCTTTTTGTAATAAGTCACTAATGTCTATGGGTTGATGTAAGGTACATTTGAGTCTTTGTTTGAGATGCTGTTGATTAGTGTTTTAACTATTATAAATAGTTCCCTAGGTCAGTTTATAGACTTAGCGATAATGGAGGAATAGTATTCTTTTTTAGCAGAGTTTAGAGTCTTACGATAGAGTTTTAGGTTGGATGCATATAGTTGTTGGTGCTGTGTGGATTTTGTGGAACGCCATTTACTCTCTGATCTACGTAGCACTGCTTTAAGTTGTTTGAGATCGGTTCTGAACCACGCTGAATTTTGTTTTTTTCTGTTTCAAGGGTTGTTGGGTGTTCATGAGTGATATTTTTGATATAGTATTATTCCAATTGGTTATTGCATCATCAAGGATAGTTGGTTGTGTGGTTAGGTGTTGATAGGTATAGTTCAGGAACCTGTCTGTCAAATTTATTGAATTTTCTATAGGTTGGGGGTGGGGTAGGTGGGGTGGGTAGGCTATCATATGATGAGAGTTGGAATTTTATGAGGTGGTGGTCTGACCATGGTACCGGTCGTATTTCAAGAGTGGATGGGTTGAAGTTATTAAGTATAACTTTAGGTATGAGCACTAGATCTAGGGTGTTCCCCTTAATGTGTGTTTGCTCATTGACAATTTGGTGTTGGTCCATGTCTTCTATAGTAGCTAGAAGAGTTGATGCATGATTGTTGGGCAGTGATGCTAAGTTTAGGTCACCCATGAGTATGAGAGGGTTTTTGTTGGTGGAGGAGCAAAGTATTTCAGTTGTTATGTCCAGGTTCTCTGTGCTAGGGGAGGGACATCTATATAGTACACAGATATGGAGGTGGTTTAGTTTTATTGTGAGTATGTCTATGTTGTTTACATTTTTAGAGGTTATCAGGGAGGCTCCTAGATCTTCTTTTATAATTGTGAGGACTCCACCACCTCTTTTTGTTGTTCTGTGAGAATGGAAGATTTTGAATCGAGGTGATTTCAACTGGTTTATTAGTACTGTGCCTTGGTCAGAGAGCCATGTCTCAGTTATGCATACCTTTACAAAGAGGCCTTCCAGGTAGGAGGCAAAGACCTGTGAAATTGTTTTAAATAGGTGTTAAAGCCAAATGACAAATCAAAGGGGCAATTTGAAAGGCTCCCTCTATCAAACCAAGGGCTGTGTGATACACCCAGGAAATTGTTAAGACCTTAGAAGCACAGGTCAGGGCACTTTGTAGAAAGCCAGCTTTTACTGGGTTTCTTTCCTCCCACGCAATCCAGGCATAATCTTAGATTTATAGGCTGTTAAACCTATTAAAGGAAAAGAGTGGTCAAATTCACTTTAAGGTTCATCTGGTTATCCTCATCAGGAATAGATTAATTAAGGTTCTGAAATTAATTAATCTTGAGGTGAACAAAGTCCCTTAAAATTCTTGGGCCTGATATTCGAGAGGCATTTACATGGTTTACAGCCTTGTAAACTGTATAAATGCTGTTGTTGTTAAGTGCCGTCGAGTCGGAGTCGACTCATGGCGACCCTCTGGATAGCTATCCTAAATTGTGTTCGGTCTTCAGTCAGGCGGCTCATTGTTGACAGACTGGTACCCGTAGCTGCTGTTATTGTAGCGATCCATCTCATTGCTGGCCTTCCTCTTTTGCGTTGACCTTCTATCTTGCCAAGCATGATGTCTTTCTCTAATGATCTCTCTCTTCGCATGATGTGTCCGAAGTATGAAAGTCGAAGTCTTGTCATCTGAGCTTCTAAAGAAAGCTTAGGTTTGATCTCCTCTAGTACCGACTGGTTTGTTCTTCGGGCAGTCCATGGTATACACAGTATTCGCCGCCAGCACCATAATTCAAAGGCATCAATTTTCTTCCTGTCTGTCTTTTTCACTGTCCAGCTTTCACATCCATATGATGTTATTGAAAATACCATGGCTTGAACAAGTCGAATCTTTGTATGGAGAGAGACATCTCTGCTCTTGAGAATCTTATCTAGGTCTTTCATAGCCATTCTGCCAAGAGCAATGCGTCGTCTGATTTCTTGACTGCTTGTTGCTTCTTTATTGATAGTTGATCCAAGTAGGTTAAAGTTGTTCACGATTTCAATTTCTTCTCCTTCAACGATGAACCTGTTGATTATGCCAGTTGTCATGATCTTTGTCTTCTTTACATTAAGGTGCAGGCCCATTTTGAGACTATGTTCTTTGATTGTGAGAAGCAAATGTTTCAGATCATCTTCACTTTCAGCCAGTAATGTGGTATCATCAGCATAGCGAAGGTTGTTGATGAGTCTTCCACCAATCTTCACACCTCTGTGGTCTTCATACAGTCCTGCTTCTCTGATGATTTGTTCTGCATATAAATTAAACAGGTAGGGGGAAAGTCTGCAGCCCTGTCTTACACCTTTACTTATTTTAAACCATTCTGTTTCTCCTTGTTCCGTTCGAACTGTTGCTTCTTGATCAATGTACAGATTGCGCAAGAGAACGATCAGGTGTTCTGGTATACCCATGCTTCTTAACATGGCCCAGAGTTTCTCATGGTTTACACAGTCAAAAGCCTTGCTATAGTCGATAAAGCACAAATAGATATCCTTTTGGTATTCTTTAGTCTTTTCAAGGATCCATCTCACATCCGCAATGATGTCTCTCGTTCCTCGTCCTTTCCTGAACCCTGCTTGCACTTCAGGTAGTTCTTGTTCTAGGTATGGCTGTAGTCTCTTTTGAATAATCTTCAGTAGAATCTTGCTGGCATGTGGGATCAGAGCGATTGTGCGATAATTTCCACAGTCAGTTGGATCACCTTTCTTTAGTATTGGTATAAACACAGATCTTTTCCAGTCAGTTGGCCATGATGTTGTCTTCCATATTTCTTGGCAGAGCCTTGTAAGTACGGTAACAGCTGCATCAGATTGCTGCAATACTTCTATGGGAATGCCATCAATGCCTGGTGCTTTGTTCTTTGATAAGGCTTTCAATGCTGCTTCAACTTCTTCTTTCATCACCAATGGTTCCTGATCATAAGGTATAGGTTGAAACGGCTGTTGGTCCACTTGATCTTTATCATATAAAAACTCTGTATATTCCTTCCACCTTTTCTTGATCTTCTCAGCATCATTCAACATAGAACCTTGAGCATCTTGTAACATTCCAATTCGAGGCTGGAACTTTTTCTTTAGCTCTCGCAGCTTTAGGAAAGCCGATCTTGTTCTTCCTCTAATAGTTTCTGCTTCTATTTCCTTGCAAGTGTCATTGTAGTACTTTTCCTTGTCCTGTCTTGCTGCACGTTGGAAATCTCTGTTGAGTTCTGAGATTGTCTTTCTTTCTCCTTTGGCTTTAGCTTCTCTGCGTTTCTGGGCAATTTTCAGAGTTTCTTCCGTCATCCATTTTGGCCGTTTTTGCTTTTTCACCTTTTGTAGAGACTTCTCGCTTTCTTCCAGCACAACCTTCTTGACGTCATTCCATAACTCTTCCGGAGCTCTGTCATTTGTATCTAAAGCAGCAAATCGATTTTGCAGGCAGTCTTTAAATTCCAGTGGTATATTCTCAAGGTCATATTTTGCTGCATTCATGAGTGGTTTGCTCTTTTTCAACTTTAGCTTGAGTTTGCATACTAGTAGTTGATGATCTGTACCACAGTCAGCTCCAGGTTTTGTCTTTGTTGATGTTACAGAGCTTTTCCATCGTTGACTTCCACAGATGTAGTCAATTTGATTTTTATACAATCCATTGGGTGAAGTCCATGTGTACAGTCGCCGCTTGTGTTGCTGGAAGAAGGTGTTTGAGATGAATAGATCATTGGTCTTGCAGAATTCTATCAATCTTTCTCCAGCTTCATTTCTGTTGCCAAGTCCATATTTTCCAACTACTTTGCCTTCTTCTTTGTTGCCAGCTTTTGCGTTCCAGTCACCCATGACTATCAGGATATCCTGTTTGCATGTTCTGTCAATTTCAGCTTGTACTTGTTCATAGAACTCTTCAATTTCATTCACTTCTGCAGCTGTTGTCGGGGCATATACTTGAATTATAGTTGTGTTGATAGGCATTCCTCGTGGACGAATAGAGATTAAGCGTTCGCTGACTGCATTGTATTTCATTACAGTTCTTGCAAGTTTCTTCTTTATTATAAATGCAACACCATTTCTTCTTTGTCTTTCATTTCCAGCATAGTAGACCATGTGATCATCTGATGCAAAGTGCCCGATGCCAGTCCATTTCAGTTCGCTGACACCCAACAGATCAAGTTGTACACGTTCCATTTCATTCTTGACCACCTCCAACTTCCCTTGGTTCATGCTTCGTACGTTCCATGTTCCAATGTGTAAGACATCTTTACAGCTTCTGACTCTCATTTCATGCGCAGCTACATCAGCAGTCAGACTTCCCGAGGGCTTTGATCCAACCACATCATAAATGCTGGCTTTACTCTGAAAAGTCTTCAGCTCTTCCCCAGTAGCTAGTTGAGTGCCTTCTGACCTGGGAGTCTCATCTTCCAGCACCATAACACAATTTGTTTTGTTGTAACTATCCATTGGGTTTTCATGGCAAGATACAGAAGTAGATTGCCGGGCCTTCCTTCCGCGCAGTTTAAGTTTGGTGTTGTTGCCGTTGTCACAGAAATGTGATCCTCCGCCGTCAACACTATCCCATTCTGCTGCTGCCCAGATGGGTGGTTTGTCTTCGTCTGGCACCTCAGCTGAGACCTGTCCATCTTGGGAGACCCTGCCAGTAGTTAAACTACCGATAGTTTAGCTCTCAGCATCACTGATGCACGGAAGCCCTCACAGCACGACAAGCTGCAAACCAAGTGAGAGGTATAAATGCTACTCAGCGGGATATTCAACAGCACTAACATGGTTGATGCCGCTGAATATCCACGATCTTCTCCCCTACATGCCCCGATGCTAACCACTTAGCACTGGGGCAAGTTGTGCGCATTCCGGTGAGGAGCGGAGGCAGTGACAGTCACTAACCAGGCAGTGGTGATATTTCATGCTGCCTAGTTAGCGACCTGCAGCTAGAAGGTGTAGCACAAGCTCACCTATCTTTTAGCTGCAGGGGCTAATCAGGCAGCATGCAATGTTGCCACTGCCTGGTTAGTTACTGTGGCTGGGAGGCTGTATGGCAAACCTGGATATTCAATGCCAGGGCCACATATGACCCCGGCATTGAATATCTGGGGTTAAGGGGCGGCACAGATGGCTATGCACATAGTGGTGCATACAGTAGCTGTTGTAATTCAATATCAGGCCCATTATGTATAACTGTATTAGTACAAGTACCCCTAGCACTTTTAAGTAAGAAAACAACTTAAATATCTAAATAAATCCTTAAAACTAAGATGCAGACAACAGTCCAGTCTTCTGCATGTACAATTTTCTCCCAGTTGGTGAGGGATCTTACGTGTACCCTAGGTGCAAGGAGCTTTTTGCTCTCAGGGAATGAGTCCAATCTCTGGAAGCTAGAGTAGCAGACTTGGAAGAGCTAACAAAGAAAGAGAGGTATATAGACAAGACCTACAGGGATGTAGTTCTCAAGTCCCACCTCCAATCTGGCAGCCTCTCTGTTGCCATGGAGGAGAGAGATCACGTGAAATGAGATCATCAGCTTGGTGTGGTAGGAAGTGATCCTGTAGCTGGGACATGTCCGCCAGGTGGTGTACATAAAACACTCTCACACTGATGTGATTTCTTCATGGCCATGTGCCCATGAGGGAAAGGTTAGGGTGGCCATTATAGCTGGCAATTCGATCATTAGGCATGTAGATAGCTGGGTTACTAGTGGACGTGAGAATGGCCTGGTAACATGCCTGCCTGGTGTGAAGGTAGCAGATCTCACACGCCACCTATGCAAACTCAAGATATAGCTGAAAAAATCAAACCATTCATGAATGTGGCAAAATATGGCTATGAGAATATACAGTACCACTGGAATTTAAAGACTGCCTGTGAAATTGATTTGCTGCTTTGGATACAAATGTCAGAGCAGCATCCTCAAATTGGAATGTTACAAGATGCTCAAGGATCAATGTTGAATGATGCCGAGAAGATCAAGAAAAGATGGAAAGAATATACAGAGTCATTATACCGTAAACATCAAATGGACCAACAGCTGTTTCAACCTGTACCTTATGATCTGAAACCATTGGTGATGAAAGAAGAAGTTGAAGCAGCATTGAAAGACAACAAAGCTGAGAAGATTGGTGGGAAACTCATCAACAGCCTTCTCTATGCTGATGACACCACATTACTGGCTGAAAATGAAGATAATCTAAAACACTTGCTTCTCAAGATCAAGGAACATAGTCTTAAAATGGGCCTGCACATTAATGTAAAGAAAACAAAGATCCTATCAACTGACAAATCAATAAGTTCATCATTGATGGAGAAGAAATTGAAATAGTGGACAACTTTAACCTCCTTGGATCAACTATCAATAAGGAAACAACAAGCAGTCAAGAAATCAGGCAACGCATTGCTCTTGGCAGAATGGCTATGAAGGATCTAGACAAGATTCTCAAAAGCAGAGATGTCTCTCTCCATACAAAGATTCGACTTGTTCAAGTCATGTTATTTTCAATAACGTCATATGGATGTGAAAGTTGGATAGTGAAATAGATAGACAAGAAGAAAATCGATGCCTTTGAATTATTGTGCTGGCGACAAATACTGTATATATCATGGACTGCCCGAAGAACAAACCTGTCGGTACTAGAGGAGATCGAACCTAAGCTTTCTTTAGAAGCTCCGATGACAAGACTTTGACTTTCATACTTTTGACACATCATGTGAAGAGAGAGATCATTAGAGAAAGACATCATGCTTGACAAGGTAGAAGGTCAACACAAAAGAGGAAGGCCAGCAATGAGATGGATTGATACAATAATTGCAGCTATGGGTGCCTGTCAACAATGAGCTGCTTGACTGAAGAGCAAACACAGTTTAGGACAACTAACCAGAGAGTCACCATGAGTCAACACCAACTTGACAGCACTTAACAACAACAATATCATTCCATGGTGCGACCGCACCTTGAATATTGTGTGCCATTCTGATCGCCATATCTTAAAAAGGATATAGCGGAATTAGAAAAGGTACAGAGAAGAGCCACCAAAATGGTAAAGGGGATGGAAGGTTACCCCTATGAGGAGAAGCTTAAAAGGTTAGGGCTTTTCAACCTGGAAAAGAGACGGCTGAGGGGAGATATGATAGAGGTCTATAAATTAATAAATGGAGTGGAACAGGTAAACATAGATTGATTATGCAATCAAAAAGTAGAAAGACTAGGGGACATGCAATGAAGCTACAGTGTAACCCATTTAAGACTAATAAGAGAAAATATTTTTTCACTCAACATGTAATCAAACAGGAATTCTTTACCTGAGGCTGTAATAAAAGCTGCTAGTGTAACTTGGTTTAAAAAAGGTTTGGACAAGTTCATGGAGGAAAGGTCCATAAACCATTATTAAAGAGGACCCGGGAAATCCACTACTTGCCGCAATACAAATATTATGGAACTTGTGTGTCTTTTTGGGAAAGTACTAGGTACTTGTGACCTGGATTGGCCACTGTTGGAAACAGGATACTGGGTTTGATGAACCTTGGTCTGACTCAGTATGGAATGTCTTATGTTCTTATCATTAAAATCATCCATTGTACCTGAAGATTGGAGAGTGTCCAATGTAACATCAATTTTCTAAAAGGAGTGAGCCGGCTAATGTGCAACAATGTATTTAAGCCTGAGAGAGAAAATTGTTAGAAAAGTAGCGGTCAATATTCATTACCACCATTCTACTGGAGATTAACTAAAAACCCTCCCTGAGGAAAGGAGTATTAGGAGGCCTCAGTGACAGGCCTTGTGGCTAACTAGTGGCAATATGACATCAGTTCTGCGCAAAATGGTAGAAACCATTTTAAAGAACAAAATTACTGAACATGTGGATAGTCATGTCTTAATGGCAGGAAGCCAACACGGTTTTAGCCAAGGAAGGTCTTGTCTTATCAACCTATTATATTTTTTTGAAGGTGTGAATGAGCAGGCAGATAAAGGTGAGCCGGTTGGTATAGTGTATCTGGATTTTTAGAAAAGTTTTGACAGGATCCCTCATGAGAGACTTGTGGCAAAATTACAAAGTAAGGGGATAGGAGGCAGAGGATCAGGACTGGTTAAAAGATAGAAAGCAGAGGGTAGGGCTAAATAGCCAATTTTCTCATTAGAGAAAGGTGAATAGTGGAGTACCCCAGGGATCTGTGCTGAGTCCACTGCTTTTTAACATGGGAAATGGGAATAATGAGTGAGGTGATCAAATCTGCACATGACACTAAATTATTTAAAGTTTTTAAAACACAAGAGGATTGTGAAAAATTGCAAGAGAACATTCATAAACTGGAAGACCGGACATCCAAATGGCAGATGAAATTTAATGTGGACAAGTGCAAAGTTATGCACCTAGGAAAGAACAATTCAAATTACGGTTACATGATGCAAGGTTCCACATTAGGAACCATCACCCATGAAAAGGATTTAGGCGTCATTATGGATAATGCATTGAAACCCTCCGTCCAGTGTGCAGCGGCAGCCAAGAAAGCAAATAGAATGTTAGGAATCATAAGGAAAGGAATGAAAAATAAATCCAAAGATATTATAATGCCTCTATATCATTCCATGATGCGACCGCACCTTAAATATTATATGCAGTTCTGGTCACCATATCTTAAAAAGACATAGCAGAATTAGAAAAGGTTACAGAGAAGAGCAACAAAAATGGTAAAGGGGATGGAAGATTATTCCAATGAGGAGAGGCTTAAAAAGTTAGGGCTCTCGAATTTGGAAAAGAGATGGCTGAGGAGAGATATGATAGAGGTCTATAATTTAATGAATGTAGTAGAATGTATAAACGTAGATCGGTTGTTTACACAATCAAAAAGTAGAAAGAGTAGAGGACACACAATGAAGCTACAATGTAACCCCTTTAAGAATAATTAGAGAAAATATTTTTTCACTCAACACATAATCAAACTCTGGAATTTGTTACTGGAGGAAGTAGTAAAAGCTGTTAGTATAGCTGGATTTAAAAAAGGTTTGGACAAGTTTCTGGAGGAAATGTCCATAAGCCATTATTAAATAGGACCTGCGAAATCCACTGCTTACCCCGGTACAAGCATGTGGAACCTGTGTGCCTTTTTGGGAACCTGCCAGGTACTTGTGACCTAGATTGGCCACTGTTGGAAACAGGATACTGGGCTTGATGGACCTTGGTCTGACCCAGTATGGCATTTCTTATGTTCTTATGAGCGCTGGTGTGGGCTTTAGGATTCGAAGGGAGAGATAGGAGTTTGGCTATGTTGTGGCAGCCAAGAAGAAAACAAATCATACCATCTTGACTAGTGGTTAGTGCTACTGCTGTAGGGCTGTATCTATGGTAAAGGAGGATTTTAAAGAAGAGAAAACAGAACGCAAAGAAACATTAAGCCTAACTTGTGCCTGTTGTCTCTTTGCCTTGTTATATCAAAGCACAATAACAAAAGATTCACAGTTTTTTTCTGCACACAGTGAACCCACAGAGCAGACAGTGGTAACACCTAGTACTAGCTCGTGGTACAACTACTAGTGGTCATTGTCTACCGGTAGTACCATGAGACTACCACTAGGGATTTCCGCCACCATTTTGACAGCCTCCGCAGCCAGGGCAGCAGAGGAGTGGGACCACTTTTGTCCCAATGACCACTAGACTGCCAGGGATCCTCTGTGTAAGACCTAGGGGAAGGAGACTTGAAGAGGTGGTGGGAAGGTCATGGTTAGGCCCTTGCAGGGGAAGTCTGCTTGAGGAGCAGAAGTCTTGTGGAGCCTTGACTTTATGGACTGACTGCTTTCCATAGGGGGGAGGAGGGTGGTGAAAACATATATGCTCATGGAGTCTGTTCTAGAGCGAAGGCGGCACCACTGGGTGGGGTTTTATGGGGGGGGGGGTTTGCTAATGGGCAGTGGCCATGTTACCAAACTACTGGTAACACAGTTGCATTTAATACTACCTCTTGACAAAACATTAAGTGCAGTACTTTATTTGAAGGGAAGGCATATTTTTTACATCCTGCTACATATCCATTTTCTCTTATAACTCCAGAATGATCCATCCTGTCTATATTTTCTAAAATTATTGATTACCAACTTGAGAAAAGTTGGTTGAAACTGTTCCTACTAGCCCTGTCTGATCCCTGGCGGAATACCAGGACCATACCACCTTAATGAAGGGAGAAGGTGTAAACCATTTTGCTACAGCAGTCCTGATGGGATGGCTGCAATGGTTCTGCCTAAACCTATATAAGCCTGACACCCCTAGATGGCAGTGTGGACTTTGCTTTGGATTTCAGCGAAGCAGTGCACATTTATTTTCTGCTCAGTCTTGTGGGGGAAAAAAGCCTCCCATGAGGTTTAAGTTTATGTCATTTGTAAAGTTACCAGATTTTTTGCAGGCAAAAAGGTGTGTGTTAAAGGGGGATGAGGGGAGAAAGAAAGGAACACCTTAGGTTTGAGCAACAAGAAGTGGAGGAAGGAAGAAGAGTCATTACCCGCTCCCCCCCCCCCTCCCCATCCATCCCATGACAGCAACTTTCAAGCAGACAAATCAAAAGAGAAATAGGAACAGTGATGCCCTTCCCCCGTACTCTGCAAAATATAAAGATAATAGATGTAAATTCTAAAAACTGACATATCCAAATCGCTACAATGAAAATAAACATTTTTTTATGCTCTTCTGTTCCCATTGCTGGAATCAGGGACAGGAGGCTCTGCCAAAGAAGTGGGAGTCAGAGACAGAGCTCTAAAATTGGGGACAATCCCCAAAACTTAGGGACATCTGGTAACTTTAGTTATTTGTGAAGTGTATCTGATAACTCTAAGGTCTGATGCATCCTTCTGCCTAACTGCAAAACAAGCAGTGACCTCAGATGCTTGGACAACAAGCACATGAAGCAAGAGAAAAAAAACACCAAAATGGAGCTAGACCAGAGAAGAAAAGGTATCATGTGGGAAATTCCCAGTGTAAAGAGATCACACAGGAAGGAACCGTATGGTATATTACCAGTGGAGTATGTTACAATGATGGGCCCCCATTGCTGTGATGATGGTGTGCCCCACATTGTTCAGTGGCCCCCCCCCCCCCCCATGCGTTGGTGGTGGCGGCTGCAGCAGCACGGCAAACTTACTTTATCATGTTTGCCGTGCTGCTCTGCTCTTTTAAGTTTGCCGTGGGGAACGGGGGCCCAGCAGCTGCTCCTCGCTGAAGACTTCAGCCCGGCGGGGAACAGCATCCGTGTCCTCATTCCCTGTGGCAAACTAACAAGAGCGGCGCAGCGTGGCAAACATGTTAAAGTAAGTTTGCCGCGCTGCTGACACTGCAGCTGTGTGGGCCCCTTTTCTGTCTGGGCCACACACACATTGCAGAATTTACATCAGTGTGTATTACTATGGAAATAGATAAAAACTGGATGTCCTGGATCCTCTGGAATATTACCTTAAATCAAATCCCCAGAGGATCCACCTTTTACCTACTTGAAACTAAACATGCCCTGGCACTAGTGTACAGCATCAGTCAGAAGTGAAAGACTCAGGTTAGATCCGGTGGATCCAGACCTGGATCTGGCAGATGCAGAGCTGGATCTAACTTGATTCTTTCACTGCTGCAAGAGAAACTAGGCCAGCGCTGCAAACTAGCACCACCAGAGGTTTTTCCAGCTGCAGAGCATTGACTCGGTTTTCTTCCTCCCTGTAGCATCCAGACCGGGATCCAGCTGATCTGGACCTGGAGCCAAGGATTCAGACCTCGATCCGGAGGATGTGCACCTGGATATGGAACTCAGTAGTGGAGGGAAGAAGAAAACAGAGTCCGTGCTCTGCATCCAGAAAAACCTCCAGCAGCGCTAGTGGGCAGCGCCAGCCTGGTTTCTTTCAAGCATGAAAGAATCAGGTTAGATCTGGGGGACCCAGCTTTGGATCGGTCAGATCCACATTCAGATCTGCTGGATCGAACTTGAGTCTTTATCTTCTGGCATTGACACATGACTGCCACTACACACTAGCACCGGGGCATGTTTATATCCCCACTGTCACGCAGGTTAAAAGCCAGATCCTCCAGGGATCCGATTTAAGGTAGTATTCACGAGATCAAGAGGACCCTCTTACTAGGCATTTACACAGTTTGCAGGCCTGGATATTCAGCGGCCCAAATGCGGTTAGTGCTGCTGAATATCCGTGGGCTTTGCTGCTAGACGCCCCCATGCTATCATAGGAGCGTGTTCAGGGGTGGCATCCGTCGCTAACCAGGCAGCTGTGATATTGCGCTGCTACCCAGTTAGCAACACGTAGCTAAAGTAAGGTGCAGCTAATGCTGGTCTTACCTTTGCCACAGAAGGTAACCGGAGAGTAGCTGAATATCGCCGCTGCCTAGTTCGTTTCTGGGTTCTGTGGCCGACCTGGATATTCAATGCTGGTGGCCGGATAGGGCCCCAGCATTGACTAGCTGGATCTAGGATTCAGCCCTGGAGGCTAACTGCTGTAGGAACGCTAGCCACTGGCGTTGAATACAGAGTTGCCAAGTTACCCTGTTCCATGAATGAGATTTTAAGGCAGTCCCTGATTTCTGACAAGCTCATGCTGATGCATTATGGAACCTGCAGCACTGATTCCAATGGGTAAAATCAGGGACTACAAATACCATAGTGCATTGCAATGCAAATTTAAAAACAGAACTGGCAAAAAAATCTCACTTCTGGAACTGGGTAATTTTGCCACTCTGTGAATAGCAGGTCCACTGTTTAATCCATATTGTACAATCTCTGGAAAGAAAATAAAACTCAAAGCATGTTTTGTACAAGACATCAGTAAAGTTTAGTGAAGTATCCCATAGGACTATGAATGTTTGTGGCAAAGCAATATACCTGTACCTTGAAGGAAAATCCCTTCCCCCGCAGCTCCCCTCCCCCATGAAGAACCTAATGCATTTCGAGAAATTGCCACTGAGAGAACCTGCCTTTAGAGACAAGAATGCATTTGCTGAGTGATAGTGGAAAGAGTACTAAGGAAAAAATAATTTATTTTGTGTACCCTTAGGTGAACGCCGCACCTTATGGCCTATTCTAAGAAGGGTTACACTTATTATTGTGATTGTCTTTTCACACACCATAAAGTCAGAAATGCATTGACAGCTTACTTTTATTTTAGAGCATTAAGGAGAGATTCAGCAATGAGAGATGAGTTCTGTCACTTAGTCTGACTGAGACAGGAAGGGACTCCAGGGGCTGGAGAGAGCCTTCGGGGATACCAAGGAAGGTTGGCTAGGGATTGGACAGAGAAGGAGGCGATGGGGAAAATAAACACTAAAATTGCAAAAATTATAATCCAGGCAAAGAATAGGCACTTCCACTAGTTAAAATATAAATTTATTGAAAATTTTGAAGAGACACATTTCTCCTTTCTGGCCACAAGGTGGCAAGAAGACCTTAATGAAAATGTTGTAGAAGACCTTCTAGACCTCCAACTGGGCAAGCAAAAACTTCAATATCAACCATATGGAGTGAAGCAGAGTTTACATTAAAATGTATCTACCACTGTGATGAACCCTGTTGGTGCTGAGGGTGCCTGTCAGAAGATGTACCTGCCATCTATCCTGGTGGTGCTGAAGGTGCGTTACAAAGAAGTCGCCCTGTTCGTTGTGCCACCCAAGCCTGCAGTTTTGTTCTGTGGCAAAGGAGGGGGAATTGAAGATAAAGGCTAAAAGATGAAAAAGTAAAAACAAAAACAGGTGTACGGTATCCCCAGGTACCATCTTGCTCCCAAGTGGCTGGGCCATAATACAAAATTATTCTCTCGGGTGGCCACTCATCACCCTGCCACTTGTCCCATTTACCTATCTGTAAAGTATTTTGTTTCTGCCTGTGATTATATACAGAGAAATTGGGATAAGGAAGAAGGAAGGTCGTATTGTCCCTAATACACATGCTCCTCCCCAGTTATTAGGAAGCTGGGCATATGCTCGAGTACCACAGATCCAATAAAGTCCAGGCGGGGCTTGCCAGGTGTTAGGAGTGATAAGGTTAGTCCATATCTTAGTAAGACTGGAAAGTTAACTAAGGGATTGTGGGGTTCTGTAGCATTTACACCTGACCACCAGGATGTCTGTTTAGTTGTAGTATTATAAAACGTTTGGCTCAGACAGACCTGCTGTCCGACCGGCATAGTAAACTGTGATCCTGTGCGGACAAAGCAAAGATGGCCAACAATAGTTTTGGCCAACACCCATTCACTGGTAGTCTTATTTAAAGCAGTTTGATTATATGGAACAGAGTAGTTCAATTCTTGTGCTTCCCATGGCCATTGGTCACCCATCTTAGTCCCCCCACAGAAATAACAATTGGAGATGTTCAAACTGGAAGCCACGGCTCCCACTAACTCAATGAACAAATTCTGTGAGGTATTGGGCAGTTCTAACTTCACTTGCATGACCTCATAGAAAGTGTGATGTATTCGGAAGGATGAAGAAATATGGGTTTTGGTGTTTAGTTGAATATAAATAAAAGTCCCATGGTCTGTTCCACCCCCTGCTATACGCAAACCAAATTTATACCCCTGCTTCCATTGACTAGGATCAAGTATAAGGAGCCTTAAAGGGTTACAAGCACCTTTCTTACACTTCTGGGGCTCGAGCAGTGGCAGTCTTTCTAAGCGGCCTCGACGGTTATCCCCACTTTGTCCTGTGGGCCCGCCAGACCAAGTTGCATAGTATACACATTCCCACTTTGGACAGAAATAATCACTCTCAGGGGCCTTGCTATAAGTAGATGAGGAACGTGCCCCAGTGCATGACCCCCACTTATATGCTCCCTCAGGGCACATATACTTATCATCATAGTAATAGGCTTGTTCCCATGACCCACAACAATAATAACCATTTCTATTAATAGCATCACATGCATCAAAATCCAGAAAAATAGGTCGTGTGGGATCCGAAAGTTGGCAGGTAGCATTCAAAAGGGCCCCATCCTCATTGTTCCATCGCAGTTCCAAAACATGATAGGAAGGATTCTGGCGGGGGTTGAAGCAAGTCCTTGTATTCCCTTTTGTGCAGATACTCAATTCTGTCCCATTATACACACATCGACTGACTACACCAGTGCAGGTATAGTAAGAGTGATAAAGTAAACTTTGAGTTACTTTTATCCCAGTTCGAGTAGTAGTTATGCAGGCTGCACAGGGAGGTAGGGCAAAAGTCATTTCAAGGCACCCCAAGGCTGCTGCCAGAATAAAGTAATAATAAGGATACATGATGATCATAGTCTCTGGAAAATTGGTGGAACTGTCGACTTCCACCACGTGTGACAGATGTAGAGTTGATTGTAGATCCTCAAGCTTCCGCCGTACGTGAACCTACCAGCTTTGTGGCAGGAGTAGGGCTGTAGATTCCAAAGTATCACAGTCTTTTAGGATGTCTCAGACTCTAGCATAGTCTCTCAATATAACACAGTCTCTTTAGAAGATCGTGATTCCTCGAAATAACACAGTCTCTCAGGATGGTGGTTGTCGTCGTAGGGTGAGCCGCAATGGAGTTTCAGGATCATTTATGGAAGTCCAATAACCAAGTTCAGAAGCGGCTGCTGGTTTTACTCGGCTGTGATGGATCCAAGGCTCAAATTCTGCAACTTTAACTGCTGTAGGGATTGACAGCAGGATGACGTAGGGTCCCTTCCAGTGAGGCGCTAATGGCATCTTCCTCCACTCCTTGACCCACACTGAGGTTCCAGGCTTGAAAGGATGCAGCGGTTCAGTCAAGTTGATGGGCAGCTGATCTTGTACCCAGGCATGAAGATTCTGCAAGACAGAACTCAAAGCCAATAGTTCTTGTCTAGTAATTTCAGATCCAATTTGTCTCATATCCCCTCTTATCCCTTGGACAATAGGAGGGGGTTGCCCATACAGGATCTCAAAAGGGGAAACTCCTAAAGACTTAGTAGGGGCTAAGTATATCCTAAGAAGGGCTATAGGAAGAGCCTGGGGCTACTTCAGGTGAGCTTTTAGGCAAAGTTTAGACAACTGAGATTTCAGGGTTTTATTTATTCTACTTCTCCTAAATTCTGAGGTCTATAGGCAGTACGCATCTGATAATGTCAATATCTCGGGGCCATACTTAATGGACTTGCTTCCTGAGGTTATCCACCCTTATTCTTTGTACAGGGCCCCATGTGCATGTAAAGTTGTGAAAGCATAATTTGAGTCTGTGTAAACATTTATGCAAAGCCCTTTTCCTATTAGTAATGCCCTAGTGAGGGCTATCAGCTCAGCTTTCTGTGCTGAAGTCCCTGGGGCCAGAGCTGAGGATTCGACTACCAGGTCCAGAGTCACCACTGCATCATTTACTCTTCTTAGATCTTGCACTGAGCGGTAGTCACCTGTCCCAGGCTTCTTGACTGGAAGGAGGGGGGTATTCCAGGGCGACTGGCATTCTTTAAGAAGTCCATACTTTAATAGTTTCATCAAATGACAGTGAATGCCTTCGATGGCTGGTCGAGGGAGAGGGTACTGTCGCACATGTACTGACTCTGCTCCTGGTTTGAGGGTGACAAGGACTGGGGCTATGTTCTTCGCTAGGCCCGGTGGATTACCCAGGGAAAACATGGAGCCCGGTCTTGCCTAGTCTTCTTCCATGCCATAGCCTTCCACGGCTGCCATTCCCTCAATAGCTTCTTCCTTTTCTTGTTGAAACTGTGCTCGGCTCATCCCTCCATGACTCTGGAATCAGCCCCCCCCCCCCCCCATTCTCCAGGTGCTCCCTCCTCCCCTCCAGGAGGCAGGGTCTACTTGTGGGCATTCATTCTTCCAATGTCCTTCTTCTCTACAATAGGCGCATTGATTCACGCCCAGTGATGGCTGGTCACTCCCACGGCCCCTTCCACGTCCTCTAGCTCTTCTATTAGGAAAACCTCCTCCACGTCGTTCAACTAAAGTGGCAGCAAGAAGATCTGCCTTCTTCTTCATTTTTCGTTTACTTTCTCTTTGTCTTTCATTATCACGATTCACGAACACTTTCTGGGCAACTTCCATTAACTGTGCTGTATTCATGCCCGCAAAGCCATCCATTTTCTGTAGTTTTCGCTTGATATCTCCCTGGGACTGACTTACATAGGCTGCATTTACCATGTGCAAGTTCTCCGGAGCTGCTGGGTCATAAGGGGTATATAGTCTATAAGCTTCAGACAATCGCTCATGAAAGGCTGCTGGGCTCTCATTCGGACCCTGGATAACTTTTGATACTTTCCCAATGTTCATTACTTTCTGACCTCCCTTTCTCAGACCTTGCAACAAAGCTTGGCGGAAATGGGTCAAGGCTTCCGCCCCCCTTTCATCGTTCGGATCCCATTTACGATCTTCATTTGGGAAAGCCGTGGCGGCTGCTTTCTGGTGGTCTATTTCTCCTCCTTCTGCTATGGGATTTTCTGCTAGCCAACGTATGGATGCTTGCACCACTCGTGCTCGCTCCTCAGTAGTAAAAAGAGTGGACAAAAGCTGGAGGCAATCCGCCCGGGTAGGCTGATGGGTTTGCATAATACTGCTCATTAATTCAGTTAAGTCTTGGGGCTTGTCAGTATAGGATGCATAATGCATTTTCCAATCTAATAAATCAGTTGCGGAAAAAGGTACGTAAATCAAGCTGGTTGGTCCCAGCGTCATCTGGCCCCCTTCACCTATCAAAGGCGGGCCGGGCACCTGACATAATGTCATTAGGTGGCCATCTTTCTTCTGGGCAGTCGCACGTCTTAGATCGTACTTCCGGGTGTGGGCCTCAGCAGTGGGTGAACTCGGACCGGCGGACGAATCTCCGCTTTCAAGTTCATCGGTGGACGATGGTCCTCCCAAAGTACTCTGGCTAGACTCGGGACTTTCAGGCGGGGGAGGGTGCTCTCCCTCCTGCCGTGAAGGTGACTGGAGAACCCCAGCACCAGGCCCTGCCGCAGATAAAGGCGGGGTTGAGGGGACTAGCCTATATGGATACCGAGACAGGCGACTTAAGGGATCTGGAGACTCTGAGGCAGAATAAACAGGCAGTTCCCCTCCCTCAAACTTTTGGATTCCCTTGATAGTTGCCACTAATATTCTGCACTGTTCCTCATGGCAGCGCCTCATCCAGGAGGGCTGCTTCTCACATACATACACTTAACCAGGAGTCTATATAGGGAAACTGATCAGGATGAGCTTTCTGTACAACCTGATGAATTAAGGAGATAGTACTAACGTTAAAAGTACCCTCCCTGGGCCATGAAGAGACTAACATGGGCCACTCCCTTTCACATAACATTCCTAATCAGGACGGAGGCATTTTAATTCCATAGTCTCCGGTAAATCCCTTACTGAAATTCCTGATCATACACTTTAACGGAGTTTGCTTGGACTCCGTCCCTCCCATCTTAACAAATGTGCATGCAACAACAAACAATAGGAAAAGGGGGTTCGGGCTGCAGGTAAGGGGTCTGTACAGCCCTGGAAACAAATAGGTAGACAGAACACCAAACGCTTCCTACTTTTCGTGACCTGGGCGCAGTCGCCTGGCCAGGAACTGCGCTACTCAGGAGTCCGCTCTCACTTGGTCTGTATTGCAAGACCTCTCAATCGCACAACACACAGACAAACATGCTGGCAATTCCCAAATTCCCAGGCCTGACTGACTGAACCACTGTGGTAGGCGACGGCCTATGATCCATGCTAATTGAACTAAGCAGACAGGCCTGAGCAGCTTGACCTGTAACTGAAGCCTGTAGTTAGGCCCAGAGGAATGAAAACCCCCCTGAATGACGACACCATAGAATTGAAACTTAACTCAGTTTAACTGAACATAGCTAAGCAGAAACGAAACTTGGAAAATAGAAGAAAAACAAGTTTAATTGGTACTGATAAGGTGTGCTATGCTTCTATGGAATTAATTAACTCTGCAGAGAGCAAGGTCACAGTGCCTCTGCTTCCCATATGTTTTAACAAGCTCAGCGACCTTGGAGGAGAGAAGTAACAAGTTGGAGACACTGACCATTGTAATTGGGACTAGAAGGGGGGCAACCAGGTGCTGGGCCCAGACCAGAGTCCCGATTGGGTAGCCATATCAGTACCGGGACCAATAGATGGGTGAGAGGGGTACTGGGACCAATGAAAAGTTTGCCTATGCTTAGAATGGACAAGAAAGCTATAAAAGTTGTTGTTTTACTAGAAGCCATTGCTCAGCCATGTTGAAATTGCTTATTGCTTGAGCCATGTGCACATTAAACTGGCTTGGATCCTTGAAAAGACTCCTGGATTTATTTATTGCATGCTTATCTGCTGCTACATTCTTGGTGCGTTGGCCGGGAAGTGCGAGTGGTGGATAGTGTTCAAGTGAATAAATCCACGTAATTCGCCTTGAGGTTTGGTCCAGTTGGAACCATGCCAATCCGACGCAGGGGAATCTCCCTGGGCCCACCGATCCTCTTGTATCGGAGGGAGTTCTGCCTGGCCTCGGCAGGCACTGAGTCCAGCTGGCCAACACTTCCGACCCGGGGGAGTCCAGGATCCAACTCAGAAGCTTGGGAACCAGATCTGGTAAGTATAGTTTTGAAAACCTGTCTAGACAGATGAGTTAGAACTGCAGTTTGCAAACTTTGGTAAGACTTAAGTCTTTGTTTGAAAATCCTTGCATGAGTATTCGCTAGGTACAGCTGTTATAGAGGATCATGATTCAGCCTGGTCAGAGCAGACAGGACTGGGTTTTTGGTATGTCTAGACAGAAATAGAAAGAGCAGTACTGCCAGTGGAACTTGGAATTTGTAATCTCGAGATATTGGGAATTGGTAAGAGAGCTCTCAAGGAAGGGCCGAGTAACCCCGCATGGGAATTCGCCGGGTGAAACCCTCATCCTTTTTGTAATTGGGAAAAAGACTAGTCAGAATAGATAGAAAGGAATGCATTCTAAGATACGTTGCTAGCATGATTGTGTGAATGAAGTGTGAATGAGAGGTCTGGCAGCACGGACCAAGCAGAGTGGACTCTGGACTAGCGCAGTTCCTAGTCGGGTGACTGCGTCTAGGTCGCGAAACGGATGAAGCGTTTGGTGTATTGTCCGTCCTGTGTATTTGATTTTTGCTATCTGTTGAAACTGCGAGTTTCCCTTTTGTTATATATGTGAGATTATTCTGTTGAGTAATTTGTGACAGTTCACTGATTAAGAAATTGTATTAATAGAGCAGAATGAAGACCCAAAACACCTACAGTCATTTTTAGAAATCAAAAAGCTGGTCTGACCCAGTTAGTTTTTCTACTGCAGTGTGAAAAACTGACAGGGGGCGTGTCTGAAGGAAAGAATGTCTAGTGTCGTCTTTCTAATCTTGTGCAGGCTTAAACCTCAATGCTGGTAGTTTGTGCTTATTTCAGGCAAATTGTACCTGTTTTATTTAATATGTTTTTGTTCCTTCTGCTGTGGTTATGTAATATATATCATTTATTTATCATTTAATAAGAATGTTTAGTCAGGATAGTGGGTCCCGATAGTTTTTGGGTTTAGCCTGAAAAGGATTAAGTTTGTATTAATCCCTTATGGGTTGCGGACCAAGTGAGAGGAATTTCTGTCGGCTGTATGTTCAAATTTTCAGTAAGCACTGAAACAGTTTAAATAGGAAATGATAAAGAACTGTTTTTGTTTTTCCTTTGATCTACAAAGTAATTAGATCACGACTTAACATTGATTTAAATTGTTTTTTTCTGGCATCTCTGTCCATGTGAATGAGAAGTCTCTTTTTATGAGCACAGTTCAATTGTTTCACTAGCTCTGTTTAACCAAAAGTTTTAAAAACAAAGTTTATCTTTTTATGAATGAGTATAAGTCATTTGAATGCATGCTTCCCCTCTGTGCTGGTTACTAATGAACAAATCAGTTAGCTTTTCTGTATTTAAAAAAAAAAGGGAAAGGTGTACTGTATTTTATGAAAAATATCCGGAATGTCTTTTAAATATTTGCTTCCTGAACTAAAAAAATAATTTCTTTTGCAGAGACATGCTGACAGATAGCTATAGTTCTCTCTATAAGAAGCATAATGGATGTATGTGCTCAATCTAAGTGTTTCCTGCCTGCCCTATGTTTACAGAAATAATAAGTGTCTTTTCAAGTATGATCAAGAATTTCAGTAAGGGATTTACTGAAGATTATGAAATGTCTCTGTCCCAATCAGGATTTTGCCCCAGAATTTCTAGATATCCTGTCTCGTCTCTCTCTCTCTCTCTGTAAGTAGTTCAGTTCAGAGTGCTTAAGGGGGGATGGAGCCCAGTCCCCCGTTGTTGTCAAACCCCCCCCCCCCCCCCCGGTGGGCGTGAACTAATGTGCCCACAGCAGAGAAGTGGATCCTTAAAAAAAAAAAAAAAATCAACCTCCTGGATAGAGCATTGCTAGGAGAAACAGAATCCAGGAGAGGGGGGGGGGGGACTACAGATTCCCAAGTAGTTTGCTAGCCACCTCTGCAACAGGGGAATGTCCACCCCCTCCGGACTAGAAGTGAAAGTCAGCTGACCAGACTTGTTTAGAACTGAAAAAAAAAACTGCATTATACACTGAGAAGTTTTAGGACTTGATTGAACTAATGAACGGAAATTGCAGAGAACTGGATGAATTTGCGGGCATAATGGTTAAATGAAAGTTAATCAGAGGGTGTGTGAATTGTGAAAATAAATGTAACAGAGAAAGTGAATGATATTTTAGTTGAATGATGTGAGGAGGTTATCCTAATCGAAGGAACAGAGGAAGTGAAAAACTGGGTGTGAGTGCGCCCATTATAGAAAAAGAAGGACATTAGAGAAGTGAATGCCCGTATCTTGACTCCACCCCAGGAGGGAGTACTTGATTGTAGAATCATAGACAGAATAAAACCAAGCACAGTGTTTCAGCACGAGAGTGGAGCAGCTATAGCGTGAGTGGCAGCCTGAGAGGGCTACAGCATGGATGAAGACTAGGCCAGACCGGACTCTCCAGTTTCCCTGGGTCCCCAGGAGTCAGTCTGAAAAATAGGGGACCAATATATGGACTTTTATGGGGGATACAGGAGCAGAATACTAAAGCCAGTAGCCCCTGTGTTTTTCTCGCAAAGCCTTTTCTGCAGAACCACATGTGTGAACTAGAAAAAAAAAATAATAATAATGTACCAGTTCCTGTATATGCCTGAATGCCCTATTCCATTTTTGGGCCGAGACCTGCTTGCAAAGCTTCAAGCACAGATATCCTTTGTTGAAGGGGAAAAAATGAAACTCAAAATCTGCTGGCCTGATGGTGTTAACTGTCCCCAAGAAGAAGAATGGCGGTTCTATTCACCTGCATCCAAAGCAACAAGCTGTACACTTACCAACCTCATAGCCCCACCTGGAGGATGGGCAGAAGATAATCTACCTGGCCTAGCGAAGAACATAGCCCCTGCCATTGTCACCCTCAAGCCAGTCAAGAAGCCTGGGACAGGTGATTACCGCCCAGTGCAGGATCTAAGAAAGAATGAATGATGCAGCTGAAACTATACAACCAGTGGTACCAAAATCCTTATATTCTCTTGGAACTGATCTCTGCTGAAGCTATACATTTCATCATTCTGGACTTAAAAAGATGCCTTTTTCTGTATACGCTTAGCCCAAGACCCCACTACAAGGAGGCGGGGCCAACTCATCTGGACAAGATTACCTCAAGAATTCAAGAACTCGCCTCACTCAGCAAAAGATTTGACAAGTTATCCAGAAACTCCAGAAAAAAAAAAAAAAGAAAAAATTCTACTTCAATATGTGGACAACTTGCTCATAACCACCAACTCAGAAAGTGAATGTCCACCAGCCACCAGTGAACTCTTGCACCTTTTTAATGAGGCTGGATACAAAGTCTCAAGAGCCAAAGCATAATTATGTCAAACAAGTTAAATACCTAGGATTCCAGTTGTCCAGCGGAATTCGACGCCTGGAACCCTTACCAGAACGCAAAGCAGCTGTATGCAGTATTCCTACTCCAATCACCAGGAGGCAAGTGAGAGCCTTCTTGGGTGCCACAGAGTATGTTGTATATGGATCCCCAATTTTGCGCTGCTAGAAGAAAAAAAACAAAACAAAAAACCATTGTATCAAGCTATCAAAGGAATGGAAAAGTCTCCAGAGGAATGGGGACTTGAACAGGATGCAGTCTTTTGATCTTTGAAAAAAAAAAAACACTCTGATGTTGTCACCAATTCTGGGTCTACCAGATGTCCAGAAAACCTTACAGTCTCTATGTTCATGAGTCGCAAGGAAATGTTCTAGGAGTGTTGACTCAATCTCTTGGACCTTGGCAACAACCAGTAGCCTATTTGTCAAACAATTGGATGTAGTTGCAAAAGGCTGGCCCCTTATTTGAGAGCTGTTGCAAGCTACAGCCCTCCTAGTGAGCAAAGCTGACAAGCTCACTTTGAGACAGAATCTTCAAGTTACTGTACCACACTCTGTTCTAACCAATATGAAATACAAAGGAAATTACTAGCTAACAAATCTATGAATGTTGAAATATTAGAGTATGTTGTGTGAAAACCCCAGATACAACTGAAGGGTCAGTCAAGCTTTCAATCCTGCTATGTTGTTATCAGTTGGTCTTGATCCCCTGATCATGACTGTTTAGAAATTATGGACACTGTATTCTCAAGCCACCTGGATTTGACTGATGTCCCTCTGGAGAACCCTGAACAGACTTTCTTTGTGGCTGAAGGCAGTTTCATCATCAATGGACATTGTTGTGCTAGATATGCAGTGGTGACCCCTGATTTGGTAGTTGAGTCCTCAGCCCTGGCCCCAGAAACTTCACCACAGAAAGCTGAACTGATAGTCCTCACTAGAGCACTAACAATAGGAAAAGAGCCCTGTCTAAATGTGTACCCAGATTTCAAGTATACCCTTACAACCTTGCATGCATATGGGGCCCTGTACAAAGAATGAGGGTGGATAACCTTAGGAAGCAAGTCCATTAAGTATAGCCCCAAGATATTGATATTAATAGATACATACTGCCTATAGATCTCAGAATTTAGGAAAAGTAGAATATATGAATAGAACCCTGAAATCTCAGTTGTCTAAACTTTGCCAAGAGGTTTACCTGAAGTGGCCCCAGGTTCTTCCCATAGCCCTTCTTAGGATATACTTAGCCCCTGCCAAGTCTTTAGGAGTTTCCCTTCTTGAGATTCTGTATGGGCAACCCCTGCCTATTGTATAGGAAATAAAAGGAGATATGAGACAGATAGGATCTGAAATTATTAGACATGAACTATTGGTTTTAAGTTCTGTTTTGCAGAAGTCTTCATACCTGAGTACAAAATCGATTACTCATCAATTTGCCTGCACCCCTGCATCCTTTCAAGCCTGGAGTCTCGGTGTGGATCAAAGAGTGGAGAAAGATACTGTTAGCCCTGCATTGGAGGGGACCCTATGTCGTCATCCTGTCAACAACTCCAACTGCAGTAAAAGTCGCAGAATTTGAACCTTGGACCCATCATAATCAAGTGAAGCCAGCAGCTGCTCTTGAACCTGATCACTGGACTACTGTACAGCATCCTGAGACTCCATTGCACCTCACCCTACGACAACAACCACGGACCTAAGACTTATTGGTCCCTCAGAAACTGCACTATTTCAAGACTGTTTGTTTATCTGAAGGTAAGCCTCGCATCTGAAAAACCTGCAATCATCAGAAAGAGACTGTGTTGTGTTAAGAAATTGAATCTTCTAAGAGACTGTGTTTAAATACTCTGAAAAGACTGTTTTGATCTCCTAAAGAGTGAACTGCTCTAAGGAAGCAATAATAGCCTAAGAGACTATGCTATGATATTTTAAGAAATTGAGACATCCCAGAGGACAGTGATACTTTGGAATCTACAGCCCTACTCCTGCCAAAACGCTGGTAGGTCTACGTACGGCAGAAGCTTGAGGATCTACAATCAACCCTACATCTGTTATCTGTTGTGGAAGTCGACAGTTCCACCAATTTTCCAGAGACTATGCCCATTATGAATTATTATTATTGCTTTATTTTGGCAGCAGCCTTGGAGTGCTTTGAAATGACTTTTGCCTTATCTCCCTGGGCAGCCTGTATAAGTACAACATGAACTGGACCGAAGGTCACTCAGACCTTGTTTTATCATTCTTCCTATACTTGCATTGGTATACTCTCCAATCCAAAAGTTGTTCTAGATCTTGACTTTCTACAAGGCTATGCTAGCCACCGTTGCAATTCCTCATACCACCACCAGAACTTGTTTCTTGAACTTACTGGAGCAATAGCATCTAGTCTCCACACTTCTGACTGTTTCTATTGTGGAGGAACTAAGATGGGAGATCAGTGGCCCTGGGAGACGCAAGAACTGAACTATTCTATCCTATACAATCAGACTGATTTACATAATACTACTAGTGAGTGGGTATTGGCCCACCCCATTGTTGACAGTTTGTGTTTTGTTCGGACTGGACCACAATCTACTACGAAGGATGGACAGCTGGTCTGTCTAAATCAGAAGCTTTACGACAGCACAACAAAGATGCAACTGAACCTTCTAATCCTTTAGTTCTTTTTCCCACTCTTGCCAAACTATGGACTTTGACTATCTGCCTGTTGCTCCCTTGTTTCTTGCCATTTTGCTTGCAAATGATAACTTCAGTTATTAATAACACTGTAGAGCGTAAGACAGCTACAGAGATATTAGCTATGTGAACTTACTACCCTATACCACAGAGTGATACCTTTACCTAGTATTATGTGATTTGATTCTCACACCTTATTAACATGCGGGTGAGAATAATCAAAGGGGGGAATGTGGTAGGCGACGGCCTATGATCCATGCTAATTGAACTAAGCAGACAGGCCTGAGCAGCTTGACCTGTAACTGAAGCCTGTAGTTAGGCCCAGAGGAATGAAAACCCCCCTGAATGACGACACCATAGAATTGAAACTTAACTCAGTTTAACTGAACATAGCTAAGCAGAAACGAAACTTGGAAAATAGAAGAAAAACAAGTTTAATTGGTACTGATAAGGTGTGCTATGCTTCTATGGAATTAATTAACTCTGCAGAGAGCAAGGTCACAGTGCCTCTGCTTCCCATATGTTTTAACAAGCTCAGCGACCTTGGAGGAGAGAAGTAACAAGTTGGAGACACTGACCATTGTAATTGGGACTAGAAGGGGGGCAACCAGGTGCTGGGCCCAGACCAGAGTCCCGATTGGGTAGCCATATCAGTACCGGGACCAATAGATGGGTGAGAGGGGTACTGGGACCAATGAAAAGTTTGCCTATGCTTAGAATGGACAAGAAAGCTATAAAAGTTGTTGTTTTACTAGAAGCCATTGCTCAGCCATGTTGAAATTGCTTATTGCTTGAGCCATGTGCACATTAAACTGGCTTGGATCCTTGAAAAGACTCCTGGATTTATTTATTGCATGCTTATCTGCTGCTACACCACGATTAACCAAAAGGGTCGGTGGGTTCCTCCCGTGCATACTCATGCAGGGGTACTAGGACCGCCCTGAGAGGTGATCAAGCTCTCTTTTACCAAATAATTCCCAAACTGACTGACTGAATACCAAAGAAAACTTCTACTCACCGGATCCGGTCAAAACCAAAGCCACACCAGCTCATGGATTGAATCCTGGACTCCCCTCGGGTTCGAAGGTGTTGGCCAGCTGGACCCGGTGATCCGCCAAGGCCAGGCGGAAATTTCACATCAGCCCCTGCGGGCTTAACAGAGACGCAAGGGAGACACTCTCCCTTCGCGCCTCTCACAGCCTGCACGGAGGGAGGGAGGGACCGACGGATTCAGCTTGCAGAGGGGGCCCCCGCGGGTCAGTCCATGCTGCCGCGGCAGCAGAGGGGGCCCCGCGGCGGCAGCCAGCAGGTTTTGTTTTTAATTTTATTTTTAAAAAAAAGCTAATTTGTTCTATTTTTGTGGGCTCTTGCCAGCTGTGGGCCCTACGCCATGGCGTACATGGCGTATAAGTAAATCCGGCCCTGCCACTAAGGACTAGGTCTAATATGGCTTCCCCTCTGGTCGGTTCATGAACCAGCTGCTCCAAGAAGCAGTCATTTATTTCATCTAGGAACTTTATCTCCCTAGCATGTCCTGCCGTGACATGCTAGGTACTCCAATCAGGGACTCTCTCTGGGCCTCTTTCTCTTTTCCCCCTTCTCAATTCAGCTGAACAAAAGGCATATTAAAAGTGTTAGTTACATTTTTTACTTCAAGGACATCTTTAGCCAAAGGAATGTGAAAGTATCTTAATGGGAAATGTTTTGTAGCAGAAAGTATTGAAAGACATTATGCAGACTCTGCAATAAGCAGCAATTCTGATTCTTAGCAGCACTACTAAAAAGTAGGGGGTTTAAAATCCAAGCCTAACTTACAGGATCTTACAGGCCCATCATATTTACAGGTCATAGCATACAGCTTATAGGCCATAGCCTATCTCAATGGTGGCGTTCTGGGGCGGAGCAAGGCTGAGATTGCTGATAACCGGGTAGTGGCGATATTGGAGCTTTTGGCTTGCCAAGTTCTAGCCACAGATGCTAACCGGGTAGTGGTCCAATATCTCTGCCATCTGGTTAGGCTCTGTGGGTGAATCCACTCAGCGCCAAACCTAGATATTCAATGTCGTCACCACGGGTTAGAGGTTAACAGGCAGGGCAAATGAATATCGGGCCTAAAGATCGTAATAAAGGATAGGCTCAGGAGTAATATGCGGAAATATTTCTTTATGGAAAGAGTGGTAGATGCATGGAATAGTCTCCCGGTGGAGGTGGTAGAGATCAGGACAGTATGTGAATTCAAAAAAGCATGGGACAAACACAGAGGATCTCTTAAGGAAAAGAGGGGACTGCTCTAAGTGGTTGATATTGTGGCAGGTGCAGGCCTGTGACCCACGGTGTCTGACATAGGCAGGCCAGCATGGCTAGCTTGACCTGTAAATGAGGCCTGTGGAGAGGCATATAGGATTGCACATCCCCCAATATGCTGCTATTGTAAGATAGAACTCAGTAGAAGTATTGAATTAGCTTAGGTAAGCAGAACTGCAGAACTGAGAAATGGAAAAATACAGAAAAGACATGTTTAAAAGTTACTGATAAGAAAAAGTACATCTGCAAAGAAATAATGAGGAGTGCTGACAGATGAGTTACAGAACCTCGCTCTTCTGTATGCACAAATTGGTTCTATAACCTTGAGAGTGTGAAAGTAACAAGTTGATGAACTGACCATTGTAATTGGGACTAGAAGGGGGGCAGGCAGGTGTCATGCCCACAGAAGGGACATAACTGGATAAACTTATCAGTACCGGGACCAATAGAAGAGGTACGGGAGGTACGGGAGGTTACCGGGACCAATGAAATGTTTTTCTATACCTAGAATGGAACAGAAGTCTATAAAAGTTGTTGTAATGCTTGAAAACTTTGCTCAGCCATTTTGAAATTGACTTGCTTGAGACTTGTGCACAAATAAATGATTTGGACCTTCTGAACAGACTCCTGGTATCATTGGTTTGTCTGCGCTTTGCTGCTACATATTCCTTGGTGCGTTGGCCGGGAAGTTGTGGAATCAAAGTGTATATAGGGCAATATACCACGACTTTCCGCCTCTATAGGCTTGGTCCTGCCGGGATCGCGCCCTTCCGACGAGGGCCGCTCCCTGGCGCCACCGGTCCCTTGTATCGGAGGGAGCTGGTCGGACCTCGGCGGGTGCCGGGCCCGGTTGGAGCCAACGCCTCGAACCCGAGTGAGGGGAGTCCGAGGTCCAACTCATGCGCCTGCTTGGGAAGTTTGAGGACCGGATCCGGTGAGTATAGTTTTGATTTTGGGTCTAGACAGAAATAGAAAGAGCAGTACTGCCATTGGAATTTGGAATTTGTAATCTCGAGATATTGGGAATTGGTAAGAGAGCATGATCAACTCTCAAGGAAGAGCCGAGTAACCCGGCATGGGAATTCGCTGGGGGAAACCCTCATCCTTTTTGTAATTGGGAAAAAGACTAGTCAGAACAGATAGAAACGAATGCATTCTGGGATACGTTGCTAGCATGATTGTGTGAACGAAGTGTGAATGAGAGGTCTGGCAGCACGGACCAAGTGAAGGCGGACCCCTGAGTAGCGCATTTCCTGACCGGGCGACCGCGTTCAGGTCGCGAAAAGGGGGAAGCGATTGTCGTCTTGTCTTGTTATTTGTATTCCCTATACGTTTCCAGGGCCGTGAGGACCCCTTACCCACGGTCCGCCCTCCTTTTCCCTTCTGTCTGTTGTTGCGCGCACACATCGAAATGGGAGGGGCGGGGTCAACTAGAAACACTCCATTAGAATGTATGATCGCACATTTTAAAGAGGGATATTCAGGAGATTATGGTATTAAAATGACAGCAGCCCGTTTGCAGATTTTGTGTACTAGGGAGTGGCCCGATCTAGACCCCATCTGGCCCCGAGAGGGAACGTTCACTGTAGAGATTATTCAGTCCATACACCGTAGAGTGCGGGTAGCGCACCCCGATCAATACCCCTATATAGATTCCTGGTTAAGTATTTGTGAAGATCCGCCCTCCTGGGCGCAGCGCTGTTATGAGGAACAGTGCAGAATAATGTTAGCTAAAACAGATTCTAGACAGAAAACGGAACAGCCTAGAATGAAAGAGCAGGATAAGAAAGCCAAGAAGAAGCCCATCTTGGTAGATCCTGATTCCCCAGAAATAGTCCTCAGGCAGCCCCGAACCCCAGGTCCAGTAAGAGTAGCCCGGCGTCCTGCCCCAGAACCCCAGAGACGGCCAGAGCCGAGGCGGGACCCAACCCCTGATCCCCCTCCTGGAGGAGAGAAAGAGGAAGAATTAGTGGAAAGAGAAGAGGAGGACATAAAAGACGAGTCAGAAGTGGAGATAGAAGAAGGAGAAAGAGAGAATTCCCCAAAGCAAAACCTGTTGAGAAAAAGAAAGTGACTCCTGCAAAGGCAACGACAATAACCCTTAGATCCCAAAAGACGCCTGTGACAGCCAAACTGTTTCCCTTACGGCAAGTCCCGGGAGTGCCCGTAAAGAATGATAATGATGAAGTGGTAGCGGGACCCCTAACTTATGTGTATATCCCTTTCTCTACAACTGATTTATTAAATTGGAGGTCGCATTATGCCTCCTATACTAGTAAGCCCCAGGAGCTGACAGAATTAGTAACTAGTATTATGGAAACTCACCAACCCACTTGGCCAGATTGCCGTCAGCTCCTGACCACCCTATTCACTACAGAAGAACGAGCGAGAATTAGAAAAGCAGCTATTGAATGGATGGCAGAAAACCCTGTAGCTCCGGCCCAGGGGCAGAATATAATAGACCGCAGGGAAGCAGCTCAGAGAGAATTCCCGAATGAAGACCCCCAATGGGATCCAAATACAGATGAAGGATCCACAGCCCTAGCCCGTTTTCGCCAAGGCTTTTTACAAGGCCTGAAAAGGGGGGGCCAGAAAGCTATGAACCTTTCCAAAGTTGCAGGAGTTATCCAAGGGATAGATGAGAGCCCAGCTGATTTTTACGAAAGATTAACTGAAGCATACAGAATGTATACTCCCTATGATCCCGAGGCACCAGGAAGTTTATGTATGGTGAATTCTGCTTTTGTAAACCAGTCTCAACCAGACATTAGACGTAAATTACAGAAATTAGAAGGGTTTGCGGGCATGAATGCAACACAGTTATTGGAAGTCGCTCATAAAGTGTATGTGAATCGTGATACTGAAAGACAGAGAGAATGTGATAGAAAGATGAAGAAGAAAGCTGATTTTTTGGCTGCGGCCATAGTTGAAAAGAAAAGGGGAGGTGTCCCTAGTCGAAGGAGCAGAGGAAGAGGGCGGGGTCAAGGCGGAGGCCGGACCCAGAGACTAGGCGTGAACCAATGCGCCTATTGCAGAGAGGAAGGACATTGGAGAGATACGTGCCCGCAACTCGAAGACGCCCAGCAAGATGACGACAACGATCATCAGTGGCGAGAAGAAAGACGAGGCCGTCCCCGAGGCCGAGGAGGAGCCAATCGAGAACAATACCAGCGAGAGAGAGGAGGAGCCATTCAAGCATTGGCCACACCAGCCCATGATGAGGATGACGTGGATTAGGACAGACCGGGCTCCAAGTTTGCTTTAGGTCTCCAGGAGCCTATGGTCGGAATACAAATAGGAGACCAAATTATGAACTTTATGGTTGATACTGGAGCAGAGCATTCAGTAATAGACAAAAAGATAGCCCCATTCACTACAAAAGCAGTCACCATTATAGGAGCAACTGGTGCCAAAGCCACAAAGTCTTTTCTTCAAAACCGAATATGCAGTCTAGGAGGACAGCAAGTAACTCATCAATTCCTTTACATGCCCGAATGTCCAGTACCACTACTGGGACGAGACATGCTAGCCAAGCTTCAAGCACAAATATCTTTCTCTGAGCAAGGAGAAATGCAAATGACAGTAAATTCCCAAGCCAAACCAGCAGGAGTAATGCTGCTGACAGTGCCCCGAGAAGAAGAATGGAGGTATTACGTTGATGATTCCATCCAAGATACCTATTTTGAACAAACTTTAAAGAACATCGATGCACCACCTGGAGTATGGGCAGAAGGCAGTCCCCCAGGCCTAGCCAAGCATATAGCTCCAGTGATTGTAACCCTCAAGCCTAGTGCTACACCAGTGCACGTCAAACAGTACCCTCTCCCAAGAGCCGCAATTGAAGGCATCCATCGCCACCTACAAAGATTGCTCGAGTATGGCCTACTAAAAGTATGTCAATCCCCATGGAACACCCCACTTTTGCCAGTAAAGAAACCTGGGACAGATGATTATCGCCCAGTGCAAGATTTGAGAAGAGTGAATGATGCAGCTGAAACCATACATCCAGTTGTACCCAATCCTTACACTCTTCTAGGACTGATACCTGCTGAAGCTACCCATTTCACTGTACTGGATTTGAAAGATGCATTCTTTTGCATAAGATTAGCCCCTGTAAGCCAAATATTGTTTGCATTCGAATGGCAGGACCCCATCTCTGGAAGAGGGGACCAACTTACCTGGACAAGATTACCCCAAGGATTCAAGAATTCACCTACCATCTTTAGTGCTGCACTAAATCAAGACCTTTCAAGCTATCCAGTAGCCCCGGGGAAGAGAGTGCTTCTTCAATACGTGGATGATCTGTTGATAGCTGCCGTATCAGAAAGTGAATGTATACTAGCCACCAAAGACCTCTTGCAGTTACTAGATGAAGCTGGATACAAAGTTTCCAGAGCCAAAGCACAGCTATGCCAAAAAGAAGTGAAATACTTGGGTTTTCGTATTACCCAAGGAAGCAGAAGATTAGGCAGAGAAAGAAAAGAAGCAGTATGCAGAATTCCAACTCCAACAACCAGAAAGCAGGTCAGAGCCTTTCTGGGAGCGGCAGGATATTGCCGAATCTGGATACCCAACTTTGCCCAAATTGCCAAACCACTGTATGAAGCTACAAAAGGAGAAGAAAAGTCACCACTGGAGTGGGGACTTGAGCAGGACACAGCCTTCCAGAAGTTAAAAGAAGAATTGATGTCATCACCAGCACTTGGACTACCAGATGTCCACAAACCTTTCCACTTGTTTGTACATGAAGCACAGGGAAATGCCCTAGGCATGTTGACTCAGAAATTAGGAAATTGGGAGCGACCTGTAGCCTACCTATCGAAACAATTGGACCCTGTGGCCAAAGGATGGCCACCTTGCTTGAGAGCAGTTGCAGCTACAGCACTACTAGTGAGCGAAGCAGACAAGCTCACATTAGGACAGAACATACGAGTCACTGTGCCACATGCAGTCCTTGCCCTTATGGAACAAAAAGCAAATTATTGGCTCACCAATTCCCGAATGTTGAAGTACCAGAGCATGTTATGTGAAAACCCACAGATACAACTTGAAGTGAGCCATGCCTTGAACCCAGCTACCTTGATACCCATCAGTGAAGAACTCCCAGAACATGACTGTATCGAAGTCATGGAAACTGTGTTCTCCAGTCGACCTGACTTAACAGATGTGCCCATAGACAATCCCGACCAGATCTATTATGTTGATGGGAGCAGTCTCATCCTCGATGGACGACGCTGTGCCGGATATGCAGTCGTCACTCAACATGAAGTAGTTGAATCATCAGCTCTAGCCTCAGGCACATCAGCCCAGAAAGCCGAATTGATAGCACTCACCAGAGCATTGCTATTAGGAGAAAAACTTGTGCTAAATGTATATACAGATTCCAAATATGCCTTCACCACCTTACATGCCCATGGAGCTCTCTATAAAGAAAGAGGACTCATCACATCCGGAGGAAAATCAGTCAAATATGGTCCCGAGATATTGATGTTACTTGATGCAGTCTGGGCCCCAACACGTGTAGCTGTCATGCATTGCAGAGGACATCAAGCAGGAAAAGGAGAAGTTGCCCGAGGAAATAGATTTGCAGATGCCTCAGCACGACAAGCAGCTATGACAGGACAAATTGCCCCACAAGCTATGCCAATGCAAGCAGCATTGTTTCCAGTACCCTTGAATCTATGGACCCCACGATATACCACCAAAGAATTGGATTACTATTGTGACAGAGAAAATGGAGTACTGAAAGATGGATGGATTGAGCTGCCACCAGAAGAGGGCAGTCAACCTCCAGGACGAATAGTAATTCCTGAACTGTTAGGACCATCCTTTGTCAAAGCTTTCCACGAAGCCACCCACTATGGGGAGAGTGCTATGGAGAAAGCACTCAGACCACATTTCTACATCCCTCTGATGACAACCATATCAGCCTCAGTAGCACGTCAATGTGTAACTTGTGCCAAAAATAATGCCAAACAAGGCCTTATTACAGCACCCCGAGTTCAGTCAGGAGGTGTCACCCCCATGCACAACCTCCAAGTTGATTTTACCGAAATGCCAAAAGCCAATGGATACCATTATCTACTAGTATTAGTTTGTACTTTCTCTGGGTGGGTAGAAGCATTCCCAACCAGAACTGAGAAAGCCCGAGAAGTTACCAAAGTCTTAATGAGAGAGATTGTCCCCAGATTTGGAATCCCAGCAGTAATAGGTTACCCAGATTTGGAATCCCAGCAGTAATAGGGTCAGACAATGGACCCTCATTTGTCTCCCAAGTTACTCAGCAGTTAGCCAAAGCTTTGCAGATACAGTGGAAACTCCACACTGCATACAGACCCCAGAGTTCAGGGAAAGTTGAGCGAATGAATCGTACCTTGAAAGCCCAAATGTCCAAGCTTTGTCAGGAGACACACTTGAAATGGCCCCAAGTGCTCCCCATAGCTTTACTCAGAATACGCTCAGCCCCTGTAAAGTCAACAGGATTTTCCCCTTTTGAAGTCTTGTATGGTAAACCCCCACCAATAGTGCAGGGAGTCAAAGGAAGTTTAGCCCAGATTGGTTCAGAAGTAACCAGACAAGAACTCCTAGCTCTTAGTTTTGTTCTGCAGACTCTCCATACGTGGATCCAAGACCAGTTGCCTATCAACTTGACGGAACCCTTGCATCCCTACCAACCTGGAACTTCGGTGTGGATCAAAGATTGGAAGAAGATACCGTTGGAACCCCATTGGAAGGGACCGTACACCGTCATCCTGTCTACCCCAACTGCAGTAAAGGTAGCCGAGATCGACGCCTGGATCCACCACAGCAGAGTCAAGCCCGCTGCCGATTCTGAACCAGAGCAGTGGACAGCAGAACAGCACCCTGATGTACCCTTGCGAGTTACTTTGAGACGGCAACCAGCAGCATAGACACTTCATCACAAGTGCTTTGCAGTAGCCAAGTCTTTCGAAGAGGATTGCTGTTTTCCATGCAGCAACAGTTTTGTTTCAATGAACCCAATTTGTGTGTGATTTGACACACTACTTTGAGACTACATTGACTAAGCCAGACTTCACAAACCAACTGAATTGCTAAGTTGGTTAATGTGTACTGGACATCTTGAGGATCTTCAATCAACACTCAGCACCCGTTAAATTGCTTCATTAGCAAACGGGACGAAGAATAAAAGACCGTCGTGATCAAGATCAGCAAGCTGAGGATTCAGAAGAACTCCAATCAACATCAACATGTATCTTTGTTTTTGCTTTGCCTTGGTTGCCTTCTTTGGAGGTTTTGAATTGACTTATGCTTTACCTCCATGCACTGCTTGCATTACTTCTACTAGAACTGGACTGAAAGTAACTCAGACTTTGCTTTACCATTCTTACTATACCTGCAAGGGAACAATAACTCGGTGTATTTATAACACCACTGAAATAAATGTTTGCACTCATGGCAAAATCAAAGCATGCTATAATCCGCATCAGAATCCATCCTATTACACGTTGGAAATAAGATGGAAGGATGCAGATGGGCCTATATTAGCTGCTACACCACCACTAAAGGACATTACTAAACCTGCTGTTTTGAATTTTGATGCATGTAATGCCATTAATAGAGATAGCCAGTCCACCTGTGGTACATGGGAGAAAGCGTATCGAAATGACCATAAGTATATGTGTCCAGAAGGTGCCACAAATTGGTGGAAGTGTACAGGTAAAACGGGATCAGGCTATAATACTGCTACAGCAGCAGATTACTATTGCCCGTATTGGGGATGTGTTTTCTATGCTACCTGGAACACTGGTATAACTGATGAGAAAATAGATAAGCGGATGGCTACTCTAACCAAGCCAACCACAAATGATAAATGTCAGAAAGATGCTTGCAACCCCTTACACTTGCGTGTACATAATCCCCATGCATGGAAACAAGGATACAAGTTTGGTTTACGCATTGCTGGAGGAGCAATAGATCCAGGGACCATTGTGTATATCAGATTGAATACCCAAGCCCACAAGTCATCTAAATATCATATTCATAATACCTTTTATGAAGCTATGCATGTAAATAAGTTTGAGATCCCTCACCCTTCACAGAATTTGTTTCTAGAATTAGCCAGAGCAGTAGTATCTAGTCTTAAGATCACAGATTGTTATTTCTGTGGCGGAACCCAAATGGGAGACCAATGGCCCTGGGAAGCCCAAGAATTGAATTATTCCATGATTTACAATCAGACTGAATTACACAAGACTACCAGTGAATGGGTGTTAGCGCACTCAATCGTTGGACGTCTTTGCTATGCCAGAACTGGACCCCAGTTCACCCAAAAGGTAGGACAGCTGGTCTGTCTTAGCCAGAAGTACTATAATGCCACGACCAAAAAGACAGCATGGTGGTCAGGAATCAGACATCCTGAACCTCCTAACCCATTAGCTAGATTTCCTGAACTTGCAGGCCTATGGACTAACCTTGCCAAAGTCCAAGCCTGGCAAGCCCCACCTGGCCTATATTGGATCTGTGGAAACCGAGCATATGCCCAACTCCCACCACACTGGGGAGGAGCATGTGTCTTAGGAACCATCAGACCTTCTTTCTTCCTGTTAAACACTGAACATGGAGAACAATTAGGATACCCTGTATACACTACCCACAGACACAAAAGAGCATCGAGACAGAAAAGAGAAGCCTTACAGATAGGGAAATGGGAAAAGTGGCAGGGTGATGATTGGCCACCAGAAAGAATTATTGAGTATTATGGACCTGCCACTTGGAATGATGATGGTATGTATGGTTATCGTACCCCAATTTATATGATTAATCGTATTATTCGCTTACAAGCAGTAGTTGAAATAATAACCAATGAAACTAGTCATGCTCTTACGCTCTTAGCTAGGCAAAGTACTCAGATGCGCACTGCTATATACCAGAATCGCTTAGCACTTGATTATTTGTTGGCAGCTGAAGGAGGAGTATGTGGTAAGTTGAATTTAACTAATTGCTGTTTGAAAATAGATGATAAAGGTCAAGTAGTTGAAGAAATTGCTAAAGATATGCAAAGACATGCTTATGTGCCAGTACAGACTTGGCACGCATTGAAATTTCCTAACTGGTTTGCTAACCTTTTCTCTTGGCTGGGGGGATTTAAGACTTTCATTGTTTTAGTACTAATCCTTGTTGCTGTTATCCTCTTATTACCATGTTTAATCCCATGTTATATGCGTTCCATTCATAGTGCTATTGAAAGTACAGTAGAGCGGAAGACCGCAACTAAAATAATGGCTTTATATAAAGCTAGTCCTAGTAGAAATCCGTCAATGATGTGATTCTTCTAAAAAGGTGATTTAATTCTCACACCTTATTGAGTAATAGGGTGAGATTAATCAAAGGGGGGAATGTGGCAGGTGCAGGCCTGTGACCCACGGTGTCTGACATAGGCAGGCCAGCATGGCTAGCTTGACCTGTAAATGAGGCCTGTGGAGAGGCATATAGGATTGCACATCCCCCAATATGCTGCTATTGTAAGATAGAACTCAGTAGAAGTATTGAATTAGCTTAGGTAAGCAGAACTGCAGAACTGAGAAATGGAAAAATACAGAAAAGACATGTTTAAAAGTTACTGATAAGAAAAAGTACATCTGCAAAGAAATAATGAGGAGTGCTGACAGATGAGTTACAGAACCTCGCTCTTCTGTATGCACAAATTGGTTCTATAACCTTGAGAGTGTGAAAGTAACAAGTTGATGAACTGACCATTGTAATTGGGACTAGAAGGGGGGCAGGCAGGTGTCATGCCCACAGAAGGGACATAACTGGATAAACTTATCAGTACCGGGACCAATAGAAGAGGTACGGGAGGTACGGGAGGTTACCGGGACCAATGAAATGTTTTTCTATACCTAGAATGGAACAGAAGTCTATAAAAGTTGTTGTAATGCTTGAAAACTTTGCTCAGCCATTTTGAAATTGACTTGCTTGAGACTTGTGCACAAATAAATGATTTGGACCTTCTGAACAGACTCCTGGTATCATTGGTTTGTCTGCGCTTTGCTGCTACAATATGGAAGGGCAGACTAGACAGGCCATGTGGTCTTTTTCTGCCATCATATTTCTATGTTTCTAATGCTGCTAGTCCGATAGCACACCAGGATTTATTTATTTATTTATTTATTAACATTTTTTATATACCGCACTATTCGTTATCAGCGCGGTTTACATGGAACAAAGGACCTCAGACAACATACAAATATCTGGGTTTTACAGTTAACAGGAAAATCAACTTGGATAACAGGATTAACTATGTACAAGACAACTATTTACATCAAAGAATCAGGGTATGAGAAGTTTCATGTAAATCTGTTGAACTAGATTGATGTGCTGATGAGTCAGAAGGTTTACGTGTTTGGCAAGTGGTTATTTGTGTTCGAATGTGATTGTGCTTCTTCGTTCTCTGGGAAGTATTTAAGGAAAAGGTGATGTTTCAGGGCCTTCCTGAAGTGGTTGAGATCAGGGATGGCCCTAATGTGTGATGGAAGGGTGTTCCAAAGTTTTGGGGCACATAGACTGAAGGCTCTGCTCGATGTTGTGGAGGTGTATTTTATGACTTCCTTTGGAACGATTAGCATATTTAGTTCCGTGGTTCTTCTTAGTCTGTTAGTTATGATTGGTTGTATCATCTCCGATAACGAGGTGGGGGCGAGACCTTTGTACGCTTTAAAGGCCAGGAGAAGTGTCTTGAAAGGATAGGGTGGTCAGAAATCTCGGACAGCCCTAAATTGCCCTACCTGGAACTCCTAGGCCTGCTTCAATGTGTGCAGAACCAGTCCATGAAAAATAAAGACTAAAGGGCAGAAATTTATAGAGGACTTTATGTCTTCTCTAAAGCAAATTTGCTCCTCTCTGTTCTATCCTATGTTTCTTCAGTTACTTTGAACAGAATTTATCTTTTCAAGTAGCTGGAGGGATAAATAACTGCTGTAGAGTTATACTGTGGGTCACTTCAGGCAAAAGGAAAGCTATTTATACAGTGGTTTTGGAGCTGGACCAGTTTGGATTTCTGGATTGAGTCTGCCCTCTACTGGAATAATTTGGCAGCATGTGTACAAATGGTTATTTTTATTTTATTTGTTTGTTTATAAAAGCTTATATCACTTTTCTGAGAAAAATCAATCAAAGTGGTGTACAAACATAAAAATTTAAAAAACATTCCACTCATAAATCCCATGTCAAAAGTCTGAATCCTAAAACAAATAACTCTTGGGATCCCACAGGCACAAAAGAGAACCAAAGTACCATATGATATTACTTTGTTTTTAAGGCCCAAACTGATATCACAGTCAGTAAGTTGTTTCAAAAAAAGCAGCGCTGATAGGGGAAAAAATAGTTCACTTTCAAACTAAAACATACAAAATGATTTGGTTCCCTTATTTGTGCTCTGCTCATTTTTGTACTCCTCTGATTTCAGTGTTCCAGGGTTCTGAAGTTTCCACCTGCTTAGCCAAACCTATGTCTGGAAATCTATCCTTAACACCAGCCGTTGCAGTCATACTGATACTTACAGAGGCCGCTGCTCTTAAGGTGCAGCAGTGAAGTTCACACTACCAGAATGTGCTTTCCACTTTAGCAGCAGTTTACTCTTGACTTTCCCTTGCTAGTATCACTCCGGTAGCAGGCAGAAATATTAGCACAGGAAAACCATCATGAAACCACTGCGCTAAAGGGTAGCACAGTGGACCTGCAAAACATATGCAAATCCCATGAATAAAAACCTGATGGAAAAAAATCTAGCGCAATCATTTACTGTTCTTGTAGCACTGAGGTCTTCCAGGACTGGCATGAAGATGCAGCTCAGGAGCAAAGAGTGACGGGTGAAGTGCAGCACTTCATCTAGGATCATCCAAGATCCCCGGTGGCCCACGTGGGCCCCAGCCCCCGGAATCTGTACTCCTTTCCAAGTGGACCCCTCTTCTATAACCCCCCACCCCATGCATCTCCAAAAGTTGGGAGGCAGGCGTGACGCACACTTGCTCCTGCCTCCAGCAGCACCATCTTGCAAAATGGCAGCAACTGAACCCTAGCAGAGTGTCAGGATGCACTACTAGTGGTCAGCCTACCATATAAGGCAATACATCCCTCACATTGGCTTTATTTGGTAAACTGACCCCCAACGGTATATTGGGACACACCACTAGGTGTCAGGTGCCACCATTTTGCAAGATAGTGATCCCAGAGGGAAGAGCAAGTGGACATCATTCCTGCTCCCCAACCTTTGGAGGTGCATGAGGGGGTTGGAAGTCCAGACTCAAGGCTCTCTGGTTAAGGAGCTCCCTAACTGAGATGTCCAGGCCAGGGGTGCCCTGGACCAGATAGTCCCAGGGTGATGGATTGAGAGTGTTGGGGTGTCATGAACAGAGATGCTTCTGGTGTTTATCATATCTACTGTACCTGAATGAGCTAAATATAAATACTAATAATCATAACCATGGGAATAAGAACATAAGAAATGCCATACTGGGTCAGACCAAGGTCCATCAAGCCCAGTATCCTGTTTCTAACCATGGCCAATCCAAGTCACAAGTACCTAGCAGGTTCCCAAAAAGACACACAGGTTCCTCGTTGCTTTTAAACCTCTCCTCATAGGGGTATCCTTCCATCTCCTTTATCATTTTGGTGGCTTCTCTCTGTACCTTTTCTAATTCCGCTATATCCTTTTAAAGATATGGTGACCAGAATTGCACACAATTTTCAAGGTGCAGATGATTCCTAGCATTCTAGTTGCTTTCTTGGCTGCCGCTGCACATTGGGTAAAGGGTTTCAACATGTTATCCATGATGATGCCTAAATCTTTTTCCTGGGTGGTGGTTCCTAATGTGGAACCTTGCATCGTGTAGCCAGAGTTTGGGTTGGCATCTGACAGCTCTGTCATATGGCATTGGATTTGGCTCCAATGCTGGGCAACGGATACATCTTCCAAGCCTGGTTGACCCAACTGGCCTTTAAAGGGAAGCTTTGGGGCCGGTTTAGAGAAGCTGGTGAAGGACCTGAGTGAAAACAAAATCTTACTGCCTTCTGAAGGACAGATCCAGAGGCCTGTGAAGTGGGCAGGAGTCCCTTTTCCATCAGCCTCCGTCTGCTCCTCACAAACACACTGTTGGACTCCTAGGGGTATCAGGACTCCCATCGCTATTGGCTTGGAAAACCTTTTTTCCCCCTCTGCTTCTGGATTCAGGCTCGTGCTCAGCCCTTTCAAGGAGCTCATGGGCCATGGGACTCAGCCACCTCCAGAGGAGGTCCCTCTTGGGCTTTGCAGTGAAGGTATGGGGCCAATTCCCTGGTTCCTCCAGCTGGAGGCAGGATGTGCCTTTTCTTTCAGGAATAGGCTGGCGTCACCAAGGATCGCTGGGTGCAAGACATCATTCCTTATAGTTATATATAGTTACCCCTGCTACCTCCAGGTTATCTCGTCCATGTTCAATGTAAAAACTCAATTGTCATGTGACATTGCAGTATGTTTTTTGTTCAATTGTAAACCGCACTGATTTTAATAGCGCGGTATATAAGAGAAGTAAATAAATAAATAAATAAATAAATAAATAAATATCCTGAAATGCAAAGGACCAAGCCCGGACACTTTCATCATCTTCCCCTGTGGCTCTGCAAACAAAAGGGCAGCTGTGCAAATCACCTTGGACCAGTTGCTGCTCCTGAAGGCCGTGGTGCCCATTTCCCTAGATGATCGAGGCAAGGGCTGATATTTCATCTCTTTCATGGTGCCAAAAAAGGATGGATCATTCCGGCCCATTCTGGATGACAAGCACTTGCACATCCTGCGTTTCCAGATGAAAACATTGCGATCCATGATTCAAGCAGTGTGCCGAGGGGTGTTCCTTGCATCTCTGGATTTGGCTGAAGTGTATTTTCATCTCCCAGACCAGGAAGATCAGCAACAGTATCTGCATTTTGCTGTACTTGACTCTCACTTATAGTTCACCACCCTCCCATTTGGACTCTCCACTGCCCCAAGGACGTTCTCCAAGGTCATGGTGGTGATGGCTGCAGTATTACAGTGCCAAGGGATTTGTGTGAACCTATATCTGGATCACTGGCTCATCCAAGCCCATTCTCCATTGGAGGCATGTAAGGTAATGACTTGAGTGCTGTCCTTTTTGGAAAGCCTTGGCTGGGTGATCAATCGGGGGAAGAGACAGTTGATGCCTTCCCAGTTTTATGTCTCTGGAGTTCCTGGGAGCACTATTTGATACTCGAGTGGGCAGAGTCTTTCTGCCAGAGGAGAAAGTCAAAAGGTTGTTGGATTGTCTGATGCTGTTCTGTTCACAACAAGCTCCCAGAGTCTGGGATTATCCTCAGCTCCTCAGATTAATGGCGTTGACGATCAAGATGTGCTGTGGGAGCATGCACATATGCGGCTGCTCCAGTGGTTCTTGCTGACTCAGTGATCACTGAGTTTTCAGAAGTTCGAGCTCAGGCTCCCACTCCTGCTGATGGTGAGGTCAACCTGCAGTGGTGGCAGCAACCCAGTCATCTAAGGAAGGGCTGCCGCTGGACAATATCTTGTGGATCCTTCTCTCGAGCTGAGGAGCCCACTGCCGAGACCAAATGGCCCAGGAAGGCAGTGCAGTCCATCAATCGCCTCGAGACAAGGGCCATCAGGTTGCTTCTGTGTTTCCAGCCCCTGGTCAAGGACCAGGCATTTTGAGTGTTTTTGGACAATGCCATGGCAATAGCTTCTGTCAATTGGCAAGGTTGCATGATGCGTGCTGGGGTAGCCCTGGAGATGGCTCTCCTGTTTGCCTGGGTGGAGAACAATCTCCAAGCTCTGTTGGCTCAACACAAAGCTAGGGTGTGCAACAACTACTTCAGGAAAGTGATTTCAGATCCATACTCCAAGCCATCATTACACCACACCTTGACTATGGAAACATCATTTACCAAGGCCTCCCAAAGAATGCTCTAGTCCCCCTACAGCTAGTTCAAAATACTGCTGCCAGAATCCTTACTTCCAGTACAACCCGGCAGTATATAACATCAATCCTAAGAAGTCTACATTAGCTCCCAATATCACAGCAAATAAAATACAAATCCATCACCACCACCTTCAAAATCCTGCACAATTTCTCTGCGCCCTGCCTCACAGAACTAATCAGCTCAACACACACAAGAAGACCAAGAAGATCTAACAATCAGAACCTACTGAATATTCATCCACTCAAGACCAAAGCAACACAACAAACCAGTAACAGAGCATTCTCCCAAGACACTCCATCAATATGGAATTCACTATCAGAAACAATAAGAGCAGCAAAATCCAGATCTAAAGAAGTCAATCAAAACACAACTCTTCATTGAATACTATGGACCCAATGACATTACTTAATCTCAATTAACACATCCTATTCCTCCTGACTGTTTAGATCACCTTTGCACGTCATCCCCCCCCCCCCGCCCCCTCCCCCCTCCCCCCCCCCAGTAAATGATATCTGCTTCTCTATGGTCATAGTTTATATCTTTCCTTCATTCAACCCCATATTTATCTCCAAGTTGGCTTCCCTTGTTTAATGTAAAAATGATTCTTATGTAATTGTTATGTGTGTTCATTGTAAACCGCTTTGGACAAGGGCGGTATAGAAAATTTGTTAAATAAATAAATATGTGGAAGTAAACTATTTCAGCGGGCACTCTCTGGATCCAGGAGAGTGCGAGTCAAGTCAGGAGACATTTCAGTTGATTCTTTGCCTCTGGGGTCACCCCAAGATGGATCTGATGGTGAGCCGCTTCAATGACAAAGTGTGCCGCTTCTTCAGTCTCCGCACGGAGATGGGTCCGAGGGCTTTGATGCCATGGTTCAGCCTTAGCCAAGTCAATGCCTGCTGTATGTATTTAATACATGACTCCTAGTGGGGAATGTGATGCAGTGTGTAGAGCGCCACCCAGGAAGGATTGTTCTGGTGGCACCAGATTGGCCGAGGAGAACATGGTTCAGAGATCTGATGTGACGCTAGCAAGTGCCACCTCTTTATTTGCCTCTTTCTCGGGGCCTATTGCGTTAGGGGCCAATCATCCTGGAAGTCCTGGCTCCCTTCTTGCTTATGTCTTGGCTCTTGAAAGGAGATGGCTAGTGCATAACAGCTACTCTCCTGCGGTGGTTTCCACTCTGCTCAGGGCCCAGAGGAGGTCTACCAACCTGGCATACATGTGAGTTTGGTGTCTCTTTGAGAGATGATGCAGCGCACAGCAGCTGGTTCCTGAGGTGGCCAAGGTGTCATCTCTGTTGGCCTTTCTGCAGGAAGATCTAGGTACGGGACTTTCTCTTAGCTCTCTGAAAGTTCAGATGGCAGTTTTGGCCTGTTTCAGAGGTCTGGTGGCTGGTACGTTGCTAGCCTTGTATCCAAATTTTGCACACTTTCTTCAGGAGGTTTGGCGCCTACGTCCTTCCCTCCAGAACCCTGATGTCACAGCCCTTTGTGCCATTGAAGCATGATACTCTGAAGGATTTGAAGCACAAGATGGCCTTCTTAGTCGCAATTTGTTCCACAAGGCGGATTACCGAGCTGCAGGCTCTGTCTTGCTGAGATCCTTATCTGTCTTTTTCAGAGGAGGCCGTTTCCTTCTGGTTTGTGCCTTCCTTCTTTCTTAAGGTGATCCTCCCTTTCAGATGAACCAGTAGTTTACCTGCCCTCCTTCTCTAAGGAGCAGTGTTGGGGGAAGGATAAGGATCTTCGCCTTATGGATGTCCAGAGAGTGCTTCTCCGGTACTTGGAGGTTACGAGTCGTTTCATAAATCGGATCAACTGTTTGTGTTATCTGCTGGCCCACGCAAGGATGATGCGGCGGTGAAGTCTACTTTGGATTAAGGAGGCCATTGCCTTGGCATATCTCTTGTGGAACTGACTGGTTCCAGAGGGTTTGTGCGCCCATTGTACCCAAGCGCAAGCATTCTCGTGGACGGAACAAAACTCGGTAGCTCCAGCACACATTTGTCGGGTGCCAATGTGGGCATCACTTTCCACTTTTATCAAGCACTACCACTTGGATGTCTATTCATGGACATATACAGCCTTTGGCTCCGAGGTTTTGCGTCCCCCCCCCCCCCCTCGGTCTGGATTTGTCTAGCAGGACGATATGGAAGGTGACATTTTACTTACCAGATAATATCCTTTCCTTGAGTCCTGCTAGACCAGTCCAGGGTCTGTCCCTGGAACTGTGCTCTGTTCTTCTCTGACAGTATCTTTGAATCTGCTATGTTGTATATGCTTGGCTCTGCAGGTCGATATTCTACTGACGGTCTTCTGATTATGCTTTCCTGTACATAGTTCTCTTCTGTTTGGTCTCTCATTGTTGCCCACATTTATTTTATTTATTTATTTTATTTTTATTTAATAAACATTTTTTATTTCATAAACATTGAGGTTGTGTGAAGTTTGCCATGTTCTCCCATATGCTTTGGAACAGATATTGGAGAGCATCTGGTGGCTGAGGTGAATAGAGGCATGAGAGTGATGTCATTGAGACCTGGGGCGCTTCATTGGTTCTTTTCCTCCACCAGTCTGCTGATAGGAAAACACAATACACTTGTCTAGACTGGTTGAACAGGACTCAAGGAAAAGACATTATCTGGTAAGTAAAATGTCACCTTGCACTAACTAAATCCACAATATACTATAATAAAATATAGAGTATAAACCCCCCTCCCTGCCTCTCATTCCCCTTTCTCATCTCTCCCCACACCCATCTCCCCTCTCCTGCTTATCTCTTCCCCACCTTCTTCCATCCCTTCATCACCATCTGAACCCCTCTCTCACCATATTACTCTGCGTTTTAACCTGCTTAGCAGTCTTCTTTGCCCACCTCTTAGGATGTCGCCTAATCCCTCCTGTGGTCTGTGTAAACTGATTCACCCATTACAGCAGCTGCCTTTCTCTCCTTCTGGGTCACAGGGCTGAGAAGCTCATTTTGGCCTGGGGATCTGCACAGCTAAGCCACTTCCTGACTAAAGTGACCATGAGGGGATGGGGTTTTGGCATATGTTGTTTTATTAACGGCATGCATGCTTCAGACATGCCAAGTCTCTTGTATTGCTTCGGAGGCTCTTCAACAGAAGAGTGCAAAACTCCTGCCCAATGCCTGAAATGTATTGAAAGAATTGAAACAAATCTCAATAAACTGGGAAGATATATTACAGCTATTTGATAAACAGAAGAGTAGCAAATCAAGAAAACCAGACGGTATACATCCCAGGGTGCTGAAAGAACTGAAATATGAGACTGCAGTCCTACTATTAGTAATCTGTCAACTTATTAAAATCATCTGTAGTACTGGAAGATTGGAGAGTGCCCAATGTAATGCCAATTTTTAAAAAGGGTTCCAGTGGTGATCTGGGAAACTACAGTCTGGAGAGCCAGACATCAGTACCAGGCAAAATGGTAGAAAGCATTATAAAGATTAAAATTACTGAACTTGTAGATAGTGTCACGCCCCAGACCTCTGCCTAAGGCTTAGAGGGGTAGGGTTGCCATTAACTTCTCTTATAAAAAGATGAATAAACTATTTTTCTCCAGTGAAGCATGCTGGGAGTTGTAGTTTTGGCCTTCTAAGATGAAGTGCAGTCATGAACCCGAAAGTAAAGGCAAATGACAAAATTTATTCCCCAAATGCAAACAAAGTCCATGTAGACTGTAACAGGATACTTCTCCATTCATTCGCTCAAGGTTATTTACAACTTAGGCTGGACGAGCTTCACAGTCATTAATTATAGGCAGCTGCTTATCAATATAACGGATAAAGAAAACACAGCTTCTTCATTCAACAAAGTAAAAATATCTTCTTTTTACCTTTGTCTTCATCAAGCATTCAAATGTACATGCAACAGGTATCCTCCCATTAAAAAGAGCAAGTTCCTACCTTCAGTTCAGGCTAGGTTTCAATACTCTACTTTTCAGGAGACTTTATCTTTTCAGCTATTCTTTAGCAAAGGGACTCAATGCTAACAGCTTGACATAGACTACAGTCCATGAGTACTTCTGGAGGCAATAAATCCTGCTCAATAGGCTCAACCTACATTTCCTCTGGCTCCGGTAATGCAGTGCCCTGCTCTGAGCTTTTAACGTATGTCTTAGGGTCTGTTCTCTCTGAGGATCCCTGTGTCTCTCTTGAGCACAGCTCCACCCGGTAAGGATAAATTGTACCTGAAGCTGTGGTCACTTCTCCCTGGCTCTGTTCACCAGTCTCCCTCCAGCTCCTGGGAAACAGTCCCTGGTTCACTTCCCTGAGTTCCTTCCTGGAGCTCTGCCACGGCTCCCTGTTCCAGGCTTGGCTCCTTTGACTCCTGTGCTGAGTCCTGGGCTCCCACCTCTGAACTCTCTGACCCTTCTGATCAGGAACTGGGGTTTGGAGCCTTCTCTGCTCTCTCCTTCTGTGCTCTCTCCCTCCTCCGGGCTCTCCTTCGGGTTCTCCTCCCTGCTTTCTCTCTAGCCCAGTGGTTCTCAACCTTTTTTGTACCGTGACCCCTTTTACCGTTGGTCAACTTGTGGTGACCCCCAATGATAAAATCAAATGCGTCTCTCTTCCTTTACCGTTAACGCATTGTCGCTGTAATCATTTGTTGAATTATTAATATATTATAGGCCTTTGCAATATGTTTTTATTTATAAAATACTTATTTAAATAATCAAAACAACAAGTAACAATATTTGATTGCAAAATTATGATGATTTGTTAGTCACATCACTAATATGAAATAAAATTATTTTTCTACCTTTGTTGTCTGACCAATTTATTCTCTGATCATGCTGGTCCCGATCTGAGGCTTCTGCTTTCCTGTCTTCTCTTAGCTCTCTTTCTGTGGTCTATGGTCCATCTGCCAGTTCTTATCTCTTTTGTTTTCTTCACTTCTTTCCATCAGCCTATTTCCAGTCCCAGTAACCCTCCCCAGTATCAGCCCCTTTCCAGTCCTCACTCCCAGTACCTTCCAATGTCAACTTGCATTCCCATGACTGCCACTGGTGTCCATTCCCTTCCAGTCCCCCTCCTTCCCCACTGATCAGTCCCTTCTAGTACAAATACCATGGCAGCCCCTCTCAGATCCACTCCCTTTCAGTTCCATGCTCCCATCCCCTTGTATCAGCCCACTTGTAGCCTTAGCCCCCAGTTTTCTTCCAGGGTCAGCAGCTCTATCCTCCCCTCCCCACAATCAGCCCCTTCCCAGTCAAAGCCCCCTAATCAGCTCACTCACTTCTAGTGCTAATCCCCCTCAACCCCATTACCAGTCCTACCCCCCCCCTAATCAGCCCAATACCAGTCCTACCCCCCATCAGCTCATTTCCAGTGCTTAGTCCCCCCCTCAACCCCATTACCAGTGCTAGGCTCCCCTAATCAGCCCATTTCCAGTCCTAACCTCACTGATCAGCTCATTTCCAATGCTAGACCCCCATCAGTCCATTACCCGTCCTACCCCCCCTTGATAAGTCCATTCCCAGTCCTAGCCTTCCCTAATCAACCCATTACCATTCGTAGCCCCCCATCTGCCCATTACCAGTGCTAGCACCCCCATCAGCCCATTATAATCCTAACCCGCACTGTCTCTCGCCTCTGTCCAGCATTTATCCCGTCTGTCCAGTATGTCCCCATGTCTCTCCCCTTTGTCCATGCCAGCCTACTCCCTCCATGTCAGCCCCCCTCCCTCCATCCATCCATATCAGCCCCCTCCCTCCCTCCATCCATCCATGTCAGCCCCCATCCTTCCATCCGTCCATGTCAGCCCCCTCCCTCCATCCATCCCTCCATGTCAGCCCCCATCCTTCCATCCGTCAATGTCAGCCCCCCTCCTCCCTCCCTCCCTCCATCCATCCATCCATATCAGCCCCCATCCCTCCCTACCTGTCAGGCCCCTCCCTCCCTCCCTCCATCCATCCATATCAGCCCCCATCCCTCCCTCCCTCCCTCCCTGGTCAGCCCCCTCCCTCCCTCCCTCCCTGTCAGCCCCCTTCCCTCCATCCATCCCTCCATGTCAGCCCCCATCCTTCCATCCGTCCATGTCAGCCCCCCCCCTCCCTCCCTCCCTCCCTCCTCCATCCATCCATATCAGCCCCCATCCCTCCCTCCCTCCCTCCCTGTCAGCTCCCTCCCTCCCTCCATCCATCCATCCATCCATATCAGCCCCCATCCCTCCCTCCCTCCCTCCCTCCCTCCCTGTCAGGCCCCTCCCTCCCTCCCTCCTGTCAGGCCCCTCCCTCCCTCCATCCATATCAGCCCCCATCCCTCCCTCCCTCCCTCCCTGTCAGCCCCCATCCTTCCATCCGTCCATGTCAGTCAGCCCCCCTCCCTCCATCCATCCCTCCATGTCAGCCCCCATCCTTCCATCCGTCCATGTCAGCCCCCCTCCCTCCCTCCCTCCCTCCATCCATCCATATCAGCCCCCATCCCTCCCTCCCTCCCTGTCAGCCCCCTCCCTCCCTCCCTCCCTCCATCCATCCATCCATCCATATCAGCCCCATCCCTCCCTCCCTCCATCCATATCAGCCCCCATCCCTCCCTCCCTCCCTCCCTCCCTGTCAGCCCCCTCCCTCCCTCCCTCCCTGTCAGCCCCCATCCTTCCATCCGTCCATGTCAGCCCCCTCCCTCCATCCATCCATCCTCCATGTCAGCCCCCATCCTTCCATCCGTCCATGTCAGCCCCCCTCCCTCCCTCCATCCATCCATCCATATCAGCCCCCATCCCTCCCTCCCTCCCTGTCAGCCCCCCTCCCTCCCTCCCTCCCTCCATCCATCCATATCAGCCCCCATCCCTCCCTCCCTCCCTCCCTGTCAGCCCCCATCCTTCCATCTGTCCATGTCAGCCCCCTCCCTCCATCCATCCATCCATATCAGCCCCCTCCCTCCCTCCCTCCATGTCAGCCCCATCCTTCCATCTGTCCATGTCAGCCCCCCTCCCTCCCTCCCTCCATGTCAGCCCCATCCTTCCATCTGTCCATGTCAGCCCCCTCCATCCATCCATCCATATCAGCCCCCTCCCTCCATGTCAGCCCCCTCCCTCCATGTCAGCCCCCATCCTTCCATCTGTCCATGTCAGCCCCCCTCCCTCCCTCCCTCCCTCCCTCCCTCCATGTCCGCCCCATCCTTCCATCTGTCCATGTCAGCCCCCTCCATCCATCCATCCATATCAGCCCCCTCCCTCCCTGTCAGCCCCCATCCTTCCATCTGTCCATGTCAGCCCCCTCCCTCCATCCCTCCCTCCATGTCAGCCCCATCCTTCCATCTGTCCATGTCAGCCCCCCTCCCTCCATGTCAGCACCCCTCTGTCGATGTCAGCCGTGTTGCAGGTTGTCTGCCTCCCTTCTAATGCAGCCGCGGCTCTCTGCCTCTTAGGGAACCGCGGCTGTACCTGTAAAATCATTGCGGAGCCCTTCCTGTCTCGATGGGCTCCATGCAGCATTGTCCCGCCTCCAAAGGAAGTTGTTTACCACTTCCTTTGGAGGCGGGACAATGCTGCACGGAGCCCGTCGAGACAGGAAGGGCTCCGCAACGATTTTACAAGTACAGCCGCGGTTCCCTAAAAGGCAGGGAGCCGCGGCTGCAGAAGAAGGCGGTGAGTTTGCCGGAGTTTGCTGCTGCCGAGAAGCGGACTCGGCAGCGGCAGCAACTTGTGCACATCTTAATTTTTTTTTTTAAACTTGGTGGAGGCTAAGCGACCCCCGCTAAATCCTGTGGCGACCCCCGTTGGGGTCGCGACCCACAGGTTGAGAACCGCTGCTCTAGCCAAAGTTTATATCCCTGCTTCCCGGGCAGTGTCTCTCCCTCTCTGGACAGGTGCTTGCAATTATCTTCCAAGCCTGCAACTACGTCAGCAGAGCTTGGGTGTGGCAGCCTAGGTTCAGTTTCTCTCTGCTTGCTTTCTTTATGCCAACGCTGAAACCTGTGCACTGCAGGGATGTCACTTTTCTTAAAAGAAAAATCATCAGTTTCCTATTTCCATAGGTTCACTACAAGCTTCCTTATCACAATAGTCATGATTGAGAGAAAACCAATATGGATTTAGCCAAGGAAAGCCTTGCTCATTAATCTGTTAATTTTTTTTTGAAGGTGTGATAAACAGGTAGATCAAAGTGAGCCAGCTCGTAGTGTATCTGGATTTTCAAAAAGCTTTTGACAAAGTCCCCCATGAGAGACTCTTGGCAAAATTAAAAAGTCATGGGATAGGAGGCAGTATATGGTACTGTTGTGGACCAGGAACTGGTTAAAAGATAAAAAACAGAGAAAAGAGCTAAATAGCCAATTTTTGCAATGGAGAAAGGTAAATAGTGGAATACCCCAAGGATCTGTGCTAGGCCTGCTGCTTTTTAACATATTCATAAATGACCTAGAAATGAGAATAACAAGCGAAGTGATCAAATTTACAGATGCACAAAATTATTCAAAGTTGTTAAAACACAAGAGGATTGTGAAAAATTGCAAAAGGACCTTGAGAAATTGGGAGACTGGGCATTCAAATAGTAGATGAAATTTAATGTGGACAAATGCAAAGTTATGCACTTAGGGAAGAATAACTCAAACCACATGGTTTGATGATGTCATTTGGGGGGGGGGAGGGTGTGTGACCTATTTGCATATCATTTGCATATTCATTATTATCTTTAAAAAATACTAGATGGATAGGAAGCCAGTATATCAAACTGGTGGGGGATGAGCTGGCACCCCTAAGAGGTACCAGAGGTTCTCATTCAGTGGCTTTGCCAACAAAAACTAAAGGGAACATAGTCCCAGGAGCAGCAAAAAATTGTAGCTGTTTAATTATTTAGTTTGGCACTCTAAGATTAAAAAAATACTGACATCTGTAAATATATATTCACCTAAAAACAGAGATCTAAAGTGCTCACATGCCAAGGGACAAAAAGAACAAGAGAGCTACAGGGCAGTTTCTAACACCAAAACAAATTATAACTAATTTCATTTTAGTGTTAGAAAATGTGCTATGGTTCTCTCTTTTTCTTTTTTTTTAAGTCCAGCAAAACCCCCTCCTCCAACAGTAGGTGCAGAGCAGAACTAGGGCATTTCACCAAAGAACCCAACATACAAGAAAAGAAAAAGTCTGATTCCAGTGTCATCGCATTAACAGCCTCTCCAGTACCAGGCAGATTGTGAAAAAACACAAAACCCTACAAAAGTCACTGAAGATCTATAAAACAAATCTACCATATCATAATGACACCAACTTCTAAAATTAACACAATAAGGAGCCTACCCAAAAAAGAGCAGCAGCATAAATACTGCAGTGGGCATCTTAGGATCCAGTGCTTGTGACCTCCTCACCCCCTCCCCACCCCCCATTGTCTCTCACGCTGGTCTCATGTTCTCAGCTCAGGAGACCAGCGCCAGATTTCCTATACCGCGTGGCATCATTAGACAAGAATACAGATAGCAACAGTTATAGCTTCAGATATTAAGTGTCTGTATGTGTATGTAGCGCAATAGTGGTGTGCCTGTCTGTGCGTGGGATGTGGCATTGGGTGCCTTTATGTGGGCGGGGAGCGGGACTGCGGTTCATGTGTGGGTGTGCTGCAGAGCTGGGGAGGCTCTCTTTGTGATGTGGAGATGAGGTGCCTGTGTGTATGTGTGGTGTGCAGGTGAGGTGCCTATGTGTCATATGTAGTGCAGAGCTGAGGTGCCTGTGTGTGTGCGTGTCATGAGGAGGTGGGGTGCTTGCATGTGTGTGTGTGTCAGTCATTCAGAGGTGGGGTGCCTGTGTGTGTGAATGTGTGGTGCGGGGGTGCGGGGGTGGGGACAGGGTGCTTGTGTGTGTTCTAGGGGAAGGGGAATACACCTTTTGGCAACACCTTGCACTCTTCCATCCCCTTCCAACCCCTCTTCTGTTGGCTCCCCTCCTCTGTTACTCTTCAGACTCTCCCCCCTTCACTAACCACCCTAGCACTCCTATCTCTTGCCCTAAAATCCCCTCCCCCCATTCTCCTTTTCTAAATAGGCCACTGACCCTTTAAATTGTCCTTGCCTTTACCTCACTTCCTAGCCCCCCCAAACACCTTTTCTGCTGCATGCTGTGATCGCAACCTCCCTCTTCTCATCTGCCCAACGGGATCCGATCTCCTGTGGGCAAATGGAAGAGGTTCTTTCTTCTCTTCTGTCTGCAGGAATGGGATCCCCACAGGCAGATACCTTGCCTCTGGGCCACAATTGTGGCCTCCACCTTTTTTTCTGCCTGCAAGGATCTGGTCTCCCATGGGCAAATAGAATGAATCTTTGCTGCAATTGCCCACGGAATTCTGTTCTTCTGCCCACGGAAGATCGGATCCCAGCAGGCAGACAAAGGGTTGCAACCATTGGGGTAACTCACTGGGCCAAGCGCAAGGTGGATGAGACCCTGGCAACTAACGCTGCCAGTTCCTCCTTCCAGAACAGATGGATAAGACCGGCCTCTTCACAATCCTCGAAAGGTGAGAGTACTTTTCATCCACATCAGAGCCCAGAACCAAGGCATCTGAATCCAAGTCACAGTGCAAATCTTGGACAGATCCCAGCTGATCCTCACCTCCAGGGGGTGCCATTCACTGGGGATGCTTAGCCATAGGCAAACAAACAGGGATTCCACTCTTAGCCTGCCACTCAGGGGAGCCAAGAGGCTGCAGGATCCGAATTCCCACGTCAGAATGTCCAGGCCTGTTGAATTCTAGGATAGACAATCCGGACTTTAAAAGCTCTCCTCGTGGAAATAACCTTCCTACACCAGGGGACATAGCTGCTGCCAGTCCCCTACAAGACAGAAAGTGACTCACAGCAAGGTTGCTGAAAACTCCAACCGGCGGATCATCCTTACCCACAGTACCATCCTTCATTACCTACCTTAAGGCAGGCAAGGCTAGACCAACTGTATCCCCTGGCTGAGAGAGGGGGAGGGGGGAGCAAGCCCTTTGGGGACGACTCAGAAGCTGCCATGCAAGGACAGAAGAGTCCAGAACCTGGAAAGGAGGCACCTCACTTGCCATAGGCCAAACAACATATCCTGGAAGAAGACATAGAGAGTTAAGGCAAATATCGCAACAGCATGCGCTAAGGCCGTGGCAGCCCAGCAGGTGCGCGTTAACAGCACTTACACAGCATCGTGTGTTTTGGGGGCTTGGGTAGGAATGTATATTGGAGTCGTTCAGGCAGAATGCATGCAAGGACCATGTGACCACCAGGCAAAAACGCTATTAATGCATGCAGAAAATGGCGGGATACCCCTACACCATGCCAACAGTCGCCAGCAGTCCACCCCAAATTGCACCTCAGATGGACCAAATCAGGAGCCCCCAACATGGACAATGACGAGGTCAAGCCTTAGTACTCATCCACTGAGAGCCCTAGGCAGAAATCCATGCTGGGCTCAGCTCTTAAGGTGGCTGGCAGGCAGATTCCTCTGAGAGCCTTCTGAAATCTTCAGGAGGGAGCAGGAGGGACAGAGGAGGAGAGAGGGGGCATTGAGGTTGTGTGAGGCTGCAGAACTCTTCTTATCCTTCCTATTTTCTGGCTGCTCAACAGGCTCTTATCATGATAAGAGCGTGGAGCTAAATCAATTTTCCCTCCTCTTATAGCTACCAAACAGAACGCAGTTTAATGTAGCCTCCCATGTCTTGCTCAAATGAGAAAGTCACTCTCAAGGTGGTCATTTTATGAGCGTTTAAATCAATCTATTCCTCTCAATTTTCTTCAGAGTGGAGAAAATCTATCCACCATCTGCTGGAGACAAAGAAATACTGAAGAGACCTCTGGTGGTGGAAGTGGATAGAGGCATGGAAGTGATGTCATTGAGACTTGGGCTTTTCATTGGTTCTTTGTCTCCACCAGTCTGCTGGTAGAGGAACACTACCCACTTCTCTGGACTGGTTTAGCAGAGCGATATGGAAATAAGGGTTGTTTTTATTGTTCCACGCCTTGAACGTTTTGCATAGGCATGTAATAAAATGTTCTGAATCAATAAATAAATTAAATTAATAAATTGTAATAGTCATTGGAAAGGCTTCAAAGGCCTGGTTGCTGTAACATGTTTGAAAGCATAAATCCCTCACTTTGTCAGTTGCTCCACTCCCTCCTCAGCCCCCCAGCCCCCATCCCCCACGCCATCTGTGTATTATTGGGATGAATGAACAGGCAGCTGTCGAGAGAGCTGCAAAATGAAGAATTTCTTCAGGGGTTTGGGTCACCTCCTGCTCGAGGGGAAAAGAAATATACTATGTACAGCATGCCATAAGATGTCATGGGGGGCCGGAGGATCGAGGGCATTAATATGACCCTCTGTAGTATTTGCTACATTGAGTCCATGGAAAAAAAATCTCTCACTGTGCAAACTTGAAGACTGAAACCCAGAGAGGTCAGAAAAGAAAGTACTTCTATTCTGGAAGGGAAGCAATCAGACCAAGAATGGATATAAGGCAGGCTTTGATACATTTTCTTTGAATTTAACAGCCAGGAACTGCTGCATTTTTCTCATGAGAGCTGAGACCCAGAAAGCAATGCAGGAGTCCCTGCACAACGCGACTGAGACTCACAGAGAACCATGAAGCGCAGAGGAGGAGGGGGGAGCTTGTGTTCTGGCAGCTGCAGAGGGCACCAACATCCCAGGCGCCAGGGGGAATTTTTCTAGTCACCATGGCAACCTGATGTTTTGGAATTTGTTGAGCTCTGGCATAAGGGCAGAGAGAGATCAGGATCTGTGTATCTTGTGAATGTGGGGGATGGGAGGAGGGAGAAGAGGATCGGTATGATTGCATGCCGAGTTCTCTAAAAGGAGCGTCATTAAAGCAAGAACAAAGAGTTCGCTCTGGAATGTTACCTGAAAGGAAGAGTTGTCTAGTGTCCCTTTAATAGGTCTCTGAAAGTCGCAGCTGTCCCTTTGGGTAGCATAACCAACTTTCTGGCTTTTGACCGGACAGTTTGATTTTGTGGCTTCTTGTACAGTGTCCATTTGATAAGAGAAACCAGATGCTGTAATGTCTGGTCAAGCTGTGACATCTCTCGGGTCCACGCCCCGTTTGCAGCAGTGTTCCAGCCTGTGTTGTAGTGTCAAGCGGCTGTTGCTACTGCTGTTTCTTTTCCTTTCGCAATGATGAGCCCTGTACTGGGAGAGAGAAGCCATAGTGTCTGGGTACCGAACCTAGGCGGGGGAGGGCTGGAGGATTAGCAGGATGGAAAGGAAGGATGGTTGCATGGACCCTGAGTCCCTACCACTTCCGCTCTAAGCCGACTGCTATCCCGAATCTCCCCTGGTATTACAGTCAGCTGCTTCTGGCTGGCATGGAGGCCCTGTCAGTGGGTAGGAGAAGGGAGGGAGAGGAAAGAAGCGGCTGCAGTGGCCAGTGGGAAGAGGTGCTGATGATGTGCATAACAAAGAGGTGCACGCAGGTGAAAGCAAGGGGCATTGGGTCAGATAAGAGAGGCATTGGCCCACAATAAGAGAGGCTATTGCAGAGTGAGAGCGGGTTAGGGGTGGAAAGAGGCTTCTCCTGTGAGTAAGTGGCTTGGGAGTTCAGAGGCTGCTGCTATGTGGGAAGGAGGGGGATATTCAGAGGCTAATATGGGGAGGAGTGAGAGTGTGGGTGGAAAGAGGGCATATGAGTAAGCAGGGCCGGCCCGTCCATTGAGCAAGAATGTTTTTTGCACAGGGCCCCGCATTTCAGGGGGCCCCGCGCAAAAAACATTCTACACTAGCACAAGTAGATTAAAAAAACAAACAAACTGGGTGCTGCTGCCGCTGCCGCCGTGGCAGCGGCAGAATCAAATGTCCCACTGCGGGGCCCCACCTGCCCGGCAGAGCCTCCCTGCAGCATCAGTTCCCGAGTCCATCCCAATGCGCGGGCTTTCAGAGCTGTGAAGGGAGAGCTTCTCTGACCTCTCGTGGCTCTGTTAATCCCGCCGGGGCTGATGGGAAATCCCATCAGCCCCGGCGAGATTAACAGAGCCGCGAGAAGAAAGGGAAACTCTCGCGGCTCTGAAAGCCCGCACATTGGGAGGGACTCGGGAGCTGATGCTGCAGGGAGGCTCTGCCAGGCAGGCGGGGCCCTGCAGCGGGACATTTGATTCTGCCGCTGCCACGGCGGCAGCGGCAGCAGCAGCAGCCAGTTTGTTTTTTTAAATTTATCAGGGCTGATGGGGGGAGGGGGGTTAGGACTGGTAATGGGCTATGGGGGGGGGCTAAGACTGGAGGTGGATTGATGGGGGGAGGGGGGGTTAGGACTGGTAATGGGCTGGGGGGTTAGGACTACTAATGGGCTATGGGGGGCTAAGACTGGAAGTGGGCTGATGGGGGAGTTAAGACTGGAAATGGGCTGATGGGGGGTTAGGATGTAATGGGCAATGGGGGGCTAAGACTGGAAATGGGCTGATGGAGGGGGGTTAGGATGTAATGGGCTATGGGGGGGGCTAAGACTGGAAATGGGCTGATGGGGGTTAGGACTGGTAATGGGCTATGGGGGTGCTAAGACTGGAAATGGGCTGATGGGGGGTTAGGACTAGTAATGGGCTATGGGGGGGCTAGGACTGGAAATGGGCTATGGGGGAAATGGGCTAATGGGGGGGTTAGGACTGGAATGGGCTGTGTGGAGGCTAAGACTGAAAATGGGGTGATGGGGGCTTAGGACTGGAAGTGGGCTGATGGGGGGCTTAGAACTGGTAATGGGCTATGGGGGGGCTAGGACTGGTAATGGGCTGGGGGGGTGGCTAGGACTGGAAATGGGCTGAGTGGAAGGAGGGCTTGAACTGCAAATAGCTGATGGGGACGGGGGCTTGGAATGGAAATGGGCTGTGTGGAAGAAGGGCTTGAACTACAAATAGCTGATGGGGAGGGGGGCTTGGAATAGAAATGGGCTGTGAGGGGAGGGAGCTAGGACTGGAAATGGGCTGAGGGAGGGTGGGCTAGGACAGGAAATGGGCTGATGGAGGGCTAGGATAGGACTGGAAATGGGCTGTTGGGGGGGCTTGGATTGAAATGGACTCATGGAGGGGCTAGAACTGGAAGTAGGCTCATTGGGGGCTTGGATTGGAAATGGGCTGAGTAGAGGGGAGCTAGGATTGGACATGGGCTGATGATGATGGGGCTAGGAAAGGACTAGAAATGGGCTGATGGGGGGCTGGGATTGGAAATGAGATGATGGAGGGACTCAGATGGGGGAGCTAGGACTTGAAATGGGCTGATGGGGGTTAGGACTGGTAATGGGCTATGGAGGGCTACGACTGAAAATGGGGTGATGGGAGGCTTAGTACTGGAAGTGGGCTGATGGGGGGCTTAGGACTGGTAATGGGTTATGGGGGCTTAGGACTGGTAATGGGCTATGGGGGGGCTAGGACTGGTAATGGGCTGGGGGGTGGCTAGGACTGGAAATGGGCTGAGTGGAAGGAGGTCTTGAACTGCAAATAGCTGATGGGGACGGGGGCTTGGAATGGAAATGGGCTGAGTGGAAGGAAGGCTTGAACTACAAATAGCTGATGGGGAGGGGGGCTTGGAATAGAAATGGGCTGTGAGGGGAGGGAGCTAGGACTGGAAATGGGCTGAGTGAGGGGGCTAGGACAGGAAATGGGCTGATGGAGGGCTAGGATAGAACTGGAAATGGGCTGTTGGGGGGGCTTGGATTGAAATGGACTCATGGAGGGGCTAGAACTGGAAGTAGGCTCATGGGGTGCTTGGATTGGAAATGGGCTGAGTGGAGGGGAGCTAGGATTTGACATGGGCTGATGGTGGGGCTAGGAAAGGACTAGAAATGGGCTGATGGGGGACTGGGATTGGAAATGAGCTGATGGAGGGACCCGGATGGGGGAGCTAGGACTGGAAATGGGCTGATGGTGGGGCTAGGATAGGACTAGAAATGGGCTTATGGGGGGCTGGGATTGGAAATGAGCTGATGGAGGGACTCGGATGGGGGAGCTAGGACTGGAAATGGGCTGATGCGGGGACTAGAAGGGAGCGGATGCTGGGTGGGGCTGGAACTAGAAGGGAGCTGATGTTGGTGGAGGATTAGAATGGGATAGAGCTAGGAGAGTGAGATGGAGAGGGAAAAAATATTTTGTGTGGGAGGGAAGACAAATCTACAATTGTCCAGATATTGGGAGAGTAAGTGGGGATTGAGCATGGCGGGATAAAATTTGAGTGGATGAAATAGGAATAAGGAAAGAGCAAAAGGAGAAAGATTAGTATGTTAAAGCAGATGTAGAGAGAGAATGGAAAAAAACTAGAAGAGTGAAGAAAGGACAAATGGACAGCAGATGATGGAGAGTTAGCAGAAGACACGAAGAAACCAGAAGAAAGTGGCTGGAGCAATTGCAACTGAAAAAAAATGCACAAGAGGTAGAAAAATATCTCTTTATTGAATTTATTAACTGAAATATGCCAGCTCTGGGAAATGTGCATCATTAACGTCTGCGCTTTGTTTAGTACAAGAGGAAATTAATTTATAGATTTATTTCTACAGTGTTGTTGGGCTTTTGAGGTTCCCAGTTTAATTATTGTCTTCCTGTTTCTACATTGTGATTTCTTGTTTGGTGACAGTCTATGTTCTGCACGTGTAACTGAGCTGAGGTATTCTGTTTATGTAATTCCTATTTGACATTGCCACTTGTTCTCTTTCCCCAGTAGGTCATGTATTGTTGTTCTCTGAAATGTATTGGTTTAATATTTGTAGTGTTGCCTTTTGATAGGTAGGGTCTTGTGTTTTGTGAGTCCTGGTAGTGCCGTTATGATACGGCGGGTTTGCTATGAGTTCTAAATGGGCAGTGTTTGTAGCAGTTCCTAATGTGCCTGGCAATTGGCACTGGATTATAGTAATGTAGAAATCTTTTAGTCTTTCTTTATCCATACACTCATTAAGAGGCATGTTTACTAAAAGTCAGCGTATGGTAACATTATGCAAATATTTATGCAAATGAGGTCCCTTATGCAAATGAGGCCCCGCACCGAGTCTCCGCACATGGCCCCGCACCCCCCTTGGGCCGCCCCTGTGAGTAAGTGAGGAGGTGAGAGCATGGGAGAGGGCGAGTGGGTGCAACAGGGGTTGGAAAGAAAATATGGAGGTGAGTGAAAAGAAAGTATGAGTAAGGGGCTGGGGAGAGAGCATTTGGGGAAGAAGAGAGCATGGAGTCATAGAGAATGGGATATCCTGTAATGCAACCCTCAGCACCTTCCTCCACATACATTTGCCTCTTTTGTTATCTCCCAGAAGCAGGCTGAGAGCTCAGCAGCCATGAGTCTCTGGTCTTGTGGAAGGCTGGGCACTGAAATATCAAACTGGTCTTGGTGAAAAGGAAAAAGAGAGGAGTTACCTGTTTATCTTCCCTTTTGCTTAACTATCAACAGGTAGTGTGGAGCTCCTAAGATTGCTGAGTTCTGGTTGAGGGTCTAGTCTCTGGATAAAGAAAAGCAGAGGGTTTCTGGTTTTTTGCCTCTTTCACTCTAGGCAGAGGGTTTCAACATATTATCCATGATAATACCTAAATCCTTTTTCCTGGGTGGTGGTTCCTAATGTGGAATCTTCCATCGTGTAACCATAGTTTGGCATGGGTGTAATTTGGAGGGGTGAGGGGGCATTACCCCCCCCCCCAATGAGTTGCTCCAATGCAAAGACCTTTTGTCTGCCTGCGGGGATCATATCTCCCCCTGGCAGAAGAGAAGGGGATCTCTTCAGCCTGCGTGGGATGGGATCCCCGCAGGTAGACAGCTTGCCTCTGGGTCGCAATCACTGCCTCCCCCTTCTCTTCTTCCTGCAGAAATCCCATCCCCTGCAGGCAGAAGAACATGGCTGCAATCGCAGCAAAGACCCCTTTTATCTGCAAACAGGAGATCTTATCCCAACGGGCAGAAAAAGAAGGTGGAGGCCGTATTTGTGGTCAGAGGCAATATGCACAAAAAAACAAACTTAATTCTCAGTACTTGCTCTCCTTGTGACTCTTGAACTCACCATCCTTCAAAGGGGAGGAGGAGAAAGGAATTTTTCTTCAAAGCCCATAGTTTCTCCTCCAGATTGACCAATAAACTCAAAGGGCCCCTTTTACTAACACTTTGCTGGAGGTATCTGCCACACAATCCACAGGAATAAAATTGCACTGTATTTGCACAGCAGACAGCTTGAGCTAGGTGTTAGAAAAAAAGGCTCACACTCCTTTATGGGGTGCCCCAACAATCTTTTACTCAAACTTTTGCAAACGAACAGTTACATAGAGCTCATGGGCGTAGATTGGGGGGGCTAAGGGAGGACAATGCAAGGGGTGTGCAAATCCACTACTTTCTTCCCATTCCTGAAGGTGATCAAGGACATGATCCAGTCGGGGTGGGATTCCCATGCCTATGGGGCTGAGGATGTATAAGAAGATGTATGCTTTCCCAGAGAAGGAATGTGTCATGTGGTTTGATATTCCCAAGGTGGATTTGCAGTTCATGGTGGTTACCAGACAGACCACCATTCCTGTGGAAGTGGGATCAGCCTTAAAGGATATTCTGGACCAAAAAAGTGGATTCGCTGTTGAAGAACCAATTTGTCGCAGTAAGTGATATTCTTCAGTTGGTGGTATGTGCAGGCCTGACCTCCCAAGCCCTGCTCCAGTGGAGTCAGTTCCTTCTTCCATATGATGCTACCTCTCTTTTGGAGTCAGCTATGGCCTTCCTTTCTTTTCTGATGCCTGATGCATCTGGCGGCTAGCGATACAGTGATATGGCATTGGATTTGGCTCCACTGCTAGGCAGCAGACACATCTTCCTAGCCCGGTTGACCCAACTAGCCTTTAAAGGGAAGCTTCCCTTTGAGGCTTATTTGAAGAAGCTGATAAAGGACCTGGGCAAGACAAAATCTTACCGCCACCCAGAGAACAGGTCCAGAGATCCTGTGAAGCAGTCAGCAGCCCCTTTTCAGTCAACCTATGCCCGCTCCTTGTGGGTGCACTGGTCGGATGTCTGGGGGTCTTGGGACTCACATCACTACCAGCCTGGAAAGTCTTTCTTCCCCTCTGCTTCCAGATTTCAGGCTGGTTCTCAGTCCTTACAGGGAGCATGTGGGCTCAGGGACTCAGTTCCCCCCATAGGAGGACTCTCCCAGGCTGCACAATGAAGGTTTGGGGCCCATTCCCTCATTCCTCCAGTTGGGGGCAGGCTTTGCCTTTTCTTTCAAGAAATGAGTCTGGGTCACCAAGAATCACTGGTTGCTACACTCCATTCAGTATGACTATATCCTGGAACACAAAGAGCCAATCCCAGATGCATTCATCATCTTCCCCTGTGGGTCTGTGAACAAAACGGCTGCTGTGTGGATCACCTTGGACAAACTGCTGCTCCTAAAGGCAGTGGTGCCCATTCCCCGGGATGATCAGAGCAAGGGCAGGTATTCCATCTATTTTGTGGTGCCGAAATGAATGGATTCTTCTGGCCCATTCTTGATCTCAAGGGTGTCAACAAGCACTTGTATGTCCTGTGCTTCTGGATGGAAACTTTGTTATCTCTGATTCAAGTGATGCGCCAAGGAGTGGTTCCTCGCATCTCTGGATTTCGCTGAGGTGGATTTTCATATCCTGATCCAGGAGGATCAGCAAAGGTATCTGTGTTTTGCTGTGCTTGGCTCTCACTTTCAGTTTGCCATTCTCCAAGATCATGGTGGTGGTGGCTGCTGTGCTACAGCATCAAGAAATTTGTGTGCACCCATATCTGGACAGCTGACTCATCTGAGCCCGTCCTGTTTCAGAGGTGTCTTGGGCAGCAACCTGAGTGATGTCATTTTTAGAAAGCCTCAGCTGTGTGATCAATCGAGAAAAGAGCCAGTTAAGAACATAAGAACATAAGAAATGCCATACTGGATCAACCAAGGTCCATCAAGCCCAGTGTCCTGTTTCCAACAGTGGCCAATATATCACCTTTAAATACCATTTCAGGCATGGGTAACTTCCCTACATCTTCATCAGTAAAGACCAAAGCAAAGAATTCTTTCAGTCTCTCCATTATGACTTTGTCCTCCCTTAGGGCCCCTTTTACCCCTCTATCATCCAATGGTCCAACAATGGTCCCAGTCCCTGGAGTTCTTTGGAGCACATTTTGATACTCAAGTGGGCAGAGTCTTCCTGCCAGAGGAGAAAGTCAAAAGGTTGTTGGATTGCCTGATGCTGTTCTATTCACAGCAGGCTCCTAGAGCTTGGAATTACCTTCATCTCCTTGGAGTGATGGCAGTGGTGATTGAGATGGTGCCATGGTTGAATACGCACATGCGGCTGCTCCAATGGTCCTTATTGACTTGGTGGTCCCTGAGTTCTCAGGAATTCAAGTTCAGGCTCCTGTTCCCAATGACGTGAAGGCCAGCCTGTGGTGGTGGTGGCAGCCCAGTCATGAGGAAGGGCATGCCGCTGTACAATTACTCGTGGATCCTTCTGATGATGGATGCCAGTCTCTCGGGCTGGGGAACCCAATGGCAAGACCACACAGCCCAAGGCTGTTAGAAGAACAAGAAGATGGTGTAGTCCATCAACTGTCTCGAGGCATCAGGTTGGCTTTTCTGTGTTTCCGAACCCTGGTTTAATGCTAGGCGGTTCAGTTATTTTCAGACAATGCCATGGTGGTGGCTTATGCCAATCATCAAGGCAGCATGAGGAGTACTGTCGTAGCCTTAGAGATGGCTCTTCTGTTTCCCTGGGTAGAGAAGAACCTCCTAGTGTTGTCAGCTAGTGTTGTCAGCTCAGCACATTGCTGGTGTGGAAGAAGACTTTCTCAGCCGGCACTCTCTTGATCCAGGAGAGTGGGCGTTGAGTCAGGAGGCATTTCAGTTGATTCTATGCCACTGGGACATGTGATTCGGTGTATAGAGCTCCACCTGGGAAGGATTATTCTGGTGGTGCCAGATTGGCCAAAGAAAGTGTGGTTCGGAGGTCTGATGTGGCTTCTGCAAGCGTCACTTCTTTGCTTGCTTCCATCTTGGGAACTCTTGCATCAGGGACAGATCATCCTGGAAGACCTAACCCCCTTTTTGCTTATGGTTTGACTCTTGAAAGGAGATGGCTATCACATTAGTGCTATTCTTCAGCAGTGTTTTCCACTCTGCTCAGAGCCTGGAGGAGGTCTATCAACCTGGTGTATTTGCAGTATACAGCAGCTTGTTCCTGAGGTGGCCAGGGTGCCATCTCTGCGAGCTTTTCTGCAGGAAGGTCTGGAGAAGGACCTTCCTCTCAGCTCCCTGAAGGTTCAGGTGATAGCTTTAGCTTCTTTCAGAGGTTTGGTGGCTGGTAAGTCTCTAGCCTTACACTCGGATATTTCACGCTTTCTTCATGGGGTTTGGCATTGACGTCCTCCGCTCCAGTCTGTGGTCCCTTCCTAGGATTTGTGTCTGGTGCTCAGGGCCCTGATGTCAGAGCCTTTTGTGCCGTTGAAGCATGCTACTCTGAAGGATTTGATGCTCAACACGGTCTACTTGGTTGCGATTTGTTCTGCAAGGCAGCTTTCCATGCTGCCTTGCTAAGATTCTTATCTATCTTTTACAGAAGAGGCCACTTCCATTCAGCCTGTGCCTTCCTTCTTGCCTAAAGTGATTTCTCCCTTTCATGTGAACCAGGTGTTTGCCTGCCCTCCTTCTCGTTAATCTTATCATCTGTTTGTGTTATTTGCAGGCCTGGGCAAAGTTGATGTGACAGCTAAGTCTACACTGGGGTGCTGGATTGAGGCCTTTGCCTTGGAGTATCTGTTGCGGGACTGGCCAGTTCTGGATGGTTAATGAGCCCATTCTACCTGAGCGCAAGCATCTTTGTGGGGAGAGTGGAGCTTGGTAGCCCCTGTAGACATAGACAATGGCGGCAATGTGGGCATCATTTTCCACTTCTGTCAAGCATTATCGCTTGGATGTTCACACTCAGGCAGACACGAACTTTGGCTCAAGGGTTTTGCAAGCTGCTGTGTTTTCTTCCTGCCCAGTGGAGCTGTAGCTTTGGTACATCACACTTGTCTGGACTGGTCTAGCAGGACAATAAGGAAGGTGACATTTTACTTACCAGATAATGCCCTTTCCTTAAGTCTTGCTAAGCCAGTCCAGGGCCCGCCCCTGGAACTATGTTTGCCTTGTTCTTCTGCGGTGGTACACTTGGATCCGCTATGATTTATATACTTGGCTCTGCAGATCCATCTTCTACTGACAGTCTTCTGTTTATGCTTTCCAGTACATAGTTCTCCACTGTTTAATTACTCATTGTTGCCCACAGTTGAGGTTGTATGAGGCTTGCCATGTTCTCCCATATTCTTGGGGATAGATACTGAAGAGATCCCTGCTGGCTGAGGTGAATAGAGGCATGGGAGTGATGTCATTGAATCCTGGGATTTTCATTGGTTCTTTATCTCCACCAATCTGCTGGTAGGGGAACACAACTCACTTCTCTGGACTGGTCTAGCAGGACTCAAGGAAAGAACATTATCTGGTAAATAAAATGTCACCTTAACAATGCAGTCCCTCCCTCCCATCACACTAATAAAACACACAACGTCGCAATTCTCTTGTCCACCCACTCACCCCAATCCAACAAATACTCGCCCATCCCAACCCGAAGTTGTGTTGCAGCTAGTCGAGAAAGGGTCCAAATTAAATTGCTTCATTCTGACACACATAATCCATGACATCATATCATAGGAAAACACATAGAATACCCAATGAAATCCTATTATGGAAATATCTTTCCATTCTTGCACTGCCCCATTTCCTAATAAAATACATTGATTTCTGATAAAATGTATATAGTATTCAAGGAAGGGATTTAGATCTTCCTTCTTTCCGGCTGTAAGGTGGTTACATGAGTGTAACCTTTGCAGTATGTGAGTCATAAATTGGAGCAGAGTGACAAATCTCTCCACATGCTAGTTCCAACTCATTCTAAGTGAATACATGTCCATTGCCTTCCAGTCTCATACACTTCTACCACTGCTGCTACTACTATTTATCATTTGTAAAGTACTACAAGGCATATGCAGTGCTGTACATATAGACGTAAGAGACTTTAAGCTCTGATGAGCAGGCTCTGTCTAATCAAGACAGACAACATCACAACTGAGGAGTAGTCTCTGCAGCAAACACCCCAGAAGGATTAAGATTGAGGCTGGGAGACCACACTTGAGGACTATGATCCATGGTGTCTCAGAACAGAGAGCATACCCCTTTCATCCCCACCCCAGCTAACTGATATCCCTTCAATCACTCATAAGCATTAAAACTTTGGAATTTGATAGTTGAGATTTAATGCTAAAAAATGCAGGGTCATGCATTTAGGCTGCAAAAAATCCAAGGGAGCAGTACAGTATAGGTGGTGAAGTACTTCTGTCCACAAAAGAAGAGCAGAACCTGGGGATGATCATTTCCAATGATCTTAAGGTGGCTAAACAGCTAGAAAAGGTGACTGCAAAAGCCAGAAGGATGCTTGGGTGCACAGGGAGAGGAATGGCCAGCAGGAAGGACGAGGTGAAAGTACCTCCATATAAGTCTTTGGTGAAACCTCATTTGGAGTATTGTGTGCAATTCTGGAGACCGCACCTTTTAAAGGATATAAACAGAATGGAGTCTATGCAGAGGGTGGCTATCAAAATGGTCAGTGGACTTCATCATAAGGCATATGAGGATAGACTTAAAGATCTCAATGTATACTTTGGAGGAAAGGTGGAAGAGAGGAGATATGACAGAGATGTTTTACCTCCATGGCATAAATGCACAGGAGGAGAGCCTCGTTCAATTTAAAGAAAGCTCTGCAACAAAGGGGCATAGGATGAAGGTGAAAGGGGATAGACTCAGGAGTAATATGCTGAAATATTTCTTTATGAAAGAGTGGTAGATGCGTGGAACAGTCTACCAATGGAGAAAGTAGAGACCAGGACAGTATCTGAATTCAAGAAAGCATGGGACCAACACAGAAGATCTCTAAAGTTAAAAAAGGGACTATAGTAGTTGGTATGGAAGGGCAGACTGAATAGGCCATATGGTCTTTATGCCATCATGTTTCTATGTTTTTACATTCAGGTACATATGGGCACTGAGTTATCCCAAATGGTAGAAGAGGTTTAGTAAATGAGCACAGGAACTGGAAAATTTAGACATCAACATTCTTCATGTTATTTTATGATGCAATCTCTGCACCCTTCTGAGACATAGGAATAGCAGCTAAGAGTGGGAATAACATTTCCGTTGCTTGTGGAATTGGAAACTGTTATTATTAACATGAATAGCACATACTGGGTTCATGCAGCACGATGCAGAGGCACAGAATGGACAGCCCCTACTTCTTGGAACAGACAGACAAGGTACGCATATGAACAACACGCTGTGCTTTAAACAGTGAGGCCATGATGGAATAATTAAACCAGGTGGGTTACAGGGGTTGCTTTGAATGAATGAGGGTGCATGAAATGAAGCTCCTAAAAAGTCTATAAGAAAAGCATTGTTGCCATAGGCAATATCGGAATTGTATGTATAGATAGCTACACTCTTCCTTCACCTCCCGCAGCTCTCTAGCCTCTCTGCATTCTCTCGCTCCTCTTTTCGGTTTCTCAGATTGCCTTGCCAGTCTTTCTGGGGTTCCATCAGTGGATATGGCTATGATTTATAACAAAGGGTGGACCAATGGTAAGCATGCCAAAAACAAGTTCATTAAATTTTAATTATACGAGTAGGAGCGCATTTCAGTGGCTAACAGACCTTGCTTTGGGCAAAATTGGCAACCAAAAGCACAAAGCTTTCTCTATTGCCTAGTTTTCATATGTGCACAGTTTGCAGGGGCCTCTTGAAGACTTTCCAGCACAGAGAGGTGAAAGAAGGTCTTTTTCACCTTTCAGCAGCTCTCTGCTCCGTCTTTGGCTCTGCTGTTTGGAAATTTTGCTTTAGTAAGGATCACGTACCGCAATTTGGCAGTAAGATTTACTAGAAGAATATGAAGCAAACTTATGTTTACAGCTGTACCAAAGGATCTGTTGCACATTAAGAATATGGAAGGGAAGGAATGCATATTCACTCACAAACCACATGTCTGGATCTTGGCCAGGCCCGTTGCTTTCTTTTCAGCGTGCAGTTCACTTATAATCTAATAGGTAAGTTTTGGTAATCAGAATGGGTGAGAATTCTTGTAGCATCTTTAAAGAGGCATCAGTCCCTCGGTACTCGGAGAGCACACATGCCTCCAAACCCAGCCTCGGTGGATAAATGGAGGAAAAATGCACTTTATACTTGTTTGTCACTATGAACAAGAGGCAGCTGATATCCCCAAATGCTGGTCACCTGCTAAAATGCTGAATGGGAAAATATGCAGTAGTAAAAGAAAAACAAAACTAATGATTTTTTTTCCTTGCACATCCCTATAAAATACGAGAATGGTCAAACTATCATGTTCCGTATTCATAAGGCACTTAATAGACCTATGAGCCACATGCATAAGATGTCTAGTGCCCCCAGGGCCAGTGCTACCTGCTGGCTGCCCATGTGCCCAGTGTGCTGCTTCTCTCACCTCACATGGAGTCTAAGTGGAATCCATCCAGGGCAGAATTAACCCTTTGTTGGTCCCCATCATAATATGAATACAGGGCCCACTATTCAATAGGTCTTAGTTGATTAGTTGGACCTGCCTTGTTCCCGCTGAGCCGAGTATGCAGTGGCACTATCCGGATAGGGCCGCTGAATATTTCCTCTGATTGCTGCAGCCAGGGTGGTCCATGGGCAGAGCTGAGGATGAACTGGCAGTCTTCCGGATAATGGCAATTATCAATGCCGCTACCGGATAAGTATGTGCATAACTTAGGATAGGTAAAAAGCTGCCCTAAGTCTCTGCATATTGGCTATTCCCAGGCACCTGGCTCTTACTTCCTCATCATCCACACCTGCTTTCCCTCCTTCCATGGACATGGCTCCGGCCCTCCCCCCTCCCCTCATACCTGGCTCCTGCTCTCCTATTTCCCCTCCCTGGTTTCTGCCTTCCCCCTCATCTTTGGCTTCTGCTTCCCCCATGATTTCCAAAGCATCTTCTAAGGCCTCCACTTTCCCCAGCACCTGGTACCTGCCTTACCCGCATTCTGCAAGCACCTACCCCTGGTTCCTGCCTTTTCCTCATTTGCCAGCACCTGCCTCCTGGTTTCTGACTTTTGCCTTTCCTTTCTTCTTCTTCCCCTTCCTCTGATCTTCAGCAGGAGCAGAAGTGGCAGGAGCCCATTACTCTGCTGCCAGTGCTTGGAGTCTGTCTCAGCACAGTTGCTCATGGCCCGAACTTCCTCTCTGCTGATTTTCCCTCTCCCAACCACACTTCCCCCTCCCTGGCGATGCACAGCAATTCTGTCTCCACAGCCATGCCCAGCATCTTCCATCGCTCTCTTTCTCTCCCTGATCTATGCCCAGAAATGTTGCCATTAAGGTGCCCAGACATCCTCCATCTACATTCTTACCATTTCAAGTAGTGAGGAATATCTCGGCTTTAGTCAGGAAGGGGCAGGTACGTCCACCGGGAATCCTGCAGAACTTGCCTGCCTTTAGTGATCGAAACTGTGATATTGCTGCACCCTCCCTTACCCAAGGCCTTGGCACGCTTATCTCTTCCCATGGCTTTCAGTACCATCTCTATGCCGATGACTCCCAAATCTATCTCCCTGAACCTAATATTTCTCCGGCAACCCAGTCCAAGATCTCTGCTTGTCTTTCGGACATCACTGCCTGGATGTTTCATCGCCGATTGAAACTGAACATGGCCAAGACTGAACTCCTTGTCTTTCCACCCAACTCCTCCCCCCCACTTCCCCCTCTCTCAGTCCATGTGGATGGATCTACTATCCTTCCTGTTCCCTCGGCCTGCAATCTAGGGGTCATCTTTGACACCTCTCTCTCCTTCTTCACTCATATCCAGCTTGTAGCTAAGACCTGCCGCTTTTTCCTTTACAACATCAGCAAGATCCGCCCCTTCCTCTCTGAACATACCACCAAAATGCTTATGCACTCCTTAATCTCCTCTCGCCTCGATTACTGCAACCTACTCCTCGCTGGTCTCCCCGTGAGCCACCTCCTTCCCCTCCAATCTATACAAAATCACACTGCTCGACTAATCTTCTGCCAGCCTCGCCATGCCCACATTACTCCTCTCCTCAAGTCATTTCACTGGCTCCCTGTCCAATTCCGCATCCAATTCAAGCTTCTCTTACTAACCTATAAATGCATTCACTCTATGGCCCCTCAATACCTCATATCTCTTGTCTCTCCCTACGTCCCCTCTCGAAACTTGCACTCCGCTAGCAAATCGCTTCTTTCAATGCCTTTCACCTGTACCGTGAACTCCTGACTGCGCTCCTTTCACCTTGCTGCGCCACATGCCTGGAACAGCCTTCCTGCGTGTGTGCCAGGCGCCCTCCCTGGCCCTCTTCAAATCCAGGTTGAAGACCCACCTCTTCACCGTCACATTCAGATCCTGACTTCCATCCTCATTCTATCCTAACCCCCATTAATGTCTATGACCAAACTATAGACCAAGCTGTACCACACCGTACCTTCCGCAGAACTGACTAATGTTCTGTACTGTTCTAACTAGATTGTAAGCTCCGATGAGCATGACTCTGATGGGCAGGGACTGTCTCTTGTATGTTAGTCACCTCTTGTAGGCTAGCTGTGCAGCGCTGCGTGCGTGGCTCTTTTAAGTGCTAAATAGTAGTAGTAGTACTGGTGCTAGGAACGCTGGTGGAGGACTACTGGGCACCATGGAGGGAACATTAGTGTTCAGTCTCTCCTCTTCCATTCCCTGCTCCAGAATCTTCCCCCTCGGGGTTCAGCATCCCTCCCCCCCCTTGCTTCCCTTCCCCCATGTGTCCAGTATCTCCCACTTCCATCCCTTCCCCTCCCTGGTCCAGCATCTACCCTCACTTCCATTTCTCTCACTGCATCCATTGCTACCACCATGCCACATCTTCCCAGCTCTGTGGCAGCAGTAAAAGTAAAAGACAATGTGGGGACCCTGCATGTGCTCAAGGTATACAAGTCCCACCATCTCGAAGCCAGACTTGAGCATGTGTAGGGGCCTGAAAACCCCCAATACCTTTTTCTTTTACTGTTGCCACTTCTTTGCTACATTCAGGTGCTTTTCCAACCCAATCCTCTGTAAAATACACCAACATGTGCACCATGCTTGCACCTGGATGGAGGAGGACAAAAAGTAGGCTCCTCTTGCCCAGCAGCAAGGTGAGGCAGCTACCATAGGGGCTTTTTGGAGACCCCTGCCTCATGAAACATGTGAAGGAGGAATCCAGCATCCTTATCACCTCTTTCCAGAAGATGTCTACTGTCTCCATCAACTGCTTGCATGAGACACCTGATATTACCATGAGCTGCATCCATGAAGTGTCTAATGTCCATGTGAACCACGCACCCTGAGATGTTCATTCTCACATTCAAGAACATGCATGAGGTATCCATTGTCCTCTTGAATGACATGCAAAAAATGTGAATCATATACATAAAGAAATCAAATGCAGATGGGGCCAAAATATCCAGAAACCACATACATGGCCAGTCTGTTAGTTCCAGTAGGAACTGAGTTGTTATGAACCACATGCAAGTAGAGGCCAGCCTTTACTTATTTATTTTTATTTTAAAATTTGCTGACAGGAATGTCAGATTTAGACAAAAGTTTGGTAAAAAGTCAACCACTTGCATCATATCCCTATAAACCTCATGAGGTGACCAATGCCTCCAGTACTAGATTGCCAGCATCTCCTTGAAACAAAAGTGGTTAGGAACCACATTCATAACATGTCTGTTATTCCTATGATCTATGTGCACATGATATCTGGTATTATTATGCACCAGACTTGAATAAAGTAACCATACTTGGTCAAACAATACAGTAAATCTATAATAAAGTACCATAATATCAAAGGTCAGTGTAAGATGCTCTAACCAGCATAGCAGATGAGTCACTAACTCAGTGGTATTTGCTTTCAGTTCTCGAGGACCACAAACAGGTCAGGTTTTCAGACTGTCATTAATGGTGATGCATGAGATGGAATTGCATTCAATGGATGTGGTATGCCTGAAGATCTACCTCATGCATATTTCTTAAGGATATCCTGAAAACCCAACACTAATGGACTCCTCTCATATTCTAAACACTAATGGACTCCTCTCATATTCTAAACACTAATAGACTCCTCTCATATTCTCAGTCTAAAATGGAAGAGGGTGACAGAATGCTGGGTTCAATAGACTATTGATCTGATTGAATATGGCCATAGCTGGATTCACCACTGGCATGGCCTCTGAAGTTGAGGCATCAAAGCAAGGGACAGCATCCCCTCTAAAGATGTACCATGATAAACAGGCATTTCCTCCTTCCTATGAGCAGCTCTCTCTTACCAGAGACCTGCCCCCTATAATGATGCAAGGCAACTTCTGGATGCAAGGTGCCTCTAGGCAGCTGCATACTCTTCCTAATGGGAAATTCAGCTTTGAGCAAGATAACTCATATTCTTCTTAATTTGACTCTTTATGGACTTTAATTAAATTTCTTACCTCTAAACTGCTCTATAAATCTACTCCAGTCCCATCCAACAGAAACTCTCCCTCTCACAGTACAAAGAAACTCTGCCACGTCCACACAGGGCCCAGCCTTTGTACAGTTTCACCAATTGTTCTTAACTGGCATCTGGATACCATCACTCGTGTCACCTTTCTTCATATTATTTTCTTTGGAAAAATGTTCAGATCCCGAGCTCTTCTTTACTGAAAATATTGTGCCTATAGCCACCTCATTGACATATCAGCCCTAAGTAGGTTTGAGGATACCATAACAATGCTGCTTGCTAAATTACAGCATTTCACTTTCTCCCGTTAAACAAAACTGCCAAATAATCAGTACATAGACAGAATGTTCCAAAATGTTCGTAGCTTTCACGGAACATAGGAGGACGTTTGGCATAGTACAGAATTCATCTTGGAGTGATGTCTAGTAATCCCAACCAGGAACTGCAGCTCATGGAGTACTTCTGAGCACTGAAGCCATAGCACACTCAACTTCCTAAGTTCTGCTTCGTCGGCCATTGCCTTCTACCAGTCCAGTGCATTCCACTGCACTCCAGAGTCAACGAGGGGTGATGATCTACGAAGCAGCCAGAGGTGTGTGAATCAAGCCATGGTTCCACATTCCCATTCAATGCTGGAAGAAACAACTAGTTTAGTTAGAAGTTTAAAAACAGAGGCGGTTGATATGAAGCAAATGGAAATGGCATACAAGAAGACAGTTAATAAAAGATAAGTTACTAAAGTGTAATGACCTCATTAGATCCTTAGCAGACATTCTTGGTCAGACTTTCTATGCAGTTTAGTTGGGTGAACTGAACCATCTATTTAGGCACACCCCACTGAATGTGTTAGAATGGATTATTCCCACCTTTAATATAATGAAGTGCCCTCTAGAGTTTTCTAGAACCAGATATTATTGGAGTCATCTACAGAGTACAAAGGAAAGGGAGTTTTTCTTTTCTATCTTCCCTACAGAGAGTTGCAGGAAAGACACACAGACAATGAGGGAGTTGTTCCGTGCAAAGCAGAAGCTACAGACCCAAATGGAGGATTTGTAGATTTTGACCCAACGTTTGGAGAGTGAGAAGGGGGAGCCAGCCTGAGGTTTTCTAGTCCTTTCTTCTCCTTTTTGCATGCTGACTAGTTCAGTTAGTGTACCTGGTGTCCGTTTGGTACCAACCATTGCGGGAGAACAGAGGTAGGGCCAGCCCCCTTAGGCAGTCACCTAAGGCATCAGCTTCAGACAGGCAGCAAAGAGCAGCAACAGTCCAAGCTAAATGATAGATCCTGAGAACCACACAAACCCAAAGATCCATCAGCCTATTCTTTTGCCTGAAGGGAGAATGGGTACACACATACATTCAAAGCAAAGTCTAACACACATTTTTGCTGCATTGTTGTGGGAGGAGTGGTAGTTCAATGATTATGATTATTTTATTTATTTATTTATTTTACGTCTTTTCTATACCGCGCTTTTTAAAGTCAGCTCGGTTGACAATTAACAGCAGGTTTGTACAGTACGGCGGCTCCCATACTGGACTTACAAAAAACAGGGTTTTGCAACTTGGACTAACTGGGGTAACTATGTACATGTTACGCTGTAGCTTGGCTACTCGTTTCGGTAGCTATAATACAGGCTAGGCAGTAGGGTCGATGGCCGTGCAGTAGCGACCGTGCTGCCTAGCTACTATTTACAAGATTAGGTGACTATATACATGTGCCTTACTGGGAGTCTGGTGGTGCTACTGTGCCGGGCTGGGGCTGAATGTTGTAGGTGTTTTGGGGCGGCTGCTTTGATGGTTGTGGGTAGTTGGCTGTTGTATGTCCTCATTATGGGAGTAGTGCTGGAGGAAGAGGTGGTGTTTCAGGTGGTGTTTCAGTTTAATTATCAAAATCTCAGGGGTGGAGGGCTGGGGGGGGGGGGATAAGGCTGAAGATTTGCCTAGCGTGCCCAGTTCCCTTGCACCAGCTCTGAAGAGACGCGTTTACAGAGATCCCATCTGGGCTACCACACAAGACAGAGGGAGAGTGTGTCCATCTGGTATCTATGCAGAGGAGCTCAAGGGAGGAGGATGCCCATCAAGCTCTTCATGTTCAAGATTATTGTACGATATGCCTATTTGATAGCTCTAATTCAGAACAGTTTTGCAGGGGGACTGTATTGTCTTACAGGTTTAACTAGCTGAGTGCTAGACTTAATAGGTTATTTTATAAGCCTTATTCACAATTTCCTCATGTAAAATCAGGCATTTATATGCAACCATGTGCAAATGGCAATTTTGGAAAGGGCTCAGTGGACAAATGGATGTTCTTACTATGTAGAAATTGCAAGGGGTCATGCTAGGAGTGATTAGGGAGTGGTCAGGTAAGGTCAAAAACATACACATATAATCCCCATTTCATATGGGGAATACATGTGTATGATTGCAATTGTCCACATCGGGATTTACACCTGGCCCATTGAGGTTTTAGAAAAGTGCTCAATTCGGCCAGCCTTTTGCAGGAGGGATTAAGGGGGTTATCTTCCTTAATCCCCCATTGTTTATTTCCCCCTCAAAAGCTAATTGGCAGCATTTATACATGTAGGCTTGCAAAAGAGCCACCATTTGCATGTAAGTGTCGGCACGTTCCTGTGCAAGTTGTGAAATCCAGCACTTACACTTGTAAGCTGATCATAGCTACCCAGTTGATTTGTCCTACTGTATTTATGCATTTGCAAACTAGACCCTCCAGCTCTATGTATCAACATATACAATATACGTGAACTCCTGCACCTCCTTTTTCTGTTTTCTAGAAAAGGCTCCATGTTTAGCAAAGCCTTTTCTAAAATATCGTTGGAATTGTGAATATTGCAGTCTCAACGTATCTATTCCACTCTCCACATCTTTTCAAAAATGTGCCTTTTAATATCCTTATGAGACTATATTAGTATCTTTGTACTGCTGCCACCCGTCTTGGGCTTGTACTGGCATCTAAATGATCTCGATTCCCCTGGAAGGCTGAATATGATGGGTGATGAAGAAGAAATGCCTATTGATGAAGAAGTGTTTGGAGGTCCTATCATGGCTGTAAGGGAGCTTGATCTTATAATAAGTGATGGGTTCAGGCTCTTCAGCTGGATTTGGATTTAATTATTCACCTTTCCTAATCAAACTTCAACGCAAGCTATTTCCCTATCCAGATGGACCTACTGACCTGCTCAAGGTCGCAAGGAGAATTAGTGGGAAATGCAGGATTTGAACCCAGGCTTCCCTGGTTGTCAGGCTACTCCTCCACTCGGGAAGACTACATTACACAGAAAGCTAAAAGTACTATGCTGGACATTCATTTGCCAAATGCCTGTGCTATCCATTCTAATGCTTTCTAATGAAATTCTGGAGCAGAATTCTGAAGTGTTTTGCTGAACAGAATCTTGGCTTAATGTTCATGATGCTCTTACTGAAGTTCATCCCCCAGGAAGGAAGGCAAAGGAGATGGTGTCTCTGTAATATGCGATAACCGTTTCATTTTATAAATATCCTGTCCTTCGGTGCAGAATGTATTTTCTTGAAGCTGTGGATGTTGAGAATCTTGTTATTCTTTTCTTTTTTTATTTACTTTGGGTTTACGGCATACCTTTTCAGTATTAGCTCAAGGTGAGTTACATTCAGATGCGCTTGGTATTTCCCTGTCAAAATTGAGTAATCTTGCTCAGGTATTTTCAAATGACTGTTTAGATTTCTCTGATATTTTTATATGGGAGATTTTAACTTGCATTTTGACAAGGAAAGAGAGATGAAACTTTAGTTTTAAACCCCTTAAACAACCATGGAATTCACGTGGAGGCCAATAAAGATCGGGGGACGTCTGGGTCGTCCGGACGTGCCCCAAAGACACCTGATTCTGCATCCGCGGGAGCTATACGTTCCTGCGGTTGGCTTGCCCCAGTTCTGCCATGGAAGATGTCCTTTCCCCTGCCAGCCAGCCCACCCTGCTGGAATGCCGGTGCACCAGGCACCCAGCAGGACCACAGGCCACAGACCACAGGCCAGTGCACCAGGCACCCAGCAGGACCACAGGCCGGTGCACCAGGCACCCAGCAGGACCACAGGCAGCCCAATATTGGTCCTGCTCTTCTTTCCCCACCACCTGACCCTTGGCAGGAGCAGCCAGGGCCAGGATCGGGCAGCGGGGCCTTCACTGCAGCTCCTCTACCACTCTGGGGGTTCTGCATGCCCCGATCGCCTCAGGCCCCAGAACGTATTCCACTTCTGAGGTGGATTAAGTCCCCCAACCACCTTGGCCTCTCTGGACATACAGGGCCATGACCTGCAGAAGCCCTGTACATCCAGGTTCGTGGGCCTGCCCCCACTCCACCCACTCTCCGCCTCCAGCACTCCCCCTCCTGCCCCCATCCAGCACTCCCCACAAAAACCCTCTATACGTGCAGGGATGGCTGGATCTAGAATCACGTCCAGGGTCTGTTCGGAGTTGGACGTCCATCCTGGACCCCATTATTCGAGGATCAGAATGGCCCCCATAGTGTAAAAGGACAGAGATTAGAACTGGTTGTCTTGCATAATAGGGAATTCACGTTTTATCATCCATGATCTTACAATACAAACTTATGGTCTCGCCTGACTATTTTTTTGTCTGATCACCTTAAGGGGCCAGTTCATGAAAGTGTGTTAAGCAGTTAACACATGTTTTATCCTTCATTAACCATCAAGATGAACCCATGCTAATGGTTACCATGCATTAAAAACTGCAGTGTGTTAAAAATCACATGCTACTGTAACTGCTTAAGGCCTTGTGGGGCAGGAAATGGGTAGAGAACTGGCATAGACAACATTGACAGTGCACAGTATGTTACTGCACCCTAACTGTCATGGCTGCTGCTAGTGTGGGTGCAATTAACGATTGGCTGTTGCCGAAACTAAAAAATAAAAAAGAATTACAGCGAAGCATCCCAACCCCCTGTGATGTCCTTGAAAGGAACCTGGCTGGAATGGGAGTTGGTTCTTTTTTAATGAATAGAGTGCCCACCACAGTAAGTTTGAGGTAAATTTAATCTTCACTTAACCTTCAGAATACATTGATACAATATGCATGGATCGGGAAGGAAGTGACATCATTGTGTCAAATGTCCGCATGAATATGAAGTTCTGCTTTACCCGGCCATAATTTATTATTTGCATCTAGGTGGCTAATTTTTCTTGACTGCTGGCTAGTCCAACTTTTCTCCCCATGGCAAGTAAATAAAAATCAGCTGATGTGCATACCCACCATGGTCAACGCGTTGATCTAGGGATAAGGCTCTTCGGTGAGCAACTTCTTCAATGAGTATGGCATCAATGGATTCTGATAGTGATGTGAATGCTGTACCGGGCTACTATGAAGACAAACTTAATTCTTTGGAGGCAGATCTGAAAAAAGGTTTCTCTGATTTAGCTCTGCAGCTGCATGTGGTAAAAGAGGACTTATTTTCTAAAATAAAGGATTTACATGGAGAGGGTCGGAAGATTGGAGCCCGGGTAGAGGAGACAAAATCCATGTGGTGGTTATTAATATACTCCAGACCCAGCAAGATAGCTGGCAGGCTGATTATAAAGACTTGCTCTATAAAAATGATGACATTGAAAATTGTGGCCACTGGAAAAACCTGTAGATTCAGAGGATGGTTCCTGAACCACAGGGAGACAAAGATGTTGCTATGATTACTCAGCATATATTTGTAGTTCTTTTGACTAAAGAGGATGGCGATGAACAACTTCCATCTTTTCAATTGGAGCAAGTCCACAAGGCGTTTGGTATGTATCCCAATAATAGACCCTGAGATATTAGTGTGTGACTGTTTTGCTATATGATGAGGAGCTGGTCTGACAAGCAGCACTACAGCATAACAGCTGCAATATAAGGACTCACAAATTCAATTTTTTCAAGACTTCTCTATGATTACCATCGCTAAGCGCAAGGACCTTAGGTCTGTTATAGAGGTAATTAATTACCGCTGGGTGTTTCTTTTTAGACTTCATTTTTCAGTGGAGGGAAATGCAGTTTCACCAAGAGACTTGGATAAGACATTTGGTGTCAGCTAAGAAATGGTGCAGGGAGACATCTAAGCCCTAGACTGACTTTAGTAAGTGGTGCAGAGTCCACTTACTAAAGAGTGGTGGGAAGGTCGTTAAGGATTCAGATGGCAAGCTGTGAAGTGAGAATCCATCCCCTGTGCTCTGGCCTACTAACGGTCTACTATGGCCACAGTAACTAATGAAGCATGATTATTTTGTCGTTTTCCAATAACAGGCAATGAAAGTTAACTGTCAGGGCAATAAGATGCCGTCTCTTAGAAGTCTCAGGTGAAATGAAATTTATCCTTCCATGAAGCGTTTTTGAGGATTATGCCTGCCTATTGGCAGGTTGGAACCTACAATTATTTGCTGTTTTTCTTTTTGGACTGGTTGGCATTGTCTTGTTTGGCCCCTCTCTGCTCTTCAGATGACTCCCAATACAGCCTCTATTATTCTTTGGATTTTTCATCGCTATGGATGGTTGCATGAGTCGGTGTTTGATGGGTTTGTTAGGAATTGTTGGATTTGTGTGCATGTGTATGGGTGAAAGGTGCATGTAGTTACCTGAATGCTCAGGGTTTGAATTCCCCGAGGAAGAGGAACTGGCTCTTTGCTGAAGCCAAAACCTAACAACACAAGTGATAAAGCTACAGAAGACACATCTTCACTCATTGCATTATAAACTGTTGCAAGATAAACATTTCCAAGTACTATTGTTGGCATCCAATACTCCCAGCAAGAAGAGAAGAGGAATTGATTTGCTGTTTCATAAAGACCTTTATTCGGAGGTTCATGAAGTTAAGTCAACCCCATTGGCAGGACTATTTTTTGCTGCTGTTTCTCTTAAAGGTACTGTCTATATCTTTGCAACTATATATGCACCAAATGATAGTCAGGACTTATTTTTTGATGAGATCAGGGTAGCCCTGGCAGCCTTTCCTAAGGGAAAGACTTGTAATAGGGGTAATTATAATGTCTGTTTGCCAGCCGCTGAGGACACCTCTCATGGTGTTCGGAAAGGGGAAATGGTGCATATTCAGTCGCTTAGGTGGCTGCTTTGAGACCTTGATGTGGTGGATGCCTGGAGGGTTTTGTATCCTCGAGGCAGAGATTAGACTTATTTTTGTAACCCACATTTGATCTATTCCTGCATCAATTCTCTGGTTTTAGATGTGGAAGCCCTACTTGATACGGGAATTAGTCAGATTACAAGCTCTGATCATTTCTCCTGCTGGGTCCACTTTGAGAAGGGACAGGCAGAACTTTGTGATTGCAGACAGATGTTGAACAACTCTTTATTAAGAAATAAAGAAATTCAGGAGGAGTATCGTTCTCTATTGAAAGAATGTTTCAAATTTAATTTAAATGGTGAAGTATCCCTTCCTGTAGTGTGGGACATGTTTAAAGCTGTCGCTAAAGGTTTTCTCATTCAGCACAACTCTCATTCGAAGAGGATGAAACTAAGCAAATGAAATAGTGGCAAGGGCAGGTTATAAAATTTGAAAGGTTGCATAAAAGAATTGGGAATGCACCCATTGCTTTGGAAATTATTCGGAGCACAACAACACTAATGGGTGCTAGCTGGCAGTGCGTGTTCTAGTATGAGCTGAAGGCATGCTGGGACATGCGTTGCCCACTAGCACAGGGCAATGACAGCACAGGATAATTCCTGCGCTAACTATGCAACCCACGTTAGGGTGGCAAGTGGGTGGGTTAGCAGCGGAGAATGAGCATGGTGAGCTCAGTGCAATCAGCACTCTTTACACCATGGTTAACTACATTAGTGCAGGTTTACCTCACGTCACCTCAATAGGGGGACGTGTAACACCTTAGCACCTGTTAGTAAAAGATCCCATTAGATTCATTGCTGCAAGAGAATTTTGAATTTAAACTTTGACTTAAGCACAAATATTGGGAATGGGCAACAAAGCTGGTAAATTGTTAGCTTTTGATCTTAGAAAGCAGGGGGTGGAAAAACACATAAGTAAGATAAAGGCTAAAGACGGGACAATTTTGGCAAAGGTTTTGCAGATATGGCAGATATTTGCCTCCTTTTTAGATGAACTGCATACAAAAGATGTGCAGATACAGCACTCTGAGATAGAGAAGTACTTGAATGGAGTGACTTCCCCATCATTATGCCTGTCCCAGTCTTGTTATTGGATAAAGAAATTACTATTGGAGAGATTCAACCTGTTATTACAGAGCTAAAAACAGAGAAGACCCTGGTCTTGATGGCTTCTCCCCAAGTATTTTTGGAATGCAGTTAATCCCATATCTGCATAATGCCTTCTCTGCCTTGAATAATGAGGGTGCCAAATCCGTGGAAACTGAAGCGCCCTTAAATAAGAAAGTCAATGCCCAATCTACTGATAATGCACCAAATATGAAGAAAAAAATCACAAAACAGAAAACTACTACTACTTGGAGATTCCATCATCAGAGGCACCAACTTGGGAACACAGTTCAAAGGAGAGAAGATGGTCAAATGCCTCCCAGGCTCTTCAGCCAGCAGGAATACAAACCAAATTGTTGATATAGTTAGTGCAGAAAGTGAGCACTCCAAAATTGATGTTGTCATCCACTTGTATACAAATGATCTGACTCGAAACAGTGCCTCTGCCGTTCAAAGGGACTTCCAGACTCTGGGAGAGAAACTCAAGCCCATTGTTAACACTGTAGCATTCTCAGAAGTTCTACCTGTTCTTGGTAAGGAGGCAGAAAGGCTGCATCACATAAACAACTTTTAATACATGGCTCCAAACCTGGTGCAAATAAGGATTTAGATATATAGGTGACTGGGGAAACAAATGGATCAACAAAAGACTATACTGTGCTGATGGACTACATCTCTCCATCACAGGGAAAAGGATCCTAAGTGAAAAATTCAGGCAGCATGTGGACAGGCATTTAAACTAGGGAAAGGGAGTGACAGATGGAGAAGGACAAGTTCAGGACATCACTCCCAGCAAAAGCATAATAACATTGGAAATAGCCACACTTTTAAACCACACATCAATGGCAAGTGGGAAGAGGCATGTAGAACAAAATCAATGCAAAATACAGGAAAGCCAGTCAAGAAGTGCTGGAAAGCAATGAGCACAAATGCTCGAAGCCTAGCCAACAAAGTTCCTGACCTGGAAGCCCTAATGGTGGAAATGGACTTGGACATTGTGGGCATTATAGAAACATGGTATAACGAGTCACATGAATGAGATATAGCCATAACTGACTATAGTCTATTTAGTAGAGATAGAGAAGGTAGAAAAGGAGGGGGAAATAGCCCTATATGTCAAAAGCAATATTAAAGCTGCTGAAATGCAGGGACATGGGGAAAAGAAGAAATGCTGTGGATTGTGTTGGAAAGAGGAGATGGCACTATCAACCATGCTGGTATAGTCTACAGGCCTCCAACTCAAACCGAAGAAATGGATAGAGACTTGATTATTGATATTGCAAAGGTAGCCATGAAGGGGGAAGTGATCATATTGGGTGACTTTAATCTACCTGATGTGGAATGGAGTATTCCTTCTGCAAATCTGGAAAAAAGTAAAAAAACATTGTAAATGCTTTCAAGATGCATTATTTAGACAAATGGTAATGGAACCGACTAGGGAAAGTTCGATGCTGGATTTAGTACTCACCAACGGAGAAAGTGTGTCGAATGTCCGGGTGGGTGTCCATATGAGCAGAAGTGATCATCACACGGTGTGGTTTGAGATAAAAGCCAAGGCAGAGTCCCCTCACAGCAAGCTTAGAGTCCTAGACTTCAAAAACGTTGACGTCAGTAAGATGGGCAAGTGTCTGAAGGAGGAGTTGGCAGGGTGGGAGGATGTAAAGAAAGTGAAATTGTAGTGGGCTAAACTAAAGAAAGCAATAAAAGGGGCAACAGATACATATGTAAGGAAAGTAAATAAAAACAAGAGGAAAAGGAAATCTATTTGGTTTTCTAAAGGAGTGGCTGCACAAATAAAGACAAAAATAAAGGCATTTAGTTCCCCCTGTTACTACCCAAGTTGATGTCCCTTTTCAATGTTAATCATTTAATGTCCAGTTTAGTGCCTGTTCTATGTAAAACATTTTGGTTGTTCCTGTTCTATGTAAACCACACTGATTTTGAAATAGTGCTGTATATAAAACTAATAAATAAATAAACACAGCTTTCACAAAATTCAGAAGTTCGCAAACAGTGGAACCCAAAAAGAATACAGGATAAAGCTACAAGAGACAAAAAGAGAAATAAGGATAGCAAAATCAAAGGCACAAGAAAAGATGGCTAAAGATCTGAAGTGTGGCGATAAAACATTTTTCAGGTATATTCGGGAGAAGAGGAAGATCAGAGGTGAAATTGCAAGACTCAAAAGTACTGAGAACAGATTAGTGAAAAGTGACAAGAAAAAAGCAGAAATGCTAAACAAATACGTCTGTTCTGTTTTTACTAAAGAAAATTCTGAAGAAGGGCCATCTGCGATTGACAAATATACAAATGGAAATGGAGTAGATACTACACCATTCACAGAAGATGATGAGTTTGAATAGCTTGTAGAAGTGGACAAAGCCATAGGACCGGATGGGATACATCCCAGGATACTGAAAGAGCTCAGAGAGGTTCTTGCAGGGCCTTTAAAGGATGTTTTTAATAGATCCTTGGAGACAGGAGAAGTTCTGCAGGACTGGACAAGGGCTGATGTGGTACCTCCTCACAAAAGTGGTAATAAGGAAGAAGTGGCAAACTACAAGCCAGTAAGCCTTACCTTGATAGCGGGAAAAGTAATGGAGGCATTCATGAAAGGGAGAATAGTAGATTTTTTTGAAACCAATAGGTTTCATGATCCGAGGCAACATGGTTTTACCAAAGGACAATCATGCCAAACAAATCTGATTTTATTTGACTGGGTGACCAGAGAACTAGATCAAGGGCATGCGATACATGTGATCTACCTAGATTTCAGCAAAGCCTTTGATAATGTTCCTCATAAGAGACTTATCAATAAATTGACCAGCCTGGGGATGGGTCCCAAGGTGGTGAACTGGATCAGAAATTGGTTGATTGACAGACATCAGAAGGTGATGGTAAACGGAACTCACTCGGATGAAAGGAAGGTGATTAGTGGGGTGCTCCAGGGATTGGTCCTGGACCGGTACTGTTCAATGTATTTGTGAGTGATATTGCTGAATGACTGAATGGAAAAGTCTGTCTTTTTGCAGATGACACAAAAATTTCCAACACAGTGGACTCCCCTGAGGGAATCGATAGCATGAGGAAAGATCTACAAATGCTGGAAGAATGGTCTAAATCTTGGCAGTTAAGATTTAATGTGAAGAAGTGCAGTGTCATGCACTTGGGATGCAGAAATCCAAGAGAATTGTATGAGACAGGGGGCAATAGGTTGGTGTGCACAGACCAGGAGAAGGACCTCGGAGTGATTGTTTCTGAGGATCTCAAAGTGACAAAACAGTGTGACAAGGCAGTGGCCAAAGCCAGAAGGATGCTGGGTTGCATACAAAGAGGAATTACCAGCAGAAAGGAGGAGGTATTAATGCAACTGTACAAGTCACTGGTGAGGCCTCACTTGGAATAATGTGTTCTGTTTAGGAGACCATATCTCACAAAGGATATAAAAAGAATGGAAACAGTTCAGAGGAAGGTGACTAAAATGATTTGGAGCCTGCTCCATAAGATGGATGAAAAGAGACTCCAAGACCTAAATATGTATGTATCAAGATATGATTAAGACCTTTAAATACTTAAGGAGTATTAATTAACAAACAAACCTTTTTCAAATATGGGGAAGCTGTAATACTAGAGGGCATAACATGAAGCTGCAAGGGGGTAAACTGAAAGGATCTCAAAGTGGTGAAACAGTGTGACAAGGCGGTGACAAAAGCCAGGAGGATGTTGGGTTGCATACAAAGAGAAATTACCATCAGAAAGGAGGAAGTATTAATGCAACTGTACAAGTCACTGGTGAGGCCTCACTTGGAATATCATGTTCAGTTTTGGAGACCATATCTTATAAAGGATATAAAAAGACTGAAAATGGTTCAGAGGAAGGCGACCAAAATGATTTGGAGTCTGCACCAGAAGATTATGAGAAGAGACTTGAAGACCTAAATATGTACAACTCTGGAGGAGAGAAGGGACAGGGGGGATAAACACTTTTAAGACTTTTAAACACTTAAAGAGTATTAATGAACAAACAAACCTCTTCCAAAAAAGGGAAAGCTGTTAAATTAGAGGGCATAACATGAAGCTGCAAGGGGGTAAATTGAAAGGCAATGTCAGGAAATACTTTTTCACTGAAGGGGAGGTGGATGCTTTGAATGCCCTCCCAATGGAAGTGGTAGGGGCAAATACAGTGACAGAATTCAAAATAGCATGGGACAGACACAGTGGATCCCTTTATTGGAACAGGATAAAATCAAAATAAACATAACTATCTCTTATATCTGAACAAATAGGGGTGACCTAAACGGAGTGGTGGGTACACCCCTAAACAAAGGCATGAAAAGAGGTGACCTGCACGGATCGGCAATTGCACTTACTCTTGCCACCTTGCTGGGCAGACTAGATGGACCATACTGGTTTTCATGTGCCATCATTTACTATCTTACTATGTCCCAAGTCTTATCAAAAGTTATACTTTCTCCAGGCACCCATAAGCATCTGAAAAGTGTTTAGTTTGTCAGCCAAACGTTTGGGGGGTGCGGAGAAGGAGGTGCACTCATATCCCCTTTATTTTACAATTTGACAACAAACGCTGACATAGAATGGGGGCTCATGTTTTCGTTTTGCCATGCTGCTGGAAGTCCCCATATGCAACCTTGCTTGAGATGGATATCCCCCCGTCCGGGGACGTTTATATGGAGGCCAGCATGGGTATCCATGTCAGGTGCATCTATATTTCTAAAATTGGGCCAAAACATAGATGTCCCCGGTATTTTTATGCACATTCTGCTCTGGACATCCCAGATAGCACTTGGACACTCTTTCTAAAATCCCACTTCATGAATACAAGCACACATGTAGATTCACGTATTTAATGCGTGAGTCTGCCTATGCTCCACAGACCATATCCCCAACGACACCTACAGTAAAAGTATACGCTTTCATACCAACATGCAGACTTTTACACCTGATCTCATTTTAAAGAACAATTTTACACATATATATTACCACATATGTGGTACAATGACTTTATAGTATACAATTATCCCCCTTAAAATACTGCAGAACCTGGCACCCTCACATTTAAGTACCTTTATGCAGCGGTATGATGCTAGGCCAGTATTGTACTCAGGTCAACTAGCCTTTGCTGACGACCTATGCGAAACAAAAAAAGAATCTTTTACTTAGAGAGGTCCTGTCAGTTGGAAATTTATTCCCTTGGATTTTAAATTGATTTTACAGATGCTGCTGTTTTAAAGAAGGTAGACAAAGCATGACTATTTGAGGCAGCACTTAGTAACATTTTATTATGAGTTTAATTAGATGATTGAAACAAAATGTAATAGAACACCCGTAAGGGACCAAAACTCCAATCAATAAACTATATAGAATGGACCCGCCAACAATGCATCAATGTAGATGTATCCCACTGTAAACAACTTCTTTGTTGCTGGTAACATTCAATTCACAAGCGCTGCAGGGGCACAACAAACAGATTTAATGGCAACAATGTAACAATGTTGGCAGGTCCATTCTTTATATTTTATTTTTTTAATTAGATGATTAAATTGTCCTTGTATTAATTTGTTTTCTTTTGGTTATATTGTCATTTATTTCTCCCTATGATGTTTTTATAAGGCATTTTGTAGCTTTTGGGAAGAGACAGATTAGAAATCAAATGAATAAACCAATAATCAACCAGAAGATAGTAAAGTCTCGAAATATTTCATTCCAGGAACAAAGCATTGTCCCAGATCGCAAGCAAAATTCTTTAGTCACCCATTAAATAAACATGAAATAATTCCCTTAGAAGGGGATCTGGTATATGCAGATAGATAGATATCTGTGGATCACACCTAGTTTTGTTTCTGTTTTGTTATTAAGTGTTTTTGAAGATGCAAACATGTGGATAAAGGAGAGCCACTTGATACATTGTATTTGACAAAGACCCTCATGAGAGACTCCTCAAAAAATCAAAAAGCCATGGGATAGGAGACTGTTCTATCATGGACCGACAACTGGTTAAATAACAGGAAACAGAATGTAAGATTAAACGGTTAGTCTTCGACATGAAAAATCGTCCATAGTGGAGTGTTCCAAGGGTGTGTATTGGGATGTGTGTTTAACGTATTCATAAATGATCTGGGGAAAAAGAAGCAACGAGTGAGGAGATCAGATTTGAAAATGACAGAAAATTATTCATAGCTGTTAAAAACAGCAGAGGATTAAAAGGAATTTCAGAAGGATCATGTGTGACTAGAAGACTGATCATTTAAATTGCAGGTGAAATGTAATATGGATAAGTGCAAAGTGACGCACATAGCAAAAAAAATTCTAACAGGTACAAAATGCTGGATTCTGAGTTAGGAGTTACAACCGAAGATTTTGGAGCAATGGCGGATAACAGCAGTCCAAAAAAGAAAGGCAAATTCCATCACAGGGAATAAAGCAAATCAGTAAAAATGGTGTTCCCACATTCCAATGAATAGGCAGAAAAGCATTTATTATAGCTAATACTGTGCCAACTTAAAAACAACACATAAGCACATCAAAAAATTATATAAGGTCTATCGTAAACATACAGGCAAATCTAGCACACAATTTCTATAAGAGACTCAACAGAATTAGCCTGCCTCAGGGATCCACTTACTGTACAACATTTTCATACATATAAAGCCATATACAAACAAAGATAGATAGATATACTAGTACAAATCTTGCAGCAATAGTGTGTGTTGTATAATGTAAAACTGATACAGTTTGACAAAGAAGCATTTGTGAAGGATACCTTTGAGGGTACAGACAAAATACAAAATGCAAAAGACATAAAAATAAAAAATAAATAATAATAAATAGAGTGCATAACAATACGTGATAATAAAAGATAACAATATATGATAATACATTATGACATGACAATAAAGTGACAGAACTTAAAAGTACACCTACCACACTAGGCAGAGATAAGTTGTTTATACTCTGAACCCTAAATTTCAAGGTGCAGGATCTGGCATGTCCTTTGATAGAGCAAACATTTAAAAACAAAGTAGACAAAATCTCTGAATTTTCTTTTAAAAAGGCTTTGATTTTTAAATGTTTGCTTTGCCAAAGGGCATGTTCAAGCTTGGTTTCACTTGTGCTGGGGTCAAGTTGTCAATCAACTCTTCCTCTCCTCCCTAGCCGGAGAGTACCAATAGGTTAGTTCAGTTATTATGTGGATGCCCTGCGCGTTTATTCCTTTCCAGAACATTTTTATTATTTTTTCAATCTGATAATATTTTTCATTTAGTAATTTTTCAGTCAGTTTTTGGTATGTACCATGTGCAATATAAGGTTAGTATGCTTACAACTGCAAGCTAGATTTATCTGTGATGTGTAACTGTCTGCAGCTATTTTAGGTTTAACAAGCTGTGAGACATTATTAGGATGTTTACAGGATTAGTTTCCTATGAAGTCTTTTTTAACAGTGTTATGTTTGTTGGGTTTATGAATTTATTTTTCAGTGAGGTTATTAATGCTGCTGGATGGCTGACTTATGTTGTGTCAGCACTTATAACAAGATCTCAGTTCCTTAACATAAGGAATGTTTTTTTAACTTCAGGAATGCCTGTCATTGAAGGTATTCATATTTTTTAACATAGATTATAATGTAGGCTGTCTATTGATTGTATCTCTTAGGCTACGCTTTTTGCGTCTTAGTCCCTATGACTACTATGCCTGGTAACAAGTCTTGTGTCTACCCAGAATTACTGGTGACCCTGGCAGCTTGGCATAGGCTTGTGAAGAGCACGCAGGCTTGAAAGGGTTTTTATGCTCTTGTGTCACAGATGGTTTGGATGCAATGTGGTAAGTAGACGTGCTTTGCTTTTTTGGAATGTCATTTTTCATTTTTGCTTTCTGTTACATTTTATAATGATGGAATATATTTCATTATACAGATCCTGTTCCTTGAAGTCTAGGATTTGGAGTATAAAGGACTTACCTCTGCTGAGTGTGGCAAGTGTGATTTTTAAGTCTTCTTACCGTTAATATTATTAATGTCATGTTATATTTTATTATCATTTATATTTATTATTATTATTATTATTATTTTATCATTTAGTATTATCATTTATTATATCTATTATTATTATTATTGTTTTCATAATTTATCTTTCTCTAGGTCTTACTTTTAGGTTTTGTCTAGACCCCACAGTTTGTCCTTCATAAGTGCTTCTTTGTCAAATTGTATCAATGTTTCCAGTACAGAACACACATTTCAGATATAGATATATATCCTTGTTTATATATGGTTTATGTAAATGTTATGCGTGGATTATTGAGGCAGGTTAACACTGAAACATGTTGGATCTTGTATAAAAATTGAGAGGGCATATTCAGATAGATTAACACGGTTAGAAGACCTGCTAACTACATTAATCCCGGTGAGCGGGATATTTGGTGGCAAATAGCTACTGTGTGATGATGAATATCTCCTACCACTGCTGCATGCCCCGATACTAACCAGGTATGGCGCTCGAGTTAACTGGTTAATGGTGTTATAGTATTCAGCCACTGGCTGGATTAACTTAAACCACCTAAAGTTAGGCACAAAGCGCTAACCAGGCAAACCGGGTATTCAATGCTGGTGGCTGGATATGAGCCAGGCATTGACTGTCTGGATCTAATTTTAAACAGTGACTGCCAGCCGCTTTAGAAGCACTATCGGCCGCTTTTGTTTATCAGTCCCATTGTGTCCTAGATTTGTCTGTATGTTTACGAGATATCTTATTTAATTTTTTGATATGTGTATGCTTTCTTTTTAAGTTGGCGCAGTATTGGCTATAGTAAAAGATTTTCCACCTATCTGTTGGTCAATGGGGCCACCATTTTTCTTGATTTCATAATCGTGATAATACATTGAAATTTTCAACCCAGTGTGCTTTGGCTACCAAAAACGCAAACACAATTTTAGGGGTTATTCAAAATGGTACAAAGAATAAAACTAATGGTTAGAGCAGTGGGCTGTAAAACATGGGAAGCCAGGGTTCAAATCCCACTGACTTTCCTTGTGGCTTTGAGCAAGTCACTTAATCCTCCATTACCTCAGGTACAAACTGAGGCATCCTTATACTAAAGTTCACTATGTGTTTAATGTGTGTTTCAGCATGCGGTAACCGTGAGCATGGGGGCTGCAGTAACTGTTACCGCGAGGGCATGACTGCTACCATGTGCTGAAACATGTGTTAGCTGCCCTTCGTACGATGAGGTGGAGAATGGGTGGGTTAGGGGAAGAGTGTGGGCACGGAGAGCACATTGCAGTTAGCATGGGGATGTCAAGGTGGCAATTAGCACAGGTGCACTAAACGATACCTCAATAGATGGCATTAGGTGCACCTACGTTAATTGCGAATGTCGCAGCCATGCATTAGGGTACAGTTTGGTGCTTTGGTAAAAGGGCCCCTTAGTCTGTAAGCCCTCCAGGAATAGCAACAAAAATACCTACTGTACCTGAATGCAGGGCCAGCCCTACCATTGAGCGATGGTGGTTTTTGCACATGACCCTACTTTTCAGCATTATTGACTTATGCAAATGAGGTGCTGCAATCTATCTCTGCACATGGTCCCACATCCCTCTGCATCCATCTCGGGCCGCCCCTGCCTGAATGTTGCTCACCTTGCCCTACAACTGGAAACGTGTGAGTTAACTATAAATACATAAATATCATTATGCCTCTATAAGGGGCCATGGTGCGACTGCACCTTGAGTTTTGTGTGCAATTATGGTCATCCCATCTCAGAAACTAACAGTGCTAGACAAAGTTCAAAGACGGACAACAGAACTGATAATGGGAATGGAACATCTTTTATGAGGGAGGGCTGAACAGGTTAGGGCTCTTCAGCTTGGAAAAGAGATGGCAAAAAGCAGATATGAGAGCAGCTTATAAAATCAGAAGCGGGTGGAGTGCAATGGTTCTTCAACCGTTCTGACAGATTCTATGAAATTACCAAGTAGCAGATTGAAAACAAGTTGTAGAAACTATTTTTTCAGGCTGTGGAATCCATTGCCAGAGGATGTGGTCAAGGTGACTTACATAGGGAGTTCAAAAGAGACTAAGGGGGTTATCCAGAACTGCAAATAGTGGGGATGTACATCTGGTTTGGACATACATCCCCTGTTATACACTGGGGGCCTATTCTGCCCCCAAAGCTCCCTGCACATATAGTGTTGATGTGCGGGGAGCTCTGAATGAGGGTGGATGGGGGCAGAGACAGAGCAGAGAGTGGGCGGATCGGAGGTGGGCCCACAACCAATGTTCCCTCTAACTTTCTGTAGGCTGTGTGCGCATAAAATATCAGCTGTGCAGCTTTTGAAGGAAGGTTAAATTTTTGTGCGCCACATAACGACACTCGGAGTTAAATACTTTAAAATTTGACTACACGTCAGAATACAGTATGTACACCACATCGATTGCACTAGAAAATATTGTAGAACTTGTGAAAACTGTAAATACACAACTACTTTAAAATTTTAAGACATCTGTGTTGTTTTCTATCAGAATCAGAACCGTAATTTTTGTGCGCTCTGTTTTAAAGTATGTGCGCTCGCTCGGTGAGATGTGTGCGCGCGCACACGCGCACAGCTTAGAGGGAACAGTGCCCACAACCCTGGACATACAGGGCCTATCTAGGTCACGACCCTGTACGTCCAGTGAGTGAAGGATGGCCGGGGAACTTATTCCACCTCAAAGGTAGAATAAGTCCCTCCGATGTTGGTGGGCAGCAATGGAGGAACCTCCCCACTCCCCCGATCTGGGTGCAGTGCAGGGAATAGGGGGTTCCTGCATGACATCCCAGTGCTATGGTGACAGGATACCATGACACCAAGATTCCAGCAGGAGCGTGGGGAGGGTTAGCTGGGGTAGGCGCAGCACGTCTGGGCCCACAGAATCGGGCCTGTCTGGCTGTCCAAGTGCCTCAATTCTGTTCCCACAGGAACATCTAACTCCCATGGGTGCAGAATCGGGTGCAAGTCCGGACCATCCAGATTTTGGATGTACAGATGGGCCGGATGTCCCCCAATCGGAATTGGCCTCTAAGTCATGTTTTTAGAGAAAATGTCCATAAAAATTATGGGGAAATCATTGCTTATTCCTTCAAATTAGCTATGAGAAATTGATCTACTTTTTGGGATCTACCGGGTATTTGTGACCCAGACTGGCCATTGTTGAAGGCAGGATGCTGGGCTTGATGGATTTTAGTCTGCTTCAGCATTGCTCATCTTTTACTCTTATCTGTCAGAAAACGTGGACTTTGTCAAATAATCTCCAATGAAGAAGCTGATTATAAAGTAAAGATTAAGAGTAGCATATTCAAAGCACTTTAGCTGGTTAGCAGACCTGCTAAGTGCCTAAAACATGGTGATCCTGGCGGCACTATCTAAACCGTGTAAAAAGATGCTTCGTTAAAACTGGGACGGTCTATTAGTGGATCAGGGGTGGTCCCGGTCAGTCTCCAGTCAATGACAATATTCAGCTGCTAACTGGATAGCTGCATCGGTTAAAGTTAGTTCAATGACTGCTCTACATTTAACCGATTATAAGTATCCGGTTACCGGCTGAATATCATCACTAACCATATAGTGAGGTGCTGACCAGTGAAACCGAATATCCAGTGCTGGACAAGTTTGAGGGTGAAATATCCGTTTTTCTTAAAGCTTTAAAAGTACCTAGCTATCACCACAGAATATCAGCCTCCAAGTTTTGCCAGGATACCATACTCTGTGGCCATCGTGAGTTTTTAGAAAGCAACTTAAAGCCCTAAGTCCAAGGGAACTGAAGTCTCCGAATAGATGCACGGTTGCAGCAGTAAAGGAAGTGAGTCGCTTCAGGACTAGGTAATCCCTCCACCATACTTTCCTGCTTAGTAAGAACGTGGGAAGGGGGCTCTGCTGCAGGAACGCTCCACCCACGTTTCTACCTCTAAGGGTTGCCGCTGCGATATTGCGTTTGTAGTCGCGAGGAATGGGCACTTTACGCCTACCAGCAGCAGTGCGGACGGAGGAATCCTGCACAGCTTCACAGGAACTTTGGCTACTGAAGGATCAAATCAGTAAAAAGGAAAACAACTACTAAGACACTTATTCAGTTAGCAGCACCTGCTAACCAGATAAGTACTAGTGAGAGCTATCGTCAACAGCATTAGCAGATAGTGTCCCTGAATATTCTCTCCAATTACCTCGGCACTATCCGGATGCCCGGGGGTGGTGTGAGTGAGAAGCCTCTAGCATATAGCAGTGATTTTCAGCACCATTACATGCACAGCTATGCAGATGACTTAGGACAAACTGTTCTTAGGGTCTATCCATTTAGCTATCCGTTTAACAGCACTGAATATCATGCTGACTGCAAAGACTAGATATTCAGCACCAGCCACTATCCGGATACCAGCACTGAAGAGTCAGTTTCTATTTAACAGCAGCCGGCATTTAGAATAACACTAGCCACCACAGTTAAGTATGGACTCATGTATATTTAATCGCAAAGCTTCTCCTTATAATAATAAGAGCGTATGGCAATCAAGGATGTGCAAAGAATTCAGAGTTTAGCTTGATGTGGGAGGAATTCAGCCTGGTTCGAGGCTGATGAAAATTCGATATTTTCTCCCAGATTCACCACAGAAAACCCATTGGATTTGTTTTGGTGGCTTTGGGCAAAAATTTGATGATAAGTTATCCATATAAATTTTAGGACAGTTATTTATGCATGCCACTCAAATGGAAACATTAGACATCAGCATTATCTAATTAACATTTGGTCCCATCCCCAGAATATTGCTTGGCCCACTTCCTACTCCTCCTAAATGGATATCTTTTGGCCAGATATTAAGATATCTGACAAAAATGTATGCAGAGAGCTGCCCTAAATTTTGAAAACAATTTATGCGGTGAACTCTGAAGTTAACTACGGAAATCATTCTGAATATCAACCCCCTTGAATTCTGGGTGCAATCATACTAAAAATTCCAGAATATAAAAAACCAGCAATCATTGTGACATTACATGTGAGGAAGGGGCACACCATTGAAATGCATAAGATGGAATCACATGGGGATGGGAGAAAAGGGTTAGGTGTCTGGAGACTGACTTTTTTGAAAATGAAAAATGAGAAATAAACCAACCTGTTTTAGAACAGCCTGAATGCCGCTGTGACTTTAAAGCCTAGAAGTCAATAACAAGAATGAATAAGTGTGTTGGACTGTTGCGTGCTAATTGGTCGTAACACTGTTAGGCAGGGCTAGTGCAGGAGGTATTAGGTGCCCTAGGCAAATCTTCCCCCTCAATTATATCTTGCAGTAGACACCTCCCCAAGATTTTGATAAACTCAACAATTACGACCACTCCAACACTACCCCTTCCAGAATGATCCTGAAAAATTGCTTAATTGGACATCATGCTTTTACCTATTTAAACTCTGGAGCCCTTTGACTAAATTGCATTGTAGGTTTTGCATCAAACACATATTTAGCACAAAATGCAAAGCCTCTACAGTATTTGTCGGGGGCATGACCAGCAGGTTTTTGACGCAATGCATAAATGAGTAGCCTAACACATGGTGCTGTTACTGTGGGTGCACGTATCTCCACCTGTTGAGGTGGCAATTAGGTGCACCTGTGCTAACAGCAGCATTGATGGTTACTGCATGATATGTTCCCTGAGCTAACTGCCATGTGCTCACCGCCCCTTCCCCACCCATTCAGCACTCTAACGTGCGAGTGGCAATTAGCACACACATCAACATGCAGTAATTGTCATGCCCCATGGTAACTGTTACCGCAGGCCCAAGAAGGCAGTTGCCACATGCGAATACATGCGTAAACTGCTTAGCGCACTTTAGTAAAAGGACCCCTTTGTTTCATAGACAGATACAGATGTACATTTCTTTCTATGTACAGATATATAGATAATTAAATATATACAGACATATATACATTACACAAACATGCACATGACAAGTATAATTTCCAAAAATGCTCACCCTCCCTGTCTGTGAAAGTACATGCGGAAGGCTCTTTAAGTTTGTGTGGTTGTCACAATCTGTTGTTTGACTGGCAATGGGCTATGGGGGGGCTGTCCTAGCCCCCCATAGCCCATTACCAGTCCTAACCCCCCCCCCCAACATGTACAGCTACATGTAGCTGTAGTCTATTCTTTGCCACCTCCCAGAAGCTCTTCCATGGGTGACTGCCAGGGCTACCACTACCCAACAGGTGAACTAGGTAGTTGCACTAGAGCGCCAATGTTTATTGCCGCAAACTGCCGCCCGAGTCTGAGACCTGCAGTGGCTCTAATGCCGTTAAAAGAGCAATACAGAGCTCACCAAAAGCCTCCAATGCTGTATTATTGTTGGTGTTCGCTTTGAGCAGCTGCTTCTGCCTCCCCCAATGCAAACTTCGTGCTTGAATGGGGACAGTCAGAAGTCAGCATCCGAGGGGGTGGAAGTAGCTGGTTGGAGGCTTTGGGTAAGTGCCGTGTTGCTGTTTTAATGGCATTTCCATCACTGCAGGTCACAGAACGAGGTGGCTGTGGTAGCAGAGGGGCGAGGATGAGAGCAATGGGGTAGCAGGATTGAGGGTTCGCTTAGGGCACCTCATATCATTGCACTGGTCCTGGTGATAGCCCTGTCTGCCTAATGAATAAGCCCACCCTACTGTTATAACAACTTAGTTCAAACGTCTGACAAATGTGATAGTGAGAACAGTGGTGTACCAAGGGCAGGGCAGTGGGTGTTGGCCGGGACGGGATGCACCCCTGCCAGGCCCACAGAGGCAGCACAGCAAACTTACCATAAAGCTGGTTTGCCATGATGCCTTGTGCTCCAGGGCCGGCCATTCTTCTCTCCCAGCCAAAGTCTCTGGCTGGGTAGGGGGTGCATTGTGGCACAGTGCCATGCCCACATGGTGGGAGGACACTAGCACAGAGGGGGATGCTTGCCCCGGGTGCCAAGGGAGCTAGGAACACCACTGAGTGAGAAAGTGTCCTCTAAAGTGGAAATCTGTTTGAATCTTCCATCCCTTGAGGCACAGTTAAATAGCCAAGTTGGAGCAATATTTTTAAAACGTGCTTCTAGAATTTTTTTTAGAATTTCAAGGTTCTTTCTTTGAGTGTGCAACATAAAGATGTGTGTGGCACTATCATTATTGAGCCGAAAAGCTGCAACCTGGATTTTAATGGTGCAGTATTCTGACTATAGCTTTATGAATATTCGGGCTATGTTACATTAGGTAAGGGTTGTTTTATAAAGGCATTCTCACGTGTATATGCCAGTATATGTACATAAAAATATAAAAATGCTACAAATAAATAAATAAAATAAATAAAAATTACCCCACATGTAGAAGAAGGCACACTAACAAGGAACAAAGGAACAGATACCAAGACTGGCAGTATTTTCAGGTTTGTAAAACCCCTTTTATTGTCCCCACACTTCATTTCCGCAGGTCCAAATGATCTCTTTGCAAACAAAACGAAACTGCAGAGAGATCATTCGGACCTCCGGAAATGAAGTGTGCCTGTAGCTTTCTATTCCGTTACAAGGCCCAGGGACCTATCAGCCTCCCCTCGTACATTTCTGACTGGCTTTCAAAAGGTGTACTCCCTTCAACAGGTCAGATATGATGCAATACTGGAAACAGTCTAGAGAAGCTTGTACCTTTTGTAAAAAAAACTAGCGAGTTCTTACCTGAAGAGTTTCAAGCACCTACTGAAAAATACTGTCCATCTCCCAACACGTCAGTCAGCCCAGCTGTGTCTCATGGGAGCTGCTGTCCTTTCAAATTTGGCTGTCTATCATGTTGACCAGCCATAGTTTTAGTAAAAGGGGTCAGGTCAACAAGGAGGCTCCATCTCTCCTCACTTGCGTGTGGTTTTCTCAGCAGTTGAAGAGTCTTCTCTTTGTGACATGGATATGTTTCACCAAACAACACACCGAAATAGCACAAGGAGGAAATACACTCACAATTCAGACAGCTCTTCATGCTTGAGTATTAGCCACTCCTGGCAAAGTGCATGCCACCATGTGTCCTGAATTGTAATAAATATATTTAGAATCAAATGTATTCTCCAACGTCACGTTATGTTTCTAAAAAAACTTGCCCTGCACGATGAGATTCTAAGGGCTCAATATGTTACCATTTTTGGAGAGAAAATGCAGTCTGGCTTTTGAAGTCTTTAGCATTCTGAATCAAAGATTAATGCACTGAAGAACCATTCCTCCTTATTCCGTCAGTACTCCTAGCAGAAGCAGTGGTGATGTGCACATTCTCCGCCAGTCCTCCTCTGAAGATCATTCCAAGGCCACTGGAAAAACAAAGTCCTGTTTGCAGCCTCTTACTCTGCCTAATGAACTTTTCAAATACCCATCATTTCCAGAAGTGAGAAGAAGAGGGCATGAAAGCTGTCAATGGGGATTCCAGCAGAAATCCAAAATACTATTGTGTTTACCAGCAAAGGGGTCCTGTCTATTTATCAGGATCCTACAATCCACCAAGCGTTTCCTCTCTTTCTTTTCTCTACTTTTGAAAGAGCACCGAGCTGACATTTTTACAATTTCACATTTCTAGAATACTGCAGTGTGGAAACATTGACGCTGAACAGGACACATAAGGAGAATGTCTTGGTTTGAAAGAGCTTCTTAAAGTGACCATGACTTGGTCTTATCCCATGTCCCCATCTTCTCTGTATTTACATGGTTTTGGATAAAAATTAATAGCACCCCCACTGCTTTGGTGTTTAACCCTTCTGAGCAGTTTTAAGGCAGTTCTAAGACATCGTGGTTCATGCCAGGAATCCACAGTAAAACCTACTAGGCATCATCTATGCTACAGCACCAAATGTTGTCGGGGTTCCTCTGGGATGTCCCTGTGCATCTGAAATCTACTTTTACATTCCTTCCTTGTTTCAAGAGGCTTCTGCTGTAAGCAACAACTAACAGAGAGCCGCTGCATGAACTGATAGGTGGGCTAGGATAAAAAGGAAAGCCTTTTCTTCCGGCACAGAACAGAAAGGAAGCAGTGTGTGCAAAACAACAGCCCAGAACACTGTCAGTTACAAGCTGGAGCTCTTCCTCCTGCTTCTATAATGTAATTTTCAGACAGGTGGTTAGTCACTTTCTCTCCACCTTCTATGCCAGCAGTTCTCAACCTCCACAGCCACCCTCTTGTGTTCATTTTCTTAAGGTGGAACCACTTCATGTTAACAGTAAAGTCTTTTACATGGGAAAAGACCTTTAAAAATGACTTTAAAATTCTGGAGAAAGTAGGGTGGTTGCCTTGTGAGTCCATTTTAAAGGTTAATAAATAAAAAGACTATAAGGTGATATCTTTTTTGTTGGACTAACTTAATCTTTGAAAGCTAGTCGAAAATGTATTAAGGTCTCCTTCCTCAGGTCGGGACAGCATGAGCTAAAGATGACAATACCAGAATTTATAGGTGAATCATACAACACTACTCAGGCCCAAAGCACTGCACCAGTCATCTTATGGTCTGGATACTAAGAGGGAATTTTAATACGATCCAGAAACGTAAGACTTTTGAAGTTAAAATGATAAAATACTTTTAAACCAACAAGAAAGGACTGAACAAAGATCTGGGTTTCCTATCACATTATCAAACATAAAATCCTGTTGCTTTGTTACCTTCAGATCAATCATCCATTTCTCCCACTATAAACCATCCATTCATCTATACCGCCCCCCCCCCCACACACACACACACCCTTTTACAATTCGCCTACAGTACGTCATGTTTTGCTCACATTGTCCAGACCTGAGGAAGGAGATTTTAATCTGCGAATGCTAGTCAGAAAATGTATTCTTAGTCCATTAAGAAAGGTATCACCTTACATTATTTTTTTCTTTGTTTTTTTTAACCGTCAAATTTTTGATCATGGTAGGCCTGCTGCATCTAAAGAACAATTTCAAGACATACACTAACAATCATCCAGTCCGATAAGAGAGAAGAAGAATGAAGCATGCAGGATTTCTGAAGGCTGTTTCTGAAATGATGTGTTTCCTAACAATGGCAAATCTTTCCTGGAAAACCACCAGGTTTCAGGTTTTGGTTTGGAAAATGTTATACATGTGAAGAACATGCACTAAATCGACATCATGCACATTAAACCTCTGAAATAAGCACATAAAACTGATTTCAATATGCCAAAGAATTTTTGAGCATGGTATTCATATTTTACATGAAAACTGATCCAACAAAGCAAACTTTCACCATGCAGACCCTTAGCCAAAAGCATTCAAGCTGCCGACATGAATGTACTGTCTGTAAAGTTTGTCTGTTCACTGTTCAGTAAACAGCAAGGGCCTTTCCCACAGACACAGAACTGGACAAAAACATGATTGAACCAGGAATGGGGGAAGAGAAGGCCCAAGGCATTTCCTGCCCTAGGCAAATCTTTAGCTATGCGCCCCCCAACCCCACAAGGTGGCTCAAGACTCTGCTACCCCTGACCCCGTACTTCGATATCTATCCTCTTCCCTCCCCCGAGTACTTCAGTATTTTCCCCTCTCCCCCAACCTTCCTTTCATTTTTGAATGTCCGCACTGAAAATGAACCCACTGCAGAAGTTTCTTGCTGGAACACGCTGGAAGCACCTGCCAGCCCCATGTCCTCCAAGACGCACTTCCTTCTGCCATAGGGGCGGGACAGGTAGAGGCTTCTAGCACGCTTGAGTATTTTCATTTTCAGTGCTGACATTCCAGAGTACGAGGAAGAAAGAGACGCATTTGGAAGGCTTGAGGGAGTGGGCCCAGGGGGAAGGGGGTACTCGGTCTGCAGTATTTGGGGGGTGGCCAAGTCTGCATTGACTGCCTTCTGCTTCCACTTCTCCTTGTGTTCTGCACTGCACTGTACCCGCCGCCCGTAAACATGTGCCACCCTGGCAATGGCGTAGCTAACCTAGTGGAAGTGCCAGCCTTTGGTGGGGGAGCTCAACCAACGGAAAACATTAAAGGGCATACCATCTGTTTTGGTGCTATTTATCTCTTCATAAATTTTGGATCAACAAACCTGGCAGAATCAGTTTATGAGAAACAGTTATCATGGCTAGCCTTAAAATCAGATGGATATTATTTCTGGATTATAAAAACTGAAAAAGGGTGTCAAGCCAGATACCAACTTAAGATTCTTTCCGTGGTTAGTGTTTTAAGAAAACATTATTCATTAGTGAAACAATAGAAATAAAGATTTCCCCTCTGTTTTAGGGTTTAACTATGTCTTTTGATCATTTTAGGTATCTTTTGTGACAAAAAAAAAGTTTCAGTAGAAACAGGAGGGTAGCCCTCATACTTCTTGCAAGCCTTAGACATCGCTGAGGCATTTCAGGTATTGATGATGTCACATAGGGGTAGGCCTGGGGACAGTACCCCTGAATGCCAGGGACAGAAGGAGCACTGCAGACACTAAGGGGGTCAATATTTAAAGGGTTTGACAAAACCTATGATTTGAATATTCCCTGCTCCTCTCCACATTTATTGGCTGAATTTTACGTGGCCAACAAGTTGGTCGGAAAAATTTGGTCGGAAAAAAGAGGTGGGTTTGGAGACATTCAGCAGATAAACCTAGGGGCCCTTTTACTAAAGTGCACTAAGGTATTGCATCTAATGCGGTAATAGTGCCGTAACTATGGTGTGTTCGTTGCAACATCACTGCATTAACTGTCGGGGGTGTGGAAAGCAGTTAACATGAAATCCTGTCCCTTAGTGTGCGCCCTATTAGCACGGGTGCACTTCTCTCGCATCCATTAAGTGATCCCACGCTAATGCAGTTAATGTGTGGTATGAAAACATCGCTAAGTGCGCTGAGCTCACCACGCCCACTGTCCGCCTCTAACCCGCCCAATCACAACCCTAATGTGGGTTACACAGTTTGCATAGGAATCATCCTACGCTGACTTGGCCCTGTGCATCTTCAGCGCATCTTCAGCACATGCCAGAACACACTGCCAACTAGCGCCCTTGCGTAAAAGACCCCCATAGACAGACAAGTTATTCCGCGAAAAAGGTTGCCCTAAAGATGATGACAGAACTTTAACGTGACATATTCAGTGGCAGATTGAGCCGGATAAGTCCCTCTGAATTTCTGGTTAAAGTTATCTGGATTTCGTCATCACTGACCACTTGGAGGCCCATTCTGAGTTGTGCGTCTCCGGGCCATCGGACGTTCATTAGTCCGCATGGCCTGGAGATGCACCCGATTCTGCTCTCTTTGGGGCTAGACATCCCTGCGGTAGCAGAATCGCAGCATAGTGGCTGGACATCTGGGACATGCCCCGATTCTGGCACCCCGGACATCCAGCCACTTCCCCGGCTAGCTCAACCAGGCGTCCTGTTGCCATGCCACTGTGGCTCCATGCAGGAGCCACAATCACCCGCCGAACCTCACTATCTTCTTTCTCCGCAGCCTGACCCCTGATCGGGCCTTCCATTGCCAGAGTCGGGCTGCGGGAAACTCCCTGCACCCCCTCACCTTGGTTTCCGAGCCTGCTCTGGCATCCCCCAACATCCAGGGGGACTTATTCCAACTCTGAGGTAGAATAAGTGCCCCGTTTAAATGGCCAACCCCGAACGACCTCGGAATCGGTCCTGTACATCCGGGGTCATGATGTTTCCTGCTGCCCACCCTCACTCCTCCATCCCACACCCTCTCGCCCCCATCCAGAGCTCCCCACACATCTCCTCTATACGTAGGGAGAACTTTGGAGAAGTGATTCGGTTCCAGGCGTTTAGCAGAGATCGACGTCCAAACCAGACATCCATCCCCGCTAAACGCGGATCAGAATAGGGGCCTTACTGAATACTCCCCTCTCATTCTTTCAGCTCAGTGAGAGAAAAAGTGCATACATTTTTTTTAGCAGGTGTAAGTCACCTTTCATGTATTCATTTGAAAGTTGTATCTGTTTAAATAAGATTTTATGCGTGTTCTTTATGAGACATTAAACATTCTGAAACAAAATCATAAGCTATACGACATCCCTAGTGGTATAGCATCCCTTGCTGAGTGGATCATTGCTGACCATTGAGGATAGGGTCCATGAGGGTAGGCTAGTCGAACCCCAACAGCATGACATGAACGAGTGTGGACTGATGACAAACAAAAGACATAAGAGCAGAACCGAGGGCAAGGGGGTGAAATGTGAGCCATGGCATACAGAACTGTCACGATAATTATAGAAATGGAACTGCATTTGCATTTCGTAGGAACTGAATTTAATAATAAAGCTGTAGCTGATTTGTACCCACTAAAATATAAAAAAGGGGACATGGCAGGTGCCAGCGCCTCTGCTATAGCAAAGATTTCCCGCTCTATGTCTGTCAGTGATAGGAGGCAATGGCTTCCTACGCTACTCGTACTACTGATCATTTGTATAGCGCTACAAGGCGTATGCAGCGCTGCACACGCACTAGTAAAGGACGGTCCCTGCTCATCAGAGCTTACCATCTCTAAAACAGTTTCTACTCGTATCTAGTTCAGAGGGTGAAAACTAACAACAGCCAGGAAGTTTCAACAGGACAGTGCTGAGCTGCCAAAGTAAAATTAAAGCCAAAATCCAGAATCAACTGTAGAGGATTAAAGAAAAGGCATACTCCGAGCGCACTGCCGCATGCTTAAACGCAAGCTTCTCTCTGCTGCCTAACACTGAACTTTTGCCTTGTCTTTCCGACTTGCACTACCCCTACACGACCGATTGCTTTCTCTTAACTCTTCTATCAGAGTTCACAGCCAGGGTGTCAACTCGAGTTTTCAATGCCCACACGGGACGGAGGGGGGGCTTGTTTTCAGGATACCCCAAGTATATAAATTAACCTTAAATTAGAATCGTTGTATGCAAATTAGCACCATGAATATTCATCACAGAGACAACCAGGCATGGAACATGACTACAGCTGGTGAAATGTGGCTGATAGAAGACAGTAAACTGAAGAGTCCTGGGTGCTAAGCATCTCTTCCGTAGACATGAAAGAGGGAGGACCTTGAGTGCACAGGGCCTTAAGAGTCAAGGATATTCAATAACTAATTCAACCACAAATCATTTATAAGTTAATGCTGTCAAATAACATTAAATAAATGACAGTACTTGCATTCACTGCAATCCCACGGGATCAGGGGGGTCACACAGTTTCCAGAAATGCATCTACAGATCAAACACAACAATGCCTTGATGGATCACCAGCAGGGTCAGTGTGAGAGATGAGGTGCCCTAGGTGCACCTCATCTTTTGCGTACCCCGCCCCCAGTGGCAACCATTGCTGCTCCTGTCCCCCCCCCCCTCTCTGGTACAATGGCAGCAATGGCTGCCCACAGCCCCACAGCGTTTACCTTTAAGCTTCGGCGCTGTAGGGCTATTTGCTTCTACTTCCTCCGACGCCCAGTGCCAACTTACTATTTGCAAACAGGAAGTTGGCATCAGGCATCGGAGGGGGTGGAAGCAAACAGCCCCATGGCACTGAAGCATAAAGAAAAACACCGCAAGGCTGTTTGCAGTCATCGCTGCTATGGTACATCCCGGTGAGGGGCGACAGTGGCAGCAATGGGTGCCATGGGGAAGGCAACATGCAAAAGATGAGGTTCATCTAGTTTGCCTAATGATAGCACCGGCCCTGATCACCAGTAGGGCTGGTGTAAAAATCTTCTGCTGTCCAGGCAAACCTTCAGCTTTTCCCCCACATACACACACAATTAACTGCCAAGTCCCTAGTCTTGGGGTCTTCAACTCTGGTCCCTAAGGGCTGCAAACTAGTTGGGTTTTCAGGATATTCCTAATGAATCTGCAAGAGAGAGATTTGCATACAGTGGGGTAGTGGGCATGCAGATCTAACTGATACATATTCATTAGGAATATCCCGAAAACCTGACTGGTTTGTGGCCCTTGAGGACCTAGTCCCTCCCCCCCCCCCCCCAAAGACTGCGATAATTAAGCTCAGCAATCTTGAGCACCCCATTGTTGTTCCCAGAACAATCCTGTGCAATAATTGCTATAATACTTAGCTCTGTATATATTTACATAATGAGAACAATTTTCAAAAGCTTTTATCTGTGTAAATGAGTTATTTGAACATTCTCCATCCCTCCCAGTAAATGCTAAAGGTTCTTTGCGTTTGTAACACTGTCAGGACCTATTGATTTGCCTTTAATGCGGCGGCTCCTTGCCACCTCTCAGATCTTGGTCAAGCTGGCTCTGTTCACCAGTGAATCACTCCTGTGGATTACTGATCAGTTTCAGAGGGAATGCCCATCAGGAAGAGCCTGGAAGGATCCTTTTACCAAACCTCACCTGCTTTGCTAAGTGGCCTGCCTGGTGCTGACAGCATGACCCAGATGGTGAGCTCCCCTCTTACCGACATTATCCCAGCACAAGGTAGATGTTATGGGAGGGGGGCCTTGTTAATTATTTTGGCATGCTGGGCAGGTTAGTGGGAATTAAGGGGCTCTCTTATATTAGCTGTTGATTGAATGGTTGGCGTAACAGCTCCATCCTGCATCAGAGAGATTGGAGTAGGTGCAAGCTATGCCCCTAGCAAGTAATGCTTAATGTCTTTGTATTTTTGATGTAGACTGATGGTCATTGCTATATATGGTGTTTCGATTTTTATGATGTACTCCTATTTATTGTACTATTTTCATGTTTGTGAACGGCTTTGGGTAGGACTATGTCTTGTCTAAGGAAGGCTAACATAGCGCAAGCTCATAAAGGCTAACACTTTGTGGACATCCCGACCACCAGACTTACTGGAGGCCTTAAGGACTAAAATCTGGCTCAGCCCTGGTCTGTAGTCTCCTACTGGATTATTCAAGGAGCTTGAAAAGTCTCCCCTGTTCTCACAGCAGACGCAGAGCAGGTGGCATAGACCTCGCTGTCATATCCCAAAATTCATCCATACCCGAGGCTGTGCATTAACTAGGCTTCTAAACCTCAGAAGGGACTAATGCTGCTGCTGCTACCACAGATGACAATCTGAGGAGTCAAGAGAAACGGAAATGCAAGAACAGAGCTTGGCACAGTATCAAGCGTGATCCTGCCTCTGGTTCCAGCCTGCAGGCGATCACATTTAGCCACTGCCTCCTCCAGTGCCCATCTCCCTTCAGCCACACTACTCCATGCCCAGACTAGTTTAGACCAGTGCTTACAATTCATGAAAGCCCTACAGATCTGAATTCTGCCCTTGTTGGGGAAAAGGGGAGGCGATCGAGCAGCAAACATCTGGGCTAGCAATCCGCACTTGACAAAGCCAGGCATGCCTGGAACTAAATCAGCTTGAGCGTTTCAGTACAAGACTGCCGCATGTCCTCCCAAGAAGTCTGCTCATTAAGGACGCCTTTCTTATTCCTTCTTTGACAGAAACAGTGAACTCTAAGCAGCCTTTGGTCATCCCTTTCTAGTAGCTGTGTAGCTTCTAATATATTTTAGCTTTTTGGCCAATTACCTATAGCTGTTGATATCTTATGTTTAGAGCTTCCAATTGTACTACTACGACTACTGATCATTTGTATAGCGCTACAAGGCATGCGCAGCGTTGTACAGACACATGTAAAAGACGGTCCCTGCTCATCAGAGCTTACAATCTAGTCAAGACAGACAACACAACAGCTGAGGACAAGGATTTATCTAGTAGGGGAATGGTAAGGAAACACATAATTTGTAAACAAGCCCCTAAGTGGATCAGGATTCAAAAGTGGCCTCCAAGAGGTGAGTTTTAAACAAAACCGCTAAAATACTCCAGATGAAAAAGTATATAAATAGATATTCATTGGATAAACAACAGGAAAATCCCTCTTCCCTTAGTACTTTCTCACCCCCCCCCCCCAACCCCAACTTGTCTTGCACCATCCACTTAGTTTGTGTGACTTGTCTAGGCTGATTACTCCTAAGTGACTGAAATGTACACATTTGATTCAACTGGAAAAGATACCCTGAAAGAGAAAATGGGTCATGAAAACTCTTATAAACACCTGTTTTTCATACCCTCAAAACACCCCTAATTAGCTGAAAAATAAATACCTAACAGAGTTAATTCCTCCTCCCACTCTTGCCCCCTGCTTTTAATGTACTTCTACTTTCTTCATAATCTGGCTGCGTCTGCATCACTGCAACAAGATTTAGCTGAATAGAAAATAGTGGATCAGTGCTTAGATTAATTTATACAGTTAGGGACAGCACAGACAGGAAAAGCAGGAGGGGTGGAGGGCGCATGAAAAGCAAACAAGAGGAAGCCTTAACAACCTAACCAAAGACTAAAGCTCAGAGGCCTTTCGAAGGGCCTTAAAACATTTCCTGTCTAGGCTTTCAAAAGAACTGCTTGGCATCTTTTAACACAGGCTAATATTATGCAACAAGCAGGCTGAACACATTACAAACCTTTCACTTAACAGTAAAGTTTTGATGAGCTAGGGGGTTGCCTTGAAGTTTTCATCTTAAGACAATCTGTTTGAACTTGTTTGCAATGTTGTCTGCTATGTAACCAAGAAGGAAAAAGACTTCTCGTTTTGAGGAGGGGGGGGGGAATGATTTGAAATGTAATTTTTCAGATTTTGCTTGAGATTCAGATGACACTTTCATGCCCTCTGCATTTCTTGTAAGTCAGATAAATAGCAGAGAGGAGGTAAAGGAGAGAAGCCAGGGCCGCAAACACACAAGCCACCAGGTAAACGTTGTAGGCGCACGACAACTGGTAGGATTTTATGTTGCAGTAGCTATATTGCTGAGTCTTGGAAATCAAGAGGCCCGTGGCTACAGAATAAAGGCAGGTGGCCAGGATGTCATGGAGCATGTTGGTGAGCAGCCATCGGTCGCCGCCCAGGATGGGTACCAAGTCCTGCTTGCCCAGGAGTGTCAGAAAGTAGAGAGCCAGGGTCAGGAGCCAAAAGAAGACAGCCACGAAGAGGACGAAATGGATGGCGCCGTCATATTTATGGGAGGCGATGGTGATCCAGAGTCCTGTGCTTGTGACGAGCTGCAGGAGTCTCAGTATCCCAGGCAAACTTTTGAGGAAACCCTTGTTGATACTCACAGATCGGCTGGCTACCTGCTGGGGCTGGGGACGATTCATGGCACCAACAAAGAAACCTCGGGGCGAGAGAGGCAGACCAGCAAAGAAGTGCCCCTCGGTCCAGGCAGCAGGAGAGAAAGGAGATGGAACGGGTGTCTGCTTTTTCAGGTCCAGCTGCTGCTTCTTTGGCTACACGGGGAGGGGAGGAGTCTGCAGGTCCCTTCTCCTTCCTATCTGTCTGCTGGTTGGGGTGAGTGGCTGGGTGGGTGCCGCCCTGGCTTGTAATTCAATGCCTGGGCTGCTCTGACATCAGCCTCTCGCAAACATCTGGCTGCTAATGGACCCAGGCTTGCTCTGTTTCTCAGCTCACTTTCTCTCTCTCTTTCTCTCCCTTCCTTGTTCCAGCCACAGTCAGAGTTTTATTAAAGGAATGTCAAATTTGTGGCAGCTGGCCATCTCCATGGTCATCTCCATCCCTCCTCATGCGCCAGCGCTCACTGTTTTCAGCTTAACTGAAACATGTTTTGGTCATTGCTGAAGTTAATAGGTAGTAGGGGCGGTGTCCCTTCTTACAGGATATAAAATTGTCATATGTGCATGATTAAAAATTACTGTAAAGCACTTTAAAATGTGTAGAATTTTACAAATGCCATACTGGGTCAGATCAAAGGTCCATTGACCCAGTATCCTGTTTCCAGCAGTGCCCAATCCAGGTCGCGAGTACCTGTTAGGTTCCCAAAAGGTAGACAGATTCCTTGCTGTTTCTCCCAGGGGTCAGCAGTGGATTTCCCCAGTCCACTTCACAATGGCTTATAGACTTTTCCTCCAGAAACTCGTCAAAAGCTCTTTTGAACCCAGCTACACTAACAGCTTTTACTACATCCTCCGGCAACGAAGTCCAGAGTTTGATTACGCATTGAGTGAGAAAATATTTTCTTTGGTTCGTCTTTAATGTGCTACATTATTTATTTATTTAGACAGATTTGCATACCACCTTATCCTACAATCAAAGTGGTCACATCACAATTGGAGGGTTACATTTAACATGAGGGTATTATAACTTTATTGCATGACCCCTAGTCTTTCTATTTTTTGAAAGAGTAAAAACACCAATCTACATTTACCCATTTCACTCATTTCATTATTTGATAGACCTTTATCATATCTCCCCTCAGCTGTCTTTTTTCCAAATTGAAGAGCCCTAACCTTTTAAACCTTTTCTTGTAGGAGTATCCTTCCATCCCCTTTATCATTTCGGTCACTCTTCTCTGTATCTTTTCTCTTTCTGCTATATCCTTTTTAAGATATGGCAACCGGAATTGCACACAGAGGCATTATAATATACTTGGTTTTCTTCATTCCTTTCCTTTCCTTATGATTCCTAGCATTCTATTTGCTTTCTTGGCTGCTGCTGCACCTAGCAAAGGATTTCAATGCAATATCCACAGTGATGTCTAAATCCTTTTCCTAGGTGGTGATTCCTTATGTGAAACCTTGGATCGTGTAACTGTACTTTGGGTTGTTCTTCTGTAAGTGCGGTACGGCAGATCTTAAGTTCATCTGCCATTTAGATGCCTAGTCTCCCAGTTTCTCAAGCTCCTATTGCAATTTTTCACAATCTTCTTGTGTTTTAAAAACTTTGAATTTTTATGTCATCTGCAGATGTGATCACCTCACTCATTGTTCCCATTTCCAGGTCTTTTATGAATACATTAAAAAGCAGCGGGCAAGGGTTTGTGTTAGCAGCACCACTATCCTGCACACAGAAAGAACAGTTTGGTATTTATGTGCATATGCTGGAATGCTATTTGACACATAAACAGCAATATTATTCTGTGCAGAAGTTCAGCGAGGTAACTTAACTGTAACAGGGGTTCTCCATGGACAGCAGGATAAGTCAACCACACTAGGTGACGTCATCCGACAGCACCGAGATGGAAGTACTCTCCATAGCTCAGAAGGGCTTTTTGCCCTTCTGAGCATGATCCACTGGCCCTGCCCCCCAGCCCACCCCTAGCTAGCCAGTACATCACTAGCTGAGTCCTTGCTGCAAGGGAGGTGGGCACTGGGGCCAGAGGCTGACCCTCTTCTAGGGGAAGTGGGTGGGTACATGTGGCTGACTTATCCTGCTGTCCATGGAGAACCCCTGTTACAGGTAAGTAACCTCACTTTCTCCTAGGACAAGCAGGATGAGTCAGCCATGCTTGGTGCCTCTCCAGCTGCCGTGTGCTGTGGTGCATAAAGGAAGGCTGAAACCCCACCCCAGTCAGGTTCAATGGGGACAGTTCCCCAGAGTCGAGTGCCTTATTGGTGTAGCTTGGAACATCACTGTTAGGTGGGGCAACACCGTTGCGCACTTGGAACATGATGCTGGTGGTAGCAAAAAGGGGTGCAGCATGCGGTGACAATGAATGTGCATGCGTGCAGTCCAAAAAGGCGCAGTGTGCAGTGACAGTGACAATGGACATGTAAGTGTGCAATCACAGTGGGCATACGTATGGCAACAGTGAGGATGTCCTATCGAGCGGCAGCAGTAAGGTAGTTTCAGTAAGGAAGAATGGCAACAATGTCAACATCACGACTGTGCGACAACAGTAGTGCAAAATAGAGCATCAATACAGCATCAGATATGAGTCGGTTCATGGCCTGGCCATGTGTCTCCAAGCAGGACATAGCAGTCTAGGCTGCTGCAGCCACTTGGCCGGAGGATGTGTTCATCTGTGCTGCGAGGTCTAGGCAGTAGTGTTCTTAGAAGGTGTGCAGTGTTCTTAGAAGGTGTGCACTGGGGACCAGGCAGCCTTGCAGATTCGCCTGTGCCCTCATATGGTGTGCACTGGGGACCAGGTGGCGGCCTTGCAGAGGTGGCAACCTTGCAAATGTCAGCCACCAAATGGGGTGCAGGCTGGCAATGGTGGTGGTCCGTGCTCAGAGCTGATGTGTGCTTACACTTGGCACATCTTGCACTCATTGGTCTGTGCACACCTGCCTGGTTGAGGCAGAAGACCTGGTCGAGGCAGAAGGTGATGCAGGAAGAATCCCTAGGGCTATGGGCAACAGTGATGCAGGCAGAAATCCCTAGAGGTAGGGTCCGCTGGTGACTAGGTGGCCAGGTTTATTGGGGTCACATGAGGTGAAGAGTTGTGTCCCCTGTTGCTGGTGCACTGTTTCGGGTATGTCCTGGGCATGCAGGCCCTGATGCTGTGATGTATAAGGCCCTGATGCCGTCCAGAGTATAGGGCCTCTGCTGCCCAGATGCTGTCTCTGCTTCCCCAGGTAGGCATGGGGTTCTGTGTGGAGCATGGAAGTCCGATGGCCTGTCTGATGTGAAAGTCAGATGTCAACTTAGGGATGAACCTCGAGGGTGGCTCGGCGTAGCACCCAGCATGTATGGCGGGTGTGCCTCAGGGCTTGCAGTTTGATATCTCTGGCTGAGATGATTGCTACCACGGGTAGAGTTCTGCTTCAGTTCTGCTGTCTGCAGTGGCTCAAAGGGCTTCCATATTAGCTGGCTGCAGACCATAGGTAGTGTGACAGCGGGGCATCAGAGCAGTCGTGGAAGGCTACAATCACGGAGTATGGCAGTGGGGCTGTCATCGGAGCAGTCGTGTATCGCGGAAGGTACACACGGGTGGACAGTACGTCGAGTCCTTGGACAAGAGTGAAATGAGGTCCAGACAGGCGAGGTACTGGGGAAGCTGTATTACTGAGCAAGAAAAGGGGGGAGGGGGTTCCAGCTGCCATGGCATGTGCCAGGCACTGAAGTGCCCACCATTTCATCCTGTAGGATTTTCATCCTGATGGGAGCCTTGCTGGAAGCTTCACTCATTGTAGGTAGAAGACAACAGTCAGGTCTCAATTTCCACCTGTTGGCAGAGTCAGGCTTGCAATCTCCACGCTGTCCAGCAGCAACTGTCAGTTGGGAGGCAGGGGATCCATCCTGAGTGACAAGCTCTGGCCTTAGGGAAGGGCTTGCAGAGGCTCCAGAACCAGGCAGGGTAGTGGAACCACATCAGTCAGTGGGCGCAATGAGGATGACCTGGTTTGTCCATTCCAAAGGGATGCACTTAGTGTTCTCCCTGAGGCAGGCAGGTCATGTGGTGAGCAGGTTGATTTGAGGTTTGAGGTTGAGGTATGAGAGTCCCCACATGCAGGTTCAGCTGAAGGCTGAGTCCATCTGCTAGTTTCCCTAGTGTCCCGGTCAGGCACCTCTTGGGTGGGGTAAGTCTGGAGTTTGAGATCCTCCTTGCAGGGGGCAGGAGCCCCTTTCCCCTTGCTTGGGACTATGGCTACCTTGTTGACTCTGTGGATTGTGACAGTGGTGCTAGTCTTCAAATGATGCTGGGCCTGAAACACCGCAATGAGTAGTTTATCACACTGGGTTGTAGCTAGTTGATGTGGATGTCTGCTTCCTCACTGTCCAGGTCCCTAGAGTGGCCCTCATCCCATCGTTGAGGCATCTGTGGTGACAACTGATTGGTGGGTTGGTCGCTGGAGGGCCACACTGAGCAAGATTCTGCTGGGTCACCATGGCGAGCGCCTGTTACCCTCATGTCTGGAGGAATGAGCATGGCCAGGGGCTGCGGGTATTGGTTCCACCATCAGCATCTGTGTAGCTTCACCAGTGGTTGGACTGGTGTGGACACCGCCCCAGCCCAGGGAGCGTAGCATGCTCCACACAGTAGGCCATATGGTTTTGGAGATGCTCTGCTGGGTAAAGAAGACACTCCCACATCAGGTGTGTTTTGGAGATGGCATCTCTCCTATATTGCAGAAGGAATGCCTTGGACACTATGATGTCGATGTCCATTCCACCACCGAAGCCAAGTCCAGTTGTTGTGAATGGATGTGAGACCTCTGGTGACTCACCAGGGGGCCCAAGGGAACAGGAGGATTATGGTTTGCTGGGTCAATGCTTGGTCCTCCCAAGTTAGTGAGGCAGAGACCAGCTCATCGTCACGGATGTGTGCTGCCACCATACGCACTTGAGGAGCACTTGTGGGGTGGGAAGAGGCCAAGGGGGAGGAGCACATGTACGCAGCATGGGCTCTCTGTCAGGGCATGGACTGATCCCACATGTCCTTTCCTTTTTCTTTTTTTTAGCAGGAGCAGGATTCAATTCTGATTCTGGATATATCACACTGCCCCAATAAGGGTCTGAGGTGAGTAGGAATCCTGGTGTCTCAGCCAAAGGAGTTCCCAGGGCTGAGGATTACGTGGGCACATGGCCCAGGCCAGCAAAGGAGAGCAGCTGTCCCCTGGCAGCAAGGGCACCAGACGTGATGGTGGAGGCTATGGTCACCTCCCGTCTGCGTTGGCAGGGGCCCTGGCTTCAGATGTAACTGGAGCGTTTTGCCCTCTCTTTCTCTCTTTGGACCAACTCAGCGGTCGTCCCCCAGGGAGCAGAAGCTGGGTTTCTGCTGATGGAAGTGCTCTGGGACCTATGCCCTCTGTGGTAGGATGATTTGATAAAATACATGCAGGGTCCACAATGCACATCCCAGCTAAGCAGTGGATGTCCCAGGGCTGTCCAACCAATGGCAAATGTTGACCTGAATGGGGCTGGAATTTGACCCCCATTCAATGTTGACTGTCGACCAGAATGGAACTGGGAATTGACCCCTGTTCCCCGGTTCTGCAGCCCATGCACTAACCCCTGGGCTATGAGTCCTTCCCTTGTGTGCCCCTGCACTAACCAGGAATCTAGGAGGTTCTTCCTCCATGTGCCCGTGCACCAACCAAGATGCTATGAGGTTCTTCCTCTGTGTGCCTCTGTACCAACTAGTGGGCTATGAGGATCTTCCCTTGTGTGCACTAAGAATTGCAAATGCTATTGTGCACATTCTTAGGTGTTGGTCATTCTATGTAGGGTCCCCTTCATGGTTGCTGCATGTAGTCAATACGAACAGCTCCTGAGTTCTATTGACCATGTGACCAGAGGTGGATAGGCAAGCATTCCTTTGGAGATTACACTGAGTGCTGGGTATGGGTATTGCACCCTTGGTTACACAGTGTACTGCCCTAGCCCTTGGGCTTCCTCTCTACCTTCTTGGTATGTATTCCGATAGGTGCTAGATGTGCCGCGTGTGCCAGGGTCACCTGTGCGGCTTCCATGGAAGACTGAGGTGCAGCCTCTCTTTTTTTTTTTGGAGGTGTGTCACTGGGCAGAGAGCCCTTCCTTGGAGGCAGTGGAGAGTCGGTGATTTCCCTTGGAGGTGTGGAGGGTCGGTGACTTCCCTTGGAGGTGATGGAGGGTCAGGTGAACCGGAAGGAGGGCCTGTTTGAAGTAATAAAGGCTTGTTGACTTGCTGGTGTTCAGGGAACCGAGTCGTGGCTGGTGTTCTGGGAACCGAGTCATGGCTGTAACCACTAGGCTCCTTCCCCTTTTTCAATGGAAGGTAGTTGCTCTGTACAAGCCCCACCTTGGAAGGACCCTGGCTGTGATTCAGCTCGGGCATTTACAGCATCACCTGCACATCCTCACCTAATCTAGAGCAGGCATTGATTTTCCCTTCACTAGCACAGCCAAGGTGTTGAAGCCTAGTCTGTATTGGGGGGAGCACTGATGGAGTCCATGTGGGGTCCTGCTGTTGAGCACAATGAGACACTCGGTGCGGAGGCATGGGCTGGGCTGGGGGGTGGGGCCTCTCCCTGCTGTTGGAAGCACTGCCACAAGCTTCTCCTCTGTGCAGGGCTAGCACAAGGAATTGCAACACTCAGAGGGGTAATGAGGAACTGGAGCACTGGATGGAGTAACAAGTCCCTTATTGGGGCTGGAGTCTCACATCCATGTGGCACTGATGGGGCTGCCTCTGCACGGCGCCATTCAGCAGTTCATCAGGGCAGACCTTCAGGAAGGTGTGGAGGGCAAAGAGACAGCAAGTGCAGCTAGAACGGTACATCCAGGCCACACCACACTGCCGTGATGGAGGCTTTCAGTCTCGGGTGATTCCAGCGCTGAGAGGATGGGTGGAGTGGGAAGACCTCCAATGATGTTCTGGGCCGGCAAAGAGTCCTCACATCGGCACAGCGTTACTCCAGTCTTCCCCTGTTGCTATGGCGCCACATGGGGGGGCAGAGCTGGATGTGCTGACCTCATTAACTCAATCATGGCGGCGAGCAGGAGCTCCGGAGATAGGCGAGGCTGCGGCCAAGAGATGGTATACAGAACATTCTGGAAGGGAGAGTCCATGCTGTTGGGGGCTGGGTCGACCACTGGAAGCCTGCGGCTGGGGATGGAGGCCTTTGAGGCACATCCTGAGCAACAGCGGTGTTCCTTAATCATATGTGGTTTGCAGCCTGTTCCTGGCTGGGACCGGAGTGAGCAGCGTCTATTTTAAAAACTCCAGCCGGAGTTCAGTGGGTCTTTGAGCTGCCACAGGCTGAGAGCACATGGCTGATAGGCCTAGGAGCTCTAAACCTCAGCCCCTTGGTCAGAAGAAGTTGCTGAATGGTATTGGCACTGATCTGAAAGCAAATTAAGAATTAGAGAAACAACATTAAAGACATTTTTAAATTCATATATGTATAAGTAAGTAGAGAATGAAGGAGAGCGCAGGTGAGCTTTTCTTCAAAATAATTCTGAATTAGGTAGTTTTTAATTGAAGAGTGGAGAGGTCCGTCTAGCTGGCAAGGCGGAAGAACTGAAAACTAGCTAGCTAGGGGCGGGCCGGGGGACAGGGCCAGTGGATCATGCGCCGTCTCGGCACCATCAGATGATGTCACCAAGTGTGACTGATTCATCTTGCTTGTCCTAGGAGAATGCTCAAAACTCACCAGCACTGAATGCAGACTTATGAGCTAACCCTTAATGTCTTCTCAGACCATCACTGAGCACAGGACTGGTGCAAGGATTGGAAACGCCCTAAATGGGTTCCTCCATCCCGCCACCCCCTACTGCTGCCTGCCCCCATTTCTGCCGCTGCTGCCCCTTTCTGGGGCCTGCAGTAGAGGCAATGGCTCAGAAAACATGGGGAAGCACTTACCTCAACTTGCTGATGCTGTCCCGCAGTTTCTGCCCTGTACTATGTCTCGTCCACCCCCCTCTGGCATAACTTTTGCTTTTGAAGTATGTACCGGAGGGGAGACATACTACAGGACAGAAACCATTGGGCAGCACCGGCGAACTGAGGTAAGCATTGCACCATGTTTTCTGAGCCATTCTTGCCACTGTAGGCCCTGGACAGGGGCGGCAGCAGCATCAATTGGCGCCCAAAGAGAGATGGTGCTCTAGGTGACTGCCTAGTTTGCCTAATGGTCGCACCAACCCTGGCTGAGCAAAACATCTGGGCTAAACTTTCATTAAGAAACCCTGCATTAGAACTTTAGTGCAGGGATCTAGAACCTGTCTCTCTGGAGGGTTCAGGAGAAAGATATATCCCCTCCAATAGTGTGGGTATACAGGGCCGCTTCAACCATTTATGTGACCCAGGGCAAATGTTTCTGGTTGGGCTTCCCCGTTCATGGGTCCCCCTCCTTCTGCCCCTGCTGCTGCCCCTTTCCACGATGTGCAGCAGTAGCAATACATTAGGAAAAGGCACGAGGTGCCGGAGTTACCTTCTCTTTCTGTGCCACAGTGCCATTCGCACTTCTGCCCCCCTCCGATTCTACTTCCTGTTAAAGTGGAATCGGAAGGTGACAGAAGCGCAAACAGCATAAGGGCGCCAGTAACTCCAGCTCCGCGGTGCCTTTTTAAATGGTTTGCCTCCACTGCACGTCACGGAGAGGGCTGGCAGCAGTGGCAATGGGTGCAGTGGCAGGAGCAGGGCCACTGTTCCCTACGGGCAGCAGGGCAATTGGGCCCAGTTGTGCGAGGACCTGCAGCAGCTGCCCCTTTTGCCCATAGGTAAAAGCTGCCTTGAGGGTATATATTTATTTTTATTTTATTTACATTCTCTTATATACTGCGCTATTCTGCATCAGTGCAGTTTACATTGAACAAACTGAAATTACATTGAACAGGGCATTATAACTTGGAGATAACTATTTTACAGGGAACATGGGCTATGGAGGGTTAAGTGGCTTGCTCAAGACCACAAGGAGCACCTGTGGGACTAGAAACCCCAGTCCTTCCAGCCCAAGGTTGCTGTCCTCTAGTGGGATTTGAACCCCTGACCTTCTGGCCTGAAGTACCTTGCCCCAACCACTAGGCCACTCCTCCACTCCATATATAGCTCCACTCCATATATAGCTTCTCAAGTAATCTCCAAATCTCTGCCCTAGTTGGAGCTTATTGACATGCTATATGGAAAGTACCAGATGAAGGGCTCAGCCTTCCCTGTAAGCACCCAGCAATTCCACACATAAGGGCTAACAACAAGGCATTGGTAACACATGGATCACAAGTACGTTTATGCATTCATGGGAGCTTGTTAGTGAAGCAGGAGAGACGTTAGAATATATGCAGGGCTAGCGTTAAGGGATGGCAAACAGAGCAAATGCCCTGGGCCCCCATGCCAGAGGGGGCCCCAAGTCTGCCTCAATCTGATGGAGGAATAACTTGAAGGACAGCTTTGGGGCTCCCTCCCCAGTTCCTGCCCTGGGTCCCTGCATGTCTAACACCAGCCCTGAATATATGCACATATTTTTATTAAAAAAACACATGAATGCATTTTTTTTCTCTACACCCGCACTCTTGAACTCATTGCCAACCACACGCCGCACCAAATTGTCCTTTCAAAAATTCAAAGCCATGTTCAAACCCCACCTATTTTGTCTTGCCTTCGACCACCCATCCCCCCGCCTGGATAGCCCCCTTCACTTTATAAGCCTTCTTATACTTAAATCTATCTTGGTTTACTTTCTGCTACTATCTGCTCTGTTTTCCCTCTGTCCTATATATTATTGGCATTCCTTTCTATTTCCTGCTTGCAGGCTAACTTTGATTTGATCTGCAAACCGCTCTGATGCTAACTGCTTGGACGTCTATCAAGTGATGCGATAAAGATAAACACAAGTTGAGGGATAATTTTATAAAGGTTTTTCTGGATATAAAGCTTGTTTTACACACAGAAAAGACCTTTTAGTGGGGCAGTCTACATACATATATGTTGTGATAAGGAAGCTTATCAAAGCTCAGGGAGTAAGGACAAAATAGGGGAATTTACTCTGATCAAGGGACCTGTGCTGGCAGGTCAGAGAAATAAGACAGCTTGTTTCCCTAAAAGACTACATGTTCCAGGATGCATCAGTTTGCAGAAAGCCCCTAGAGGAGCTAAAGTGGAAAAGCATGAGTCTAATCAGAGAAACCATTATGTCATCCCTAATCAATCACCTTCTAGGAGAGAGTTTAATCCACAACACCTGAAGTATGCAAGGGAGGAGTTGCAATCTAAGCCCTTTAAAACTAGAAGGGAATCTTCAGGAAAGAAGTACCAGGACAGGAAGGAGAACAAGAACCAGGATGGGAGCAGGAGGAACAGGAACAACCAGAACCTGAAGGAACAAGGACAAGGAAGCAGACGGTCCAAGAGAGGAGCTCAGAGAAGTACGTATGCCTGGAGAGATTCCTGGGGGAAACCACCTTCAGAGGACTGGAGAAAGCCAGAGGTCTGGAGATCCACAGCCAGGGACCCTCAAGCAGCACCTAGAAGGAGTACTGCTGCAGCTAAGGAGAAAAGGAGCCCAAATACCTCTTGGAGGACGTATGGAGAAAAGGCCCTGAGGTCCAGAGATATCAACTGGAGGACAGGACACAGAAGCTCTATTGCATACTGGCCAGAATACCAAAGGAATCAGCATGATGCCAGCCTGGATTCAGGTATGAACTGTGAACATTTCTCTAGCTATGAGCATTGCAAACAGCAGGGAAACCGTTTCACTCCATATAGAGGTCAGTTAATAAAGCCCTCTCAGTCAGTCAGTGAAATTGAACCCATGCAATTCCAGGAGCAAGGTTTAATGTCTGATGAAGAGAATGTTTGTATGGACTGTTCCTTGTGTAGGTTGTTAGTTTAGAAAAATCCTCCAAATAAGAGCAAACATCAAAAGGAAACATTCTAATTATTGGCTCCCCAGAAAGTTCTCTTAGTGAGAGAAAGCTTTTGGGGAAGTTTGCCCGTGTGCTGAGAACAAGCTGTTGATTGCATCAGGATTGTCACCTGATGGTAGAGCAGTGCACAGCACAAGCCAAGCACACGTGGATTGTAAAAGTTCTTTTCTGTGTGGATAAAGAGAGCTGTGTTTTTGTATAATTTATTTATTTATTTAGTATACATTTGTATACCGCTACTTCCAGCGATCAGCAGCGGTTTGATTACAGAATGGAAATTGTCAAATCATGACGGGAAATTTTGGGGTATACACACATTGATTAGACAGGAAGGCACGGCACACATTGGTAAGGTCGTAAGGAGTTTCAGAAAATACATATGTACATTTTTACATAATTTTACAAAATTTTATATACAGGCACTCTTTCAATTTAGGACATCTCGTAGCTCCCTGGGATTTTACTTCAAATTGTATTGACACTGGAATAGATGTGTCTTTCATTTTTTCCTGAAAGCAATAAGGTCTTTGGTCGCACGTAGGTCAGGTGGGAGTTGGTTCCAGAGTGTTGGGGCAGAGTATGTGTATGCTCGGCGGCTAGTACTGTATTTGACAGATCTGATATCGGTCGGAACGTGTAATGTGTCTGAGTTGCCGGTTCTTCTGTCTCTGTTGCGCGGTTGCGTGTTGATAAGGGTGGAGAGAAAGGATGGAGCGATGTTATGTACGAGTTTGAAGGTGGTTATCAGTGTTTTGTATTGTATCCGAGCAGTGATGGGGAGCCAATGCAGCTCGATCAGTACGGGTGTGATGTGCTCAGTAAAACTTTTTTGCATGATGATTCTCGCCGCTACATTTTGGGCAAGTTGTAGGATGTTTAGCGTTTTCTTTGGGAGACCCTGAAGGATGGCGTTGCAGTAGTCTAGGTGAGGTATAATGAGTGCTTGCGCAACAGACCTAAAGTCGTGAGGGTCGAGGATACTCCGTAGAGGTTGTAACACTCTAAGTTTGTGGAAAATGGCCTTGTTGGTTTTTCGTAGGTGCTTTTCCATCTTTAGGTTGCTGTCCAATGTGACTCCCAGATATTTTATTTCATTCTTTGTACTGTATGTATTGTTACACAGGGTAGTTGTCGCAGGAGGTTCAAAGTTTGGTTTACTGGCGATATACATCACCTCAGTTTTCTTATGGTTGATTGTCATGTTGTTTTGCTGTAACCATATTAACATCTCATTGAGGCATGTTTCTAGCTGACTATAGTTAGGGTTGACTGTATCCAGTTGTGTGTATAGCATAATATCATCAGCATAAATGTGGTATTTGATATTATGTTGCTGGAAAATATCACAGAGGGGCTGCATATAAATGTTGAAAAGTAGTGCTGAGAGAGCCGATCCCTGCGGTATGCCTTGCGTTTGAAGGAATGCTTCTGCCTTTTCACAGTTTAATTGAACCTGTGGCATTCTGTTTGATATGTAGGAGGAGAACCATTTTAGGGGGGTTCCCACTATTCCTATTGATTCGAGCTTGTTAAGGAGCATTCCATGATGGACTGTATCAAAGGCGGCAGAGATGTCAATGAAGATGAGTATAAACATTTTCTTTTTGTCTTCAAGGCCTTTGAGGAGGCTGTTAAGGAGTGCTATTAACAGTGTTTCAACCCCATGATGTTGTCTGAATCCGTATTGCTGTTTATCCAGGATTTTGTGGTCTTCCAGATGATCTTGTAGTTGAATAAGTACTGCCTTTTCAATGATCTTTGCTAGGAAAGATATGCTGGAGATGGGGCGGTAGGATGCTGGGTCGCCCTTGTTGAGTGATGTGTTCTTTAGAATTGGTCTTATTATGGATTTCTTGAGTTGCGCTGGCATGATTTCTTGAGTTGCGCTGGCATGATTTCTTGAGTTGCGCTGGCAAAATTTAAGAATCAACTACAGCAAAACAGATGTCCTCTTCATCTCAAGGAACCAGGACTTCACCCCTCCACCCTCCTTAAAAATCGGCGACACAGAACTGAAAACCAAATCAACAATCCGCTACCTTGGCATTACTCTCGACCAACACCTGGATCTGAAAACCCACATAAAAAACACAGTAAAAACAGTATACATGAAAATAAGGACTTTAAAGCATCTCCGACCACTACTAGATTTCAGCGACTATCGATCAATCTATCAAGCATTAATATTACCACATTTTGACTACGCCAACGTAATCTTACACGGTCTCCCCCAATCAACACTAGCACCACTCCAGCTCGCAATGAACACTGCTGCGAGAGTACTAACAGGGGCCTCAAGGAGAGAGCACATAACGCCAGTACTGATGAACCTCCATTGGTTACCGGTTCAAGCAAGAATCCTCCACAAAGTCCTAACCTTGACCTTCAAAGCGTTAAACACTTTGACTCCCACAGCTATCAGCGAGTTGATACACAAAGTACCACATAACAGAAACAGAAGACCTACGACGCAAAACACCCTCGAGGTCCCAAAGGCAACAACGAAATGCACAAAAATAACAACAAACAGAGCCTTTACAATTTATGCACCTAGAGCATGGAATGCCCTCCCCACCTATATACGAAACATCACCCACCTAACCCAATTCAGGAAAGCATTAAAGCACCACCTGTTCACCACATACTACCCTGAATCCAGCCTCAGTATTCATACATGCTGCCCCTCAGACAATCACGCACCACACCTAAACAATCAGACTCAGTATGAAAAAGGCTAACCCACCGATCCTTCAAAAGTAATAAGATGTAGATAGACCCTGCTTGAAAAAGGTAATAGTGTAAATACAATGTAGATAGTTTCCCCAGTTGTTTCCATGTTGATCTCCCTGTTTATTGTAAAGTTTACAACTCAGAATGCCTGTGTTGTATAGTTGACGTTGAATGTAAACCGCACTGATCTGAAAAGCGCGGTATAGAAGAACTGTTAAATAAATAAATGATTCCTTGTTGTAGGGATTGGTTCACAATATGCGAGACTTGTTGGGCAATATCTTTTTTTGCTGCCTTGACCCATGCAGCTGGGCAGGGATCTAGTGGGGAAGTGGTGGAATTGATGTTTGTTATTATGTTGATAGTTTGCTGGTCATCAATTTTGTGAAAGTTGCTCCATGCCTGATCCTGTTCTATACTGGTTTTCCGATGTTTTGTGTTCAGTCATATAGTGGACGGGGTTGCAGTAAGTTTGCTTGCGTAGTGGCCTGCAAGGATTTGGGGTTTGATTGCGTTATCATAGTGGTCTACCTGGGCTGTTTTGGTTAGAGATTTCACTAGTTCAAAAAGTTCACAAGGCTTATTGATGGCTTTGTTCAATAGGTTGGTGTGATGGGTCCTCTTGGCGGCATTAACCTCCTCTTTGTATTTTGAGAGGAGATTTAGGTACTCAGACTTGTGTTCGAGGGATTTGGTTTGTCTCCATTTTCTTTCGAGTTTTCTGAGTTCCCTCTTTATTTTGGTCAGTGTTTCTGTGTACCATGGTTCGGATTGGTGTTTCACTTGATTTGGGGGGGTGTTCCACGTGGGGTGCGCTTCCTCCTGGATTCCGGTGTTCCAGCTGTTTGTTAGAGTTTCGAGGTCCTTGTTTTCCAAATCTATGTGAGCTGTAATGGTACTTATAAGATTATCCAGGTTGAGTTTGTTGAATTTTCTTTGTTGGTGTATCACTCTCTGTGCTTTTGAGTCCTTGGTTAGTGTGGGTAGCTTTATCTGGATATCAATTTGGTGGTGGTCGGACCATGGTTTTGGGGTTATCTTTATCAGAGGTTTCTCTTTGTTATTTTGTTTAATGGTGGGGGTGAAGACCATGTCAAGAATATGTCCCTTGTTATGGGTGGCGTCATTTATTAGTTGTTGGTACCCTAGTTGGGTCATGGCTTCTAAGAAGGTATTTGCGTGCGTCGATGGGATCGATGCAAGGTTTAGGTCTCCTAGGATGATTTGGAATTTCTTGGGCTGAGTGGAGGCTGTGTTTTCTAGTGCTTTTCCTTTTTGGTTTGTTTCCACCTAGTGCTTTTCCTTTTTGGTTTGTTTCCACCTCAGCACTGCTACAAAGTTTGATAGCAGTGGCTGTAAGAAAGCTTTTCTGTTCCATAAAGGACTTTGATACTTATTTACATAAGCTTTTCAGTTGCCTTGTTTATGTTGAATAAACCTTGGAGAAGTTATCTTGATGGTATTACCAAGTATATCTGTGTGTGGAATATTCACCCCATAAATAAACTCTAATTTTGCCTTACACTCGACCAACTACAAGTTTCTTCATTTATTTAAAAGGCAAGCTTTGTGTGAATGGACTTCAATAACCACAATCCTTTGCAAGACAGTTAATTTACATACTTGCCAAGGAGTTGGTACCTTCATAACAAGCGCCCCCTTTTACAATGTACATGTGATGACATGATGGCACATACTTATACATATACCACATGTAGATGCTCCTGGGGGATTAGTTTAGGGGGAGCAGGGGCAGAGTTGCAATCATGCAGTTTTTTTATAAAATATGCACGTACATGCCTAGAATCAGGGCCGACCCGTCCACTAGGTGAACTTGGCAGCCATCTAGGGTGGCAGACCCTGGTGAGCAGCATGCCAATTCTTCCCTTCCTTAAAGCACAGCACAGCTGCCGCTTCAATGCTGTGGGGGGGGGGGGCCTTAAAGCAGTGGCGCACAAGCGTGTAGTCATGGCATGCTGCTCCGTCCCCCTTCCGACAGGGCAGCTTTTTGAGGAATGTTTGTGTAAAGGGAGTTAATATCTTAAGTGACTAAAATTAGATGTTTGTGATACCCAAAAAAATTCTGTAAAATGTTGATCATGTGTGAAGAGTAACGGACATAAGAGGTAACCTGGGTTACAAACGGTCTAAGAAAAACATCTAGAAACTTTGATAAAGGCTCAAATAATGAGCCAATTGCAGATACAATAGGGCGTCCTGGTGGCTTTTCCATAGATTTGTGAATTTTTGGTAACATGTAAATTGTGGCTGTCACTGGATGTGTGACTGTTAGAAAATCAAATTCATTTTTGATAAGATAACTAGCCTCCTGCCCTATCAGTAGTGGCCAAAAAATTAAGGCAGAGTCCAAAATAGCAGAATTTTATTAGAAAAGTACGTGTTATTGTCACTTTCATGGTCAAAAGCTTTAAGAACCAAAGATATATATGTCATTTTCAAAGTTTTATTCAGGAAACAATATATGTGTCAATATTTGATAGGGTGTCCATGATTTTTCAGCACAGCCTGGATTCTTGTAGGCATACTGTTAACTAGCATTTTACAGTATGCCGGAGTGATTTCATTGATCCATACATGCTTGAGTATGTCCTTTAAATCTGCTTCTGAAGTTGGACGGTGTGCTGCCACCTTTTTCTTCATAAGATTCCAACAGTTTTCAATTACATTGAGATCCAGAGAGTTTGATGGCCATCTTGGTAGTAGTTCAATCTTGTTGTCCACGAACTATTTTTTGACTGTTTTTGCAGTGTGGCACGGTGCCGAGTCCTGCTGAAATATAGTAAGAAATAAAAGACTGAACCTCGGCGTGACCAAAAAAGAACCTCTATCATTAATTTTTGTCAGAGTGACCAATTCAAAAGAGGGAGGAATGGAAAACCTTCCCCTTGCTGTGGCCACTCCTTTTAATCAATTTAGAAAACAGTGTATCAAAAAACACTTAGCTTATAAGCTTTCTGTGAGCTTGAAAGAATTCCAGAATTCGTGATGAACAACATGACACGTTTTGGGTCCAAAAACGTTTCTGACCCTGCATCAGGTTAAAGAAATGAATTCCATGATTACAGCTTCAATATCTAAAAGGAAGAGCATTCAAACATTTAAAGAGTTGGCGTGTGCCGTAAACCATCAGCTGTTCCAAAACGACTAATCAGCCAATCAAGTTTGAAAGAGTTCTGACAGTCAATGGATCATGGGGAAACCCTATGTATAAGGGAACCCCCTGCCACCATTGGTTGAAAACGCAAAAAACTCCGATCGATCATCAAAAAACGTATAAGTTTACTTATTGGTTGAATTACATGCTATGCCATTCTAAGGACGCATTCAGACCTGCAGGGGAGACTGTACCTAACTTAAAAATCCATCGTTGTTCTAGTTTTTGCAATTTGGAAATTCTGTCTCCTCTTCCCGGATCAAATGGAATTGTATCCAAGTATTTCCATTCCTCCCTCTTTTGAATTGGTCACTCCGACAAAAATTAATGATAGAGGTTCTTTTTTGGTCACGCCGAGGTTCAGTCTTTGATATTTTACCTTGTGCAGTGGGGTTTTTTCTAATAGGTATTTGAAATATAGTTGTGCAAGAAATATTCATGTGTATTTTGCAGCATTTATTCTTTCATCTTTCTCAAAAATTTGCAGGCCACATTGTCCATTCGCCAAGATACCACCCCATACCACCCCATACCATGATCGATGGTGGGTGTTTAACAGTCTTGATCGTGTACTTCGGATTTAATCTCTTGGCTGCTGGTTGACGGACATAGTTGTAACCACTCCCACGTACTTGTTGAAATGTACTTTCATCTGTGAACATTACCCTCTCCCACCATTCAGCAGATTTGTCTTTCATCTTGCTACAAAACTGTATGCAGGCAGCAATTTGTTTCCTGGTCATCATAGGCTTCTTGGCAGGTCTTCTGGCCACGAGTTTGAATTCATCCATGAGCACTTATCTTTATTCCTCGATCATTAGCTAACTGAGCCACACGTTGAGATGAAGTATGTGGACTAGATGTAATAATGCTTTTGAGGAATCAGTCATCTCGTCCAGTAGTTATCCGACTGCGCCCACATTTTGAACGACGTGTACAGCCACCTGATTTCAGAACATTCTGAACTGCACACCTTGATATATGCAAATGTTTTGCAATAGCACATTGTGAATATCCTTCAGCATGGAGTGTGACAACTTGTCCCTTTACAAAGTCATTAATATCGCACTTTACAAAGTTATTAATATCGCACTTCATTGTATATTTTACATGTAACTTTCAATCTTTTCCTAGTTGTAAAAATTCAAAACTTCATCCAAGAAACCTACTACAGAGATAAGTAAACTAAAATGGATGCCAGACGCATGGTGTGACTAATCGCCATGCTGATTAAATAAGTAAGCACTTGTGACATCTCCACAGCACATTATTTAACAATAAATTGTAGAAAAAGATACCTGCCTTAAGTTTTTGGCCACTACAGTATATATAGTAGAGTATCTATTTTTCTCTTAAGGAGAGGAGTAGGATCGTCATAAATCTTACTGTAGAATAAAGGGTCATTAATCTGGCAAAGAACTTCAGCAATATAAGCGGACCTATCTTGAAGCACTAATGTGCCTCCTTTGTCAGCTAGTTTGATGACTATAGATTGGTTATCCCTCAAATTTAACAATGCAGCCTTCTGTTCAGTAGACAATTAATGGAACATACACTTTTTTTTTTGTATATAAATCCTGTACTCTGTCCATGACAATTTGTTCATAGGCACTAATCATAATATTAGAAATATTAGGTGGAACCTAAGTAGATGGCTTTTGGATGACAGATAAGTCATCCTGATTACTCTTTTGTGTGTCAAAAAAATCAATGATTATAAGTTTGAGAAAAAATTTATACAGTTCCACATGCGTACCAAACTCATCATGTTTAGAAAAGGGGACAAATGTAAGTCCTTTTTCTAGGACCTCAATCTCAATATCTGTCAATTCATGAATAGATAGGTTGAAAATTCCCCCTATGCATCTGGCTCTGACATTCTCCTGCTCATCTGACCTCTGCCCCTCCCCCTTCCTCTCTGTGGGAAGTTGGAATGGTGGTATTCCCGTGTTTTGTATCTGTTATGCTCCAGTGATTTGTAGTGATCCTGAACGCTCTTTTGACTTCCCCCTTTCCAAAGGAAGTCCATTTGAAAATCCTGTTTTTGATTATGTGGGATCCCTGAGGAAAAGAAGGAAGCTGAAGTGTCAAAGTGTCAAAGGGCTCTTCTGCCTGGCTATGACTTCTTTTTATATTTCGCTCTAGGCCAGGTTCAGGCAAGAACAATCTTGTTTTAGCTTTTACAGTGGGTTCTTGTTTTTGGGAGTTAAATTTTCACCTACGCGATTCACTTCTGGGTCTAGGTTTCCCATTATTACTCATCCAATAATAGACTGTGCCCGTCTTATAATCCTCCTCATCTCTCTTAAACTTTTTAAGCTTCCTATCTTTGACTATCTTCTTGTAATCGGTGCTGTTCCTGTCAAAGTCTTCTTTTAATTTTTCAAACCTAGTTTTTTCCTTTAAGTTGCTCAGTTCTAGACTCTGCACCTATCTTTAGAGTCTCCACCTTTCATTTTTGACGTATTAATTAATAATATCATGAAATCAAGAGAGCACTTGTTCAGTATTTTAATCCAATTGGCCATGAAGGTCTCATCGTCTGTAAACATGTCTGGGGCCTTGTTGACACGAAGACTCCTGGGAATGATTTCCTTGCATCAGTACTCCAAAATGGAAGATGCGTGCATCTCTTCTCGAATCATTTTTTGTGTATACCGGACCGCCTCTCCCCATTCTTCGTACATGTTAGGAGAACCCTCTTCCTCGGTGAAGAAGGGGTCATCTGGCAGCATAGCTTGCAGATCATCTTTGTTATAACTAAGAACGTCCTTCCAAGGGGAGAACATTGCTCACAGGTGAACCTGAAAACCACAAAGGGAACGATGGTCACTCGCCAAAGGAGCAGAATACAACAGAGCTAGTGGTATATGTAGGTCACAGGTGCTTTATTGATATAAAAGCCCCCTATGCATTTTAGCAAACTGCCTTCTTTAGGGGGTCCACATGCTCAAAAAATATATATAAATAAATTAAAAACACTACAAATTATATTAAAAATAATGTTAAAAACAATAAGACAATAATGCATATTTGTGACTAGCAATAAATAAATAAGTAAATGTATGAATAATTATAAAAACTAACAACAGTTAAAACCCATAAAAAAGGCAAGACATAAGGCGGAGTACATACAAGGGTACTTGACCATATCATCCTAAAATAAGGGCATATATTGTCTCTGTCTTGGGGCACTGAAGAGAGATGAGGAGGAACTGAATTATTAAACCATCTATTATATTGTAATTGGTACTTACAAAGGCACTCTGTGTGTAAAATCTGAGAGGAGGAACTCACTCCAATAGCACATTAAGTACTCATCTGTAAATTAGGAGTAATACACAGTTATAAACAGTCACTGTATCCTCAAAGAAAAGAGGTGTCATAGTCGGCAGGGCTGTACTAAGCCATAATTGCACCCTGTGCTACTTGAACATCTGGCAATTTCACCCATATTTCCATGTCCTCCATGTCCAGCAAGCTGCCTGACCTTGCCCTGCTGTTGCCACTTTTTGTTTTCTCGGAGGCGGAGTCTGCAGCAGTGAAGCAGACCTGATTTCAAATTTAAACACAAAAAAACAACAACCCACGTGGTTCCTTCGACTCTTTGCTTGTATGCAGGTCTGGCCCCTCCCTCCCTTCACTGATATAGGTCGTGTCAGAGGAGGGAGGGACCAGACCAGCCATTCAAATGTGGGTCTTTGCAACTCCGCACTTGAATGGCTGGTATGGTCCCTCCTTTCTCTGACGAAACTACATCAGAGAAGGGAGGGAGGGACCAGACCTGCATACAAGCACAGAGTCGAAGGACCCGCGTGGGTTGTTGTTGTTTTGTTTTGTTTTTTCATTTGTGTCGGAAAAACCCACGTGTTTTAGTTAGGTTTTTTTTTTAAGTGAGGTCTGCTTGGCTGTTGCCGGTGTCATCGCAAGAAACAAAACATGGCAGTGGCAGGGCAACAGCAGATAGCGTGGGGAGAGAGAGCCGAGGCCGGCAGCCCAAAATGCGTCCCTAATCCTTTGTGCCCTGTGTGGCTGCACCGCTCGCACAGGGCTAGGTACGGCGCTGATAGTGGGCAATACCAACTCGATACAAAACACGAGAATCAAAGGGAATAAATCATCAATAGTCTGACAGAACCCAGTTCATCTAACCACATTTCTACAGGGAAATAGTTACAGTTATAAACTTGCATTGTCCTAACAAGTAGACTAGAGTCAGACAATACTGGGAAATTAAAAGCATTTTTGAAAAATAAAAGAATAAAACATTTATCATGATTGTGTGTATCCTCTACTGGTGCTGGTGTGGGGCAGTTACCTCAGAAACTGTCACGTATCAGCCGCATATGGTGGTCCACTACCCGGGTTTGCTGCTGGCTCCCGGCCTCTGCCCTGTTACCATCTGCTGCCTCTGCGGCCTCCCTCTCCTCTGCAACCACTGGCTCTGGTCCGGCAATCTATGCATCCATGCAAGGTTGTGGAGTATGCAGCATGATGCAAAGATCTGGCATACACGCTTCGGGTTGAAGAGGAGTTCCCCACTGCTCCTGTCGAGGCACTGGAAGCGTCTCTTCAGCATTCCTAGTGCTTGCTCCACAACCGCCCGGGTCTGCTGATGGGTGGCATTGTACCATTCCTCCTGTTAGCTCAGGGGTGGTGCACTGGGGTCGGCAGCCAGGTCCTCAGGGGATATCCACAGTCACCTGTGGGGGTAATGTGAGATGTGCACATGTGCATGGGACATGCATTGGTTACGGTCTATGGGCTGCTATGGACAGCATACAACACACCATCTACGAGGAGGGCACACTGGGCTGTTCCTCTGCCCTGGGTGGTGCACTGGACCGCTCTCTGCCCTGACAGGCATATCAGCCCTGATGGCTGTGCTGCATCCTGGCTGCACACTGGCATCATCTGAGGTGGTTGGTGAGGCTTCCCCTGATGCATCAGTTCCAGGCTATGAGGGTAGGGTCTCTGGTAGGTCTGTTGGAGAGCAGAGGGTAGTGGCATGGGTGAGAGATCAGCCTATGGAATGCCAGTAGGCCCACTACAGAACCAGAAGGTGGATTCTCGATCCACACCCTCCCCAACACACACAACACCCAAAGTCCAGCAGACAGATAGGCAGGCCATGGGTAGATGGAACCATGGTGAGGACACATACATGGTCGTCATGATGCCACACAGACCATGGAGCACCCCTATTCACCCTCCAGTGTGCCTGGGGTGGAGCTTTCAAAGCCCGCAACCCCTGAGATGGATGCCTCCTCCAAAAACTGCAGCACCTGTTAATCCAGAGGGGTGAGTCTGTGCTGCTGTGTAGGAGGCAGCCTGCTGTTGCTGGCCCTCTTCTCCTTTGCAGCCTGCTGTACCATCTGCCACTTCTTCTTGAGATCCTCCACGTTCCTGTTGTGGTGGTGGACAGCATTGACCCTCCTGACAATATCGTGCCAAGTTGTCAGCTGTGAGCTGGCAGCCTCTGCCACAAAGAGGGCAGTATGTTGCTTTAAGACAAGCCCCAGGGCCATAGCAGTCTCGGAGGGCATGAAGTTTGCCTTCCGTGTTTGCTTGGTCCCTCTTGGTGCTGTTTCTTCTATTGTGTAGCTCAAGCTCTATGGTGGCATTAGGCTACTTGCGTAGGTCTTTTAACACATATGCGGTTATGACGTGCAGCCATGCCACGTCCATCCAAAGGCATATCTGGTACTGCATAAGTTCCTGAGCTGCTGTAGGATGCCATAGCTGCATACCACTGCAAACATATGCGTGAATGGATGCCCAGACGGTAATACCCGAGTAGGACAGATAGCACAGTATGCGGGCATGGCCACCGCGGTGTGCAGTCAGGTGCACGATGTCACTCTGACCACATGTGTAGTGTCACTGTGCCACATCCATGCTGACTGCCGCCCATTCTACATGGATATGGAACAGATGGGATAGGTGTGGCCGCTCTGCCTGGGTATGGCACAGGCGCGCTATCCATGCAGAGCTGAGCCTGCTGCCATTCTGCGCATGTGGTGCCTCAGTGTCATACCCACGCACATGGATATAACCCACAGGACATACACCCCAGGCCCATATACCTCAGACCCCTCCCATGGTCCCCTACACCACCCACACAGACATACCGTCCTGCCCCCACTGTCCTGCAAACACATTGTGATTACAAACTGGGAACTGTTTATTCGTAAAACCTGTCACATATATCACAAAGATGGCAATAGCAGTATACAACCAACAGTGGTACAATACTCAGTCTGCCCCATTACGGCCCATTGCAGGGCAATCCCTGGCATGGGAATGGCCTATTGTGCAGGGGGGCCCTACTTGTGCCCTGCTACTGCAGCAGTGGGGACATCCAGGTGCATGGTGTTGGTCCGTGCTACGGTCTGCACCTCCTCCCTGAGGAGCTGCAGCTCTGCCACCAGTGTGGACAGAGTCCAGTCACTGGATGGATGAGGGAGTGGTGGCACAGAGAGGCCTGGTGTGGCATGGCCAGGACACACCTATGGGTGCTGGGGTGGCTGTGGGTGCCCCCAGTTGCAGAAGGTGGACCACAGCTCCACTGACCAGTATGCCTGGCCTGTGCCAAGCCATGTGGTGGGCACCTGACCCCCTGGTAGGGGTGTGGGTGGGCAAGGCTGTGGGCTGTGGGACACAGCTGGTGGTGCAGCACCATCTTTGGTCCCCCACCGGGTGCCTGCTGGCTGTGTGCTGCATCTCACTTCCATGCCTGGGGTGCTTGGATGGTGGTGCCTGCATCCACCCTGCTGCCCCCGCTGATCCCTCCTCCTCCTCTGACTCCCTGCCTTGTCCCTGGCCCTCTGATCCCTCCTCTGACTCCCCATCCCACTGCTGCACCATGGCCCCCTCACTGCCCTCCCCCTCCATGGTGCTGTCCTCCAATGCAGTATCACTTGACCCCTCCTCCCCATCACTGCTGGAGGTACTGCTAGTCTCTGCTCCTCAGGTCAGATGTGTTGGCACTGGGCTGCTGTTCCAGGGTGATGGCTGTGGTGGGCCAGCAGAGTCTGGGGCCTCCTTGGAACCAGCTGTGGGGGAAGAGGGGGGGTTAGTGGTCTGCACAGGCATGGCCCTGGGGTGGTACTGGTGCACCTCCAGGGGGCCTGCAATCATTGGTAACCCACCTTCAGGACACAGAGTTGTTCCACCCCACCATGCACACTGCATGCCCTCCCCTCTGCCCTCCTCCAGCCATCTCTGTTCTCCTTCTCACATGCCCAGCTGTGGCTTGCTGGTCCCCCCCCCCCAGGCGATGGGCACACACAGGAAGCAGTGTGGGCAGGTGCGCAATGTGCACCTGGGGCCATCACTAGTGGTGTGTGCCCCTGTACCACCCATACATCCTGTGCCACGGCCATGTGTGTGTGCACCTGCATGTATTGGATGCCAGCTGGTGCACTCATGGGATAGTGGCACTGGAGGATCTCACAGCTACCTACAGCACATTCCTATCATTGCGTACAGAGCATCCACCAATAGAAGGTTTGCCTGCTCCTGTCTGACACCCCTTGCATCTGCTGAGCTCTACTGTGTACCCCACTGACCTTCCTCGGCTGCCAGCCACTCCCTGATGTGCTGCAGCTGGTTTGATCACCTCCAGCGCAGTGTCTGAAAGTGGCACTTCAGGACCTCCAGGGTGTGGTGCACACCATATTCAGTGTGGGAAAGGGGGGAACACACAGGGGCTCAGTTGGGTGCTTCACTATCATCTGTTGCACATACCTGTATCTTGCCTCAGCCAGATGACCTGCCCATCCTGAGAGTAGGGGCATATCCATGAGTAGCCAGTGTGGGGTGCATATATTGGTACACCTCTGGCATCTGCCATCGGATTCCTACCCACCACTCCACTGGACCTTTGACACATGCCCGTGCCATCACCAACAGAGCCATCCAGGACACTGCTTCTCCTGTGCCACCTCTCTGGCCCATTCAGCCATCTCTGCAGTTCTCCCTTGTTCCCTTGCTACCATTTGTGGCACGCAGGCATTCCTTGGCACCATGGTACATGGTTGTGGGCCGTGTGTGGCCTCAGCTATGGGCACATGCCATGCTAGGGGTCATCCACTGCCTCAGAGGTCACATCACCACATGGTTTGTTCAGCGATATGCAGGACAGGGTGTCGCGGTTTGTGCATGCTTGCCATTACACATCCATCAGGTTCTGTGGCATTACATCAGCAACATACTGCCACAGCCTGACAGGGGATGGCGAGCAGTGATGGCAGATGCGCTTGCAGGGACAGATGGACAGCACATATGTGGATTCCTCCACTGGCCCCCTCAGACCCCTGGGCGGGTGTCACAGGGGCTGGGGGTGGTGCATAAGTCCAGGATGTCTGCACTGGCTGGAGGAGTCCCCTGGGATGTGCAGCTTGACCACAGCGCCCCATGCACTGGACATTGCCATTGCTTTGCATGCCCTGTGGTGTTGCTGCCAGAACCACCAGGGGGTGCAGCAGCCTCCCCACCTGCTGTGTCTGATTATGCCTCCTGCTGCATGCAGCAAGAGATGGCATCTGTACCAATGCATGGCACATCTCCCTGCTGATACCTGTTCTGCATACATTGGGGTTGCCACCAGCATGTGGCTTGGCACCACAACCCTATCTCTCTGTGCAGACACATAGTTGTGGCTTTCAGGCTGATTGTGGCCTAGTGTGGTGATCAGCCCCCCCCCCCCCCCCGCCCATTGGGGCCTCTTACCTGCTTAGGCGGAGTTGGATGGCCCTCCATATGGTCATGGCCAGCCGCAGGTTCGGCCGCTGCCCCCGCCCAGGGTATAGCACCCTCTCATACTGCAGCATGGATTGGGCAAGGGTCTTAGACTCATTTGGGCTAAAGTTTGCTGCCCTCCTCACTGCCATGTTGCTGGTATCTATCTGTCCAGCCACAGGGGGCTCTTACACAGGCAGCCCACGGGGCCTGTGTGAGGGTGTCATCTCTGAAAGAGTACACCAGATGGGCGATATACAGGTTCATGCATACTTACCATCCCGCTTCTTTGGCCTCTGGTTTGGACACATACACAGGTATGGCAGGTCAGCCTTAGGCGCCAAGCCCGGGTTCTGGACCCTACAACTACCTGTCTATGCCGCGCTGGGCACCTGCTGCTATGCTCGGTTTGTGCTGCATTTTTGATGTTTGCCTGTTTTGGAGGCACAGGACTCATGATTCAGGCACTTTTCCTGAGCAGGTATGTTTTTGCGAGTATGGCATGCCTCTGCACCTTGTTGAATATTGGGCCCTAGGATAATATCTAAATTCAAGAAAGCATGGGACCAATACAGAAGATCTCTAAAGAAAAAAAGGGACTATAGTAGTTGGTATGGAAGGGCCGACTAGATAGGCCATATGGTCTTTTACTGCCATCATGCTTCTATGTTTCTAATAACTGATTGAGAGTCAGACAATAAGAGATAACTAGCAACCATCTGCCACCATCCATGGACATGTCATTCACCACCTCATCAAACACTGCCTCAAAGAAGAAAGTTTTTAGTCCTGTTTTAAATTGTTTAAATGAGAGTTTTTCTCTAAGGAAGAGAGAGGGAATTCCAAAGGGTTGGAGCTGAATAAAAAAAAGGCTGATCTATGTGTAGTCACAAAGTGCTTATGTGTGGGCAAAGGGATATCTAAATAATGCTAATGCTGGGAATGGAGCAAATGGGGGGGAGGGAATATAAGGAATCAAATGATTAGAAAGATACTCTGGAATACCAGAATGCAGCATGCTATGAACTAGCAACAAGATTCTACATTTAATTCTGCACAATACTGGTAGCCAATGTAGCACAGCCAGGAGAGGAGAAACATGGTCTCATTTCCTCGAGTTGTGTAATACTGAAAGAGTGTCATTCTGAATATTCTGAACATTCTTGATAGAAATAAGCTTGAGACCATTAAACAACGAGTTACAATAATTAAGATCACATAGAATCATAGTGCAAAGTTATGTACATAGATCATAAGCACCCCGATAAGACTTGACTGCTCAAATCTGATGCTGTGCAAAAAAACTAGGGATTTGCTAGTATTTTATTTTTTTCATTTATTTACATTCTCTTATATACCGCGCTATTCTGCATCAGTGTGGTTTACATTGAACAAACTGAAATTACATTGAACAGGGCATTATAACTTGGAGATAACTATTTTACAGGGAACATGGGCTATGGAGGGTTAAGTGGCTTGCCCAAGACCACAAGGAGCAGGTCTATAAAATATTGACTGGAGTGGATTGGGTAAACGTAGAATGATTGTTTGCGCCATCAAAATGTAGTAGGACTAGGGGACATGCAATGAGGCTATGGTGTAACCCATTGAGGACTACTGGGAGAGTCTGGTTTCTCAGTCAATACATATTCAAACTCTGGAATTCATTTCTGGAGGATATCGTAAAAGCTGTTAGTGTAGCTGGGTTTCCAAGAGATTTGGACAGGTTCCTGGGGAACGGTCCATAAATCATTACTGAAGAAGAGCCCAGAATATCCCCTGCTTGCCCCAATGCATGCATTGTGGATCATGTGTGTCTTTTGGGAAGACCGCTAGGTACTTGTGACCTAGATTGGCCACTGCTGCACACAGGATACTTGGCATGATGGAGCTTAATCTGCACAGTATGGCATATTCTTAGATCCTATGTTCTTATGTGCCACCTAGGTGACTGTTTAGTCTGCCTTGTGCACCAGCATCTCCCATTGCATGACCCATGTGCCACCTCCTTTGCCCCATTTGCACCATCAACATAGTGTCCTTTCATACTTGGGCACTATGCTGTTGTTGTTAATGAAGCACTATCATCATTGTCTTGGGATCATCTGTCTGTGCATCACATTGCAGACATTAAAATAGGCTCTCTTTCCTCAAAATAACCCTTTCCGCGAGGTTTTGATATGCGTTAAGGTTCCCGGCGTTAAGGTATCTTTTGGTAGGTTGCACAATTGGCCTTGAGAGAGCATGCCTTGTTTACATCCACTCCCTGCCCATTGACACCACTCTCCGCCCCGTGCATGCCTTCTCTGCCCACAGGGCTCTTTACGCTGCTGGTACCATTAGCGTGCGCTAAAGCAGTGTTTTGGATGTGCTAAGGGTGCAGAACATGCTCCCTTTACCTTTCTCCTTTACCGCAGTTTAGTAAACATACCCCTAAGTATGTTCTAAATACAACACATTGGACAGTTGCTGATCGGTATGGGTCAGAAGCATAAGGGAAAGGGAGTTGTGGTACCTTCTTATACCCCCAGTACTTTGATGCCTCTTGCTTCTGGTATGCTTGATTCTTTCTTGTTGAGACCGTTCTTTCATTCAGTCGTCTCAGGGGAGGTTACTCCAGTTGCAGCGAAAGGGCTGGATTGCTCGGCGTCTACTTCGGGGACTCCATCTCTCTCCCCCGATCTATGGTGGTGTGTCTACAGCAGTCCAGTGAGGGTGACCTGCAGCAGGAGGAGTCCATAGGAATCGGGCTTCGGTCCTTGCTGGAAAGGCCAGGTCTTGGGGCGGCCAATTTGGAGACGGTTTTTGCTCCGGAACAACCTCAACACATTGGAGCTTCAGGGGACACGACAGAAGTGAGATAGCAAACAAACCACTCATAATTCTAGGTGATTTAAACCTCCCTTCTCTGAACAATTCCCAATCAGATAACTTCATGGACGCTATGACCCAAATGGGATATACACAGATAGTACATGCCCCCACCCACACAAAAGGCAACACTTTAGATCTCATCTTCCTCCCTTTCTCCCTTATTAACCACCAACAACATACCCCTCCAACAATAACAGAAGTACCATGGTCCGACCATCACCTCATTACACTCCACCTCCCAGCACAAGCAACACTGAATATGACAAGCTACCCACCCCATATATCACGCTTTGCACACTTCGACAAAGATACCTTCCTTGACAAAGTATTACCCATACTCAACACAAACCTCCCAGACATCAACTTCACTGTAAATCACTGGAACCTTACAGTCCAAAAAGCAGCTGCCCCTACACACACCATGCATAGACAATTAAAAAAGACAGAAAAATGGTTCACGAAAGAACTAGCAAATCTAAAAAAACAACTGAGAAAACAAGAAAAGAGATGGAGGAAAACCAAATCTGATGAAAATAAATCCCAGTACTTGAACTCACTCAATGAATACAAAAATGCGATTAACAAATCAAAAAGGGATTACCACTCCAAGGTAATAAATCTGGCTATCAACCGCCCTAGAGAACTATTTGCAATTGTAAAAACATTGACAAAAGCCAAAAACCCAGAGCCAAAACAATCAGAAATAAGTATTCAAACTTTAGCAACCCACTTCGCAGAAAAACTAAAGTGCAAACTTAATACCACACCAACATTATTACCCTCAAACACTGAAATTAATAACAACTGGACAACCTTCCACACGATAGATCAAAAACACCTCCTCAGGATCATAACAATTATCAACACCACAACCTCTCCACTCGATCCTTGCCCTGTGTCATGGATCAAAAGTACTAAGGAAGAACTAGCTGGAAACATTCAATACATAGTAAACCAATCCCTCTCCCAAGGCATTATGCCCGATGCCCTAAAACTCACAACGATCCGCCCAATAATAAAAAACAATAAACTCGACCCAAAAGATCCAAACTCATACAGACCGATAGCCAGCATTCCATTTATGGCTAAAATAATAGAAAAAACAGTTCAACTACAATTGCAAGAGCATATTGATGAGCACAGTCCCCTTGACTCACACCAGTTTGGTTTCCGCCCCTTCCACGGTGTAGAAACCCTTTTAATTACACTGATGGACTTCCTCATCAAACGTACAGATGATAACAGTCAAGGCCTCCTACTCCTTTTCATAGACATCTCCGCCGCCTTTGACAACATCAACCATTTTACACTGATCAATAGACTAGAAAACTTAGGAATAGGTGGGACTGTCCTCAAATGGTTCAAGTCCTACATCACACACAGACTAATGCGTGTTCAATTAAACCAAGAAGCATCAGAAACCTTTCCCCAAGGACAAGGAATACCTCAAGGATCAGCCCTTTCTGCTCTCCTTTTCAACCTGTACCTACAACCCATCACAAAAATATTTAGAAAACACAGGATCAATCATTTTATCTATGCTGACGACATCATGCTCGCTCTCCCCATAACCACTAAAAACCCCACTTACAACACTCTATCCCAGTGGTTCTCAACCTTTTTTGTACCGTGACCCCTTTTACCATTGGTCAACTTGTGGTGACCCCCAATGATAAAATCAAATGCGTCTCTCTTCCTTTACCATTAACACATTGTCGCTGTAATCATTTGTTGAATTATTAATATATTATAGACCTTTGCAATATGTTTTTATTTATAAAATTTACTTATTTAAACCACAATAATTAATCACAATAACAAGTAACAATATTTGATTTCGAAATTATGATGATTTTGTAGTCAAATCACTAATATCAAATAAAATTATTTTTTTCTACCTTTGTTGTCTGACCAATTTATTCTCTGATCATGCTGGTCCCGATCTGAGGCTTCTGCTTTCCTGTCTTCTCTTAGCTCTCTTTCTGTGGTCTATGGTCCATCTGCCATTTCTTATCTCTTCTTTCATTTTCTTCACTTCTTTCCATCAGCCTATTTCCAGTCCCAGTAACCCTCCCCAGTATCAGCCCCTTTCCAGTCCTCACTCTCAGTACCTTCCAATGTCAACTTGCATTCCCATGAATGCCACTGGTGTCCATTCCCTTCTAGTCCCCCTCCTTCCCCACTGACCAGTCCCTTCTAGTACAAATACCATGGCAGCCCCTCTCAGCATCCACTCCCTTCCAGTTCCATTCTCCCATCCCCTCGTATCAGCCCATTTGTAGCCTTAGCCCCCAGTTTTCTTCCAGGGCCAGCAGCTCTATCCTCCCCTCCCCACAATCAGCCCATTCCCAGTCGAAGCCCGCCAATCAGCTCGTTTCCAGTGCTAGTCCCCCCTCAACCCCATTACCAGTGCTAGCCTCCCCTAATCAGCCCAATACCAGTCCTACCCCCCCCCCCGCCATCAGCTCATTACCAGTCCTAGCCTCCCCTAATCAGCTCATTTCCAGTGCTAGTCCCTCCTCAACCCCATTACCAGTGCTAGCCTCCCCTAATCAGCTCATTTCCAGTGCTAGTCTCTCCTCAACCCCATTACCAGTGCTAGGCTCCCCTAATCAGCCCATTAGCAGTCCTACCCCCCCCCCCCCCCCCCCCGCCATCAGCCCATTACCAGTCCTAGCCTCCTCTAATCAGCCCATTTCCAGTCCTAACCTCCCTGATCAGCTCATTTCCAATGCTAGCCCCCCATCAGTCCATTACCAGTCCTACCCCCCTATCAGCATATTACCAGTCCCAACCCCCCCTTGATCAGTCCATTGAAGGATAAGGTGGTATACAAAATGTCTAAATAAATTCCCAGTCCTAGCCTTCCCTAATCAACCCATTACCAGCTCTAGCCCCCCCCCATCTGCCCATTATAATCCTAACCCGCACTGTCTCTCCCCTCTGTCCAGCATTTATCCCCCATCTGTCCAGTATGTCCCCCTGTCTCTTCCCTTTGTCCATGTCAGCCCCGCTCCCTCCCTCCATGTCAGCCCCCCCTCTGTCCATGTCAGCCCCCTCCCACCCTCCATATCAGCCCTCCCCTCCCTCCCTCCATGTCAGCCCCCCTGTCCATGTCAGCCCCTCCCTCCCTCCATCCATCCCTCCATGTCAGTCCCCCCTCTGTCCATGTCAGCCCTCCCTCCCTCCATGTCAGCCCCCTCTGTCCATATCAGCCCCCTCCCTCCATCCATCCATCAATGTCAGCCCCCTCCCTCCCTCCATGTCAGCCCCCCTCCCTCCATCCATCAATGTCAGCCCCCCTCCCTCCATGTCCGCCCCCCGTCCATGTCAGCCCTCTCCTTCCCTCATGTTAGCCCCATTACAGGTTCCCTGCCCCCTCCTCCCCTCTCTCTGTCTGCCTGCTACGGTCCTGTTCTTCTTCTGCAGCCACGGCTCCCTGTCTCTTAGGGAACTGCGGCTGGGCCTTTAAAACCGTTGCGGAGCCTTTCTGTCTCTTGACGGGCTCCGTGCAGCATTGTTCCGCCTCCAAAGGAAGTAGTAAACAATTTCCTTTAGAGGCGGGACAATGCTGCACGGAGCCCGTCGAGAGACTGGACGGCTCCGCAATGGTTTCACAGGCTCAGCTGCAGTTCCCTAAGAGACAGGGAGCCGCGGCTACATTAGAAGGGAAGCAGTGAGTTTGCCTCTGCCAAGAAGCATACTTGGCAGCGGCAGCAACTTGTGTGCTTTTTTGTTAACGGTGGAGTGAGGCGACCCCCGCTAAATCCTGTGGCGACCCCCACGGGGGTCGCGACCCACAGGTTGAGAACCGCTGCTCTATCCGAATGCATGGCGGAAACCACATCCTGGATGGAAACCAACTACCTCAGCATCAATCTCAAAAAAACTGAAGCAATGTTCGTAACAAGATCACCTGTGGCCGAGGACACTTATCCAACAGCAATCTCAATCAATAACACAACTATACCTGTTAAAAAAGAGGTAAAATACCTAGGTGTAATAACACAGGTACACTAAAAAAAATTGTTTTTAAACTGCCTCTAATGTTTCGATTGATTTTTACGTTTTTTGGTGCGCTGAATCCAAATCTGGTAACCAATTTGCTCCATCACGTACAGATTTTTTGCTACATTGGGTTAGCAGTTTGAGGTGAACGTTTCAGATTGAGTGCGATCGAGATAAAAGTTTCTTGGATGAATTCTTTATACTAATTGTTTAGTAGTTATTCAAATAAGAATAAAGAAAATTGTAACAAGGCAGCACATAAGAATAGAGTAATGTCAACAAAACACACTGTGATGGTAGCAAAATTGTCTGCATTTAAAACAGCCACATACATGTGCACAAACATTGAGCATATAAGAGCGAGGTTAGACACAAAGTAAAGCAAAGAAATGTGCAAAAAATGTTGTACAGGTATGTATGTAAGAATAGAAAACGCAAACCGCACCATTGCAATACATGAAGACAAACACCCGATGGTGTGAAAATAAAATTCTAATAAATGAGATCCGACACAGTGGTAATAACTAGCAAATTTTTATTTCAAAGTTTAGTAAAAACACGATATTTGTCAACACAGTTTAGATTTTAAAGTCATTCTTGGGTCAATCAATCTCCTGGTGGGCCCGTTTCTTCTTCCCCCGAATGCTTCTCTTGGTGCGCTGCTTGGCGTATTTTTCATCTGGGGTTTCCCGCAGCAGCAACCAGCAGAAATCAGCCATCATAGTGGTGTTCCATCTTCCTTGGTACCTTCTCTCTGCGTCCTTGATGTCCTGGTGAAACCTTTCACCTTGTTCTTCACTGTACGCCCTCAAGTTTTCGGGAAAGTAGTTCACATGGGAGTGCAAGAAATGGACTTTCAGGCTCATGTTACAGCCTTGTTCTTTGAAGGCATTGAGCATCCTGGCAACAATATCCTTATAGTTCTCATCCCGCCTGTTCCCCAAGAATTTGAGAACAGCATCCTTGAAGGAATCCCAGGCTTCTTTTTCCTTCTCAGACATCGTTTCAGCGAATGCTCCATCTGAAATGAGTTTCCTTATATCAGGGCCAACAAACACTCCTTCCTTTAGCTTTGCTTCAGAAAGTCGGGGAAACTTTGAGCAAAGGTACCGAAAGCACTCACCATCTTTTGGAAGGGACTTGATGAATTGCTTAATGAGACCCAACTTAATGTGGAGAGGTGGTAATAGAATTTTATCACGAGGTACCAAGCTCTCATGAAGAACATTTTTCTCACCGGGTCTCAAATACTCCCGAATTGGCCAGTCTTTTTTCCCCCAGTGTAGGTCGCGGGCCCGGCTATCCCACAAGCAAAGGAAGCAGGGATATTTGGTGAAACCGGATTGCTGCCCTAATAGCATGGATAGAATTTTAAAGTCTCCACAAATCATCCACTTATGCTCATCATAACGAATCTTCTGAAGAATCAGGGCCAAATTCTCGTATTTTTCTTGGAGAATAACAGAGTGAGCAATAGGAACTGAAGCGAATGTGTTGCCATTATGAAGAACACCTTTTATGCTGTATTTTGACGAATCAATGAACAGCCGCCATTCAGCAGGATCATATTTGAGTTTAAACTTTTCCATCACTCCGTATATATCGTTGCAAAATACCAAATCTTCATCTTTGCTGAAATACTTCAAAAATTGTGTCTCGCGGTTGCGGTACCAATAAAAAGTTGTTCCTGGTGACAATAGATTTTTCTGTTTAAGCCGAGAACCTAGCAGTTGGGCAGCATCTTTTGGGAGTCCTAAATCCCGGACTAAATCATTCAATTCAGCTTGAGAGAAAAGTTCAGGTTTCGGATCTGGTTCAGTTTCAAACTTGGAAGTACTGGACTCATCGGGAAAAGCCATCTGATGAGTCTCATCATGATCAGAACCGTCCACACAAATATGATCCAAAGATTTTGGTGGTTCAGGCACAGGTACTTCGTTGCTATGAGGCATAAGCCTAATTGCTGAGGGAAGGTTGGTGTAACTTATTACGTTCTTATTTTTTAAGTTGTATCCCTTCACAATGCAAGAGCAAAAATAGCAGTCACTGCTGTGGTCTCTTTGTTCACGCCACATCATAGGTATTCCGAAACGAAATGCTTGTTTTTTACCTTTCATCCATAAGCGTAGATCTTCCTCACATGTCTTGCACACTTTGTGAGGAGCCCACGGTTTGTCTTGATCGCCTAACTTCAAACCGAAATAGGCGAAATATACTTTTTAATAAATGCAGAAATGTTCCTCTGCCGCTTTTTCACGGTATATTCCCCACAAATAAAACAAAAACTGTCCGGAGAGTTGACGCAACCTCTGGCTCTGTGAGCCATCACAAATACACAGCACTGCAAACTACAACTGTAGTGAACCACTTCGGAATAAAGCTGGATTACGACTGAGCAAACAAAAGGTAATAATGAACTTGCAAGAAACTGAAATTTGACAGGAACGTTCATGTCACAACCACCGTGTTTGAGCGAGCGAGCGAACGAGGCGAGGCGAACAGGAAAGAACATGCGCCAGCGCGAGTACTGGATTTAGCCCCCCGCCTCCCAACTGTCCTGTTAATGTATAAAATGAATACAAAACACTCTAAAATATCATGAGGGAGTGTTTCTAGTTAGTTAACCATTACAACCTCTGTTTTGGGCCAAGAAAATAAACTGCAGTCGGCTAAAAAGAAATTATGTGAACATTCCTTATATAGGTAAGAAATCTAATTTTGCAAGAAAACGTGACGTGATGGAACATTTTGGCTATTTTTCCTGGATTCAGCACCCCAAAATCTATAGGAATCAGTTGCAAAACTGGAGGCAGTTTTTTGGTAGTGTACCTGTGTAATCGATCATACACTCACCATGCTACCACACATAAAGCAGACAGTAAAAACCATATTCTACAAACTCAAAACCATTCAACACTTAAGGCCCCTTCTTGACACACATGACTTTAGATCAGTTGTTAGATCACTCATAACCCCTCACTTTGACTATTGTAATAGTCTCCTAATCGGCCTTCCACAAAAAAATATCTACCTATTACAAAGAGCCCAGAACATTTGTGCAAAAGTAGTAACTAAAGCCCGCCTAGCAGACCATGTAACCCCTATACTGCTAGAACTACACTGGCTCCCTATAAACAGCCGAATCAAATATAAAATTCTCCTAACAACTTTCAAGCTCCTAAACGATATCGCCCCCTCACATCTATCCACACTACTTCACGCCCCAACTGATTCAAGAGCCCGCAGACTAAACGCAACCCACTCACTGAAGTTACCAAAAACATTCAAGAAGACTAAAAAATCCACCAGCGCCAGAGCTTTCACATTCACTGCTCCCACGCTTTGGAATGAACTCCCAATAGACATCCGCATCATAAAAGACCTCTCCCAATTTAGGAAAGAACTTAAGACATACCTATTCTCCGAACACTTTGAAATCCCCTACCCTCCAAGTCCAGCTACACAGCGTCCACAGACACACAAACAAAAAACCCGCAAAAACACAATTAGTTAACCATACACAGTCCTCTCACAGACAGTTCTCCCACAGACACACCAAAAATCCACGAAAAAATGGAAATAAATTCCACCACACACACCCACACCCCCACCTGACTGACGAATACTCTACTCTATAACTCATTGTATTTTAACCTTTTTGTAAATAACCTCTGTAAATAATATTGGCAGTTCTTTGCCTATTCCCTGTAAAAAGTTAGAAACTTCTGATCAATATAACGATACAGAAGTATACAAAAGTATACACCTTGTAAATAGTTTTAAGCAGTTTAACGCACTGTTATATGTAAAAAGTTAAAAAATTTCTGTTCAATGTAATGGTATACGAATGTATACAAAACTGTTAATTTGTTCCATGTAAACCGCCGCTGATCTCTGGAAGGGGCGGTATAGAAGAAATAGATAAATAAAATAAATAAATTAAAAAAAATAGCTGGTTTGGCTAAAGTTGCAGGTGTTTCGACGACGATGGCAGGAATGAAAGGAACCCCTGGTTAACAGATGGAAGTTTCCACTTTCACCTTGGCTCGTCCTGCAAATTTTACCTTGGAATCTATTTGGCAAGCGATTATCTCCTTGGGTGAAGTTATTCTTCCGCAAGTTTCATTGTTGGGAGTTAAGTTACAGTCAAATATAACAGCGGTGGAATTATTATCTTCAAAGATAATTGGGTTACAAACTGAGGTATCAGAGGTTCAATCTAGAGTTTCACTTCTGGAGGAACAAGCTACATTTTTTGTTAAAAACGTTAGTGTGTTGAACACTAAGGGGTATGTTTACTAAACCGCGATAAAGTTACCAGCGGTAAGTGCAGCGTTAAGGTACCTGAAGCCATATAAGGAAGTGGGCAGGTAGGGGGCATTGTGGTGTAAAGGGAGCAATGGGCTGTTTAACATGCGTTAAAGGGCGCCTTGGCCGTTTAATGCACGTTAATGGGACATTGCACTTTAAGGTGACAAACAGAGCACGTGAAGGCTGACAAGGCACCCTAAGGGCTTTAAGGCGCCCTAACTTAAGATGCCTTAACTTAAGGCACCTTAATTCAAGGTGCTCTAAGGGCTTTAAGGAGCTCTAAGAACTTTAAGGTGCTTTAGGTTAAGGCGCCTTATAAGGCACCTTAGGTTAAGGACAGTTTGGGACTTATCCTGGGGAATGTACGTAGACCCTTGTTAGGGTGGTCCCCAGATGTGCACTGCTTGCCCCATTACAGGCTTTGTGCTTCCTTTGTGATGTTTGGGGTACCTTCTGGGTATGTGCCCCCTGGATGGGACACTGTGGGAAAACAGAGTACTGGGCATGTTTGACCTTGATCAGACACTGTCTTGCTGATTTCCAGTTTCTGTGTTCCTATGTGCCACCTAGGCGACAGCCTAGTCCACCCTGTGCCCCAATTGCCCCCACTACATGTCCTGCCTTCAGCCCCCTTTGCCCCATTTGCTCCATCACCATAGTGCCCTTTCATACTTGGGCACTATGCTGTTGCTGCAAATGGGCACTTCCATCACTGTTTTTGGGCTCCCTGTCTGTGCTCTACATTGCTGACATTGAAATGGTCTCTCTGTCCTGCAAATGTGCATTTACTGACAGGTTTTCACTGGCGGTAATGTTCCGGCGTTAATGTTCCAGTGTTAGTGTAGCAGGAGCCTCTCCCTGCCCATTGACCCCCTTCTCTCTGCCTTCTCGCCACCCTCTGGGACAGTTACCGCTGCCGGTAACATTACCGCACAGTAATGTTACATCAGGTAATGTTACTGCGTGATAATGTTACATCAGGTAATGTTACTGCGTGGTAACGTTACCAGTGCTATGTTACTGCGCCTTAGTAAACATATCCCTAAGTATACTTAGGGATATGTTTACTAAAGAGCGTTAAGGGAGCAAGTGTCCTGTTGATGCCTGCTATCGCCACCCTTGAACCCTTAATGCTGCGATAACGCTGCATTAACAAGTGTTAAGGGCTCCAGTAGCATTAAGGGAACAGGAGGGTGGAGAGTGGGCATTGACAGTGGATGCTCCCTTAACGCCTGTTGCGTTAGCACCCTTTAATGCTGGGAATCGTAACACCAAGTAAAACCTTGTGGAAAGGGAGTATTTTGAGGGAGAGAGCCTATTTAAACGTCTGCAATGTGATGCACAGACAGGGCATCCCAAGTAGTGCTAGTAGTGCTCCTTTAGCAGCAACAGCATAGTGCCCAAGTATGAAAGGGCACTATGTTGATAGTGCAAACAGGGCAAAGGGGGTGGCACGTGGGTCATGCAGTGGGGTTTTCTGGTGCACAAAGCAGACCAGGCAACTGCCCAGGTTGCACATCTGTGATATCTGCCATGATCCCATAGTCAAAGAAAAAGAAACCCCCAATCAGAGATGAATCATGAATCCTAAAGAGAAACCCTGATGTATAAAAGTGGAAAACCATTTTATTTTTTTGTTGGAGTTGTCTCACAAAAGTAGGAGGAATTAAATCCTTCCTCTCGCTGTGGCTTCTCCTTTTAATTATTTCAAAAAAAGTGAACAAAGTTAAACCACTTAGCTTTTTCCCGAGCTTATAAACACCACAGAGTCCATGACTAACGACATGGCACGTTTCAGGTCTGAATGTTGCGACCCTGCATCAGTTTAAGAAAGATCCTGTGGTTATGAAAGCTTCAATATCCAAAGAACAGAGCTGTTCAACTTTTTAAAGAACTGGCGTCTGATCCCACAGTGACAGTAGCGGCACAAAAACATGCTGCTGCTGTGAAAAGGTGATGCACAATATTGGGCGGTCTAAGAGTCCCTGGCATCCTAGGCAGAGACCCTGGCCAGCCCCGCCCTGCTGCCACTGCCACTAGCTCCGGAGGAAGAGGCAGGTAGCGCTACAAGCTGTAGGTCTATAGGGAGCTGCAAAAAGTATCTTCCCAAGGAAATACCACTGCTGCAGCTGCCCACCCCCCCCCCCCAAGACATATCTACAGCTGGTGGGAATGGTGTTATACTGGTGGCAGTTGTTTCTGGGGGGCAGTGTGGCAGCCCATGTGTGCCTATGCCCCCCATCTGGAATGGTGCCCTAAGCATTCACTTAGGCCGCATGGTGGATAGGTTGGGACTGCATCCCACCCCCACTGACAGCATGCTGCCATGTCATCATGGTGTGAGGGTATTGGCGGCAGGTGCAGTGGCGCTTGCCTGCAGCAGACAAAACCCATGTGCTGGTCCTGTGTGCCAATCACATCACAACATGTGCCAAGGTCTGTCTGATGGGAAACATGTCAGCCCCAGGGACTGCTGTATCCATAGGATAGCTCTGTGGCTCAATGCACAAGTGTGTGGGTGTGTATGTCTCCAGAGTTCTGTGGCCTTCTGCACTGTGCCTCACATTGCCTAGGCTGTTCCCAGTGTTAGTCTGCAAATGTGCATGATGAGGAGCAAAGGATTGTGGGTATGGCCTGAAACAGAGTGGTTTGACCAGGATGTGTCTGAATCGGAGGTAGGGTCACTGGCCAAGACTTCATAGCTCCTGTCTGCCATATGCATGGCCTGGGTGGCCACAGCAGTTTACACTGTGAGGGCACCCTCACTCTGACCAAGCTGGATTCATGGGTACATGACACAGCTATGTTTCAACTTAGTGCTGTATACTGTCTAGCTCCAGTGGTGTGTATTCTTTCTGTCCTGGGAGGCCAATCACTGTGCTAAATGCTGGGTGACTGTGCTATTTGTCCCAAGCCAGGATGTACATGATCACTGTGTGCACATGTGTTGTGTGCTGACTAGCCACAGTTGATATGTGCCTGGCTGAAAGAGCCTGGTGGTGACTTAGTAGTCCTAGAGGGTTGGGATAGCAGTTGCTCCTGGCCTGTTCACTGTGGTCATAGTAGGACCAACAGGATGGTAGCAACAGCCCCCTATAAGCAACCACTGGATTTAGAATCCATAGCATCAGCTACTGCAACACTGGGTATTGACATGCCCTGTTCTAGGAGGGTCCCTGTCCAACAGGGGCCGGACACAGGGCCCAGATGTGACAGGTGCCTACAGAACGCTGGAATTGTGCAAGAAAGAAGGTGACTAGTATAGCATACTGCAGACAATACCTGCCACACACTAGTATTTATTTATTTATATTCTCTTATATACCGCGCTATTCTGCATCAGTGTGGTTTACATTGAACAAACTGAAATTACATTGAACAGGGCATTATAACTTGGAGATAACTATTTTACAGGGAACAGGGGCAATGGAGGGTTAAGTGGCTTGCCCAAGACCACAAGGAGCACCTGTGGGACTAGAAACCCCAGTCCTTCCGGTCCAAGGTTGCTGTCCTCTAGTGGGATTTGAACCCCCGACCTTCCGGCCTGAAGTACCTTGTCCCAACCACTAGGCCACTCCTCCACTATTGATGTGGATCTGCAGCACAGTCAGCAGAGACAATCTCTAACAGTGTGTGTTCTGGGGACGAGGTGCTGGACGCCCATCCTCATTCTCAGGGTGACTGCTGAAACTACTCAGTAGCACAGTTTGTAGCTGTTATGTTCTTGTAGCACATACTGTCAGTGGATCTTATTGAGCTGATGTGATGGATCAGTACATTCTCTATTTGGTGATCAGCTGCAGGCTGGGACTGGTATCTTTCTATTGCTGAAGGACTGAATGGAAAAGTCGGTCTTTTTGCAGATGACATGAAAATTTGCAACATAGTGGACTCCCCAGAGGGAGTGGATAACATGAAGAAAGATCTACAAAAGCTGGAAGAATGGTCTAATACTTGGCAGTTAAGGTTTAATGTGAAGAAGTGCAGTGCAATGCACTTGGGAAGCAGTAATCCAAGGGAATTGTATGCAATAGGGGATGAGAGGTTGGTGTACACGAACCAGGAGAAGGACCTCGGCATGATTGTTTCAGAGGATCTCAAGGTGGCGAAACAGTGTGATAGGGCAGTGGCAAAAACCAGAAGGATGCTGAGTTGCATACAGAGAGGAATTACCAGCAGAAAGGAAGAGGTGCTAATGCCACTGTACAAGTCGCTGCTGAGGCCTCACTTGGAATATTGTGTTCAGTTTTGGAGAACATATCTCGCAAAGGATATAAAAAGAATAGGAATGGTTCAGAGGAAGGCGACCAAAATGATTTGGATCCTGCGTCAGAAGACTTATGAGAAGAGACTTGAAGACCTAAATATGTACTCTGGAGGAGAGGAGGGATAGTGGAGATATGATTCAGACCTTTAAATACTTAGAGTATTAATAGACAAACAAACCTCTTCCAAAGATGGGGAAGCTGTAAAACTAGAGGGCATAACATGAAGCTGCAGGGGTGTAAACTGAAAGGAAACATCAGGAAATACTTTTTCACTGAAAGGGTGATGGATGCTTGGAATGCCCTCCCGATGGAAGTGGTGGGGAAAATACAGTGACGGAATTCAAAGTGTCTTGGGACAGACACAATGGATACCTTTATAGCAACAGGATAAAATCAAAATAATCATAACTCTCTTATATCAACTAATAGGGGTGATCTACATGGAGCAGTGGGTATACCCCTAAACAAAGGCATGGTGAAGGGTGACCTGCATGGAGCGGCAGGGGCGCCTACTCTTACCACCTGGCTGGGCAGACTAGTTGGACCATACTGGTCTTTATCTGCCATCGTAAACTATGTTACTATGTTATGATGACTGCTGTTCTGCGTGTGCAGTGCCTCATGGGTACTGGAGAAACTAAGCTGTACCGGCACACACAGCAGACATTTTAGGCAGTGACCTGCAGTCTCTTTGAATCCAGACATTGCAGTCCAGAGAGGCATGGCGGTGTAGAAGTGTAGCCTACTGGTTAATGCAATGTCTCCATAAGCAGGGGATAAGGGTTGGATGCACCCTTGGGCCTGTGTGCTACTTAGGTCATTACTCTGCCTGTAGCAGTCCAGGTTCTGCTGTGACTTGCAGACACACATCCTTCTACTTTGTTATGTGTTCTGGCCACACTTTGGGTCAGCAAACATGCTATTCACCATCAGGTCCTTCTGAGGGCATGATTTTATTGGCTCTGCTGCAACACATTGCAGGGGGTCAAACATGTTCACCCTGCAGGTGTCAATGACCTGCTTGGAGGCATGGTGTAATGGTAATGACATTGACTTGGGGGCCAAGATACCAGGGTTTGAGCCTCACTAGCACTCCTTCTATGACATTTCAGAATGTATTACTGTCACATTTTATATCTTCCACAACCTTCATGGACTGACAACATCTCCTTGTGACCTTGAGCAGGTCACTTAACCCACCAATGGCTCATCTGACTTTAGGTCCGTACAGTCCCTGGTTATCATCAGACATTATCAATTCGTCAGTAAGATGTACCCTGACGTGACTACACTGATACAGCGGTATACTAAGAGGCAGTTATATGCATACAGCTATAATCTACATGTGAGACATGAGTCATGTATGACATCATGACTGTGACTGTACAGCTTTGGCTCCATCATATCTGTGCAGTACATGCAGACACATCCTACCCCTCTGATAGCCACCTGCAGGTATCACCTGATGTTCATACGTGCCCCATTTGCCCAGTTTGGCTGACACCTGTCCAGTTGCTATCTGCACATGTGTTAGGTGTTGTATGGTGGTTGTGTGGTGTGTGAGACCCACATGTCTGGTATCAGGCCTTCCATGTGGCACTGATACACATTTTCCCATACAGTATAAATATGTTGGAGATGGTATCTACGGCATATCAGTGCTGCCAGCCCATACCAACCTCTCCTCTGCCACCATCCTTCCTTCAGCCCATCCATTGCCTCTGTCGACTGTGTGCAGTCATGTCTTCTTGTGCAGGTTGCTACATCATGGCCTACACAGGTACTCTTTCCCGCATTTCGGCTCTTCACTCACATCTCTCCTGTGCCTGATCTGCATGCCATCATTCCTGCTCCGTCCTCCTTTTGCTGCACACATCTTGTCACTTCTGACTCCATTGGGGGACACGCCTTCCCCCTCCTATGCCACACACTGACATTGCGATGTTGTACATTGGCACCCTCCAGTGCATCAGTACAGCTACCTCCCACAAACTTGTCAAATTACTGGCTGCCACATAGGGTACCTACGGATCTGGCAGGTCCATCAGCTCCCACCAGTCAGGGGCGGCCCAAGGGGGGTGCGGGGCCATATGCGGAGACTCGGTGCGAGACCTCATTTGCATAAGGGGCCTCATTTGCATAATGTTACCATACACTAACTTTTAGTAAACATGCCTCTTAATGAGTGTATGGATAAAGAAAGACTAAAAGATTTCTACATTACTATAATCCAGTGCCAACCGCCAGGCACATTAGGAACTGCTACAAACACTGCCCATTTAGAACTCATAGCAAACCCGCCGTATCATAACAGCACTACCAGGACTCATAAAGCACCAAACCCTACCTATCAAAAGGCAACACTGCAAATATTAAACCAATACATTTCAGAGAATAACAATACATGACCTACTGGGGAAAGAGAACAAGTGGCACTGTCAAATAGGAATTACATAAACAGAATACCTCAGCTCAGTTACACATGCAGAACATAGACCATCACCAAACAAGGAATCACAATTTAGAAACAGGAAGACAATTAAACTGGGCACCCCAAAAGCCAAACTTGGAGCGTACAACAACACTGTAGAAATAAAACTATAAATTAATTTCCTCTTGTACTAAACAAAGCGCAGAAGTTAATGATGCACATTTCCCAGAGCTGACATATTCCAGTTAATAAATTCAAAATAAAGAGATATTTTTCTACATTTTGTGCATATTTTTTTTTCAGTTGCAATTGCTCCAGCCACTTTCTTCTGGTTTCTTCATGTCTTCTGCTAACTCTCCATCGTCTGCTGTCCATTTGTCCTTTCTTCTCTCTTCTAGTTTTTTTCCATTCTCTCTCTACATCTGCTTTAACATACTAATCTTTCTCCTTTTGCTCTTTCCTCATTCCTATTTCATTCACACAAATTTTACCCCTCCATCCTCAATCCCCACTTATTCTCCCAATACCCGGCCAATTGTAGATTTTTCATCCCTCTCACACAAAATATTTTTCCCCTCTCCATTTTACTCTCCCAGCCCCATCCCAATCTAATCCTCCCCCAACATCAGCTCCCTTCTAGTTCCAGGCCCCACCCAGCATCCGCTCCCTTCTAGTCCCCGCATCAGCCCATTTCCAGTCCTATCCTAGCCCCACCATCAGCCCATTTCCAGTCCTAGCTCCCCCATCCATTTCCAGTCCTATCCAAGTCTCTCCATCAGCTCATTTCCAATCCCAGCCCCCCATCAGCCCATTTCTAGTCATTTCCTAGCACCACAATCAGCCCATGTCAAATCCTAGCCCCCCTCCACTCAGCTCATTTCCAGTCCAAGCCCCCCATGAGCCTACTTCCAGTTCTAGCCCCTCCATGAGTCCATTTCAATCCAAACCCCCACCACAGCCCATTTCCAATCTTAGCACCCCCTAACAGCGCATTTCCAGTCCTATCCTAGCCCCTCCATCAGCCCATTTCCTGTCCTAGCTCCCCCCTACCCAGCCCATTTCCAGTCCTAGATCCCTCCCCTCACAGCCCATTTCCATTCCAAGCCCCCCTCCCCATCAGCTATTTGCAGTTCAAGCCCCCCCTTTCACTCAGCCCATTTCCATTCCAAGCCCCCGTCCCCATCAGCTATTTGCAGTTCAAGCCCCCCTTCCACTCAGCCCATTTCCAGTCCTAGCAACCCCCACAGCCCATTACCAGTCCTAGCCCCCCATAGCCCATTACCAGTCCTAACCCCCCATCAGTCCACTTCCAGTCCTAACCCCCCATCACCCCATTTTCAGTCTTAGTCCCCCTCCATAACCCATTACCAATCCTAACCCCCCATCAGCCAATAGCCCATTACCACTCCTAACCCCCCTTCCCCCATCAGCTCAGGGAAAATTTAAAAAAAGAGCAAAAAACTGGCTTCTGCTGCTGCCGTTCCCGCCGGGGCAGTGGCAGAATCAAGTGTCCTGCGCCCCCCCCCCCCCCCAGCCTGCCCAGCAGAGCCCCCTGAATCAGTCCCCTTGGCGCCGGCTTTCAGAGCTGTGAAGGGAGAGTTTCTCTCTCACGGCTCTCTTAAGCCCACCAGCACTGATGGGAAACAAGCATTTCCTGTTTACCATCAGCGCAGATGGGCTTAACAGAGCTGCAAGAGAGAAACTCTCCCTTCGTGGCTCTGAAAGCCGACACCGAGGGGACTGATTCAGTGGGCTCTGCCGGGCAGGCGGGGGGCCGCGGGACACTTGATTCTGCCGCTGCCACGGCAGCAGCAGTAGCAGCAGTAGCCAGTTTTGTTTTGTTTTAATTTACCTGGGCTTGAAGAATGTTGTTTGCACAGGGCCCCCTGAAACGTGGGGCCCTGTGCAAACAACATTCTTGCTCAATGGACGGGCCGGCCCTGCCACCACTCCTTCCATCCATCACCTTTACATTGACTTTCCCTGGTTAGGGTGATAGCCATTTTTGGACATTAAGATGTATGCTTGACATCTTAACACCCAATGTCATGTTAATGCACGTTAAATGACCCATTGTGCCCTTACCGCTGGAAGGCCTCCTACCCTCCCAGAGACTTTTTTGCATGTAAAACCCCTTATCGCTGCTACCTTAATGCCCCTTAGTAAACATACCTCTTAGATTTCGGCAAGTCCTTTGACATTGTTCCTCATCAGCAATTTATAAATAAATTAAATGCCCTTGGGACGGACCATAAAATGATGACAATGTTAGCAACTGATTGACTTGGAGGCAACAGAGTTCCAGATGAGCTTGTGATGGAGAGGGTAATGACAAACGGTTAGCATGGATAGAACGAAGCTGACGGTAGGGGGTATGAAGGGAGATGCGGTCTGCAAGATATAAAGGATTATTGGTGTAGATAATATGGTGTATCAGAATAAGAAATTTATAATGAAAACAATAGCGGAGGGGTAACCAATGCAAGCGAAAAAGAATAGGGGTGATATGATCAAAGCGATGGGAAAACATAATGAGACGGGATGCAGCATTTTGAATGAGCTGCAACCGTTGAAGTTGGAAATTTGGGAAGACATTGCAGTAGTCCAAGCGGCTAATAACCAAGGCTAGAACAAGAGTGACCAGAGAATCTGAGGGAAGAAGGGAGCGGGCAGCCCTAATCTGACGCAAAGCAGCAAATGAACGACGGATAAGGGAAGTTAGATGATCATGAAAGGAAAGCGAGGAATCTAGGATCACTCCAAGGTAACGGAAGGAAGAAACCAGTGGAATAGAAGTTGAATCAATCGAGGGGGCGAGAGTGGGACAGGGACCACTCAACGAGACCCACATGGCTGTGGACTTGGACGGGTTTAAATGTAGGAAATTTTGTGAAAGCCAGGAAGCAATACGGGCAAGACAGAGGTTGAGCTGGGAAATGTCCAGGGTTAATGGAGAAGTATGGAAAAGTAGAATAATGTCATCAGCATATATATAAAAAGACACTGGGTACTGTTGAATTAAAAGGGGTAAAGGGGAAAGAAAAATGTTAAATAATGGAGGGGAGAGAACAGAGCCCTGAGGTACACCACAGGTGAGCGGGAGAGAAACAGAGGACTGGCCGTTGGAGTGAACAGAGAAAGATCGTGCCATGAGGAAGGAACGAAACCACTGCCACACTGTACCATGGAGCCCAACATCAGACAGACGAGAGAGGAGAGTTCGGTGGTCAATCAAGTCGAATGCTGCAGAGAGATCGAGGGAGACGATGAGAGTAATGTCACCATGGTCATGCGCAACATGTAGCTCGTTCAAGAGTGCCAGAAGAACAGTTTCAGTACTATGCCCGTGTCGGAAACCAGCTTGACGGGGGTGGAGAGTATTAGTAGCTTCAATGTGAGAGTTTAGTTGGTTAAAGACAAAACGTTCCAAAAGTTTGGCTAAACTTTAGCCCACAGTGCAGGTATAACACCAACATGTGCAACCCCAATGAATCGGCCAGCAAGGGTACAAACACCCATCAGCCACAAAGACAGGCTCCACTATCCACAGCTGGATGGAGAGTCAGACTGACAGCACCGGCACGCTGAGTGGGCATTAACAGCAGAGTGCACTACTAGCTCCTGCACAATGAGCACACCTTATCAATGCTTGAGCTGAGATTGGGACAAGAGTGGCAGGCAGGAATGCCAACCATCCCCATTTCTGCACAGCGAGTTGATATGAGTGTGTGTGTCTATCCATTGTTTTGTGGCTTTCTACTCCTCACTGAGCCTCGTGGTTTCTAAGCTTTTTCCAGCATTAGTCTGCAAATGTACATGTGAGGAGCAAATTATCGTGGGTATGGCCTGCAACAGGGCAGATTGGCCAGGATGTGTCTGCATCAGAGGTAGGGTCAATGGTTGAGATGTTGTAGTGCCTGACTGCCACATGCATGGACCGGGTGGCCACAGAATGTCATGCTGGGAGGACACTCTCACTCTGACCGAGCAGTGACCATGGCATGGCTATGTATCCACATAGTGCTATAGCGTCTCTGGTTCCAGTGATGTGGGTGCATATCCTGTCCCGGGGGCCCGATCACTGCTGGGTGCCCATGCCATATAGCCCAAGCCTGGGTGCATGTGGTCGCATGTGGACTGTCCACAGTTTGTATGTGCATGGCTGAAAACGTCAGTGGTGGGCAGCAGGTATAGTCTGACTGTGCTTTCTGTGGGTGATTGTTAGACCTAGGTTGGGACATGAGGTGTTTCAGGTCTACTCCCAGTGGTTCTGGTAGGGCCAGCAGGACCCTGGTAACAACCCCATGCAAGCTTAGACAGGTTATGTTGTTAGGAGCCTAGGCGACAATTGTGTTCTTCGCAGAGAAATCTTTTAGTAGTTCCAGATGCGATGAACTATTATCTTTCATATTGGAGGACTTGGGCCTTTATTGTAGTGGGGCCAGAATGTTGGAACAAAATACTTATATATTTGTGGTTGGAACTAATTTATTAATCTTCAGAAAAGGGGTGAAGACCTTTTGGTTTCCCCAGAAGAATAAAGTGAGATATTATAATGCTTGTGTAATTAGAGGGTATTAAAATTCTATCTGTACTTAGCATCTGCTTCTAGTTTTCTTAAATTATAAATTGTTTTATTTGGCTTGTAAACCATTTTGAATGATGGAAATCACTAAGATGGTATATAAAAAGCTTTTAAATAAATAAATCTGCAATGACTCAGCTTTGAGAATCAATACAGATTTTTTAAAAAATGAATTATTTTTATTTGAACCAGATGGCAGAAATCATTAACCATTCTTTCAAATAGAATTCTTGTCAAAATAATTTATGTTTTGCAGTTTTGTATGCTTAAACAATATTTTGTTTCTTTTCTTTTAGCTTTTCAGCAGTATTCTACAATCTAATGTTACAAAACCTTATCAGACAAGTATCACTTTCTAGTTTTTCTTATGTTTTAAGTCTCTCTCTTGTACTGTACACTAGTATATTATACATCTGAAGCATTGACACTTTGCGTTCCCCCCCCCCTTTTTTTTTTTTTTTACAGAAACAATACTTTTTGGAACTACTGTCTCTTATGTGTGTGTGTGTGTGTGTGTGTGTCTTTCAAGAGGACAAAAACTTATTCAAAATGCTAAGAGCAATGTCCCATTTACTAGTACTTCTGTAGAAGTTTTGTATTTTCTACTTAAAAAAATAACCTCTGGTCAGAATACAAAACCAGTTTATAGTGTGCACTTAACTTAATCAATGGATCATGGATGATGCTCTCGTCCCAGCACTTTCATTGCTCCCCATCGAAGTCTCCGGCTTTCAGGTTTCAGAAAGCATCCCTCCTACTTCGTGTCTTCAGAGGTCATCAGGTCCTACTATTTGTCTTCACCAACTCGACAAAGGAAAATCCTAACTATAATCTATTGGTGCCCTTTCCCTTAGCCTGCTTATGGCCTTTGAAGACTCTTACAATCTATCCTATCGTTTTTTGGGGGGGTTTTAAGTGCTGTCAAGTCAATGCTGACTCCTGGCAACCAAGCAGCCTCTGGGTTTTCTTGAAAATGTATAACCAGAAGTAGATTGCCAGGCCTTTTCTTCCAAGGCAATGGAGGGTTAAATGACTTGCCCAAGGTCACAAGGAGCACCAGTAGGAATTGAACCCTTGATATTTTGGCAGTCACTCTAACCACTGGGCTACTCCTCCACTCCTATACTATCTAGAAACAAATGAAAAGATAATTGCAAATCCCTATCTAGTGAGATCACAGTTGGGAACTAAACTTTATTTATCATTCTTTCTTTCAGAATTCTGCATTTAAGCCGCCATACACTTTGGCCAGGGCTTCCTTGAATGAGCAATCTCTGAGCCCCACTGCAGTCACTCTCCAGTGTTTCCTTTAATGTCTTTCATGGAGTAGAGAGGGGACGCTTCTCTCCCCAGAACTTTAAGCTTTGAATCAAACTACTAATGCACTGGCTTGAATAAAGTAACCAGAGATGATCAGCTTTAGCTCTATCTGATATGGCTCAACATACAGCCCAATGCATTAACAGCACTTCCTTCAGTTTACTCACTCAGGGTGGCATAAGCTCACGGACTACTATACCAAACTTGAATTCATCCACTTGCATGTACCCATTAGACAAGGAAAACACCAATCTTGCCCCTTTTCCAAGCAAACACCTAGGGGTATGTTTACTAAACCACGCTAAAGGAGCAAGTGTGCTATTAGTGCGCGCTAACGGGGCATTTGCATAATTAGCACAAGCTACTGTGCTGTTAGAGCATGCTAACGCCACTTTAGCGCATGCTAATGGTACCGGCATCATAAAGCGCCCTGTTGGCGGAGAGGAGGCATCCACGGAGCAAAGAGTGGGGGTCAATGGGCGGGGACTGGGCAGGAACAAGGCCCTGCTCCCTTAACGATGGCACCTTAATGTCAGGAACCTTACCACATATCAAACCTTTGTGGTAAAGGGTGTATTTTGAGAAGAGAGAGCCTATTTTAATATCCGAAATGTGCTGCACAGACAGGGGAGCCCAAGAAAGTGATAGTAGTGCTCCATTAGCAGCAACAGCATAGTGCCCAAGTATGAAAGGGCACTATGTTGATGGTGGAAATGGGGCAAAGGAGGGTGCATGTGGATCATGCAGTGGGGGCCGCTGGTGCACAGAGTGGACCAGGCAGTTGCCTAGGTGGCACATAAGCACATAGGACCTGAAAATATGCCAGATTGTGTCAGACCAAGGTCCATCATGCCCAGCATCTTGTGTCCCAACAGTGGCCAATCTAGGTCACAGGTACCTAGCAGTTTCCCCAAAAGACACACAGGATCCTCAGTGCGTATATTGGCCAGGCAGGGGATATTCTGGGCCCATTAGTAATGGTTTATTGGCTGATCCCCAGGAACCTGTCCAAACATTTCTGAAACCCAGCTACACTAACAGCCTTTTTTACAACATCCTCAGGAAATGAATTCCAGAGTTTGAATACACATTGACAGAGAAACCATTCACTCCCAGTAGTCCTCAATGGCTCACAGTGTAGCTGCATTGCATGTCCCCTAGTCCTACTACATTTTGATGGCCTAAACAATCGATCTACATTTACCTAATCCATTCCAGGCAATATGTGCTAGACCTCTAACATAACACCCCTCAGCTGTCTCTTCCCCAGGTTGAAGAGATATAGCATTGGCAGGCAGTGATTGGGTCCCAGGAGAGGCAGATGGTTGTTGGGGGGGGGGGATGTGCGGCTGTCTATGTATACTTCTGCCCCCCTCTCCAGACCCTGCACCCTAGGCACTTGCCTACCCACATGTTTGCTGGCCTGGGACTGCGCACCACCAACACTGACAGCACATTGGCATGTCAGCATGGCATGGGGGTGTTGGCAGAGGGTTCAGCAGCACCCACCTGCAGCAGACCAAGGCCAGGCCCTGCTCCAGTGCGCAGTGCACCATGTGCCAAGGTCTGTCTGATGGAAAGCATCAGGGACTAACATGACTACGTGGCAGTACTGTGGTGCTCTACTTACACATAGGAGCAGAGGGCTGGAGGTTTGTGTCCTGGCTGTGGATCATGCAGTGCATGTCCCTGTGGTTAAATATTTATCCCACAGTGCAGGGACAACACCAACATGTGCAATTCCCAATGAATCGGCCAACAAGGGTACAAACACCCACACAGACAGGCTCCATTATCCTCATCTAAATGGAGAGTCAGGCTGAGAGCTCCAGCACACTGAGCGGCCATTAACATCAGAGTGCACTACTAGCTCCTGCACAATGAGCACATCTTAACAATGCCTGAGCTGAGATAGTGACCAGAGTGTCAGGCAGGAATGGCAACTATCCCCATTTTTGCACAGTGCGTCGATAGGAGTGTGAGTGTGTGTGTGTGTGTGTCTATCTATTGTTTTGTGCCTTTCTACACCTCACTGAGCCTCGTAGTGCCTAAGCTGTTTCCAGCGTTAACCTGCAAATGTGCATGATGAAGAGCAAAGTATTGTGGGTATGGCCCGAAGAGGGCAGATTGGCCAGGATGTGTCTGCATCGGGGGTGCACATGGCCCCTTTAAATTTAGAATTCGTTCATATCCATCCAGCTTTCACTCTGTTCTAGCCTCCCCAGCCCTCCCCAAGCTGCAAACCATGCCCCATTCCATTTTTTTTAAAGGTCAAGGTCATCAGATGATGAGCTTATGGCATCTTTCTGACTAGTAGCAATTGGATCAGATTTTGCACTTGTTGATGACTTCCGTAGCTCTTTTCATATTTATAGTTATTTAGGATTCTACCCCTTCGTATTTTCGATTGCTGTGGATGTGAGTGGGGTTGGTTAGTTTTAGTGTGTTTTTCACATACATGATGAACTTCTTTACAGCAGGAAGTTGCCCTCGGGCATTAGAGGGGCGGAAGCAAACAGTCCCACAGTACCGAAGTTTAAAGGGAAGCACTGCTAGGTTGTTTGTTCCCATTGTCGTCGCTGCCTCTCCCAAGAAGGGTAGCAGTGGAGGCAATGGAGGCCCCCAAAAAGGGGTGGCAGCACAGGCAATGGGTACTGGAAGGGGGAGGGTTACAAAGGATGAGGTTCACCTAGGGCACCTCATCTCCTTGTGCTGGCCCTGCTTGGAAGAGCTTCTGATCATGCTATGGAAGCCACCAGCCACCTAGGTGGCCTATTCCTACCTTGTAGTCTTTGGACTGTCCAGCAGTAGCTGTATGCATTGCAAGAGGGCTTGACACCACAACTGCAAAGAGCACTGTGAGAGCCGAAGGCAACAGGTGCAAAGGGCCTCGACCCTTGGAACTGAGACTATTAGAGCACAGTGCTTCCCTCCACGGTCGTGATCAGAGCTCCTACTCCAGGGAGCCCAAAGAGCTGATCCCTCTTGCCTGAGCCTGAGGATACAGCCAAAACAGGACATCAGGGCCCCTAGGGCACAGCTCAGAGGTTTCCTCCCTAAGACCCTATGTGCTGCTGCATAAAATTAAGTTGCTAACTTCACCCAAGAGCAGGGCTATAGCATCCTGAAAGAGCACCAACCGGATCAGTCTGTGAAATGGACAGATCACAGAGATCCTATTCTTCCACCAGAGGAATCACCCTGTCCTCCACTAACTTATTTTCTCAAAAAAAATCTTTTTCTTGAGACCTTCAACTAACTCCTGCAAGGGATAAGGTTGGGCCCTCTGAGGAATGAATGAGTGCAAGGGTAAAGCTGGGTCTTGACCCTCCTGGCTGCCCATGACAGAGATGCTCAAGGGCTCCAGCTCCCCCACAGTGGAGGCCAAGGCTTTGGACCCCCTGCAGTGGGCTGCCAAGCAGCTAGAAGAGACTGAAAATAGCCCATGAGTTGTTTCAGTAGCTGTAGCACAAGCCAGTTGAAAAGGAGGGACCACTGGAGCTCTAAAGGGCCTCCCGGAGCCAAAGGACTTGTGGCTAGAGTCACCCCACTAGGCTGTACAACCACTGGGACCAAGCAACCATCTCAAATGGCCACAGTAGCCACCAGCAGTAAAGAAAAAGTGAAGGAGCAGCAGGGACACAGACTGGGGGGGGGGGGGGGAGGCAAAATACCAGAAACAATGTGCTCCGACCATCCCAGCCACAATTGGAGCAAAAAACAGCAGCCATGGAAAAAGCTTCTGGGACTTGGAGACTTCAATGGGCCTCACAGCTGAACTCTGCAGCAGCAAATTTTAAAAAAGACCGCAAAAAAATGCACCAGAAAAAGAAGCAAGGGCTGCAGCAAAAAGGGAATCACAAGACCTGTTGGGCTGTTTGGGGAAACTCAAGCAAGGAAGCTCCAGACACCCATGCAAGCCTGGGAGGCCCAGCTGCCAAGCAAAATCATTTTTTAAAATTTGGAGCTGTTTTATTTGATTGCAGCAATACAGAAAACTAAAACAACTCATTGAAATCTATGGGGAAAAAATTAAACAAGCAAAAATAAAGGGAAAAAAATAAAGGGCACACTGTCCAAGGATAGCAAGAGGGAAGGGAGGCTTGGGCCCAAATTACCAGCCCCCCTTAGGAGCACTCTGCGGTCCTCCTGCTTCTCTCCAGTCCACCAAATGCTAGAAACACATGGGAAGCAATGCTAGACATAGGATGATGGTTGGCTCCAGGAGCCAGGGGCATACCCGAGCTCTGAGCAACATTGGGCCCTACTGGAATGTGAGGGAGATTTGTATATCACTTCAAGGTAAATAGATTTTACATTCCTTTTTTCCAGACTAGTCCACAGTTCCTCCTTCTTCCCTCGTAAGCCTTGCAGTTAATATTTATTTTTACACAGGCGTGGCTCTATAATGAGGCGGAGTGAGGCAGTGGCCTCAGGTGGCAAACTTTTGAGGGCGGCAAAAAATTCCCCCAAAACAGCTGCCTCACTCCGCCTTCAGATTTAAAAAAAAAAAAAAGGTGGACAAGCTGCTGCTGCTGTTCCACTCGGCTGCAAGCAGTAATAATTTAAAATTAAAAGGAAACCGGTGTGGCGCCTTCCAGCCCTATGGAACCCCTGCTGCTGCATATCACTCTAGCTTCATTTCCTTTTGGGGGCAGGATGCAGCAGCAGGGGTTCCATGGGGCTGGAAAGCTTCACACCGGTTTCCTTTTAATGATAAATTATTACCACTATTGCAGACGCTGAGAAAGGGGAAGGAGAGGGAGCGGAACGGAGCTGACACGGAGGGAAGAAGAGGGAGTGGAATAGAGCTAACACAGGCGAAGGAGAGGGGAGGAACAGATCTGACACAGGGAAAGGAGAAGGAGCGGAACGGAGCTGACAGAGGAAAGAGAGGGAGCAGAACAGAGCTAACATGGGGGGAAGGAGAGGGAGCTGACAGAGGGGGGAGAGGGCTGGAAGGGAAATGACATGGTGGAAGGAGATGGCTGGAAGGGAACTGACATGGGGGGAAGGTGGGGGCTGGAAGGGAGCTGACAGAAGGAGGAAAGAGAGGGCTGGAAGGGAGCTGATACCTGAGGATGGTACTGTAGGATGATTGGAACGGTGATGACACTAGGGAAGGGAGGAGAGTGATGGAAGTGAGTTGACACCTGGGGATGGTACTGGAGGGGGACTGGAAGGGTGATGACACTAGCGAAGGTAAGAGGGGGATGGAAGGGAGATGACACCTGGGGATGGTACTGGAAGGGAGCTGACACCTGGGGATGGGACTAGAGGGAGCTGACACTTGGGGATCGGACTTGTAGGTGGCTGGATAATGGGAAGGAAGCTAGAAGGGAGGGAGCACTGGGACTGGAAGAGAGCTGAAACATGGGAAGGGTTATTGGGACGGGAAATAGGCTGATGGAAGGAAGCAAAGAAAACAAAACAAGAGGCAAGAAATTGCAAATCTACTATAGACCATAGAAAGAGTGCTAAGAGAAGACAGGAAAGCAGAAGCCTCAGATCAGGACCAGCATGATCAGAGAATGAAATGGTCAGACAACAAAGGTAGAAAAATAATTTTATTTTCAATTTAGTGATTGGATTTTGCGCTATCTTTATATTTTACACAGTATGGAGAACTAAAGGCCTGATTTTCAACAAGGTGCCGAGGCCTGCCATACCCACAGAAAGTTACCCATTCAGGAAGTATGCTTGAATCATGAGTCATGCGCCTCCAAAACGGGCAAGTATCGAAAATGCAGAAAAAACTGAGTACAGCAGCAGACGCCCACCACGGCATATACAAATAAGTTCAGGGACCATAACTCGGACTCTGCACCTAAGGTTCACAATACTAGTGTATGTGTCCAAACCAGTGGCCAGAGAAGCAGAACAGCAATTATGCATGAACCCGTGTATTGCCCATTCAGTGTACCCATGCATAGATGACCTCATCATATAGGCCCCATGGGATGCATGTGCAAGAGCCCCCTATGGCTGGGCGGATAGACACCAGCAGCATGGCGGCAGGGAGAACCATGAATTTAAGCCCCAAGAGTGAGATCCTTACCCATTCTGTGCTGCAGCACGAGGGGGTTCTCTATCCCAGGTAGGGCCGTCGGCCAAACCTGTGGCTGTCTACAGCTATATGGAGGAGCATCCGACCCTGACTGCACAGGTAAGAAGGCCTCAACGGGCGGGGGGGCTGAGCACCATGATGGGCCACACACACCCTGAAAGGCACAGCTGTGTGTTTGCACAGGGAGACAGGGCTATGTTGCCAAGCCACATGCTGGTGGCAGCCCCAATGTATGCCATGCATCTCCGGTTCAAGCAGCTTTCGTCAGAATACCGGTTGGCTATTCAATCTGCCCGTTCAACCTTTTACTCAGCCCAAATAGAGGCTGCGACTAGTTCCTCTCGACAGCTTTTTAACATTCTGAGGACATTATCGTCTACCAAGGCTAGTGATCCCACGATCTCCATAACCCCGGACCCTCAATCTCTGGCTGCATTCTTTTCTAACAAAGTATCAACTCTTCGCTCATCTTTCACTACACCACCTCCCCCCTCTCCTCTTTCCCCTCCACCTGCTATAGTTCCTGATCTTTTTCTGCCACCCTCACCTACTTCTGGCGATCCAATATGCACTCACTCCTGGTCATTGTTTCAACCTGTCCTTGCGGCGGAGGTACTCGCAGCCTTAACCGCTGCAAGGAAAACCACATGTGCTCTTGATCCTATTCCCTCTCAATGGCTCTTAGAACCTTCCCTTGAGTTAATTCCAGTTATTACCACCATTATCAATTCCAGTTTTTCCTCCGGTCATTTCCCATCATCCTGGAAATCAGCAATCCTCCGTCCATTGTTAAAGCAATCCTCTTTAGACCCATCTATTCTGTCACACTGGCGTCCAGTGTCCAATTTACCATTTATCGCAAAACTTTTAGAGCGATGTGCCTTCTCCCAGCTTAGTTCGCATGTTGAGGCTATCAATGCTCTTCATCCTCGTCAGGCAGGTTTTCGCCAGGGACACAGTACTGAGACTGTATTACTGGCCCTTCTCAATGAACTACACATATCTCATGATCGCGGTGACATCACTCTTCTTGTCTCTCTCGACTTATCCGCAGCTTTTGATTTGGTTGACCACTATACCCTCCTTTCTCGGCTTTCTGACATTGGACTTCATGGTGCTGTTTGGTGTTGGTTCCGTTCTTTTCTCTCCTCTCGTTCTTTTTCGGTTCATGTAAACGGTCAAACTTCATTCACTTTTCTCTCACCTGTGGTGTTCCGCAGGGTTCAGTCCTTTCCCCTTTACTGTTCAACATCTTTCTTGCTCCCCTGCCTCTACTTATTCAGCAGTATTCAATTTCATCATATCTATATGCAGACGATATAATCCTTCTCTACCATACCTCGCCTCTCTCCCCGGATATTACACAATTGAACCTCTGTCTCTCCCACATTGCTTCTTGGCTGTCGGCAAATTTCCTTCATCTTAACCCTGCAAAGTCTTCGGCAATGTGGATTTCCTTTGGTGCTGCCTGCCCCACTCTTGCTCCCTCTATCGGCTTATCTACCATTCCTCTTACATCTTCTCTCCGCTATCTGGGGGTAACTTTGGACTCCTCCTTAACTTTTTCTGAACATATTTCAAAAATCTCTCGTGGCTGTTTTTCTATTTTACGACAAATCAGGGCCATTCGGCCTGTCCTCCCTCCCAGTGCACTCCTTACTCTTGTTATTGCTCTTGTCATCAGTCGGCTAGATTACTGCAATGTCTACTTGGCCAATCTGCCTAAATACAGTCTCCAACGTCTGCAACGCATCCAGAATACGGCGGCGCGTCTTATTACTCATTCCAGCAAATTCGATCATATCACCCCACTTTTACTTAGACTACACTGGCTTCCTCTTCAGTACCGTTTTCATTATAAATTTTTGATTCTTCTGCACCGGACCATTTACACCTGTACCCCCCGCTATTTAGCGGACTGCATTTCTCGTTATGTCCCCCATCGACTACTCCGTTCTACACATACTAACCGTCTGTCTTTGCCACCACCATCACAAGCCCACCTAGAACAGACACGACACTCAGCCTGGTTTTTTCTTGGCCCATCATTATGGAATATGTTACCCACCCCATTGCGTTTAGAATCATCCTATCCCCAGTTTAAACTACTACTCAAAACATATCTCTTTCAGAAAGCATTCGATCTGCCCTCCGAACCTCCTCCCTAATTGGTCTGTCTGTGCGTTTAACCCAAGTATTGTTTATATTTGTCTATTTATATTTCTGTACTCTGGCTGGTTATTATTATTACTTTTATGATTTATTATAGTATGATTTGAGGCGAATTGTTAATCAAGTTGCATGTGATCTATTATGATCTATTGTTATGTGTATTATGTGATGTATTTCCTTTTCTTTGTACCCTCTTTCCTGTTTTAACTCTGGCGTTCCTTTTCCTGGATTGTGGTGCAAATCAAATTTTAATTGTACACCGCTTAATGCTATTGCCATAGCGGTATATCAAATTTTAATAAAGATAAAGATAAAGATTGGTACAGGTGCCAGTCCTGATTGCCCGCAGCAGGAGGCATACGCATGCACAGTAGGTGGGGATGCCACTGTAGCCCCTGTTGTGGTTGGCAGCAATACCACAGGGCATGCACAGCAATGGAGTGCCTGCTGCAGGAGAGCTGTGGTTACACTGGCCATTGCAGGGGACCCTTCCAGCTAGTGTGGACAACCTGGACACCTGCCACATCCTCCAGCCCCTGCGGACCCGTCACAGTGGCCTGAGGGGGCCTGTGGCAGAATCCACATATGTGTCACCCATCTGTCCCTGCAAACGGATCTGCCACCACTGCCCACCCCCCATCTAGCCATGGCAGCATGTTGATGATGTGATGCCACAAAACACGACAGATGTGCAATGGTGAGCATGCACAAACCATGACACCCTGTCCTGCATGGCACACAACAAACCATGCAATGATATGGCCCCTGAGGCAGTGGATGCCCCCTGGCATGACACGTGCCCGCAGCCAAGGTCATTTGCAGACCACAACCAAGTACCACGGTTCCAAGGAATGCCTGCATGCAACAGATAGGAACAAGGGAAAGGGAGAGGACTGCAGAGGTGGCTGAAGCGGCCAGAGGGGTAACACAGGTGAAGCAGTGGTCCAGATGGCACTCTTACAGGTGGTACAGGGCATGTGGCAAAAGATCAGGGGAGTGGTGGGCAGGAATATGATGGCAGACGCCAAAGGTGTACCATCACATGCACCCCACACCTGCTACCCATGGGTATGCCCCTGAACCCAGGATGGGCAGGCCACCAGACTGAGGCAGGATACAGGTATGCGCAACAGGTGATATGGAAGCACCCAATTGAGCCCATGTGTATCCCCCCTCTTTTCCACAATGAATATGGCATGTGATGCACCCTAGAGGCCCTGAACTGCGCCAGAAGTGACCGAACCAGCTGCAGCGCATCAGGGAGTGGCTGGCGGCTGAGAAAGGTCAGTTCAGTACACAGTGGAGCCCAGCAGATGGAGGGGGTAGCAGCCATGGCTGCCAGATAGGTGCAGGCAGACCACCTGGTGGTGGACTCTCTGTATGCAATGATGGGAACGTGCTATGGGCAGCCGTGCCATCCCCCAGTGCCACTATCCCATATGTGCACCAGCCAGCACCCAAGATGTGCGGGTGTGTGCACACATGGCTGGAGCATTTCATGGATGGTGGTACAGAGGCACACCCCCCCAATGGTGGCCCCAGATGTACATTGTGCACCTGCCCACACTGCCCCCTGTGCGTGCCCATCGCCTGGGGGGGGAGGCAGGCCACAGCTGAGCATATGAGGGGGAGAACAGAGCTGGCAGGAGGTAGGCAAAAGAGAGGGTATGCAGTGTGCAATGAGGGGGAGGCACGCCCCTGTGGGCAAAAGGTGGGTTGTGCGATGCATGTGTGGGTCCCCCAGAGGTGCACCAGTCCCACCCCAGGGTCATGACTGTGTGGACCAATAACCCCTCCTCCTCTTCCCCCACAACTGGCTCCAGGGAGGCTCCAGACACCACTGGCCCTCCTCGCCCAGGAGCAGTGGTGCAGTGCCACAAGAGCCGACCAGGGGAGCAGAGAGCAGCAGTACCTCAGCACTGACGGGGATGAGGAGGAGTCCAGTGATACTGCATCGAGGGGCACAACAACAAAGGGGGAGGGCATCGAGGGGGCCATGGCACTGCAGTGGGATGAGGAGTCAGAGGAGGAGGGATCAGAGGGCCAGAGGCAGGGCGAGAAGGCAGAGGAGTCAGAGGAGGAGGGATTGAAGGGCCAGAGGAAGGGTGAGGAGGCATAAGAATCAGAGGAGGAGGGATCAAAGGGCCAGGGGCAGGGCAGAGAGGCAGAAGAGTCAGAAGAGGAGGGATTGGAGGGCCAGAGGCAGGGCAGGAAGGCAGAGGAGTCAAAGGAGGAGGGATCAGAGGGTCAGGGGAAGGGCAGGGAGGCAGAAGAGTCAGAGGAGGAGGGATCAGAGGACCAGGGGCGGGGCAGGGCAGGGAAGCAGAGGATGAGGAGGGATCAGAGGGCCAGTGGCAGGGCAGGGAAGCAAAGTGGGAGGAGAAGGAGGGATCGGAGGGCCGGGGCAGGGCGGAGAGGCAGAGGAGTCAGAAGAGAAGGGATCAGAGGGCCAGGGGCAAGGCAGGGAGGCAAAGGAGGAGGATGACGAGGGATTGGAGGGCCAGGGGCAGGGTGGGGAGGAAGAGGAGTCAGAAGAGAATGTATCGGAGGGCCAGGGGCAGGGCAGGGAGGCAAAAGGGGAGGAGGGGAGGGATCAGAGGGCCAGGGACAGGGCAGAAAGGCACAGGAGTCAGAGGAGGAGGGATCAGAGGGCCAGTGTCAGGGTGGGGAGTCAGAGGAGGAGAAGGGATGGGAGGGTCAGGGACAGGGCATGGAGGAGGAGAAGGGATGGGAGGGCCAGGGGCAGGGGCAGGGTGGGGAGTCAGAGGAGGAGGGGGAGGGATCGGAGGGGGTAGCAGGGGGATGCAGGAACTACCCACCAAGCGTCCTAAATATGGCAATGTGGCACAGGGCACCTCCAGCAGGTGCCCAGTCGGGGGCCCAGAGGTGGAGCTGCACCCTCCAGCTGTGCCCATCAGCCCACAGCCATGTGCCTGCCACATGGCTCAGCACGGGCCAGGCACAACAGCCAGCAGAGCCATGGTCCACCCTGTGCAGCTGGGGACCCCCACAGCCACACCAACAACCATGGGTATGCCATGGCCGTGCTGCACTAGGCCCCTCTGCGCCACCACCCCCATGTCCATCCAGTGACTGGGCTCTCACTGCCCTGGTGGCAGAGGTGTGGCTTCTTAGGAAGGAGGTGCGCACTGTGGCATGGACCATTGCAGAGTGCATGGATGCCCTCACCAATGCCATAAGAAGACACAATCAGGATCCCCCTGCACCATAGGCCATCCCCATGCCAGTGTATTTATGCTATGGGCCATAATGGGCGGTCTGCGGTATAAGAACATAAGAACATAAGATATGCCATACTGGGTCAGACCAAGGTCCATCAAGCCCAGTATTCTGTTTCCAACAGTGGCCAATCTAGGTCATATGTACCTAGCAGTTTCCCCAAGGGACACAGGTTCCACAATGCTTGTACTGGGTCAAGCATTGATATCTTCAGTCACTTCTTAATAATAGAAACATAGAAACATAGAAACCTGATGACAGAAAAAGACCACAAGGCCCATCTAGTCTGTCCTTCCATAACAACAACTACAACAGTCCACTTTTTACCTTTAGAGATCCTCTGTGTTGGTCCCATGCTTTTTTGAATTCAGTTACTGTCCTCATCTCTACCAACTCCACTGGGAGACTATTCCACGGATCCACTACTCTTTCCGTAAAGAAATATTTCCGCATATCACTCCTGAATCTATCTCCCTTCACCCTCATCCCATGTCCCCTCGTAGCAGAACTTGCTTTCAATTGAAAGAGGCTCTCTCCCTGAACATTTATGCCACGGAGGTATTTAAACATCTCAATCATATCACCTCTATCCCGCCTTTCCTCTAAGTTGTACATATTAAGATCCTTAAGTCTGTCCTCATATGCTTTATAATGAAGCCCATTAATCATTTTAGTAGCAACCCTCTGCACCGACTCCATCCTGTTCACATCCTTTTGAAGGTGCGGTCTCCAGAATTGCACACCATACTCCAAATGAGGTCGCGCCAAAGACTTATACAGAGGTAATATCACCTCCTTTTTCCTGCTAGCCATTCCTCTCTGTATGCACCCAAGCATCCTTCTAGCCTTTGCCGTCGCCTTTTCTACCTGTTTAGCTACTTTAAGATCATCAGACACAACCACGCCTAGGTCCCGCTCTTCTTTAGTGGACAAAAGTACTTCACCTCCTATACTGTATTGCTCCCTTGGATTGCTGCAGCCCAAATGCATGACCTTACATTTTTTAACATTAAATCCCAGCTGCCAAATTCTAGACCATTCTTCAAGCTTAGCTAGATCCCTCCTCATGTTATCTACACCTTCCTGGGTGTCTACTCTATTACAGATTTTGGTATCATCCGCAAAGAGGCAAACCTTACCCGACAGCCCTTCCGCTATATCACTAACAAAGATGTTAAATGGTTTATGGACCTTTCCTCCAGGAACTTGTCCAAACCTTTTTTAAACCCAGCTACACTAACAGCCTTTACTACATCCTCCGGTAACAAATTCCAGAGTTTGATTACACGTTGAGTGAAAAAAATATTTTCTTTTATTAGTCTTAAATAGTTTACTCTGTAGCTTCATTGCATGTCCCCTAGTCTTTCTATATTCTGATAAGGTAAACAATCGATCTACTACGTTTACCCGTTCCACTCCGTTCATCAATTTATAGACTTCTATCATATCTCCCCTCAGCCGTCTCTTTTCCAGGTTAAAGAGCCCTAACCTTTTTAGCCTTTCTTCATAGGAGTATCCTTCCATCCCCTTTACCATTTTGGTGGCTCTTCTCTGAACCTTTTCTAAAATCGCTATATCCTTTTTAAGATACGGCGACCAGAATTGCACAGAATATTCAAGGTGCGGTATCACCATGGAACGATATAGAGGCATTATAATATCTTTTGTTTTATTTTCCATTCCTTTCCTTATCATACCTAGCATTCTATTTGCTCTCTTGGCCGCTGCTGCACACTGAGCCGAGGGTTTTTTTTTTTTTTTTAATACTTTATTTTCATTTTCCAAACAAAACAAGCAAAATAAATAACACACAATAAATGCTAGACAAAAACGAAACTACCTCTAGAGCTACAATAAAAGAAAGAAAGGATACCCCTGAAAACCCCCCACCCCCACCCTCCCTAGCCCTCCCCTCCAGGGTTTGAAGATCAAGACCTTTTGAGTTGAGAACCCAAGCAGATCCAATTTTCTTAGGCACTAGCTCAGCGCAAATCCAGCAGCCTTCTTCGGCCCACGGCAGCTCTCCCAGTCGGGGATCGAGCAGCCGGAGCTGCAACGACTGACCCACAGCGTTTTTTGCCGCCTCACCTGGCTGCCCAATCGGAGCAGCAGGCACCAGGTTAAAAGGAAGCGCCATCGGGTGCAAATCCAGCAGCCTTCTTCAGCCCGCGGCAGCTCTCCCAGTCGGGGATCGAGCAGCCGGAGCTGCAATGACTGACCCACAGCGTTTTTTGCCGCCTCACCTGGCTGCCCAATCGGAGCAGCAGGCACCAGGTTAAAAGGAAGCGCCATCGGGCGCAAATCCAGCAGCCTTCTTCAGCCCGCGGGCAGCTCTCCCAGTCGGGGATCGAGCAGCCGGAGCTGCAACGACTGACCCACAGCGTTTTTTGCCGCCTCACCTGGCTGCCCAATCGGAGCAGCAGGCACCAGGTTAAAAGGAAGCGCCATCGGGCGCAAATCCAGCAGCCTTCTTCAGCCCGCGGCAGCTCTCCCAGTCGGGGATCGAGCAGCCGCAGCTGCAACGACTGACCCACAGCGTTTTTTGCCGCCTCACCTGGCTGCCCAATCGGAGCAGCAGGCACCAGGTTAAAAGGAAGTGCCATCGGGCGCAAATCCAGCAGCCTTCTTCAGCCCGCGGCAGCTCTCCCAGTCGGGGATCGAGCAGCCGGAGCTGCAACAACTGACCCACAGCGTTTTTTGCCGCCTCACCTGGCTGCCCAATCGGAGCAGCAGGCACCAGGTTAAAAGGAAACGCCATCGGGCGCAAATCCAGCAGCCTTCTTCAGCCCGCGGCAGCTCTCCCAGTCGGGGATCGAGCAGCCGGAGCTGCAACGACTGACCCACAGCGTTTTTTGCCGCCTCACCTGGCTGCCCCACTCGGAGCAGCAGGCACCAGGTTAAAAGGAAACGCCATCGGGCGCAAATCCAGCAGCCTTCTTCAGCCCGCGGCAGCTCTCCCAGTCGGGGATCGAGCAGCCGGAGCTGCAACGACTGACCCACAGCGTTTTTTGCCGCCTCACCTGGCTGCCCAATCGGAGCAGCAGGCACCAGGTTAAAAGGAAACGCCATCGGGCGCAAATCCAGCAGCCTTCTTCAGCCCGCGGCAGCTCTCCCAGTCGGGGATTGAGCAGCCGGAGCTGCAACGACTGACCCACAGCGTTTTTTGCCGCCTCACCTGGCTGCCCAATCGGAGCAGCAGGCACCAGGTTAAAAGGAAACGCCATCGGGCGCGCCTGCGCCTGACGGGCCCGCGCCTGACGGGCCCGCGCCTGAGGGCCTCGCCAGAGGGCCCTTTGGCGTGGCCCTTAGGCGGTGGCCCTTTGATCAGCCAGGTGCCGCTCTACTCCTGCCTACAGACCACCCCGTACAAGACGTCCAAAGAAAAACCCGGCAGCCCAGAACCACGAACAATCATCAAAAGGATAAAAAAACGTATCCGAAGCCCCCAACAAGATCTGAAACCAGCCGGCTAGATACCCACCGACCTCCGGCCACAGACTCAGCAAGGAACCCAACTAAGCTTGAGCTCCCTTTCGCAGGTCGAGCTCGCTTCTAAACCCATCTCAGCCAACATCAACCAACCCTGCTGTAAGTACCCCCCTGCTAAACGTACATTGAATCCTGCAAAGTTACACAGGGTTTCTCACTACCTTTCTCAGCTGAATACACACTTATCTACAGAACACTCCATCAACACAGCAATAGTGACTTTATGCTGTATCAATGTGTCTATAACTCTATAACTTTATGCTGTATCAGCTATCTATAACTCTGCATACATATAGAGGATTTTCTGCTGTACCACTGTACCTGTAACTCCCACTCATATAGAGAATTATCCTGTATCATTGTACCTGTAACTCTCACTCATATAGGGAATTTTATGCTGTATCGTTGTGCCTGTAACTCTACATACCTATAGCCATGTTATGTGCATGTACCTAATCACAATTATGTTACAAAATGTCGTTCAGCTATAAATGATATGTAAAAAATTGCAGATAGTAACGCAGAGCAACCACCTGATCCCGGACATACTGTATTAGAGAAAAAGCTGCATACTATCCCAAATACACAGAAAACAAAGCCCCGAAACAGAGTAGCAGCCATCATAACAGCTAAAATGGAGCTTCTTAAATATATGCTGTTATTATCCATGTATCTATTTATACCAACACTCACCCTCAACCCCAACCTAAATCATGCCCTGTACCACATCATAAGCCCAATCTACTACATCTACCACCCTCTCTTAATAACAACACTGCCTCAACAGAATCAATACAACAATCACCCCTCACTCCACCCCTCCTACCAAGATCACACACTCCCTCCAAATCTAAGACCCCCCCTCACGAACCAGACAGCACCACGAGCTCCCCAATACCCCAAACCAAAAAGAGCAAAACATCTCAAGCACATAACAAGAATAAACAAACGCAAACAGAAAGACCTAAAGATGCAAGACTATTATAACATCATCCTTATCAACGCCAGATCAATAAGGAACAAAAACCACATCATACACGACATCATCACAGATAACCAGCCCGACATCCTATGCATCACCGAAACATGGATCACTGATGCTGACGCCGCAATAACAAACCAAATAACAACTCCTGGATACAAGATATTCAACTGCCCGCGTGCATCCAAAAGAGGTGGAGGAATCCTAATTGCAGCCAAATCCACCTTATCTCTTACCAGCACCGCTCAAAGCACAACCAAGGACATTGACATACTCAAAGTGGAAAACAACGCAATAGCAATCTGCCTAATCTACAGACCCCCGTCATCACATCCAGACACACTGGCCACAGCACTAGAATGCGTCTCTACCACAGCAATCAGGAAACACCAAATTATCCTGGGAGATATAAACCTACCATCACTTCCACAAAGTCAAGCCAACACTTTCATTGAAGCCATGGAACAACTTGGGTACAATCAAATAATAAATGATGCGACACATAATAAAGGAAACACCCTGGATATGGTATTCACACCCGCAGAACAACAACATGACAAAGGAAAAAATTCTGTAATAAAAATAACTCAAGTACCCTGGTCCGACCACCACCAAATCGAGATCAAAATATACCTGCCCACGCTACCTAGTAACCCTAAACCTGAACAACCAATACACACACGCAGAAGCTTTAACAAATACAACAGTGAAGCTCTCATAAACTCCATCACATCCCACATAGACCTGGAAAGCACCGACCTCGACAGTCTAATAACCAGCTGGAACGCAGGAATTCAAGAAGTCTCAGAGCCAAGATGGAAATCAACAAAAACAACCACAAGCCCAAAACCGAACCATGGTACACCGAAACTCTCACCACCCTAAAGAGAGAACTACGAAGAACAGAGAGAAAATGGCGACAAAACAAGTCTAAAGAACACAAAACAGAATACCTAACCCTACTCTCCAAATACAAAAACGAAGTCAACCTGTCAAAACGAATGCACCACACAAAATCACTAAACAAAGCACTAAACAAGCCCAGAGAGCTATTTGCCCTGGTCAAATCCCTCACCAAAGCAGCGCAAGAGGAGCAGTTCAACGACAAAATCAAGGTACAAGCCCTAGCAGATCACTATGCGGCCAAACTAAACCCTCAGATCGGACCTAAACCCTTAAATCATGTCCATGTCTACCCATAATCATTAATTGTTGACCCTGGTGATGGCCCCACCCTAAAAGAAATTACCCCTCCCTATGTTACATGTTACACCGCTTTGACCCGGTGAAAAGCGGGATATAAATGCAGTTAAATAAATAAATTATTACCAATGGACGAGACCCCCTCCACGCCACGACCCTCCTTGATGACGGCGCAAACCCACATCACCCACTGGGACAAGTTTTACAACATTGGAGTCAAACACGTCATAAACATAATTGCCAGCATTAACACCACAACCTCTCCCCTAGACCCCTGCCCAACTGCATGGGTAAAAGCAACGAAAACGGAAACCACCCACCAAATCGCTCACATAATAAACCAATCACTCCAACAGGGCACCATGCCAACCCAACTTAAGAAATCAATCATAAGACCAATACTTAAAAATAAAACACTCAATAAGGAAGATCCAGCATCTTATCGCCCAATATCCAGCATAGCCCTGCTAGCGAAAATTATCGAAAAGGCGGTCCTACAGCAATTACAAGACCACCTGGACAACAACAAAACACTAGACGAGCACCAATACGGCTTCAGGCCACACCATGGGGTCGAGACTCTGCTGATTGCACTACTGGACAACCTACTCAAAGGGATTGAAAACAAAAAGAAGATGTTCATTCTCATATTCATTGACATCTCAGCAGCTTTTGATACGGTTCACCATCAAACACTTCTAAACAGAATAGAAGATATAGGAATAACAGGAACCCCACTAAAATGGTTCTCATCGTATATATCCAACAGGATGCAACAGGTACAGTTTAACAACGAAAAAGCAGAGGCTTTCCCACAAACTCAGGGCATTCCACAAGGCTCAGCACTATCCGCACTTCTCTTCAATGTGTACATGAAACCAATCTGCAAAATATTCAAAAAGCATAAAATCCATTATCACATATACGCGGATGATATTATGCTATATACCCAACTCGACGCAACTAACCCAAACTACGCCCAGCTGGAAGAATGCATAAAAGAGATGCAGACATGGCTTCAGCGAAACAACATGACCATAAACCATAAAAAAACCGAAGTCATGTACATCTCAAGAAAACCTGAGTTCGACCCACCAGCTACAATCTCCCTATGCAACATACTTACCACACAAAGAATGAAATAAAATACCTCGGAGTAACACTTGATAACGAACTAAAGATGGCAAAACACCTCCGCTTAGTAAACAGGGCCATTTTCTACAAACTCCGGGTCATACAACCACTAAGGAACATCATTGAAGCTACCGATTTCAGGACAGTGGCTCAAGCCCTCATCATACCCCATTTCGACTACTGTAATGCAATACTACAGGGCCTTCCAAAAAAAACCCTAAATATACTCCAGATGGCACAGAACGTCGCAGCCAGAATCATCACTAAAACAGGCGTGGCAGAGAGCATCACGCCAGTACTAGTCGAACTACATTGGCTCCCCATTATAGCTCGGATAAAATACAAAACCCTAGTGACTACATTTAAACTCATCCATAACCTGGCAACAACCTTCCTCACCAACCTAATCAACTTGCAACCTGCCAACAGAAATAGGAGAACTACCGCCATAAACAACCTCCAGGTACCAATAAGTATAAGATCAGCTAAAACAACCACAAGCAACAGGGCATACTCCTACACTGCCCCCTCACTCTGGAACCAACTCCCGCCTGAGTTGCGCTCAATCAACGACCTGATGGCTTTCCGAAAAAAACTGAAGACATATTTATTTCAACAGGCCTACAACATATCCTGAACAACAACACTCTCCACCCAGTATCTGCTCCAACAAAATTTCATCAAATGTAAAATAATCTTATGCTCCTGAATGTAACAAGCATAAAATGTATATATATTAATATCTCCCTCTCCCCCACCTATACATGTATGCTGTGAATATCCCTTGAATCATATTTCCCCGTTTATTGAAAATTCCTGGCATTGGTCTGACAACCTATCAGACAACCTTTGTAAATCACGCTGTAAATTTTGAAATTTGTCAATTGATCTGACTCTCCCTGTTTACCTAATCAAACCGCTCCTGATCGCTGGAAGTAGCGGTATATAAATATATGCTAAATAAATTAATTAATTAATTAATAAAGTCATTTAACAATTGCCATTTAAGGTATAGTTTCCCAGACGGCAGCTGAGTTCTACCAGAAATCTGCTCAAATTGACTATATAAGCAAACTCGATTCCACCAGTCATGTACATTAAGAAGTGCTGTAGACTTCCAATTGCTGATAATTAAGCATATTGCTATTCCTACCATAAAATCCAGCAGAAAGGCACCCTCTTTGGGCAAAGAAGGCAGATCTGCTGCGGAGCGGAAGCCTATAATCTGCCAAGAGAGAGGCTCTCTGATCTTCAGAATGAGTTGCACTTGCTTCCAAACCGAATTCCAATAGGTCTGCACCCCCGAGCACTCGTATACTATATGTACCAGAGTACCAATCTCCGCACCACATGTCCAGCAAAGAGGGCTAAGGGTACTGTCCCACCGTGCTAATTTAACCGGTGTATAAAAACAGTTGTGAGCAAAATAAAAAAGGGTTTGAGTGATGGAGGCTGACCTGGAAACTCTTACTTGTTTGCACCAAAATTTCCTCCACTGGAGTTCAGAGAGCCTCTTCCCTGTCTCCCGTTCCCACCTCTGCTGCACCTTTTGCATCAATATCGATGGGGACAGGGTTAATCTTTTATAGATCCGCGACACTATTCCCGTCGCTTGTGCAATTTCGCGAAGAATCTCAGTAACCCCAGCAGTTCCCAGGCCCTGCTTAGGATCTATTCCCGCTCCTGCTAGGCAATGCCGGAGCTGTAGCCACTGAAAATGGCAAGTAAACGGGAGGCCAAATTCCTGTTGAAGCTCGCCGAAATCTTTCCAATTATTGGCAGCCTGCAACTGGCTCACCATCCATATCCCACGCATGTACCATGATTTCCAAGCAAAGGACTTCTTCTGGATTTTAAATAAAGGGTTGTTCCAAATGGGCAGCCTGGTTCGAGAGCAACAATCGGGACCACTGACCTTAATAAGAGTCTGAAAGGCTTTAAGTGTATCAAGTATGACAATGGGAATCGAGGAAGTGTATGCAAACTGCATCCCTGGGACATATTCCAGCGGTATTGGTGCCAGCAACCGCTCCTCCAAGGCGACCCAGACCGGCCTCTCAGCAGTCGGAGTCTCCAGCCAGCAAGACCCTTGCTTGAGAAGGAAAGCATGATGATAAGATTGAAAGTTAGGGAAATTCACACCGCCTTGCTCACGACTAAGTTTTAATTTCTCTTTTGCAATTCGCGGTGTTCTGTTCTTCCACAAGAACTGAAGAAGCACCCGTTCAAGTTGCTGATAAAGATGGGCAGGGAGATAACAGGGGAGCATCTCTAGGATGTAATTAACCTTGGGAACTATCATCATTTTCACAGTTTCTAGCCGACCCCACCAAGACAACACTAGGGGAGACCACTTTGTGGTCAACTCTCGGGCCAGCGTCAGGATCGCTTCGGCGTTCCATTTAACCGTTTCTTCAAAAGGGTAACGATAGTGAACTCCTAAGTATTTCACAGCGCCTGACTCCCATATAAAAGGATATTTACTAAGATTCTCTTTATGTGCCCATTTGTTCATTGGAAATACCACAGACTTTGACCAATTGATTTTATACCCAGAGTATCGCGAATAATGCTCTATCTGCTCCAATATCCTAGGAATGGAATCAGGCGAGGTGAAAAGAAGGAGGTCATCCGCATATGCCGAAAGTTTGATTTCCTGCCCCGCAACCCATGCTCCATGTATGTCTGGGCTCTGTCGTATGAGAAGAACTAAGAGTTCCATCGCTAGGTTGAAAAGCATAGGGGACAGCGGGCAACCCTGATGAGTACCACGTTTCAAAACAAAAGGGGCAGAGGTCGCTCCATTGACACAGACTCGCGCGGTAGGGAGAGTATACATAACTTCCAAAGCTCTAAGATAAGTCTTCCCAAAACCAAACCACCGAAGGATCGCAAATAGAAAAGGCCACTCCAGACGATCAAAGGCCTTTTCTGCATCTAAAGAAAGACCCACTAAAGGCTTCACCATCTCGTCTGCCCCCACCAAAATGTGACATAAAATACGCGCATTATCAGCAGTCGATCGACCCTCCGTAAAACCACATTGACCGGGATGGATTAAGACCGGAATAATCCCAGCAAGCCGGATTGACAAGGCGGTTGCGAAGATCTTATAGTCGGCATTGAGCAGCGAAATGGGGCGGTAGTTGGCTACCAGCTGAGGATCCCTACCTGGTTTCTCGAACACCACTAAATTAGCTGACGTAAAAGCACCTGTTTGCTGCCCCACAGAAGACAACATCCGATAATACTGCACCAAATGAGGGGCGAGGTCTTTAGCAAAGCTTTTAAAGAATTCAGCAGGTAGCCCATCAGGCCCTGCGGCCTTGCCCGAGGCCATTGAGGCTATTGCTCGCCCGATCTCCTCCTCAGTGAATGAAGCATCCAATTCCTCCCTATGCGCCTCTGAGAGAGTTGGCCGCTGTATACCAGCGACTAGCTGATCAAAACCCTCCTGCGAGAACTCCCGCTCAGAGCTATATAATTGGGTGTAGTAATCGCGGAAAACATCGGCAATCTCGGAATCTTTGACTATCAGACTAGTCCCCTGTGGTTTCTTTAGGGCACTGACCCTTTTGGCCTCCCGTTTACCCTTTATTGCAGTTGCTAGCATCTTACTGGCTTTATTATCCTCCCGATAATAATTCCCTTGTTGCCTCCTAATGCTCAGGGAGGCCTCAGTGGTCATTATGGCATTATATTGAAATCTTAGACGCTGAAGTCTCACCAAAATACAAGGGTCAGTCCGCCGCGTCAAGACCCGCTCCCCCACTTTGATCTGCTGCTCAAGATCAAGCAGCTGCTGTTTTCGTCGCTTTTTCAAGCGTATGTTAAAGCTGGTGATAGCCGCCCTAATTGTGGCTTTGAAGCCCTCCCACCAGGCCCAACCTGAAGTGGCGTGCGGAGAGTTAAACTGAAAGTATTCAGAGATGGCAGCTTTTATCTCTGTATGAAATTCAGGAACATCTAAGAGGGACCTATCAAAGCCCAATCAGCGGACTTGCTGTGAAGGGAGTCATCATTTACGACCAATGAAATAGGTGCATGATCCGATATATGAATTGAGTGAAGACAAGCGGGACCCATATTTGGGACTAATACCTTAGAAACTAGAAAAAAATCAATGCAGGACTGTGACGCGTGTGGCGCAGAAAAAAAGGTGAATTCCAGCTCCTGTGGGTGCTGTAATCGCCATATATCTACTAAAGCTAACTCCTGGACCATAGAGGCTAGGAAAAGTTGCCCTTTAGACCGCTTAGTCGAGCGAGGTGGTTGACGGTCAATTAGAGGGTCTAATGTTTGATTGAAGCCCCCCCTACAATGACCGGTTTCCCGCTATCCGAATGCAGTTCTTTCGCAACAGCGACAAAGAAGTCCAGGTTATCGGTAGTGGGAGCATATAAGCACATAATGACCACTTCAAGCCCCCCCAGTTTCAATAAAACCTTAGTCCAGCGTCCTTCTGCATCGGAACGATGGTACATCACATTAATCTTAAGGGATTTTCTAGCAAGTATGGCTACCCCGTTATGTTTCTTGACAGCCGGGGAATACGCTATTACCTCAAAGGGCCGTACACTCAGCTTCAAAGACTCCTTCAAATTTAAGTGTGTCTCTTGCAATAACAATATGTCAGCACATTCTCGACGCGCATAGTCTAAGATCTTTCTTCTCTTAATCGGGTTATTTATCCCTTGAACATTTAGAGAGACTACTTTACAAGGAGCCATTGAAGCCAGTGATTAATCTGACCCCATAGGGCCTGAGCGAGATTCACAATGCACATCTGGAAAAAATCATTGACACAAGATGACTTATCTAGACATATCTTTAAAAAATGGAGGCTCTTGTCTAATCTTTTGAATTTACCAAACTGACAGATAATTAAAAACCCTGGAGGCAGGGCCGGATTTACGTATACGCCATGTACGCCATGGCGTAGGGCCCACAACCAGCAGGGGCCCACAAAAAATAGAACCAGGTTGGTTTTTTTTTCAACTCGATTAAAAAAAAAACCTGGTGGCTGCCGCCGCGGGGCCCCCTCTGCTGCCGTGGGGGCCCCGTCTACAAGCTGGTCTGGTCTGGTCGGGTCGGGTCGGGTCTCGTCTCCCTCCCTCCCTCCCTCCCGGCTGCGAGAGACGCGAAGATAGAGCGTCTCCTCGCGTCTGTGTTAAGCCCGCAGGGGCTGATGGGATTTCCCATCAGCCCCTGCGGGCTTAACACAGACGCGAGGAGACGCTCTCCCTTCGCGTCTCTCGCAGCCTGCAGCGAGGGAGGGAGAGAGACCCGACCGGACCCGACCCGACCAGCTTGTAGACGGGGCCCCCGCGGCAGCAGAGGGGGCCCCGCGGCGGCAGCCACCAGGTTTTTTTTTTTAATTAAATTTTACTTTAGGCCGGGGGGGGGTAGGAGACCAACCCCCCCCCCCCCGGCCTAAAGTAAAATTTAATTTAAAAAAAAAACCTGGTGGCTGCCGCCGCGGGGCCCCCTCTGCTGCCGCGGGGGCCCCGTCTACAAGCTGGTCGGGTCCGGTCGGGTCTCTCTCCCTCCCTCCCTCGCTGCAGGCTGCGAGAGACGCGAAGATGCGTCTCTCGCAGCCTGCAGCCTGCAGCGAGGGAGGGAGAGAGACCCGACCCGACCCGACCCGACCGGACCGGACCGGACCCGACCAGCTTGTAGACGGGGCCCCCGCGGCAGCAGAGGGGGCCCCGCGGCGGCAGCCACCAGGTTTTTTTTTTAAATTAAATTTTACTTTAGGCCGGGGGGGGGTAGGACTGGTAATGGGCTATGGGGAGGGGTAGGACTGGTAATGGGCTAGGGGGGGGGGTAGGACTGGTAATGGACTATGGGGGGGTAGGACTGGTAATGGGCTATTGGGGGGGGGGGGGCTGGAAATGGACTGGGGGGGGTAGGGATGGTAATGGGCTATTAGGGGGCTGGCGCTGGAAATGGGCTGGGCTGGGGGGGTTAAGGCTAGAGGTGGGCTGATGGGGTTAGGACTGGTAATGGACTGTGGGCTGTTGGGGGAGGGCTTAGAACTGGCAATGGGCTTTGGGGGGGTTAAGACTGGTAATGGGCTGTGGGCTGATGGGGGCTGTCTGGTAATGGGCTATGGGGGGGCTAGGACTGGAAATGGGCTGGGGGTTAAGACTGGAGGTGGGCTGATGGGGTTAGGACTGGTAAAATGGGCTGTTGGGGGGGGTTAGAACTGGTAATGGGCTTTGGGGGGGTTAAGACTGGTAATGGGCTGTGGGCTGATGGGGGTTGTCTGGTAATGGGCTATGGGGGGCTAGGACTGGAAATGGGCTGGGGGGTTAAAACTGGAGGTGGGATGATGGGGTTAGGACTGGTAATGGGCTGTGGGCTGATGGGGGGGGGTAGGACTGGCAATGGGCTATGGGGGGCTGACTGGAAATGGGTTGATGGGGTTAGGACTGGAAGTGGGCTGATGGGGGGTTAGGACTGGTAATGGGTTATAGGGGGGGCTTAAACTGAAAATGGGGTGATGGGGGGTTAAGGACTGAAAATGGGGTGATGGGGGGTTAAGGACTGTAAGTGGGGTGATGGGGGGGCTAGGACTGGAAATGGGCTGATGGATGGCTAGGACTGGAAATGGGCTGATGCAGGGACTAGAAGGGAATGGATGCTGGGTGAGGCTGGAACTAGAAGGGAGCTGATGTTGGGGGAGGATTAGAATGGGATGGGGCTGGAAGAGTAAAATGGAGAAGGGAAAAATATTTTGTGTGGGAGGGATAAAAAATCTACAATTGGCCGGGTATTGGGAGAGTAAGTGGGGATTGAGGATGGAGGGGTAAAATTTGAGTGGATGAAATAGGAATGAGGAAAGAGCAAAAGGAGAAAGATTAGTATGTTAAAGCAGATGTAGAGAGAGAATGGAAAAAAATCTAGAAGAGAGAAGAAAGGACAAATGGACAGCAGACGATGGAGAGTTAGCAGAAGACACGAAGAAACCAGAAGAAAGTGGCTGGAGCAATTGCAGCTGAAAAAAATGCACAAAAGGTAGAAAAATATCTCTTTATTTTGAATTTATTAATTGGAATATGTCAGCTCTGGTAAATGTGCATCATTAACATCTGTGCTTTGTTTAGTACAAGAGCAAATTAATGTATTGTTTTATTTCTACAGTGTTGTACATTCCAAGTTTGGCTTTTGGGATTCCCAGTTTAATTATTGTCTTCCTATTTCTAAATTGTGATTACTTGTTTGGTGATGGTCTATGTTCTGCATGTGTAACTGAGCTGAGGTGTTCTGTTTATATAATTCCTATTTGACATTGCCACTTGTTCTCTTTCCCCAGTAGGTCATGTATTGTTGTTCTCTGAAATGTATTGGTTTAATATTTGCAGTGTTGCCTTTTGATTGGTAGAGTATGGTGCTTTGTGAGTCCTGGTAGTGCTGTTAGGATACGGCGGGTTTACTATGGGCAGTGTTTGTAGTAGTTCCTAATGTGTCTGGCAGTTGGCACTGGATTATAGTAATGTAGAAATCTTTTAGTCTTTCTTTATCCATACACTCATTAAGAGGCATGTTTACTAAAAGTTAGTATATGGTAACATTATGCAAATATTTATGCAAATGAGGCCCCTTATGCAAATGAGGTCCGCACCCCCCTTGGGCCGCCCCTGCTGGGGGCCCACAATTTTTGTTGGCGTAGGGCCTCACTCAAGGTAAATCCGGCCCTGCCTGGAGGAGAGGCTAAACCCTGATAAGTTACCGGTGAGCACAGGTCGGCAGGGCTGGCTCGGGAGACCCGGAAAATAGGTGGGCCCATGCCGCGACCAGATCCAGCCATGTATAAAATCAAAATGGAGCAGAGCCCACCCCCCTTTATTACTACAGACATCCACCATAGCCTAGAGGCTCTGTAACATGGGGACACCAGAAAGGGGGTCCTCTGTGAAACATATAGTATTAATTCAGAGTCGCTAAGCTACAGTACTATAGGTCTCTTTTCAGCAGACTAAACCAGGCCATCAACACACGGTTTCTCAGCGCATCTGGGCGGCTTCCATTTCCTCCAGGTAAAGTGAGAGCGCGTCCGGTTCTTCAAAGGTGCGGGTTTGGTTGTGAAGGGTGACGCGCATTCTTGCGGGATACAGAAGGCCGAAACATGCTTGAAGCTGCTGCAGCCGAGGTCGGTACTCCAGAAACCTCTTGTGCCTGTTGACAGTATGTTTGGCCAAATCTGGGAAGAAGGAGAGTTTATGCCCCTCAAATTCTACCGGCGCGCGCGCGCGCGCTAACTCCAGGATCTGTGCAGCCTGTTGATAACGCAATGTGCGAAAAATGATAGGCCTCGGTCTGGAACTCTGCGGCACGCTGTGAGAGGGGACGCGATGGGCACGATCTATTTCAAAGTCCTTCTCAAAGGTGCAATGCAAAACCTCAGGGATCATCTTATTTAGGAAGGCCCGCATATCTTTACCTTCCGCCCCCTCAGGCAGGCCTACCACTCGAACGTTGTTGCGTCGCGCCCGGTTGTTACCATCCTCCACCTCTCGTTGCAGCGCTCTGAGTTGCTTCTCGAGCTTGTCGACTTTCTCCAATCGGGCCTCATGGGTGGATAAAATTGCCTCTGTTTTATCCTGCCGCATCGAGAGGCCTTCAATCTTGTTGTGAAGCCCTGCAATTTCTTCATGCACGGAGCTTAGAGACACACCATTAGCTTTGACCAACTCCTTGACGCCTCGAATTTCCGTAAGAAGCTCCTGGTGGGCATCAGGCCCCTCATGTGTGGCCGCCATTTTTTGTGGGGAGATGGGCTCCGTTTTGGTCCTTTTTGCGTTGCTGTTCAGTGCGCTAACGTATTCCAATCGCTGCGGTTTAGGGCCCGCCATCAGGAGAGTACCGTGTTTAATTTCAGGAGTCCTACGAGACTTAGAAGGTACTTTTGTCCGGATTCTTGCCGAAATCTCCCCGGAGCCACCGCACTAAGCGTCCACTCTGCTCGGCATCAGGCTCCGCCCCCTGAGAGCCGAGGGTTTTAACATGGTATCCACAATGACACCTAAATCTTTTTCCTGGGTGGTAGTTCCTAATGTGGAACCTTGCATCGTGTAACCATAGTTTGGGTTGTTCTTCCCTAGGTGCATAACCTTGCACTTGTCCACATTAAATTTCTTCTGCCATTTTGATGCCCAGTCTTCCAATTTATCAAGATCCTCTTGCAATTTTCCACAATCCTCTTGGGTTTTAACAACTTTAAATAGTTTTGTGTCATCTGCAAATTTGATAACCTCACTCGTTATTTCACTTTCCAGGTCATTTACGAATATGTCAAAAAGCAGCAGACCCAGCATAGATCCCTGGGGTACACCACTATTCACCTTTCTCCATTGGGAAAATTGGCCATTTAGCCCTACCCTCTGCTTTCTATCTTTTAACCATTTCCTGATCCACAATAGTACACTGCCTCCTATCCCATGACTCTTTAGTTTTGCTAAAAGTCTCTCATGAGGGACTTTGTCAAAGGCTTTCTGAAAGTCCAGATACACAATATCAACTGACTCACCTTTGTCCACCTGATTATTCACTCCTTCAAAAAAACATAACAGATTAGTAAGACAAGATCTTCCTTGTCTAAAGCCATGTTGGCTGTCTCCCATTAGGTCATGACTATCTACATGCTGAGTAATTTTATTATTTATGATGGTTTCTACCATTTTTCCTGGTACTGATGTCAGGCTCACCGGTCTGTAGTTTCCCGGATCACCCCTGGAACCCTTTTTAAAAATTGGTGTTACATTGACGATCCTCCAATCTTCAGGTATTAGAGATTATTTTAATGATAGTTCACAGATTACTAATAGCAGGTCTGCAATCTCATATTTCAATTCTTCCAACACCCTTGGATGTATACCATCCGGCTCAGTTGATTTGCTACTCTTCAGTTTATCTAATAGTTGTAATACATCTTCCCAATGTATCGATAGTTCCTTCAATTCTTCTGCACCTTTAAATACCACTTCAGTCATGGGTAACATCCCTACATCTTCCTCAGTAAAGACTGAAGCAAAGAATTCATTCAGTCTCTCCGCTATCGCCTTGTCGCCTCTTAGTGCTCCTTTAACCCCTTTATCATCTAATGGACCAACTGACTCTCTCACAGGTTTTTTGCTACGAATGTACTTGAAAAGGTCTTTACTTCGCGTTTTTTGCTTCCGCAGCAAGCTTCTTCTCAAATTCTCCCTTTGCCTGCCTTATCAATGCCTTGCATTTGACTTGCCAGTGCTTGTGCTGTTTCCAGGTTTAGTCGTTTGGCTCTTTTTTCCATTTCCTGAAAGATGCTTTTTTGGCAACAACAGCCTCTCTGACATCACCTTTAAACCATGCTGGCAGTTTTTTGGACTTCCTTCCACTTTTCTTAAAGCATGGAATACAGCTGGTCTGGGCTTCCAAGATAGTATTTTTCAACAACAGCCAAGCCTGATGTATGTCTTTAACCTTTACAACTGCTCCTTTTAGTTTTTTCTTAACTATTTTCCTCATTTTATCATAGTCTCCCTTTCGAAAGTTAAAAGGTAGTACTGTGGATTTCCTTACTATCCCTCCTCCACTAATTAAATCAAAGGCGATCATGCTATGATCACTATTGCCAAGCGGCCCCGACAACCTTATCTTGCACTAGATCTGGTGTTCCACTAAGGACTAGGTCTAATATGGCTTCCCCTCTGGTCGGTTCATGAACCAGCTGCTCCAAGAAGCAGTCATTTATTTCATCTAGGAACTTTATCTCCCTAGCATGTCCTGACGTGACACTGACCCAGTCGATACCGGGGTAGTTGAAATCACCCATTATTATTACTGCGCTGTAACTTTTGTTAGCTTCCTTGATTTCTTTGAGCATTTCATCATCCATTTGTTCATTCTGGCCAGGCGCTCGATAGTACACCCCCAACTGCCATTGCCTTCCCCCTTTTACATGGAATTTCAATCCATATAGATTCTACAGCAGATTTTGTTTCCTGCAAAACTTTAATCCTTTCTGACTCAATGCCCTCTCTAACATAGAGAGCAACCCCTCCACCAATTTGATCAGCTCTATCATTACGATATAGTTTGTACCCATGTATCACAGTGTCCCACTGGTTGTCCTCCTTCCACCATGTCTCTGATATTCCAATCATATCTAACCTTTCATTTAGTGCTATATATTCTAACTCTCCCATCTTATTTTTTAGACTTCTAGCATTTGCATACAAGCATTTTAGAGAATGTATTTTATTTATTTTATTTATTTATTTATTTATTTAACATTTTTTATATACCGCACTATTCATCATCAGTGCGGTTTACATTGAACATCAACATACCTGTCAATCCATGACTGATCTAGGTTTACAGATAACAGGGAAGATAAACTGGGAGTTAACTGGGGAATAACTATCTACATAATTATACATAATTGTATATACATTGAATAGGTTACATCAAGTTTTGATATTTTATAAGAATATAGTGTATTCACATTTTGATCCTTTGTTCTGGATTGTTTCTATGTGTAGTAGTTATCTGAGTGATGCGGGAGACGGATTCTATTGTGTGTATGGTAGCTTGAAATGTAAAGTGAATAGATAGTGCTTGATGGACTTTCTAAATTGGGTGATATCCCTGATTGATCTGATGTTTGGAGGTAGTTTGTATTAATTTGGCTATTGTTAGACATGGGTAATTTGGGATCTTTAAGCTCTGTCTGCTCCATACTTGAGGGCGTTTGGGCTACTTTACTCTTTTGTGGAACCTCTCTGCTTTTGATAGTATCCTTCAAAGATACATTCTTCCAAACCATCCGCTCTTGGGCGACTGTCGGCTTTCCCCTAATATCTAGTTTAAAAGCTGCTCTATCTCCTTTTTAAAGGTTAATGCCAGCAGCCTGGTTCCATCCCGGTTAAGGTGAAGCCCATCCCTTCGGAAGAGCCCCTCCTTTCCCCAGAATGTTCCCCAGTTCCTAACAAATCCAAAACCCTCATCTCTGCACCATTGTCTCATCCATGCATTGAGACTCCGGAGCTCTGCCTGCCTTTTGGGTCCTGTGCGTGGAACAGGAAGCATTTTGGAGAATGCTACCCTGGAAGTTCTGGATTTCAACTTCCTACCTAAAAGCCTAAATTTAGCCTCCAGAACTTCCCTACCACATTTTCCTATGTCATTGGTACCGACATGTACCAAGACAGCAGACTCCTCCCCAGCACTATCTAAGACCTTATCTAGGTGGCGCGTGAGGTCCGCTACCTTCGAACCGGCAGGCATGTTACCAGGTGATCCTCACGTCCACCAGCCACCCAGCTATCTACATGCCTAATGATCGAATCACCAACTATAACGGCTGTATGTACAACAGCAGTATGTACTGCTGTTTTTTGTATGCCACTGTTGGCATAATTACAACAGTTGTGACATGTTTGCTAATAAACAGTTCCCATTTTGCAAACACGCTGTGTTGTCCATTTTGTAGGAGCAGGGTGTCATGTCTACGTGGGTAGTGTGGGGACCAGGGGAGGAAGTCTGGGGTGTGTGTCCTGTGGGCACGTTTGTGTGTGTGGGTTTGGCACTAAGGCACCACATGTGCAGAAGGGCACAGGCACAGACCAGCATGGATAGCACCTCTCTGCCATACCCACGCAGAACAGGCTGCAGGCACAGCCCTGAATGACTGGCGCCTCTGTGCCCACAGCCCACTCTGCACGGGTATGACAGAGAAGTGCTATCCTGCTGCACTGTGCCCACAACCTTCTACACAGGTAGCGCCTCTCTGCCTTACCGGTGCAGAACGGGCTACGGGCAACTCAAGTGCAGCACAGAAAATCTACACATGAAGAGTGCCCCCTGCCCCATGGAGGCACACAGTCAGAACAACGGCGTGCGCCTGTCCGCATCCCATGGTTGCCATGCCCACATAATGTGCTAAATGACTTACCTGGCTATTGCAGTCTGGGCTGTCATGTACGCATATGTTGCCATCGCACAGTGATGTACAGCTATGGCATCCTACAGCAGCTAACTGTCACACAGATTTTCAAAACATTGGTGCTCAGGAGCCTACACGGGTATGGATATGCCTTTGAATGGGGCATGGTGCTGATGCACATCGTAACCGCATATTTGTAAAAGGACCTACATGGGTAGCTGAACACTGCCATAGCCATGGCTACACAATGGCTGACAAGGCACTGAGAGCAGCAAAGCGCACACAGAAGGTGAACGTCATGCCCTTTGAGGCAGCTATGGCCCTGGAGCTTATCCTGCAGCATCTCGCTGCTCTCTTCGTGGCAGAGGATGCCAGCACCCAGCTGACAGCATGGCAAGACATCATCAGAAGGGTCAATGCAGTCCACCACCACAACAGGGATGTGGAGAACATAAAGAAGAAGTGGCGGATGCTATGGCAGACAGCGAAAGAAAAGAGGTCCAGCAACAGCAGGCTGCCACATGCACAGCAGCGCAGACTCACCCCTCTGGAGGAGCAGGTGCTGTAGTTTGTGGAGAAGGTTGCCGTCTCAGGGGTTGGGGGTTTTGACAGCTCCACTATAGGCATAAAGGAGGGTGAGTACAGGTACCCCATGGCCTTGGTGGGATCGTGACGGCCATGTACAGTATTGGCCAAATGTTTCGCATAGGTAGGAAGTATCACTGAGCTGTCATGATTTTGAAAGGAAAACTCCAGTTTTTACGTATTTTGCTTACTTATTTTTCTCCAGACATCAGAATATAGTGTTGAAATCAATAATCTTTGGAGGTGGGCTATTTATAGTTCATTTTTGTTTACATAATCATACAGTTTAGTGGATATGGTAAATTTTGCTGATTTTTCGCTATTTTACATCATACCAGCTCTGTGAAGTTAAGACTCAATATGACTCAATTACAGCTTATTCTGGCATTTACTTCAACAGGTAAGAGTTGTAGATGAATTATTTGTATCTGCTGAACCCAACTAATCTCTGTTTTATGTGTTTCTACCCCCAGGTTTCAAATCTGTGTGGGGTTTGAGGATTAGGGCTGAGTAAGAACAAATGGGTTTTGTAAGTTGGTGACTACAAGTACAATTTTCCATCTCAGTGAGATAATATAAAAGTAAAGAGCATAAATGAAGGAAACACATGTTGATAGCATTTTTGGAAGGTTTATTTTATTTCCTCAGGCCAAAATTTGGTCAATGGATCCTTAAAACCTTATTATACCATGGTTCATACATTGTTCTTTCCCTGCAAAAATACACAAAATAATTCTGTTAAAGATGGGAAAAGCATGTGAATTGTCACCAAAGAAGAGAGGCATTGCCCTGGCCTTGATCAAGGAAGGCATCTCACAGACAGAGGTTGCAAAGAAGCTTGGTGTCTCACAGTCCGCAATTTCACCTACAAAGAAGCGTGCAGAAGAAACAGGATTTCTGAGTTCCAGAAAAAGATCTGGACGTCCAAGAGTTACTACTCCCATAACTGACCACAAGATTCATATTTTGGTCAGAAAAAATCAATTTATTTCATCTGCTAAAGTGAAACAAAGACTGCCACCCCTGTGCTCTGACATCAGCATGAGAACAATTCGTTGACGCCTGAAGGATGATTTTAATCTCCCAGCTCGAAAACCAGTCAAGAAGCCATTGTTGACTGCATTTCAGATGAAAAGGCGGTACAATTTTGCTAAAAAATATGTCAACTGGACCAAAGAACAATGGGAAAAAGTCCTGTTCAGTGATGAGACAACAATAATACAGTTTGACTGCCCAAGGGTCCATCCAACCAACAAAACAATCCTCTGTATATGGTACCAACTGTGAAACACAGTCCAAAACTGATCATATGGGGTTGTTTTGGCAGCAGGGGTCATGGGGGTTTGTGGTTTTTGCCACAAATACCACCATGAATGCTGATGCCTATATTGGATTGCTGGAGTTGAAGCTGCCACAATTCCTGGCCATTGGTTCTTATGAAGTGTTCCAGCAAGATGGCGCTCCATGTCACACTGCAAAAAAAGTCACAAAATGGTTCGAGGACAACATTACTGTTCTGAAGTGACCTGGACAGTCACCTGATTTGAACCCCATTGAAAACATGTGGAGGATCTTGAAGCTGAAAATTGCAGAAAAATGCCCAAAAAGTCTCGATCATCTATGTCTATGCTAAACTTTTGGCCAATACTATATGTGTCCTCACAATGTTTCTGTCCACCAAAGGCATGCCTATCTGTCTGTCTGTCGGACCTTAGATGCTGTGTAGGGTGGGTATGGTGCAGACTGTACACGACCTGCCAGCTCCATATTGGGCCTGGTGCCACCCCATAGGCCGACCTGGCAACCTATGTCACTAACCTCTGCCACCTTCGTTCTCCCACAGCCTGCCAGGGACCCTGCCCTCCCAGCCTGGGACAGATGCATCAGGGAGAGCCTCACCAACTACTGCAGATGATGACAGTGCTCAGCCAGGAATCAGATGCAGCACAGCCATCGGGGTCAGTGTGCCTGCCAGGGCAGAGGAGCAGTCCAGTGCACCACCCAGGCCACAGGAGCAGTCCAGTGTGCCTGCCAGGGCAGAGGAGTGGTCCAGTGCACCACCCAGTCCACAGGAGCAGTCCAGTGTGCCTGCCAGGGCAGAGGAGTGGTCCAGTGCACCACTCAGGGCAGAGGAGCAGTCCAGTGCACCAGCCAGAGCAGATGAGCAGTCAGGTTCGCCATCCAGGGCAGTAGAGCAGGCCGTGTGTCTGCCAGTGCTGGGGAGCTGGAGACAGATGACACTCCACTTGCCAAGCTACAATTCACCATCCTGAATGATTCTGTGGGTGCAGGGGGCAGTGACATGGACCAAGAGCTACTGCAGGACGATGCGCGCCTTCTGGCTGGCACAGAGGGTATACTGTCCAAGTTGCAGAGTATCCAGCAGGACCTACAGGCAAGGGAGGCGGAGTGTGAGGAGTGGTGGGACCACAGATTGCATGTGGAGTGCCACATGGAGAGGCACCTGTGACTGATGAGGGAGACGGCTGCTTACCAGACTTTGATCACTGGTTCCTTGCGCAGTTTGGTGGGCCTCATGCAGGTGCAGGGGGTGGGTGCTGGGGCTGCCAGTATAACAGCACAGCCACCTGCTAGCCCTGATCCATGTCTATCAGCCTGCCCTACTGGGGAGGGTGACAAGACTGCCAGCACATCATCAGACATCGCTCCACTGCATCGCAGTGCCCGTGTCAGCAAGCGCCCATGGCCGGCGGGGAGCCCAGGAGCAGGGGACATACTTGGGGGAAATAAAGTTTCATTCTGTACACATAGCATAGTATTGGGCAATTTACTGGGTGATTGTGTATGCCCTATCCAGGTGCTGGTGCAGAGCGGTCACCTCAGAAATTATCACATTTCATCTGCGCTCGGTGGGCCATTGCCCTGGCCTGCTGCTGGCTCCCAGACTCTGCACTGTCACCATTTGCTGCCCCTGCAACCTCCTATTCCTCCACATCCACTGGCTCTGGGTCCAGCAATCCATGCATCCGTACCAGGTTGTGGAATATGCAGCACGATGCAAATATCTTGCATACACACTCTGGGCTGTAGAGGAGTTCCCCAACGCTCCTGTCGAGACACCGGAAGCGGCTCTTCAGAATCCCTATTGCACACTCTACAACCGCCCGGGTCTGCTGCAGGGTGCCATTGTACTGCTCCTCCTGCCAGCTCATGGGGTGGTGCACTGGGATCAGCAGCCAGGTCCTCAGGGGATATCCATGGTTGCCTGTGGGGGCAATGTGAGATGTGCACATGAGCATGGGACATGTGTTGGGTATAGTCTATGGGCTGCTATGGACAGCATACAGCACACCATCTACTAGTAGAGCAGGGTGCAATATCTATCATTCAGCAACACTGTGGCAGTGAGGGGACACCAACACATGGCTTGTGCAGCAGTAAGGCATGTGGAGAGGGGCAATGGGTGATGGTGACATGAGCTGGCCGTGGGGGGGGGCAGAGGCATGGCACAGGGATGCGGTTGGGGGGATCTGCGGGCTGAGATGGGGCAGAAATGACTGTTCCCTACATGATCTGTTGCCATGTGGCTGCACTACATGACGCCAGCCCCTGCCATCTGCATTCCACATATTTGTGCGTGCTGCCTGCTTTGGCCATGGGGTGTCCCCTGGTTATCACCGTAATGTGCATTATGACCCACAGTGCTCATGGCTCTGTGGAACAGCAGAGCATGTGCATGCAGTGGTGCTCATATGTTGCAATACATACAAAACACATATATCACCACCTGTTTGCATTACACATAGCATAATTCTACAGCTAACGTATATTCTGGGCCTGTCCTGGGGGTCACACATGTGCACACTCACCTAGCAGCCACACATCTCTGAGCTGACCCCCAGCTGCTGCCTGTCCCAGGCTGGACTGGGCGAGGAATAAAGTATCATGACAGGACCCTGGGTAGCGGGTACACACATCAGTGAAGGCCATGTTGGCATCCACAATGACCTGCATGTTCATCGATGTGTACCCATGCCTGTTCCGGTATGCCCTCTGTTCCAGCTGTGGTGCCCACAGTGCAATGTGGATGCAGTCAATACATTCAAGCACTGATGGGAACCCAGCGACATTGTAGAATGCCTGCATGGTCTCCTGGCACATCTGCTGTGTCCAGAGGAAGACTATGAGGTGGCGCATCCTCCACAGCAGGGCCCTGGTGAAGGTACTTATGCAATGGCTGGCAGTAGATGGCGTGATTCCAACAGTCACCCCATCACATACTGAAAGCTACCGGTTGCAAGATATCTCAAGGTAGTGGTTACTGTCATGGCCACTGGCAGGGCCTGGCTTCTGGATGTGGAGGGCTCCAGGTCCACACTGAGAATGCTACACAGCTCAGTTATCGTTGCCCCATCCAGTCTGTATTTCTGGTAGACCTCTTCCTCCGTCAATTGCAGCTGGCTCATTCTGGGCCTGTGTATACTGTACATGCGGCACGGTACCTGCGTCTTGGATGCTGGGCTACAGCCTGCTGATGGGTACGCACTGCCTGCCACATCTTCCACTGTGCCCAGGCATGACGGGCACATTTCCACCTCTGGATTACCATAGCTTCTCTGCCGGTCCAGCGTCGCTTTACATCTGCACAGTTTGAGTACAGGCCTGCACATGCTCCCCTCACTCTACTGTGCACTGTATCACCACTACAAGGGTTTGCCGATCACCATCAGTGGTTGTCTGCACCGGGAACCATCACTTAGGCCTACGTGGTTAGTGACGTCCACTGTCAGTGCACACAGATTTCGGAAATCCACTTTGCACGGGTTTCACAATGGCATGCCCCCATTCCATCCCCAGGCCTCGGCGCCTGGTGCTGTGTGGATAGCTGGACCTCAATAATTCAAGCCATCTTGTTGAATATCTGGTTTACATGGTTATGGTGGTTTTACATGGGTAAGGCTGGCCATTACACGTGTAGCATCCGCCTAGGGCTTCAAAAATCAGGCCCTAAATCTCTGCATGTGGAGTCTGGCTTCTTGGGGTTTTGGTTTAATTTTTTTCTACATATTTTTATTTTTATTTTAGGTTGTGATCACTTATTCTGTACTTGGTGAGAGTATGTGTTCTGAGTGTGTGATCGAGGCCGTGTGTTCTGTTAACCTGAAGTTTGCACTCAGGGATCTGTACTATAGTAATTTGCCTTGTTCAGCTTTTCAAATAGGTGTTAGACATTCAAGGGCCCACTGCAGTATTTCTAGTGCTGCTTTGTTCTGTGTAGGTACCTTGTATGAGTTTTGGAAGTTTATGCTGGTATGTATGATATGGTAGATTTGGCCTTCTAGATCTTTGGTGACTTTTGTAGGGTTTTATATTAGTTCCCAATATGCCTGGTACTGGAGAATGTTTGTTGTTAGTGAGATGACCAGAATCAGATTTTTTTTTTTTATATATTGAGTTCTGTGGTAAATATCCTACTTCTGCTCTGCACCCATTGGTGAGGGAAAGGTTTCTCTGGATGCAGAATATATGTTCAAAAGGAAAAAGTGAGAACCATGATGCAGTTTATAACAGAATAAAATGAGTTATAATTTGGTCTTATAAACTGCTGTAATTCTTACTTTTTCTTTTAGTTCCTTGGTGTGCGACCATCTTGCATTTGTATTTCCTTTGTTTTTTTATGGAATATTTATTTACATTAACACCATGCTGGTCCAGTGCGCTGTTTCAGGAGTTATGTTGAAGTTGCCAAGTCCTTCTTGGTGTTTATGTTGGAGTGGGAGGTGTTGTGTTGGGATCACAAAGTCCCCTCTTGTTATTCAGAGGGTGAAAAGTGCTGTGTTGGGGCGCCAAGTGGCTCTTGTTTTTGTGGAAGTGGGAAATGCTGTATGGGTGCAGTTGAGCCCCTCTTGTTTGGCATATTTAGCAGCATGTTTCCTAGGCTCTGCACTGGTAACATATGAACATAAGAAATGCCATACTGGGTCAGACTAAGGTCCATCAAACCCAGTATCCTGTTTCCAACAGTGGCCAATTCAGGTCACAAGTACCTGGCAGGTTCCCAAAAAAGCTTACAGTTTCCACAGTGCTTATCCTGGGGTAAGCAGTGGATTTCCCAAGTCTTTTTAGGTTTATGGACCTTTCCTCCAGGGACTTGTCCAAACCTTTTTTAAACCCAGCTGCACTAATAGCTTTTAGGTTTAAATCTGTTTTTTATTGATAACCTTCAGTGAAAACAGTACAAACAATAAAACTAATACAGGTCATCAAAACAACAACACTGTCTACTTATTAAACAGGGGCAAAATAAGTTAAGATAAGTTTATTTATTTATTTATTTATTTAGTATACATTTGTATACCGCTACTTCCAGCGATCAGCAGCGGTTTGATTACAGATTGGAAATTGTCAAATCATGACAGGACATTTTTGAGGTATAAACACATTGATTAGACAGGAAAGCACAGCACACAGAGAACTATTTTACAGGGAACATGGGCTATGGAGGGTTAAGTGGCTTGCCCAAGACCACAAGGAGCACCTGTGGGACTAGAAACCCCAGTCCTTCCGGCCCAAGGTTGCTGTCCTCTAGTGGGATTTGAACCCCCGACCTTCCGGCCCGAAGTACTTTGCCCCAACCACTAGGCCACTCCTCCACTAGAGTTAAGATAAGATAAGATAGGGGGGAGCAGCAAATGTGTGTACAAGGGTAAAAGTATAGTATGGAGGTACTATGGAGTCCCCCTCCCCCCCAAATCCCAAACCCACAAAGGAAAACAGCCCACAGTAATTGCTTTGCATCGCCAGACACAGATAACAACATGAGTCAAAACTGGTGTGAGGATGCCCCCCCTCAGATGGACACCCACCCTTCCCCAAACCATTGTTAGGGCCTAAGATGATTGGCTCGAAAACAGACAGATCCAGGGTGTTTTCTTCTCCCAGATCCGTCCCTGGGCCACTAAGGAAAAAGCAGAGCCATCCACCCCCCCCGTGTGCACCCCCCCCCCTCTCCCCCGTCCCAAACCTCCTTCCCCCCCTCCCTACCCCTCCACCCCCCCCACCCCCCTTCCACCAGAAGATCATACAGATGGGAGAGTACAGGCTGGATAAACTAGCTGAGTAAACTCGTGCAAGGAATGGTCCAAAAGAGAAAAGCACGGGGTGCGGTATTGAAATAAAGAAGGAAAGAGGGGGACAGGAAGCGAATAACCCGTTGCCCTATCGGCTTATCCAGTTACCATGGGAGCAAGCCAGCGAGTCATAGGGACACCCAACCAAAACAACTACCAACAGAACTTCACCTTAGCCTTAGGGACCCCCCAAAACTCGACGACGTACTCCAGCGGGAGCCAACTGTAGATGAGGCCCCCAGCCACAAAGGAAGTGTGCCCAACGACGTTCATTGCCGGCCGCTTCGAGGCGCTCCATAAGAAGAAGTCTATGGATCCGAATGCGCCACAGCCCAAAAACCGGGCCTCGAGTATCCAACCATTGCTGCAGGAACGTCATACGTGCAGCCATCAGTACCAGGCGTAACCATCGCAAAGTCCAGTCCCCCAACGAGAGCCGCCAAGTATCGTCCCACATGTCCAAAACTAGGTGGCGGGCGGTAAGAGTTTCCAAATGCGGTATACATCTGCAAAGGTAGGAAATAACCCGTCTCCAAAACAGCTGGGCCTTGGGGCATTGCCAAAACATGTGACCCAGTGTCGCTCTGTCGGCCCCACACCTAGGACAACAGTGACTCGCTACAATGCCAGCTTTCCAGGCTCGAACAGGAGCAAAATAGAGACGTCGCATAAGACGATACTGAGTATCATGATGAAGAACCTGGATACTCACGGTAGGAATAGCCACCAACCCTTCCAAAAAGGATTCCTTCCCAATCTGCTCGCCCAATTCTGCTGTCCAGGCCGCCGTCAAAACGTCAACAGCGCAGGGCGGCACGCTTTCCCATAGCATCTTGCAGAGAGACGACACCCCGATTGGCGAAGTACCCCCCAAAAGGGACATCTCAAGCTCAGAACACACCGTCCCCTGAAGGGCGCCTTCGGGAATCGACCCAAGGTAACTTCTGAGTTGCATATGTTGGAACACATCCCATCGTTGTAGGGGGTATTGCCGACAAAGGTCTTCAAAAGCTACCAACGCGCCTCCCGGAGTGAGCACATGCTCCAAGTTCACCAGGCCCAGTCCCTCCCAAAAAGTAAAGCGTGTCCGTCCTATACCAGCCACAAAGTCGGCATTTCCCCGTAGGGGAAGATAAGGTGTATGATTTGCGGAAATCCGACGGCCCGCACAGAAAAACTGCCACGCCCTCCGAAGGGGATACATAAAAAGGCCACGTACAAGCGGCGGTACCTCCCGAAGCATACGAGCGTGTAGCATATACCACGGGTGGTAGGGTGCCAACAAGGCAGCAAACTGCTCCGTCGGAGTCCAATCAGATAGGTCCCACAACCAATCCCGAACATGGCGTAATAAGCAAGCCATATTGTACCGCCGAACATCGGGGAAGCCCAGTCCTCCAAGAGATCGAGGTTGTTGTAGAATAGCCAGGCGAACCCGAGGTCTGCGGCCGCGCCACAGAAAGCTGTTAAAAAGACGCTCCAACTGCCGGAGGTCCACCCGTCGAAGAGCCAACGGGAGAGTCTGAAGAGGGTACAAGACCTTGGGGAGAAGCGTCATCTTACAAAGGGCAGTCCTACCCCCCAGGGACAGGGGCAGATCCCGCCATCTATCCACACAGGCCGAAACCTCGGCCAAAATCTTGTGCACATTTAGCCGATAGAGGTCCTCTAAGCGGGCCGGCAAGTAGACACCAAGGTATTTAAAGTGACCATTCGCCCACCGCAGAGGGAACGGTCCCTGCCAGCCCGGATGCCCATCCGGGATCAAGTAAAGCGCTTCGGATTTGTCGAGGTTGAGCCGTAGACCGGAGGGGACACCGTACTCCTGAATAAGCCCCAGCAGTTTAGGCAAACCAGTTTGAGGATCCCCCAGATGCACCAGCAAGTCATCTGCAAAAGCTGCGACGCGAAATTCGTCGTTCCCAAGTCGGACGCCCTTAAATTGAGAAGCGGCCCGAATGCGTTGGAGCAGAGGCTCCAACGACAGTACGAAGAGTAGAGGTGACAACGGGCATCCCTGGCGTGTCCCCTTCCGAATCGCAAAAGCTGGAGACATAACTCCGTTCACTAGAATGGCCCCAAGAGGGTCCGCATACAACAGCTTAATCACGTCAACAAAGAAGCCATCGAACCCCATCAATGCTAACGTTTGATGCATAAAAACCCCAACTAACGTGATCAAACGCCTTTTCGGCATCGAAGCTGATGAGCAGCGAGGCCTCCCCCGTCAGTCGTCCAACACTGAGGGAGAGTAGGATCCGCTGCAGATTGTAGGCCACCTGACGTCCCCGAACAAAACCCGCCTGGTCCCGGTGGATCAAAGACGGCAGGATGGGTGCCAAGCGATCCGCCATAATTTTAGCTAAGAGCTTAATGTCTACGTTAAGTAAGGAAATAGGGCGATAAGACCCAGGCAAGAGAGGGTCCCGTCCCGGTTTAGGCAAAACAGTGATCAAGGCTTTGTTGGGTGCAAACGGGAACTTCCCACGGCCCACAAGATCCTCGAAATACCCAACAAGGGGTGGCACAATTGCATCCCTCAGAGTCTTGTAGAATTCCCCTCGGAAACCATCCACACCCGGAGCACGCCCGTTCTTGAGGTGGCGAATGGCTGCCTGGACCTCCTGGCCCAATAAGGGCATGTTAAGAGTCGTCAGCTGCGCTGCTGTCAGCCTGGGGAGTTCACAGCCCTCAAGAAAAGAACGCCCCACCGAGGGTGCCGCCTCCTCGCTTGCATATAATTGTTGAAAAAATTCAATGAAGACCTTCTCGATGTGGGTCGAGTCACGGGTTACAGTACCATCTGATTGTCGGATAGCCCCTATCCGCCGAGTGACCCCAGAGGGTTTCAATAGTGAAGACATCAATTTACCGGCCTTATTCCCAAATCGATAAAGTTTATGACGATAGTACAACAGCGACTTACAGGCCCGTTGATGTAGTAGCGATTCTACTTCCGTCTGCAACTCCCGGAGCCTTCGCAAATGTTCTCCCGAGCGGGATCCAGCCGCCATCCGGCGTGCACGGCCCAATTCCCGTTCCAAGGCAAGAATCCGCTGGTTCAGCTGCTTGCGTCGACGGCTCTGATAGCTGATGATGTCTCCCCGAAGCACTGCCTTCCCGGCCTCCCAAAAAAGAGCGGGGGAGACATCCGGGGAAGCATTCAAAAGTTCATACTCTTTCCAGCGCTCTTTTAAGAAGGACTCAAAACGTGCATCACCACAAAGCTCCATGGGGTACCGCCACACTCGACCAGAAGGAGGCTGACTCCCCGTAGATCCAATACCACCATGGCGTGATCGGAAATAACGAGAGATCCAATATTAGCCTGAGAGACCCAACTAAAAACCGATTCGGCCACCAAGAAGAAATCTATACGAGACCAGGTGCCGTGCGCCCGAGAAAGATGTGTATAGTCCCTGTCGCTCGGATGTAACACTCTCCAGATGTCGAGAAGGCCATGTGCCTCGCAGAGACCCCGTAGCCGACGACGCGCTCGGGGATTTCCACTCTCTGAGGGGCCGGACTTATCCAAACCACCATCTAAGGCAACATTAAAATCCCCACCAATGAGAACCGCGTAGCCACTAGCCGCATCTAGCACCTTGGAAATATCCTGAAAAAAGGCAGCCTCGTAGACATTAGGACCGTAGACAGAACAAAGCAAGACTTTCCGCCCGGCCAGACGCCCCCATACACCAACATACCGGCCCTGCGGATCAGTAACAATCTTTTCTTCCTCCCAAGGAGTGGTCTTGGCCACGAGGATAGCCACTCCTCTTTTCTTCCCCACAGCTGGGGCCCCATACACATGGGCCTTAAAACCTAAACCCAGTTTCTGATGTTCTGCCTCCGATTGATGCGTCTCCTGCAATAAAACAACATCTGCTCGCTGACGCCGCAAATGCTGCAAAACCTTGGAGCGCTTCACCGGAGATCCCAGCCCACATACATTCCACGAGATCACTCGAGTGTCATCAGCCATAGTAAAAGAGGGAGCCATGAGGCCAAAAACAGTCCGGTAAAGGAGTTACTCTGAAGGGGCCCCCCCAGCCTAGAGCCCCCCCTCCGAAAATTTCTAATCCCCCTGTGTTTGCTACCAAAAGCTGTCCCCCGTCCAGGACTGTGGAATATCCCCCACCCACTTCCTCCCCATGCAACTGTTCCACTGCCCCGAGTATCCCTTGCACTTCCCCAATTACAACGTCACGATCTCCTATCCTCCCCCCTCTCCTATCACCCCCCCTTCCCCCCCACCCATCTCCCCCCCACCCAGACCTTTTCCCCCCAGCACTGCCCCTATCCTCTCCACCAACCCTACCCCAGCCAAGGCTGGTCCCACCTAGACTTCTATGGCATGTGGGCCCCCGCCCCTCCCCAGTTGCCCTAAGATCGTATCGCTCTACCACCCCCCAACCACCTCAATAAGACTTATAGCATTATTCTTTACAGGAAGGCGGGGTAAGGATATAGGGGTAAGAATATGGGAGCTTGGGGGAGTCCTCACCCGACAGAACAGTCAACATCCCCATCCGGCAGGACATCCCCAAGCAACAAGCCCCTCCCTCTTCGGTTCCTGGAGCTGGCGGTGGGAGGGGTAGATCCACTTGCAGGAAACCGACCTACGTTGTGACTCATCACTCTCCCACCCCGCTCCCGTCCTTCGCCAACAAGTAGCGGAGACAGGAAAAATAGGAAGGATTAGAAAGGATTAGAAAAAATAGAAAAAATAGCAGCGGATCCCAGGAAGCTCACAACAGCGTTCGCACATCCCTGAAACCCCAAATCACCCCTCCGAAAATTTCTTATAATGCAACAGCGCACTGTGCCCCGCCTACTAAATATAAACAGTCGGTAGGCCAGAGGAAGCGGAATCAGAGCACAGAGCCCCAGGGCAGAAGGGACCCCCCTCCCACCAGCAGTTACTAGAGTGAGGGCCGGGCAACGACGCTGTAGCAAGCACATGTCACCGGTTAAACAGGGAGGCGGCACGCCACCTCCCCGCCCAAACATGATTTCGAAGAGCGTCGGCTCCCCTCCCCCCCCCCCCCTCCGCATCCTGCACGGTTCAAGCCCTGCGCCTCCTGCTGGAATCGCCCCGCCCACCAACTCATTAAACCCCCCCGCAATCAGCACCCAACTATACCAAGCCCACAACCGAAACCCCCCTTTCATCCTTAACTGTGCAACATATAAGCGTTGGGTGCATGCATATACCTAAGCAGTGAAATTCAGAAATGTTGCAAAATGTAGCTAACCCCGAACTCAAGTGCTACAGTAAAGCAAAATTGGTAACAAAATGTAACTGTACTCAGGTTGAAATTCTGCAATGTGAAACCTGAAACAAAGTAACACAACAGACTGGTTGCAGTAAAAGATAGTGTCCCGGAGGTTTCCCACTCTCCCCAATTGTCCAGGGCCGCCTAAATGCGGTAGGCAATAAAACTGTGAAGGATAGTAAAGCGCCTCAAGCTCCGATAGAGACAGTAACGCTCAGGACCCAGGCCCCGTCAGGAACACAAACCGACCCTCCCAAGCAGACAAAATACAGCCGTACATGCTGCTCGTTGGCCAGGTCTTCACTGGACCTCTTCAACGCAGATTATTGCAATAATCCCGAGCTTCTTCGGGGGTGTGAAAGATCCGGGTCCCTTGGGCACCATAAACCCGCAGAACAGCAGGATAGGCAAGTGCAAAGCGAACTCCCCGCTCTATAAGTTTACTGCACAGGTCTTTGTACGCCTTCCTCTTCAGGGAGACGCTTGCAGAATAATCTTAGAAGATCAGGAGCGATTGGTTGGAAGAGTCCGTCCGCCGTAGTTGCCGAGAGGCCCTCAACACCTCATCTTTCTGCGCAGAGTTAAGAAAGCGGGCAATCACCGCCCGAGGTCGACGATCTCCTGCACGGGAGGGCCCCAGCCGATGAGCGCGCTCCAGCGTTATTTGACCAACGTCTTCAGGTAAGGCCAAGGTGGACATCATCCATTGTTCCAAATGGTGCCGCAAATCACGATCCACTACAGATTCCTCCACTCCGATGAACCGCAGGTTGTTTCTACGGCTGCGGTTTTCCAGATCTTCTAGTTTATCTTGATGTTGGGTAAGTGTCGCCTCCAAACTGTGTATTCTAGCCAAGTCCTGCACATGTTGATCCTCCAGGGAGCTGATACGGGTTTCGGCATGATCAACTCGTTTGGTAAAATCAGCCACCGCCTGAACCACCTCCTGCATCTGGGTAGACAGTCCCCCTAGTCGCTCTTCCAAGGCGCCCACCACCGCCCGGGACACTTCTGCCACCAGCGCGGGGGTTTCTCGGGGGCTCAAGGGTACTTGTCCACCTTCCGCCATCTTGTCGTCCCCTCCGCGTGTCCGAGTTTTGCGGGGAATCTTCGTGGCCATAAACCAAGCGGCGTGCAATCAGGTGGTTGTATAAAGTCTCCGGGTCTCTGCAAGACTACTCCCCGGTAATATCACGAAAAGGATTATGTTAAACTTAAATTTTCGGTATGGGGGAGGGTACGGGCTCCGGAGCCGAAACGAACACGTCCGTTCAGCTCACCATGCCACCGGAAGTCCACTAATAGCTTTTATTACATCCTATGGTAACTAATTCCAGAGTTTGATTACACAGAGTCATAGGTTAACTGCAAGGAGGCAGATAGATCCCCCTGCAGTTACCGCATTTCAGTGTGGCAAAACAGCTGCTGGTGCAAATAAGGCCTCCCATGATGTGGCATTAGTTGTACTCACGCTACTTGCCCTGAACCATTATGTTAGTTTCTGCTGACAATGCAGATGCCTGTGTGTGAGAGTTCTTTCTCTCACCTCACTCTGCAGTAAAGTATAAACCTAATAGTAATGGGTAAAAGCATTTCTTTTACTCCATATATCTGTTTTTAGTTCATACTAATATATTTTCTATTTGGTGAAGAACTATCTGTGTGACTGAGACGACATTTTCTGTTAGCATGGAGTTTCTATGTAGGGAGCTGTAGTAATGTGGGTTGTTCAGTTTTCTGAATAGGAATATGGATGTTCTAGGGTCCACTGCAGTATTTATGGTGCAGCCCTTTTCTGGGTACGCTCCATGTTGTGTGAGTTTTGGAAGTTAGTGCTGTTATAGATAGTAGATTTGCTCTATGGGTCCTGTACTCTGGGTTCTTGGTGAGGTCAACCCATATGGTATTGATTGGGGGGGTACTGGAAAATGTATTGTTTTTTGAGATTTGCAGTTTTGTGTTCTTTATGCTGCCAGACTGAAATGTTTAAAATATTTTGTTAGTTCAGATTCAAGGAAATTTCAAATTTTAATGGAACATCTCAGTTTAATTTTGTATAGCAGCCTGATAGCTTCACCACTGCTGAGTTTTGGATTTTTCCAGTTCTAGCACAATCCAATCCAGCATTTGAATTCATGGCTACCAGGATTAGTCAATCTCATTTTATATCTCCCCTCCTCATCAATAATCTGGTCATAGCAAAATAAAACTGATGTGCAGATACTTATAATGGTTTTATTGGGGGGAGGGGCTGTGTAAGTGGCTTTTCATTAATCAAATGTAATGTTTTATTATGTTTGTTTTATTGTAACATCTGCTTTACTAAATTGCATATATATGTTTGGAAGCAACCTAGGATTTTAGATTGGTGGCATATACATTTTAGAATAAAGTATACTAAATTTACGCATATGATGCTGCAATGATTCTCCGCACATGATCCTGCATCATCCTCATGCTGCCCCTGGGGGGAAGTAGGTGTGGGGGGGGGGGTACTGAGAGGTAGAGGAAAGCAGAAACTTCAGATTTGGACCAGCATGATCAGAGAATGAAATGGTCAGACAACAAAGGTAGAAGAGAATTTTATTTTCAATATGATGATCGCACTTGGTGCTATCTTTATATTTTATACAGTATATGGAAATGCATCTCTTTCTATTTCTCTGGTATTGCATTGTATGCAGAATCTGACTTTTTGGGGTTGGAGTTAAATTGTTATCTACATATGTTTGTTTTTAGGATATGATCACTTATTCTGCACTTGAGGGTCTGTGTTCTGAGCGTGTGTCCAAGACTAGGCATTCTGTTAACATGGAGTTTATATGTAGGGATCTGTACTGTAGTCATCTGAATTGTTCAGTTTCTCAAATAGGTTTTGGATGTTCCATGGTCCACTGCAATATTTACAGTGATACTTTTTTGGAAGGGCTCCTTATGTGAGTTTTGGAAGTTGGTGCTGATATGGTATGATATGTAGATTTGCTCTATAGATACTCAGTGACTTTGTTGTAGGGTTTTGTATTAGTTCACAATATGCCTGGTACTGGAGAATGTTTGTTAGTGAGATGATCAGAATCAGATTCTTTTTTTTTAAGATATTGAGTTCTGTGGGTGAATGTCCTAATTCTGCTCTGCACCCACTGTTGAGGGAGGGGGGTTCTGTGAATGGAAAATATAGATTCAAAAAGAAAAAGCAAGAGCTATAGCGCAGTTTAAAAAGAACAAAATAAAAATGAGTTATAATTTAGTTTTATAAAGTGTGCAGTGCTTCTCGCTCATTCTTATAGTTCCTTGGTGTGCAAACATCTTGAATTTCCTGCATATTATCTAATTGGCTTTTTGATTTGGTTGAGAAAGCACCCCCCCAACACACACACAGACACACACACACTTTTAAGATATTCACTATAAGAATGCATGCAATAAATTTACATATGCTGAGTCTTCACTGTATGCAAATATATCCCTTGTGGATAGCCTGAAAACCCAACTGGATGTGGAGTCACCAGGACAGGATTAAGATGAGGAGAGTAGCTTTACTCAGTCTGCATCTGGAAAAGAAGCCTCGTAGCTGCATGTCTGGCTCCTTGCCACTAGGAGGAGAAATGTTGCAGTCAATGTCTAACCTTGAGCAAGTTACACAAACTGGGTACTGAAAAATTAGTCTCTGCAGTGCATACTTCACTGGTTTTCTGCTTTCACTCTTAAAAGTCTCATTTATTTGGCTGGAAAAGACACATTTTTCTGCCTTTCTCCTCCAGAAACTTGACTTTCTTTAGTGCATTTTAATGGGAGGTATCTGCTTTCTCTTTTCACCAAGATTAACCTTTGGGACTGCAGGTCTTTGCTTTCATAAATCAATTAAAATGTAATAGCCTGTAAGTACTAGGTGCCATAACTGAGAGCATGTAATTGCAAGAAATTAAAATCTAGAGGCCAGCTCAGTGACTCAGGCCATAGCTCTGTCTGTTGTGGCATGGGGAATCTAAGTCCAGATACACTATTGGTCAGGGGCTGGGTGCATCACAGAGGCACTGGATTCAGGTCTGGGGACGGAGCCAAAATATTTACTGCTAATGTAACTGTAGCATTCTCATTTATTTTATTTATTTCAGATGCTTGATATACCGCATAAAAGCCAAAAGGCTGTCACAGCAGTACACAATAAAAAAGTTAAAAACGGGCCAACAAAGGGAAAAAGCAAAAACAGTATAGAGGGTAGGGGAGGGAAGACGAGGATGGGTTTACAATAAAAATAAAAAAATAAACGAGATAGAGGAATGAAGGAAGGAAAGGAGGAGGAAAAAAGGGCAGGTGACCCAGGGTGGCTTGCTGAAAAAGCCACATTTTCAATTGTTTCTTGAAGATGGGGAAGAGAATTCCAGAGAGAGGACCAGCATAGGAGGAGGAGGAATTCCTGGAGGTAACAAGATGAAGAGCTGCATTGGAGGAAAGGGGTACGGGAGCGCTGATAAAGAGCGATAAGCAGGGCAGGTTAGGAAGGGCAAGCAGAAAACAGAGCTCAGTGGAGCAAGGTCAGAATCTTAAAACAAATATGGAATGAAATAGGAAGCCAGTGGAGAGAGAAAAGCAGAGGGGAAACATGGTCGAAACGATGGGCCCTGGGGATTAGTTTAGCAGCCGTGGATTGAAGCAGTTGAAGGCGGTGAATACATTATTGTGGAAGACCCAAAAGAAGAGAGTCACAGTAGTCAAGATGGGAAATAATAAGAGCAAGAATGAGCTGGATGAACTGAGGAACAGAGAAAACTGAATGAACGGAGAGCAATTGCCACAGCGTGAAGAAAGTGAAATCCTGCCCAGGTTTTCAGTGAAATCTTCATTGCTATCACAGCCAGGCCCACTCTAGAAGGACACTAGGGACCCAATATTCAGCGCTGGTGGCTAGCACTCCTACAGCAGCAAGCCACCGGCACTGAACCTTAGATCAGGATAGTCAATGCCAGGGTCATATCTGGCCATCAGCATTGAACATCTGGGTCGGTGCAGAACCCGGAATCTAACCTGCCAGCAGCGATATTCATCCGCCTCTGCGGCAAAAGTAAAGCCAGCCTTTGCTGCGCCTTACTTTTGCCTCATAGCCATAAACAGGCAGCGGCTCAATATCACCGCTTCCTAGTTATGAACGGGAGCCATCCCTGGAACACCCCAATGCTAACTGGTTAGCAGTGACACCCATGGATATATTCAGCAGCACTGACCGTGTCAATGCCACTGAATTCCCGCTGCAAACTATGTAATGCCCTTGACTATAGATCCTAGGTGTGCACCTTCACCTGTGACAGCTCCTTTTCCCTTCAGGTTGAGCCCTCCATTAGCCGGAAGCTCCTAGGATTTAAGGTACGTCTGCGGTGTTACTAGCAGAGTGGTGTGGACACCGGACGTCAGGCAAAAGAGGAGGCAGAAGTATTCGTCTAGAGTGAAATCCAAAACGGCAGGCAGAGTCCAGGAACAGGCAGAAGTCAGGGCAGGCAGAACAGGCTCAATATCCATATGGGAGCGAACAGCGGGAATCAGCAGACTACAAGGCAATCAGAGCTCCAGTGAGAGAACTGCATGAGGACAGGGGGGACTGGGAGTGCCAGGGTCCAGCTCCTGGGAAGTAACTGCTTGACAATTACCAGGACAGCCAGCGGAAGACCAGAAAACGGATAGGCAAGCAGAATGGGACCGACTTTTATGAGGGGGAGTTAAATAGCAACATAGTAAATGACAGCAGAAAAAGACCAAAATGGCCTATCCAGCAAGGTGTTTCGAATTGTAACTGCAGCTTCCAACAGGTTAATCCCTCTCATGTCATTTAGTTTAGGGTTGCAACTGCTACTTCATGTAGTTTATCCCCCACCCCACGGTGCCATTCTCTTTATGGCTATCATAAATAATGTGAATTATTGTACAGCATCAGACTGGAAAAGTTCACCTCAACTAGGGCTGACTCAAAAGTATCTAATGTCTCAGGCAAACTTTCAGCTTCCTCCTCAGGCATGGCTCAAGGTCCTGACCCCCCCCCCCCCCCATCTCCCCGTAGTCCAGCATCTCTCCTTCCCTACACCCGAAACATCTTCCCTTCCCTTCCCTATCACCCACCCTCCCACAGTACATGCATCTCTCCTCTCCTACCCTCCCCCATAGTCTAGAATCTCCCCTTCCCTTTACTAGCCCCCCACCCCCACCCAAGGTGTCCGGCATCTTATTTCATCTTCCCTTCTCTACCCTCCATGGTCCAACATCTGCCCTTCCCTCACAACTCCCCCCCCCCCCCCCAGGTATCCAGTATGTAATCTCACCTTCATTTCCCTGCATGCCACCCCAAAGTCCAGCATCTCTCCTTGCCTACTATCCCCATAGATCAGCACCTTTCCTTCCCTTTCCAAGCTGCCCAGCATCTCATCTCATCTCCCTCCCCTTCCCTTCTCCTCATAATCCACTATCTTTTTTCTCTTCCCTTCCCCCTGCCAGGCTTGCTACAACTGTTACCACCACTACTCTACTCCCGCAGGGCCCAACTTCCGGAAACTATGGGACCTCTCAGCCCATGCCTGAGCCACTGTGCCCAAGAGCTTGCCACTTCCTGGAACCCTCTGAGGCAAACATCCTGTAAGAGGGGGAAGGATGCAGCAGGATTCGAGCGCAGCCACGCAGGCATGTGTTAAAAGGCCCTGCACTGCGCTCACAACACCCTTTAAGTGCTGCTGTCCTGCCATGCCACCGTTCACAAAATTCTGCTGTTATAGGTAGATGCCTAGTCTCTTTAGTGATAGGGCCAGCCCTGCCAACAGCTGCGTCCCAAGTTCTGGAATCCCAGACAGCTGCAAGCTGAGTTGTGTCTGCTCCAGTCTGTTCCCTGCTGTTTCTCTCCACACGGCGGCTGTTGTCACAGCGGGTGAAGGAGTGAAGCTGAAGCAGCCACATCAAAGCAGAAAACAATTGTTCTGCTTCCTTTTCAGTCTTTCTGCCCTCGTTTCACTGCAAATGCAGGGATGGATTTCAAGTGGAAGTGCTCAAAGGGCAAAAAAGGGGAGACCTCCTGTGCCCTCCCTCCTCCCTGATCATACCAGCCAGATCCTCCCTTCTCCTAGACAGATGCCTTCATGTTTTCTGCTCATTCTGCACAGCAAGTGCCCCTTAGCAACAGCGGCAGCAAGAAAACTCCAATAGCAGAATACAACATAAGGCCTGCGAATCCCGCAATGTTCCACCCCCCTCCACTCACATGGGTTTCTATGCAAACAGAGGTCTGGAGAGTCCGGAGGGCTCACAGGCCCCATGTTGAATTCTGCCATCAGAGCTGCCTTGCTGCTGCTGTTGCTGTACACAATGACGGCACTGTGACCTCAGACCCAAATTGAGGCAGGGCAGTGGCAACAACACTCTAGCGCCTATCAAAATTTGGCATACCTATGCCTACCTTCAGTGTCTGCGTCGTTCTCATGGCCTCTGCTGGTCAGTGAGTAACGACGAGGATGCACCTTGGAGGAAGTGACTCTCCAACCCTCAGGCCAGCACAGATCCCCTGTCTCGTTCAGATATGTTGTCTGGGTGGATTGCTGAAAGAGTGCTGGGGAAGAGTAAGTTTATTCAATTTTTGGTGAGCAAATCTTGTAAACTTGTTCCTCCTCATATCAACGGCAGCAGCTAGCACTTTTAAAGTGGCTGGCCATCACCATTTTAACTTAAACCGGGATATTCAATGCCAGGGTCAGATCTGGCCATCAGCATTGAATATCTGGATTGCCTACAAACATAAAGAACTGGAAATGGGCTGATGGGGGGGGTTAAGACTGGAAATGGGCTGATGGGGGGTTAGAACTGGAAATGGGCTGATCGGGAGGGGGGTTAGGACTGGTAATGGGCTATGGGGGGGCTAGGACTGGAAATGAGCTGATGGGGGGCTAGAACTGGAAATGGGCTGATGGGGGGGTTAGGACTGGTAATGGGCTATGGGGGGGCTAGGACTGGAAATGAGCTGATGGGTAGAACTGGAAATGGGCTGATGGAGGGAGTTAGGAATGGTAATGGGCTAAGGGGGGGCTAGGACTGGAAATGAGCTGATGGGGGACTAGAACTGGAAATGGGCTGATGGGGGGGGTTAGGACTGGTAATGGGCTATGGGGGGGCTAGGACTGGAAATGAGCTGATGGGGGGCTAGAACTGGAAATGGGCTGATTGGGGGGTTAGGACTGGTAATGGGCTATGGGGGGGCTAGGACTGGTAATGAGCTGATTGGTGGGGTTAAGGCTGGAACTGGGCTGATTGGGGGGCTAGGACTGAAAATGGACTTACTAGGGGGGTTACAACTGGTAATGTGCAGATTAGGGGCTAGTACTGGAAATGAGTAAGGACTGGTAACGGCCTGATTGGGAGGCTAGGACTGGAGTGGGTTGATAAGGGGGATAACAGTGGAAATGGGCTGGAACAGGAAATGGGCTAATGGGGGAGGGGGGGGAGGGGAGGGGAGGGGAGGAGAGTACTGCTGGTCCTGGAAGAAAACTAGGGGCTAGAGCTACAAATGGGCTGATGCTGGGGATGGTAGAATAGGACTGGAAGGGAGCGGATACTGAGAGGTTCTGCCAGAGGAAGGAGGGGGCAGGAAGGGAGCTGACACAGGGGAAGGAGGGGGCAGGAAGGGAGCTGACACAGGGGAAGGAGGGGGCTGGAAAGGTGCTGACACCTGGGATTTACTGAAGGGGGACTGGAAGGGAACTGACACTTGGGGATGGGAGTGGTAGGTGGCTGGGTAATGGGGAGGAGGCTGGAAGGGAGCTGACTGGGGGGTGGCACTGACAGTGGACCTGAGCTGATACCTGGGATGGTGTCAGCTCAGGGGCTGGACAAGAAGGGGCTAGACAGTGGGCTGGACAGCTAGAAGGGGCTGGACAGTGAGGAAGGAGGGGGACTGGAAGGGAATGGACACCAGTGGCAGTAGTGAGAATGCAAGACGGTTGACATTGGAAGGTACTGGGAGGGGAGTACTGGAAAGGGGACTGATACTGGGGATGGTTACTGGAACTGGAAATGGGCTGATGGAAGGAAGTGAAAAAACAAAAGAAGAGGTAAGAAATGGCAGATGAACCACAGAAAGAGACCACAGAAAGAGAGCTAAGAGAAGACAGGAAAGCAGAAGCCTCAGATCGGGACCAGAATGATCAGAGAATAAAATGGTCAGACAACAAAGGTAGAAAAAATAAGTTTATTTAATTTTAGTGATTGGCAAAATGCAAAGTGTGCCTTTGAGTCAGTCCTGACTCCTGGTGACCCAGAAGCTCCTGGGTTTTCTTGGCAATGTGTCACCAGAAGTAGATTGCCAGGCCTTTCTTCTGAGGCAATGGAGGATTAAGTGACTTGCCCAAGGCCACAAGGAGTGCTAGTGGGAATCAAACCCTGGTTGCTTGGTTACCAAGCCAGTGTTCTAACCACTAGGCTACTCCTCCACTCCCTAGTGATTGGACTTTGTGCTATTTTTATATTTTACACAGTATTGGGGAACTGCATCTCTTAATTATCTGATGTTGCACTGCATGTGGACTCTGGCTTCTTGGGGTTTCAGTTTAAATATTGTCTACATATTTTTATTTTTACTTTAGATTGTGGTTACTTATTCTATACTTGGTGAGGGTCGATGTTGTGAGTGTGTGACTGACGTCAGGTGTTCTGTTAACATGGTGTTTGTGTAGCAGCAGAGCGCAGACAAACCAATGATACCAGGAGTCTGTTCAGAAGGTCCAAATCATTTATTTGTGCACAAGTCTCAAGCAAAGTCAATTTCAAAATGGCTGAGCAATGTTCTTTGGCAATACAACAAGTTTTATAGACTTTTGCTCCATTCTAGGTATAGGAAAACAGTTCATTGGTCCCGGTAACCTCCCGTACCTCTTCTATTGGTCCCGGTACTGATATGGTTATCCAATTATGTTCTTTGAGTGGGCTCAGCACCTGCTAACCCCCCTTCTAGTCCTAATTACAATGGCCAGTTCACCAACTTGTTACTTTCCTTCTTTCAAGGCCATTGAGCTAGTTTGTACGTGTAGGGAAGCAGGGCTCTGTGATTTCCCTGTCAGCAGTTTTAAACATACTTCTTCTGTATTTTTCCATCTATTCTGCTTGTCTAAGCTAAATTAATGCTTGTACTGAGTCCTAATTCTACAGCAGCATATTGGGGGATGTGTAATTCCTATAGGCCTCTCTTACAGACTTCATTTACAGGTCAAGCTAGTTAGGCTTGCTTGCTTATTTCAGACACTGTGGATCACAGGCCTTCACCTGCCACATTCCCCCCTTTGATTAATCTCACCCTATTTCTTAATAAGGTGTGAGAATTAAATCACTTCAAAATAGTTATACTATGGTCAGAGGAGTCTGACTATATGCAGGAGGTTTAGGTTGATATAAGGCCATAATCTTAGTTGCGGTCTTCCGCTCTACTGTACTTTCAATAGCACTATGAATAGAACGCATACAACATGGGATTATACATGGTAACAGTAAAATAACAGCAATAATTATTAGTACTAATATAAGGAAAGTTTTAAGTCCTCCCAGCCATGAGAAAAGGTTAGCAAACCAGTTAGGAAACTTTAGTGAGTGCCAAGTCTGTACTGGCACATAAGCATGTTTTCGCATATCTTCAGCAAGTTCTTCAACTACGTGACCCTTATCTATTTTTAAACAACAATTGGTTAAATTCAGTTTACCACATACTCCTCCTTCAGCTGCTAACAAATAATCAAGTGCTAAGCGATTCTGATATATAGCAGTGCGCATTTGAGTACTTTGTCTAGCTAAAAGCGTAAGAGCTTGGCTAGTTTCATTGGTTATTATTTCAACTACTGCTTGTAAGCGAATAATACGATTAATCATATAGACTGGGGTTCGATAGCCCCACATACCATCATCATTCCAAGTGGCAGGCCCATAATATTCAATGATTTTTTCTGGCGGCCAATCATCACCCTTCCACTTCTCCCACTTGCCTACTTGGAGGGGTGCTCTCTTCTGTCTCAGTGCTCTTTTGTGTCTGTGAGTAGAGTATACTGGGTATCCCAATTGTTCTCCATGTTCTGTGGGTAGGAGAAAGAAAGAAGGTCTGATGGTCCCTAAGACACATGCTCCTCCCCAATGTGGTGGGAGTTGGGCATACGCTCGGTTTCCACAGATCCAATACAGGCCAGGTGGGGCTTGCCAAGCATGGGATTTGGCGAGATTTGTCCATAAATGAGAAAGCTCAGTAAATCTAGCTAATGGGTTAGGTGGTTCAGGTTCTTTAATTCCTGACCACCAAGACGTCTTTTTGGTAGTGTCATTATAGAACTTCTGGCTAAGACAGACCAGCTGTCCTACCTGTTGGGTGAACTGAGGTCCAGTTCTGGCATAGCAAAGATGTCCAACAATTGAGTGCGCTAACACCCATTCGCTAGTAGTCTTGTGTAATTCAGTCTGATTGTAAGTCAGAGAATAATTTAATTCTTGGGCTTCCCATGGCCACTGGTCACCCATCTGGGTTCCCCCACAGAAATAACAATTTGAGATTTTAAGACTAGATACTACCGCTCCAGCTAATTCTAAGACTAAATTCTGAGAAGGATGAGGGATCTCAAACTTATTTACATGCATGGCCTCATAGAAAGTGCTATGGATGTGATATTTAGATGACCTGTGGGCTTGGGTATTCAATCTTATATACACAATGGTTCCTGGATCTGATCCAGAACCTGCGATACGTAAACCAAACTTGTATCCTTGTTTCCATACATTAGGATTACGTATCCGTAATTGTAAAGGGTTACAGGCACCTTTCTTACATTTGTCATCTGATTTAGACTTAGTTAAAGTGGCCACTCGATTATCTATAGCTTCATCTACTATACCAGCATTCCATGTAGCATAAAAGACGCATTCCCAATTTGGGCAATAGTAATCTGCTGCTGTTGCAGTACTATATGAACCCTTCTTACCTGTACACTTCCCCCATCTTGTGGCACCTTCTGGGCACATATACTTATGATCATTGCGGTATGCTTTTTCCCAGGTACCACATTTAGAGCGGCTATCTCTGTTTATTACATCACATGCGTCAAAATTCAAAACAGCAGGTTTACTAGGATCTTTAAGTGGTTGTGTGGCACTGATTAAAGGTCCATCTGCATCATTCCATCGTATTTCCAACGTGTAATAGGATGGATTCTGATGCGGATTATAGCATACTCTAGATTTACCTTTAGTGCAAATATTTAGTTCAGTGGTGTTATAAATACACCGAGTCACTTTACCAGTGCAGGTATAATAAGAATGGTAAATCAAAGTCTGAGTTACTTTCAGTCCAGTTTGAGTAGAAGTAATGCAAGCAGTGCATGGAGGTAAGGCATGAGTCAGTTCAAAGCCTCCAAAACAGGCAACCAGGGCAAAACAAAGGTAAAGATACATGTTGATTGGAGTCCTTCTGAATCCTCAGCTTGAAAATCTTGACCACGACGTTCTTTTCTTCGTCCCGTTTGCTAATAAAGCAATTCAACGGGTGCTGAGTGTTGATTGAAGATCCTCAAGTTGTCCATCACACATTAACCAACTTAGCAATTTCAGTTGGTTTCTGAAGTATGGTCAATCAATGTAGCATCAAAGTAGTGTGTAAAATCACACACATGAGGTTCGTTGAAACAATCTCTTGCTGTATGGAAAACAGCAATCCTCTTCGAAAGACTTGACTGTTGCAGGGCACTGTGACAAAGTGTCTAAGCTGCTGGTTGCCGTCTCAGAGTAACTCGCAAAGGTGCATCAGGATGCTGCTCTGCTGTCCACTGCTCAGGTTCGGGATCAGCTGCGGGCTTGACTCTGCTGTGGTGGATCCAGGAATCGATTTCTGCTACCTTTACTGCAGTTGGGGTAGACAGGATGACGGTGTACGGTCCCTTCCAATGGGGTTCCAACGGTGTCTTCTTCCAATCTTTGATCCACACCGAGGTACCAGGCTGGTAGGGATGCAAGGGTTCCGTCAAGTTGATAGGCAACTGGTCTTGGATCCACGCATGAAGGGTCTGCAGAACAAAACTAAGAGCTAGGAGTTCTTGCCTGGTTATTTCTGAACCAATTTGGGCTAGACTTCCTCTAATTAATTCCCTGCACTATTGGTGGAGGTTTACCATACAGAACTTCAAAAGGGGAAAATCCTGTAGACTTCACAGGAGCTGAGCGTATTCTGAGTAAAGCTATTGGGAGCACTTGGGGCCACTTCAGGCGTGTCTCCTGACAAAGCTTAGACATTTGGGCTTTTAGGGTACGATTCATTCGCTCAACTTTCCCTGAACTCTGGGGTCTGTATGCAGTGTGAAGCTTCCATTGTATCTGCAAAGCTTTCGCTAACTGTTGAGTAATCTGAGAAACAAATGAGGGCCCATTGTCTGACCCTATTACTGCTGGAATCCCAAACCTAGGGACAATCTCTCTCAGTAAAACTTTGGTGACTTCTCGAGCTTTTTCAGTTCTGGTTGGGAAGGCTTCTACCCACCCAGAGAATGTACAAACTAATACTAATAGGTAGTGATATCCATTGGCTTTTGGCATATCAGTAAAATCAATTTGCAGGTGGTGCATGGGGGTTACACCTCCTGACTGAACTCGGGGTGGTGGTGTGGGACCTTGCTTGGCATTATTTTTGGCACAAATTAAACACTGGCGTGCCACTGAAGCTGATAGGGCTGCTAACATGGTAATGCAGAAATGTGGTCTGAGTGCTCTTTCCATAGCACTTTTTCCATAGTGGGTGGCTTCGTGGAAGGCTTTGACAAAGGCTGGACCTAATACTTCGGGAATTACTATTCGTCCTGGGGGTTGACTACCCTCTGCTGGTGGCAGCTCAATCCACCCATCTTTCAGTACTCCATCTTCTTTGTTACAGTAGTAATCTAATTCTTTGGTGGTATATCGTGGTGTCCATAAGTTTAAGGGTACTGAAAACAATGCTGCCTGCATTGGCATAGTTTGTGGTGTAATTTGTCCTGTCATAGCTGCCTGTCGTGCTGAGGCATCTGCAAACCTATTTCCTCGGGCAACTTCTCCTTTTCCTGCTTGATGTCCTCTGCAATGCATAACAGCTACACGAGTTGGGGCCCATACTGCATCAAGTAACATCAGTATCTCGGGACCATACTTGACTGATTTTCCTCCGGACGTGATGAGTCCTCGTTCTTTATAGAGAGCTCCATGGGCATGTAGGGTTGTGAAGGCATATTTAGAGTCTGTATATACATTTAGCACCAGTTTGGCACCTAACAGTAGTGCTCGAGTAAGTGCTATCAATTCTGCTTTCTGGGCTGATGTACCTGAGGCTAGAGCTGATGACTCAACGACTTCATGTTGAGTGACTACTGCATATCCGGCACAGCGTCGTCCATTGATGATGAGACTTGTCAGACGGCTGCCTGGGTGAGAATCTTCACAGTCTTGACAATGCATATATTTATATGATTTTTGCAAGGTATTGTGGGTAATGTAGTTCATTCACACCAGACACAGCTGCTGACAATAATTTAGTTGTGCACAAGTGTTAAAGCCAATAAGATACTTCTTTATTTATGGGGTTATTTCTCCCAGCACAGATATGCTTGGTAGCACATAAATTAGGTTACTTGCTTGCAGTGTTTAACTTGGTAAAACAAAGTCAAAAATCAAAATCAGGAAAACAACCTTCAAACTTGTCAGGCAATTAGCTAATGTTTTCTTAGCATATCTCTAACAAACGAAAAGCCACAAAGAAAGAAATAAACTGTTCTTGTAGGGTTAACTTCTGATTACTTTCCACACAGATCCAGAAGTAATTCTCTCCTAGCTCACAAGCAATTAGGTGCAGCTCAATTGCTATCAGTTATTCAGCTGAAACCCTTTAGCAGGCTGGCTTTCTACTGTGTGAGTCAAATCCTGCTTCAGGAGCTTTTCTTAGTGGAATAAAGAACAAATTTATAATTTCTTTGTGATGGCTGCTGTGCTTTATCACAGAAAGTTACCAACGGAGTTTGGATAGAGAGCAGTCCATATAAACAATATCTTGATCTGCTATTATTTCCCCTTCATCAACAAGCATAGGGTCACTATCATGAATTGGCACAGATGAATCTTTCAATGGAGCAGTTTCAGGAGAACACTTATTTCCCTGCTGTCTTTCAAGGTTATAGCTAGGGCATAGATCAATGTTCATACCTGAGCTTTCATTGTTGCTATAGTTCCTCTCTATATAGCCTGGCCAGTATGTAGTCCAGTTCTTATGTCCAGCCTTCCAGTCCTGATCCCTGGATACTGGATCTCTCTTCACATACCTTCTGGCATAGGTCTTAGAGTCCCTTCCACGTGCAGCCGTCTCCCTCACAGGTAGCCTCTGGTGATTCCTTGTTCTGCAGCACCATTCCTCTGGCTTTCCCCAGTCCAATGGTATATGCTGGCCCTTGAAATACCTCCCAGTATACGTACTGCCTTGGACTCTTCTAGACCTCTCAAAGGCTTTTCTCCTCTTCCTTCCAGAGGGTTTCTTTCCTTCTCTATCCGTCCGGTTTGGCTTCTGCTTCTGCTGATCCTTCAGATGAAACTGATGATCCTTCTCTGTATATCCAAGGTGATCATGAAGCTGGTCATCTGTAGAATAAGCTCTATTCTTATTCTGCCTTGATGAGTGCTCCTCCCTAATACAGCGCAGCTGTGCTGAATCAGGCCCTGCCCTTTGAGATGAGTGCTTAGGGATTACCTCATAGCCCTCCTGATTGAACACACGTTTCCCCACTTCAGCTCCTCTAATGGCTGCTGGAAACCTGGTGCATTCTGGGACTGGTAGTTTTTATGGGAAAATTCTGTTTTCTTATTTCTACCAGAACTGACAGGTTGCTTGTTCAGAGTCACTTCACCTTTTCTATAGCCCCTTCCTGAGCTATGATAAGCTTCCTTATCACATACCCCCCTGCTTAAGTTATTACGGACTGGTTTAACCGGTGAAACTTCTTTCCTACAGTCCGTAATACCTACGAGAGTGTTATCATTTTGAAGCTCACTTACTTCCTGACTGGCTTCAGGGACATTATTATTTACAGGCCTCTCCTTCCAAGACTTAAGTACATTAATATGGTAGGTCTGCCTACGCCCTCTTGCATTTTCTACCACATAAGATACTGGGCTCACTTGTTTAACAACCTTCCATGGCCCTTTCCACTGTACTTCAAATTTTGGAGCTGTACCTGCTACTTGAACCAAAACCTTTTCACCAATGCTTAATTGGCGGCTTTTGGCCTTCCTATCATACCACCCTTTCTGGTGCACTTGACTGTCCTGCAGGTTCCTCTCAGCAACCTGCGACGTCCTTTTCAAACGTGCTCTCAAGTCACGTAGAAACAGTGGCACCTCCTGACTTCCTGGTTCAGGATCAATCCATTGTTCCCTCAAAATGTCTAACAAACCCCGTGGAGCCCTACCATATATCAATTCATATGGGGTTACACCTAGGGACACCTGAATTCTTTCCCTGCAGGCATACAAGGCAAAAGGCAATAACATATCCCATTCTTTTACCTCTCCTGCTAACCCCCTTCTCAACATTTGTTTGAGAGTTTGGTTGAATCTCTCCACCAAACCGTTTGATTGTGGATGGTAGGCTGAGGTTTTTACGTGATGAATGCCAAAGGCATCCCAGACCTGGGCCAAATATTTGGATACAAAATTGGACCCTCGGTCAGTCAACACCTCTCTTGGGAATCCCACTTCACAAAACAATTTTACTAGCTCTAAAGCTATTGATTTTGCAGACACATTCCTCAATGGTATGGCCCAGGGAAACCTTGTTGCCTGATCTACCATAACTAGGATGTATTGGAAACCTCGGGGCGTTTTGACTAATGGGCCTACAATATCCATGGCAATGCGACCAATTGGGTCTGTGATAATTGGCATGGGGATCAATGGCACCACCGGTGGGTGAGCCGCTGTAACTCGCTGACACGCTGGACATGCAGCACAAAACTGGGCAGTTTCTTTGAAAATACCTGGCCAGTAAAAACGCTTAAGTATTTGATCCAGCGTTCCTTGCATCCCTTTATGACCTCCAACTGGATGATCATGTGCTAGTCTAAATACTAGCCCTTTGAAAGTTGTGGGTACCACCAATTGTTTACGAATGGTCCCATTCCTGGGGTCCTGACTCTCTCTATATAATATGTCATTATCTAGTCTGAATCTGGACAATTCCTCCCTGACCTCCTGAGCATACTTAAAAGCTCGGGTGAGAGCTTGATCAGCTCGCTGCTCTTGTGGAAAGTTAGGAAACTTTGCCACTAACTCAGCTGGCACCCAGGGTAAACTTTGACCAGCTAACATCTCAGCCCTACCCTGTGCTCTGCAAAGTCTCTCACGCCGCTTTTGTGCTTTCAACTTTCTTACTTTACCAGATGATGGAGTTATTAAATCATCATGAGAGGGTAAGTCTCCTAATAACTCTGCCTGCTCCCGCTCCTCCTCCTGCTGGCTCTCTATCTTAGCCTGCGAGCGGGTGGATACAAGGCCCCTCTTATTACCCATAGTTTGGCCTTCTGGAAGCTGAACCATCTTTTTAGCTAGGGACTGAGGACTTCCAAAGAAAGGCCTGGGAGCTATTTCCATTATTAAACCTTCTCCCTCCTTCTTTCCTAGCCCTTCCACTAGACCCTGCTTAAATCTTGGCCAGTCCTTTCCTAGAACCAAATCAAAGGGTAGCCTAGGCACCACTGCTACCAGGACTTCCTCTTGTTCCCTCAGGCACTTAACCTTTAGCCTATAGGTGGGATGTGATGTTGCAGCACCATGAATGCACCCAATGTGAACTTGGCTTTCAGGGGTTCTAGGCACAAATCCTTCTTGGGCCTCTATCCTCTTCCAAAGCCTTTCTGACATCATACTCTGGTCTGCCCCAGAGTCTAACAAAGCATTTATGGTAATTCCTTGCACATCAACCATCAAAAGAAATCCTTCTTTGGGCTGTTTTAAATCCAGACCCATTAAGCTAGTGTGTGACTGGCATCCCTTCTCTAAATGTCCCCAGCTTCCACACTTGAAACATTTCTTTTCACTCCCCTGTGTCATCTGGTTTGGCACAGTACATTTATTTTCAGAAATATTTTTAACTATTTTCTTTTCTGATACAGCACAACTTGCCTCAGCACTTATCTTCAGAGGGCCACCCATTCTATGGCAAGCCTGCGTGGCTCCCAAGAATCTCTCTGCTAGCATGGTTGCCTCTCCAAGATTTTGGCAATTTTGCTGTATAAAGAAAGTGTGCAAATCTTTAGGCACCCCAGACATAAATTGTTCAAGCATTATAATATCTAATAACATTTCTACCGTCTTTTGCTCAGGCTCCAACCATTTTACAGCTAAACCTCTGATTCTCTGACTCAGAGCCCTGGGTGTCTCACCCACTCTCAATGTAGTAGCTCTAAACATTCGCCTATACTCTGAAATAGACAACCCTAGGCGATCTCTAATAGCAGCCTTTACATCCTTATAATTCAAAGCCTGGGCTGCTGGCATTGCTCTGTAAGCTGCAAGCGCCTCTCCAGTTAATGAGGCCGCCAGCCTTACTGCCCACTGGGTCTCTGGCCATGCTAATGCTTATGCCACTCTTTCAAAAGACTCTAGAAAATCATCAACATTATCATCTGGAGTTAGCTTCCCAAAACTAAATGCCCCAATCCCTTGATTGAGTCCCACACTGTCCATATGTGGTGTACCAGTATTCACTGCTGGTCTTGCATCTGTTCCACTTTGGTTCTTCAGCTCGACTAGGGCTTGCACCAGATCAAGCACTGGCTTCTGCTGGTCCATTAAGGCTCTCATAGCAGTGTCCTGAGCCTGCTGTGCTAGCTCCTGCTGCCTGCTGAACTGGGCTGCCATCCACTGAGCTAGTTCCTTTGAATCCATCTTGAACCCTTGTCTCAGTGATGAATCCAGCTCTGCACAGGGTCTTTTCCTCCTGGGACAGCTTCCTCTCCTCCAAAGTGCAGTTGAGGGAAAATCTTTTTTTCCAGCTTTAAACTTGAACTGTAGTTGTAATCCTCAGCAAGTAAATCCCCTTTTGTGCAAAAGCAATCCGAAAAACTACGCCATTTGTCAGACGGCTGCCTGGGTGAGAATCTTCACAGTCTTGACAATGCATTTATTTATATGATTTTTGCAAGGTATTGTGGGTAATGTAGTTCATTCACACCAGACACAGCTGCTGACAATAATTTAGTTGTGCACAAGTGTTAAAGCCAATAAGATACTTCTTTATTTATGGGGTTATTTCTCCCAGCACAGATATGCTTGGTAGCACATAAATTAGGTTACTTGCTTGCAGTGTTTAACTTGGTAAAACAAAGTCAAAAATCAAAATCAGGAAAACAACCTTCAAACTTGTCAGGCAATTAGCTAATGTTTTCTTAGCATATCTCTAACAAACGAAAAGCCACAAAGAAAGAAATAAACTGTTTTTGTAGGGTTAACTTCTGATTACTTTCCACACAGATCCAGAAGTAATTCTCTCCTAGCTCACAAGCAATTAGGTGCAGTTCAATTGCTATCAGTTATCCAGCTGAAACCCTTTAGCAGGCTGGCTTTCTACTGTGTGAGTCAAATCCTGCTTCAGGAGCTTTTCTTAGTGGAATAAAGAACAAATTTATAATTTTTTTGTGATGGCTGCTGTGCTTTATCACAGAAAGTTACCAACGGAGTTTGGATAGAGAGCAGTCCATATAAACAATATCTTGATCTGCTATTATTTCCCCTTCATCAACAAGCATAGGGTCACTATCATGAATTGGCACAGATGAATCTTTCAATGGAGCAGTTTCAGGAGAACACTTATTTCCCTGCTGTCTTTCAAGGTTATAGCTAGGGCATAGATCAATGTTCATACCTGAGCTTCCATTGTTGCTATAGTTCCTCTCTATATAGCCTGGCCAGTATGTAGTCCAGTTCTTATGTCCAGCCTTCCAGTCCTGATCCCTGGACACTGGATCTCTCTTCACATACCTTCTGGCATAGGTCTTAGAGTCCCTTCCACGTGCAGCCGTCTCCCTCACAGGTAGCCTCTGGTGATTCCTTGTTCTGCAGCACCATTCCTCTGGCTTTCCCCAGTCCAATGGTATATGCTGGCCCTTGAAATACCTCCCAGTATACGTACTGCCTTGGACTCTTCTAGACCTCTCAAAGGCTTTTCTCCTCTTCCTTCCAGAGGGTTTCTTTCCTTCTCTATCCGTCCGGTTTGGCTTCTGCTTCTGCTGATCCTTCAGATGAAACTGATGATCCTTCTCTGTATATCCAAGGTGATCATGAAGCTGGTCATCTGTAGAATAAGCTCTATTCTTATTCTGCCTTGATGAGTGCTCCTCCCTAATACAGCGCAGCTGTGCTGAATCAGGCCCTGCCCTTTGAGATGAGTGCTTAGGGATTACCTCATAGCCCTCCTGATTGAACACACGTTTCCCCACTTCAGCTCCTCTAATGGCTGCTGGAAACCTGGTGCATTCTGGGACTGGTAGTTTTTTATGGGAAAATTCTGTTTTCTTATTTCTACCAGAACTGACAGGTTGCTTGTTCAGAGTCACTTCACCTTTTCTATAGCCCCTTCCTGAGCTATGATAAGCTTCCTTATCACAGACTGCTTCCATCTACATAATAGACTTGGTCTGGATTGTCTATGGGCACATCTGTCAGGTCAGGTCGGCTGGAGAATACAGTGTCCATGACTTCTATACAATCATGTTCTGGGAGTTCTTCACTAACAGGTATCAATGTGGCTGGATTCAAGGCATGGCTCACTTCCAGTTGTATCTGTGGGTTTTTACATAACATGCTCTGATATTTCAACATTCGGGAATTGGTGAGCCAATGATTTGCTTTCTGTTCCATAAGGGCAAGGACTGCATGTGGCACAGTGACTCGTAGATTCTGTCCTAGTGTGAGCTTATCTGCTTCACTCACTAACAATGCTGTAGCTGCGACTGCTCTCAGGCAAGGTGGCCATCCTTTGGCCACAGTGTCCAATTGTTTCGATAAGTATGCTACAGGTCGCTCCCAATTTCCCAATTTCTGAGTCAACATGCCTAAGGCATTTCCTTGTGCTTCATGTACAAACAAGTGGAAAGGTTTGTGAACATCTGGTAGTCCAAGGGCTGGTGATGACATCAATTCTTCCTTCAACGTCTTGAAGGCTGCATCCTGCTCAGGTCCCCACTCCAGTGGTGACTTTTCTTCTCCTTTTGTGGCCTCATACAGTGGCTTGGCAATTTGGGCAAAGTTGGGAATCCAGATTCGGCAATATCCTGCCGCTCCCAGAAAGGCTCTGACTTGCTTTCTGGTAGTTGGGGTTGGAATTCTGCATACTGCTTCTTTTCTCTCTCTGCCTAATTTTCGGCTCCCTTGGGTTATACGAAAGCCCAAGTATTTCACTTCTTTCTGACATAGTTGTGCTTTTGTTCTGGAAACTTTGTATCCAGCTTCATCTAGTAACTGCAAGAGGTCTTTGGTGGCTTGTATACATTCACTTTCTGATACAGCAGCTATCAGCAGATCGTCCACGTATTGGAGAAGCACTCTCTTCCCCGGGGCCACTGGATAACTTGAAAGGTCTTGATTCAGTGCAGCACTAAAGATGGTAGGCGAATTCTTGAATCCTTGGGGTAATCGTGTCCAAGTGAGTTGGCCCCCTCTTCCAGAGATAGGGTCCTGCCATTCAAATGCAAACAATATCTGACTTATGGGGGCTAATCTTATGCAAAAGAATGCATCTTTTAAATCTAGTACAGTAAAGTGGGTAGCTTCAGCAGGTATCAGTCTTAGAAGAGTGTAAGGATTGGGTACAACTGGATGTATGGTTTCAACTGCTTCATTCACTCTTCTTAGATCTTGCACTGGGCGGTAGTCATCTGTTCCAGGCTTTTTTACTGGCAGAAGTGGAGTGTTCCATGGGGATTGACATACTTTTAGTAGGCCATGTTCTAGTAGTCTTTGCAAGTGGCGGTGGATGCCTTCAATTGCAGCTCTTGGGAGAGGGTACTGTTTGACATGTACTGGTGTAGCACTAGGCTTGAGGGTTACAATTACTGGAGCTATATGTTTGGCTAGGCCTGGAGGACTGCCTTCTGCCCATACTCCAGGTGGGGCATCAATACTTTTCAAAGTTTGTTCAAAATAGGTGTCTTGGACAGCATCATCACTGTAATATCTCCATTCTTCTTCTCGGGGAACTGTAAGCAGCATCATTCCTGCTGGTTTGGCTTGAGAATTTACTGTCATTTGCATTTCTCCTCTTTCAGTGAAGGATATTTGGGCTTGTAGTTTGGCTAACATATCTCGTCCCAGTAGTGGCACTGGACATTCAGGCATATAAAGGAATTGATGAGTTATTTGTTGTCCTCCTAGACTGCATATGCGATTCTGAAGAAAAGGTTTTGTAGTTTTGGCACCAGTTGCTCCTACAATGGTGACTGCTTTTGTAGAAAATGGGGCTATCTTCTTGTCTACTACTGAATGTTCTGCTCCAGTATCAACCATAAAGTTCATAACTTGGTCTCCTATTTGTATTCTGACCGTAGGCTCCTGGAGACCTAAAGCAAATTCGGAGCCCGGTCTGTCCTAATCCACGCCATCTTCATCATGGGCTGTCGTAGCCAATGCTTGTATGGCTTCTCCTCTTTCACGCTGGTATTGCTCTCGATTGGCTCCTCCGCGGTTCTGGGGACGGCCTCGTCTTTCTTCTCTCCATTGATGATTAGTTTCGTCATCTTGATGGGCGTCTTCGAGTTGCGGGCATGCATCTCTCCAATGTCCTTCCTCCCTACAGTAGGCGCATTGGTTTATGCCTAGCTGGGGCCGGCCTCCGCCTCGGCCCCGCCCTCTTCCTCTGCTCCGTCGACTAGGGATACCTCCCCTTTTCTGTTCAACTATGGCCGTAGCCAGAAAATCAGCTTTCTTCTTCATCTTTCGATCACATTCTCTCTGCCTTTCATTATCACGATTCACATACACTTTATGAGCGACTTCCAATAACTGAGTTGCATTCATGCCCGCGAACCCTTCTAATTTCTGTAATTTACGTCTAATGTCTGGTTGAGACTGATTTACAAAAGCAGAATTCACCATGCATAAACTTCCTGGTGCATCGGGATCATAGGGAGTATACATTCTATATGCTTCAGTTAATCTTTCATAAAACACTGCTGGACTCTCATCTATGCCTTGGGTAACTTCAGTAAGATTCATAGCTTTCTGGCCCCCCCCTTTTCAGGCCTTGTATAAAGCCTTGTCGAAAACGGGCTAGGGCTCTGGATCCTCTTTCAGTATTTGGATCCCATCGGGGGTCTTCATTCGGGAATTCTCTTTGGGCCGCTTCCCGATTATCTATTCTTTCCTCCCCCCTTTCTCCTGGAGCTACCGGGTTATCTGCCAGCCAATCTATTTTTATTTATTTTATTTTATTCACATTTATATACCGCATCTTCCAAAGTTCAGTTGCGGTTTACAGTTAACAACAATTAACAAAGCAAGTTTGTTTTACATGGAACGTCGAGATATAACAGAACGTATTTACAAGGAACATTATTTTAAATGTAGAATAAACAGTGTGATATAATACCAAACAGTGTGAAAACTATGTACAAATTTATATATGAATACATATACATGGTATACATGGAAGGGAGGGGGACATAGGTCAAAAAGATCATCATGGGTGAGTGCTATCTGTGTGGGTTAAAGGGCTTTTGCATGGAGGGATCCGATTATCTCTTTAACCTTTGTCTAATGTTGATAATGAATTATCTATATTATAATGTTTGGTAAACAGATAGGTTTTCAATTTCTTGCGGAGTTCCATGATCTCTGTTAGCTTTCGTAGCTCCTCTGGGAGAGAATTCCAGATTGTAGGGGCTATATGAGAAAAGGATCTATTGTTTGTTGATTTATGGGCTTTTGTAAAATCTTTTGGGATGTTTAATCTGTTTAATTGTCCTTTTCTGTGTGTAGACTTAGATGGTTCTTTGTGTATTAAGTTACATATCATGGATGGGGCCAGGTCATATAAGGCTTTGAATGATGTTATTATTGTTTTGTAGATTATTCTACTTTGAATTGGTAGCCAATGGAGGGAGGCTAGTATTGGTGATATGTGTTGGAGGGAGTTAATTTTCAATGTGATTCTGGCTGCTGCATTTTGTGCTAATTGCAATCGTTTAATGCTTTGTTTTGCTATGCCTATTAGTATTCTATAGCTGCTTTTCTAATTCGTGTCCGCTCCTCTGTAGTGAATAAGGTGGACAGAAGCTGGCGGCAATCTGCCCATGTTGGTTGGTGGGTTTCCATAATAGTATTCACTAGTTCTGTAAGTTCTTGGGGCTTATTGGTATAGGAGGCATAATGTGTCCTCCAGTTTAACAAATCAGTGGTAGAGAAGGGGACATACACATAATTTAGGGGTCCCGTCACCACCTCATTATCTTCATTTCTTATGGGTATTCCCGGGACTTGCCGTAAAGGCATCATCTTGGCAGTAGATGTCTTTTGGGATCTGAGAGATATCTTTGTAACTGTCCTATCAGGAGTTATTTTCTTCTTCTCTATGTGCTTTACTTTTTACTTTACTGGTGAGCTAACACTGGCAGTCACTTTTACACTGTCAGTATCACTCGGGGAATTTTCAGCTTCTTCCTTCTCTGTTTCGGTATCTGATTCTCCTTTTTCTGTCTCGGTAGAATCATCTTCTTCAATCAAGGGGAGCTCATCTACCTGCTCTTTAGATAATGACTCAGGGGTTGGGTCCCGTTCCTGCTGTCTCCGGGGCTCTGGGGCAGGACGTGGGGCTACTCTCACTGGGCGCTGGGTTTGGGGCTGTCGGGTAATCATTTCTGGGGAATCAGGATCTACCAGGATAGGTTTCTTCCTGGATTTCTCACCTTTCCCTTTCTTTCTAGGCTGTTCTATTTTCTGACTATAATCTGTCTTTGCTAACATTATTCTGCACTGTTCTTCATAACAGCGCTTCGCCCAAGGGGGCAGATCTTCACAAATACTTAACCAGGAATCTATATAGGGATACTGATCGGGATGCGCTATTCTCACTCTACGGTGCACTAACTGAATAATTCCTACATTAAAGGTTCCCTCTCGGGGCCAGGTAGGGTCTAGATCGGGCCACTCCCTAGTACACAAAATCTGTAAACGGGCTGCAGTCATTTTAATACCATAATCTCCAGAATATCCTCCTTTAAAATGTGCGATCATACATTCTAATGGAGTGTTCCTAGTAGACCCCGCCCCTCCCATTTCGATGTGTGCGTGCAACAACAGACAGAAGGGAAAAGGAGGGCGGACTGTGGGTAAGGGGTCCTCACGGTCCTAGAAACATATAAGGGAAACAAATAACAAGACAAGACGACAATCGCTTCCCCCTTTTCGCGACCTGAACGCAGTCGCCCGGTCAGGAAATGCGCTAGTCAGGGGTCCGCCTTCGCTTGGTCCGTGCTGCCAGACCTCTCATTCACACTTTATTCACTCAATCATGCTAGCAACGTATCCCAGAATGCATTCATCTCTATCTGTTCTGACTAGTCTTGTTCAATTTCCAAAATATAAGAAGACGGGGGTTTCGCCCTGCGAATATCCATGCGGGGTTACTCGGCCCGTCTTGGAGAGGTGATCAAGCTCTCTTACCAATTTCCAAGTTCCAAATTCAAATGGCAGCACTGCTCTTTCTTATCTGTCTAGACATAACAAATCAAAACTTTACTCACCGGATCCGGTCCTCAAACTTCCCAAGCAGGCGCATGAGTTGGACCTCGGACTCCCCTCACTCGGGATCGAGGTGTTGGCTCCAGCCGGGCTCGGCACCCGCCGAGGTCCGACCAGCTCCCTCCGATACAAGGGACCGGCGGCGCCAGGGAGCAGCCCCCGTCGGAAGGGCGCGATCCCGGCAGGACCAAACCTGTAGAGGCGGAAAGTCGTGGTATATTGCCCTATATACACTCTGATTCCACAACTTCCCGGCCAATGCACCAAGAATATGTAGCAGCAGAGCGCAGACAAACCAATGATACCAGGAGTCTGTTCAGAAGGTCCAAATCATTTATTTGTGCACAAGTCTCAAGCAAAGTCAATTTCAAAATGGCTGAGCAATGTTCTTTGGCAATACAACAAGTTTTATAGACTTTTGCTCCATTCTAGGTATAGGAAAACAGTTCATTGGTCCCGGTAACCTCCCGTACCTCCCGTACCTCTTCTATTGGTCCCAGTACTGATATGGTTATCCAATTATGTTCTTTGAGTGGGCTCAGCACCTGCTAACCCCCCTTCTAGTCCCAATTACAATGGCCAGTTCACCAACTTGTTACTTTCCTTCTTTCAAGGCCATTGAGCTAGTTTGTACGTGTAGGGAAGCAGGGCTCTGTGATTTCCCTGTCAGCAGTTTTAAACATACTTCTTCTGTATTTTTCCATCTATTCTGCTTGTCTAAGCTAAATTAATGCTTGTACTGAGTCCTAATTCTACAGCAGCATATTGGGGGATGTGTAATTCCTATAGGCCTCTCTTACAGACTTCATTTACAGGTCAAGCTAGTTAGGCTTGCTTGCTTATGTCAGACATTGTGGATCACAGGCCTTCACCTGCCACATTTGTACATAAAGATCTATACTGTACTGTAGTAATTTGACTTGTTCAGCTTTTCAAATAGTTGTATGGATGTTCCAGAGCCCACTGTAGTATTTACAGTGATGCTTTTTTTTGGATGGGCTCCTTATGTGAGTTTTGGAAGTTTGTGCTGATATGGTATGGTAGGTTTGCTCTTTATTGTAGGGTTTTGTATTAGTTCACAATATGTCTGGTACTGGAGAATAGTGGTTGTTGTTGTTAGTGAGATGATCAGAATCAGATTTTTTTTTTAATATTGAGTTCTGTGGGTGAATGTCCTGGTTCTGCTCTGCACCTACTGTGGATGCAAAATATATGTTGAAAAAGAAAAAGCAAGAACCATAACGCAATTTAAAACAACAAAATAAAAATGAGTTATAATTTAGTTTTATAAACTGTGCTGTTGGTTCTTGCTGTCTTTTAGTTCCTTGGTGTGCAAACGGGACCGTAACTAGCCCTGAGCAAGCGGTGCAGCCGCACAGGGCAGAAAGGTTTGGGGGGTGCCTTTCGGCTGTCTGCTGTTGCCCTGCCGCTGCTGGCAAGACAATAGCAGGCAGGTGAAATGTGCCCCCAAGCCTTTTTGCAGCACTTTAAGCAGGTCTGGTCCCTCCCTCCTCCGATGCGATTTCAGAGCAGGAAGGGACAGATCTTCTTAAAGTGCCGGCACCTTTCAGATCGGGCGCATGGCCCCCCTCCTCCTCCCCATACCTCCATTCAGTGCTGCCTGCTCTTTCCCTGCTGCCAGCGCCGCTGTGAAAAAAACAGAGGGCAGCAGCAGCAGGAAAAGAGCAGGCAGCGCTGGTCGGAGGTATGGGGGGAGAGGGGGGCATGCACCCGAGCTGCAAGTCGCATAGTGCGCGATTGCAGCTCAGTACGGCCCTGTGTGCAAACATATTGCATTTACTCCATATAATCTAATCAGCTTTTTGGTTTGGTTCAGTCTCTCATTGGATTTCTGAAAAAGCCCCGCCCCCTCTAAGGTGGGGGAGGGGGGTGGCACCATCTCATTCTTCACCTCAGGCAGCAGATTGCCTTGAGCCACCGCTGGCCTAGTGGTTAGAGCATAGCTGCCTATTACCCAGAAGATCAAGGGTTTGATTCCTGCTAGCACTCCATGTGAACTTGGGCAAGTCACTTTATCCTCCAGATCAAGTCACTGGAGTGGCTTTGGAAGTCAGTCACTGCAAATGTAGACAGGGCTTTTCTGTGCATGTAGCTGTTAATCCCTGTCTGGCAATGGTGGGCTGTTATGCAACACTTCAGGCATACTTGGTACCCTAGTTCTCACAGGTGTGTCCACCAGCTTGGGATTCTCATCCCTGCAGTGCCTGCACTTTTTTTGCTTGGGGATATATTGGAGCAGAAAGGTCTGCTTGGTTCTTCAGCCAAGCTGTGTGTGTACAGTCCTTGTGAAGCTGCTCTCTTGCACGTCCACACAATTGAGGTGATAGAAGGTTCCTTCAATATCTGCTAGATATGAGCATAGTGTGACTGTCTGCACACAGCTACCTAAACTCCAACATTTGTATGATCTCCCAGAAGTGGTTTCATACAGACCTGAGTACTCATTGTTCAGCCCAGGCAAATCTCTTGCAGATATGTCATATCTTGACTTAACACAATAAATACAAGCAGGGGTAAAAACCAAATAGTTGTGTAAAGGAAGTCATCGATAGGCACCAAAAAGAACCACACTTAAGAAGGTTGGAGAAAAAAGTGCCATATATTTATCACTTGACTCCCCTGCCAAAGTCACTTAAGAAGAAAAAAAGGACTTTGGCAGGGGAATCAAGTGATGAATATATGACGCTTTTTCCATCCTTGTTAAGTGGGGTTAGTTTTTGGGCCTGTTTATGACTCCCTTTAGCCTTGTTTACCCAAGTATTTGGTTTCTACCCCGTTTGTATTTATTGTGTTTGCCACTGAGTGGGCTCAAGTAGCTTGCTGGCTTTTAGCAGAGATATCTTCAGTCTCCTCGACATCAGCTGCTGCGCTGAGCTGCTATCCATGCCCTCTCTTGATGTGTTCCTCTAATGTGGTATTGCTTTCCATGGGTCTTCACCACCCCCTTCTGCTTTCTTGCACAGGCTCTTCACTGTCTTTAAAGCACTTTCTAATTTGCCGTTAGCTAGCTTGTGAGTGCCTTGGTAATATAGTAATATGTTCAAATCCTCATTCAGCAGAAAACTGTTTAAATTGCATGCAAGTAGATTGAGGGCCATTATCTAAGATCACTCGATCAGGATGGCCATAGCATGCAAACTGTACTTTGCAACACTTCAATGTGACTTCAGCAGACATGTCTGGGAGCAATTTCCCAGAAGTCTGAATAGTGATCCACTATCAACAAGAACTCTTTTCCAGGAAAGTTAAATAAGCCTGTGCAGACAATCTGCCAAAGCCACACCGGTATGTCATGTGATATCATCATTTTCTTCTGCTGCTCACATGCATATTCAGTGTAGATGGAACAATTGCTCACAAAGATTTTAATCTCGCCTTGCATGTTAGGCCAGCTGGTGATACACTTCATCACCAATGTAGCTTCAGTGTATATGTGTTAGCATCTCTGGTCACAGTGACTTGAGTATTATAACCATGGACTCTTGGTATAGGTTGTCATTTTGTATATTGATATCATCCCTGAATGACCAGTATTCTCTTATTTCAGTTTGTGTTCCTTCCTTCAAGTCTGGTCATCCAATAAGGACTACAGACTTCAGTACTTCAAAGGTATCATCTCTTGCAATGTACTGCATGATCTGTTGCATCCTCCGGTCAGTGAAATTCATATAATCTGCCTGATTAATTTGTGCAATGTCAAGTTTGTTCTGTTGCATCCAACAAACCTTGAGATGTTCATTACCGATTCTAGACTGTTGATGGTCATTTGCAGTGGCTATGCTGAGCCATATAAGTCACCACTAACCTTCATGCCCTCTGGGAGGGGGAATGCTGCCAAGAGCTGTCATGATATTGTAATGCTTTTGTGCTTCTGCGACAAAGAAGAGCACATGTAATATTAGGCTGATCAGTATCACTGCACTCTTTTCTGTTCACTCCTAGATATGCAGCCCACCACACTCTAGAAACTCTCTCGGTCATAGGCAGGAAAACAGCACAGGCTCAGAATCTTCTGACTTGTTTCAAAAGTAAAGACACATTGAACATAACTGCAGCACAAGAGACATGGGGCCCCATATTCAGCGGTGGCGGCTAGCTAGTCTAATATGGTTAACTGCCACCACCGTCAAACTTTAAACCTGGATATTCATAACCGACCCCGGCATTGAACATCCAAAGAGCCCAAATTTGCAGGAAGTTAACCAGGAAGTGGCAATATGCAGCTACTGCCCAGTAAGCTTCCTCTGCGAAAGTTAGGCCAGCCTTTGCTGCACCTTACTTTCGCCACTTAGCCATAACTGGGCAGCGGCTCAATATCGCCGTTGCCTGATTATGGCTGGATGCCACCCCTGGAACACCCCCAGAACACCCCGGGACATGCAGCAGTAGCACCCATGGATATTCAGCGGCACTAACCGTGTTAGTGCCGCTGAATATTCCGGATAAAGGAAATAACATGGTTAGCAGGTCTGATAATGTGTTACTTCCTTTGACTATTGGGTCCATGATGTATTGCATCAGAAAATCAAAGTGACACGAAGTGGAAAAATAGTGAGATACAGCAGTGAGCCACTAGATGGCATCAGTGTATGTTAACATTTGTAAAAGCAATTCCATTTATTTACTTAGCGCAGAGGTCAGACTAACCAGCCTGGAATTCCCAGCCTCCTCCTTACTTCTTCTTCTGTGAAGAGGAATCACATCCTTCCATCTCCAGTTGTCTAGAACCACTCCTAACTCTAAAAAATATTGAAAACATCAGACAACAGAGCTGACAGAACTTCTCTAAATTCCCTCAATATCTTCGGATGTATCCCGTCCAGCCCCATCACTTTGCTTTTAGTTGAGTGACTGCTTCACAAACATAGTTTTCTAAAACTTATTTGAGGTCTATCTTACTTACATTCCTATTTTTACCATTTTTTGCAGTCCTTCTCCCAGCCCTTGCTCTGTGAACATCAAACAGAAAATAATTGTTAAGCAATTTTGCTTTATCTTCATCAGCCTCTACATATTGCATTAGATGCAGAACCATAGGCCATGTAGTAACTCCTTTTGGGTGGCCATACACTCTCCTAATTGTCTGGAATTTTTTGGAAGGAAGGTAAAGACTTGTTTGTAAGGCTCTTCTATAGTTCCCTCCAGTTTGGAAAGGGGACTCCTCCAGTCGAGTGACTGATAGGCAAGTCTTGCTTCCATTATCTTATTTGTAAGCTGGGTAGGAGAAGGAACTCCAGAATGTTCCTATTTGTGAACATAAAGGACACATTTCTGAGGATACTGCAATAACTCATTCATCAGACCCTCTGACATGATTTTTGAAATATATTAGTATTATAGAAGCATAGAAACAGAAATATTATGGCAGATAAAGACCATATCCCTCACGTGGTTTGCAGCTTGTCGTGCTGTGAGGGCTTGTGTGCATCAGTGATGCTGAGAGCTAAGCCATCGGTAGTTTAACTACTGGCAGGGTCTCCCAAGATGGACAGGTCTCAGCTGAGGTGCCAGACTAAGACAATCCACCCATCTGGGCAGCGGCAGAATGGGACAGTGCTGGCTTTGGAAGATCACATTTCTGTGACAACAGCAACCACATTAGCATTACCTGCATGGTAGAAAAGCCTGGCAATCTACTTCTGTATCTTGCCACGAAAACCCAATGGATAGTAACAACAAAACAAATTGCACTATAGTGCTGGACAATGTTCCCTCTAATTTTCTGTAGGCTGTGTGCGCATAAAATATCAGCTGTGTGCAGCTTTTGAAGGAAGGTTAAATTTTTGTGCGCCACATAACGACACTTGGAGTTATATACTTTAAAATTTGACTACACATCAGAATACAGTATGTACACCACACTGATTTTAATCAAATGAAATGAAAATAGATGATTACTAAATGAAGCAGGAAATTTCAAGTAATTACAATCATAACTTTTAAATGTTAAGACGTCTGTGTTGTTTTCTATCAGAATCAGAGCCGTAATTTTTGTGCGCTCTGTTGTAAAGTATATGCGCTCGCTCGGCGAGGTGTGTGCGCGCGCACACGTGCACAGCTTAGAGGGAACAGTGGTGCTGGAAGATGAGACCCCCAGGTCGGAAGACACTCAACTGGCTTCTGGGGAGGAGCTGAAGACTTTTCAGAGTAAAGCCAGTATTTATGATGTGGTTGGATCAAAGCCCTCAGGATGTCTGCCTGCTGATGTAGCTGCGCATGAAATGAGAGTCAGAAGCTGCAAAGATGTCTTACATACTGGGACATGGAATGTATGAAGCATGAACCAAGGGAAGTTGGAGGTGGTCAAGAATGAAATGGAACGTGTACAACTCAATCTATTGGGTGTCAGCGAACTGAAATGGACAGGTATAGGGCACTTTGCATCTGATGATCACATGTTCTACTACTCTGGAAATGAAAGACAAAGAAGAAATGGTGTTGCATTTATAATTAAGAAAAAACTTGCAAGGACTGTAATGAAATACAGTGCAATCAGTGAATGCTTACTTTCTATTCGTCTATGAGGAATGTCCATCAACACAACTATTATTCAGGTATACGCCCCTACAACAGCTGCAGAACAGGATGAAGTTGATCAGTTCTATGAACAAGTATAAGCTGAAATTGACATAACATGCAAACAGGATATCCTGATAATCATGGGTGACTGGAAACCAAATGTTAGCAACAAAGAAGGAGGCAAAGTGTTTGGAAAATATGGACTTGGCAACAGAAAAGAAGCTGGAGAAAGACTGATAGAATTCTGCAAGATCAACGATCTATTCATCTCAAACACCTTCTTCCAGCAACACAAGCAGCGACTGTACAAATAGACTTTACCCTATGGATTGTAGAAAAATCAAATTGACTACATCTGTGGAAGTTAATGATGGAAAAGTTCTATAACATCAACAAACACTAAACCTGGAGCTGAATGTGATATGAATGTGAAGGACTGGGGTTTCTAGTCCCACAGGTGCTCCTTGTGGTCTTGGGCAAGCCACTTAACCCTCCATAGCCCATGTTCCCTGTAAAAATAGTTATCTCCAAGTTATAATGCCCTGTTCAATGTAATTTCAGTTTGTTCAATGTAAACCGCACTGATGCAGAATAGCGCGGTATATAAGAGAATGTAAATAAATATAGATCACCAACTACTAGTATGCAAACTCAAGCTAAATCTGAAAAAGATCAAGCCACTCATGAATGTGGCAGAATATGACCTTAGGAATATACAGTATCACTGGAATTTAAATACTGCCTGTGAAATTGATTTGCTGCTTTGGATACAAATGACAGAGCATCAGAAGAGTTACGGGATGGCATCAAGAAAGTTATGATTGAAGAAAGTGAGAAGTCTCTACAAAAGGTGAAAAAGCAAAAATGGCCAAAATGGATGACTGAAGAAACTCTAAAAATTGCCCAGAAACACAGAGAAGCTAAAGCCAGAGGAGAAAGAGAGGCAATAACAGAACTTAACAGAGATTTCCAACATGCAGCAAGATGAGATAAGAAGAAGTACTACAATGATGCATGCAAGGATACAGAATTTATTTATATTCTCTTATATACCATGCTATTCTGCATCAGTGCAGTTTACATTGAACAAACTGAAATTACATTGAACAGGGCATTATAACTTGGAGATAACTATTTTACAGGGAACATGGGCTATGGAGGGTTAAGTGGCTTGCCCAAGACCACAAGGAGCATCTGTGGGACTAGAAACCCCAGTCCTTCCGGCCCAAGGTTGCTGTCCTCTAGTGGGATTTGAACCCCCAACCTTCTGGCCTGAAGTACCTTGTCCCAACCTCTTGGCCACTCCTCCACTCTGGAGGAATGGAGGAGTGGCTGGAGGAATCAGAAACTATTAGAGCAGTGGTTCTCAACCTGTGGGTCGTGACCCCCATGGGGGTCGCCACAGGATTTAATGGGGTTCGTCTCACTTCACCGTTAAAAAAAAAAGCGCACAAGTTGCTGCCGCTGCTGAGTCCGCTTCTCAGCAGCGGCAAACTCACCGCTTCCCTCCTATTGCAGCCGCAGCTCCCTGCCTCTTAGGGAACCGCGGCTGGGCCTGTAAAACCATTGCAGAGCCTTCCTGCCTCTCGATGGGCTCCGTGCAGCAAATCCCGCCTCCAAAGGAAGTTGTTTACCACTTCCTTTGGAGGTGGGACAATGCTGCACAGAGCACGTTTAGAGACAGAAAGGCTTCACAACGGTTTTGCAGGTAAAGCCGCGGTTCCCTAAGAGACAGGGAGCCGTGGCTGCAGAAGCAGGAGGCAGACATGGGGAGAGGGGAGCAGGGAACCTGCAACGGGGCTGACATGGGGAAGGGAGGCTGACATGGGGGAGGGGGCTGACATGGACAGGGTGGGGCTGACATGGAGGGAGGGGGCTGATATTGATGGATGGAGGGAGGGGGCTGACATGGATGGAGGGGGCTGATATGGAGGGAGGGGGCTGACATGGAGAGAGGGGGGCTGACATGGAGGGAAGGAGGGGGGCTGACATGGACAGAGGGGGACTGACATGGAGGGAGGGGGCTGACATGGAGAGAGGGGGGCTGACATGGATGGAGGGAGGGGAGGGGGGCTAACATTGATGGATGGATGGATGGATGGAGGGAGGGAGGGGGCTGAAATGGACAGAGGGAGGCTGACATGGAGGGAGGGAGGGCTGACATGGACAGAGGGGGGACTGACATGGAGGGATGGATGGAGGGAGGGAGGGAGGGGGGCTGACATGGACAGGGGGGCTGACATGGAGGGAGGGAGGGAGGGGGGCTGACATGGACAAAGGGAAAAGACAGGGGGACATACTGGACAGACGGGGGATAAATGCTGGACAAAGGGGAGAGACAGTGCAGGTTAGGATTATAATGGGCAGATGGGGGGGGCTAGGACTGGTAATGGGTTGATTAGGGAAGGCTAGGACTGGGAATGGACTGATCAAGGGGGGGTTGGGACTGGTAATGTGCTGATAAGGGGGTAGGACTGGTAATGGACTGATGGGGGGCTAGCATTGAAAATGAGCTGATCGGGGAGGTTAGGACTGGAAATGGGCTGATTAGAGGAGGCTAGGACTGGTAATGGGCGGATGGGGGGGTAGGACTGGTAATGGGCTTATTAGGGGAGCCTAGTACTGGTAATGGGGTCGAGGAGGGACTAGCACTGGAAATGAGCTGATTAGGGGAGGCTAAGACTGGTAATGGGGTTGAGGGGGAACTAGCACTTGAAGCGAGCTGATTGGGGGGCTTCGACTTGGAATGGGCTGATTGTGGGGAGGGGAGGATAGAGCTGCTAGCCCTGGAAGAAAACTGGGGGCTAAGGCTACAAATGGGCTGATATGAGGGGATGGGAGAATGGAACTGGAAGGGAGTGGATCTGAGAGGGGCTGCCATGGTATTTGTACTAGAAGGGACTGGTCAGTGGGGAAGGAGGGGGACTGGAAGAGAATGGACACCAGTGGCAGTCATGGGAATGCAAGTTGACATTGGAAGGTACTGAGAGTGAGGACTGGAAAGGGGCTGATACTAGGGAGGGTTACTGGGACTGGAAATAGGCTGATGGAAAGAAGTGAAGAAAACGAAAGAAGAGATAAGAAATGGCAGATGGACCATGGACCACAGAAAGAGAGCTAAGAGAAGAAAGGAAAGCAGAAGCCTCAGATCGGGACCAGCATGATCAGAGAATAAATTGGTCAGACAACAAAGGTAGAAAAAATAATTGTTACTTGTTATTGTGATTAATTATTGTGGTTTAAATAAGTAAATTTTATAAATAAAAACATATTGCAAAGGCCTATAATATATTAATAATTCAACAAATGATTACAGCGATAATGCGTTAACGGTAAAGGAAGAGAGACGCATTTGATTTTATCATCGGGGGTCACCACAAGTTGACCAATGGTAAAAGGGGTCACAGTACAAAAAAGGTTGAGAACCACTGTATTAGAGGAATAATAAAATCGGCTTTCCTAAAGCTAGGAGAGTTAAAGAGAAAATTCCAGCCTTGGATTGGAATGCTACAAGATGGGATCCATGTTGAATGATGCTGAGAAGATCAAGAAAAGGTAGAAAGAATACACAGAATCATTATACCATAAAGATCTAGTAGACGAACAGCCGTTTTAACCTTATGGTGTGGAGCCATTGGTGATGAAAGAAGAAATTGAAGCAGCATTGAAAGCATTATCAAAAAAAAAAGCACTGGGAATTGATGGCATTCCCATTGAAATATTACAACAATCGTGTGTAGATGTTAACATACTTACAAGGCTCTACCAGGAAATTTGGAAAACAACATCATGGCCAACTGATTGGAAAAGATCTGTGTTTATACCAATACTAAAGAAAGGTGATCCGACTGACTGTGGAATTATCGCACAATTGCTCTGATCCCACATGCCAGCAAGGTTCTACTCAAGATCATTCAGCAGAGACTACAACCATACCTGGAGCGAGAACTGCCCGAAGTGCAAGCAGGGTTCAGGAAAGGGCGAGGAACGAGAGACATCATTGCAGATGTGAGATGGATCCTTGAAAATACAAAAGAATACCAAAATGATATCTATATGTGTTTTATTGACTACAGCAAGGCTTTTGATTGTGTAAAACCTAAAAAACTCTAGGCCACATTAAGAAGCATGAGTATACCAGAACATCTGATCGTAGTTCTCTTGCAAACCTTTACAATGATCATGAAGCAACAGTTTGAATGGAACAAAGAGAAACAGAATGGCTTAATATCAGCAAAGGTGTATGATAAGGCTGCATACTTCCCCCTACCTGTTTAATTTATATGCAGAACAAATCATCAGAGAAGCAGGGCAGTGTGAAAACAACCGAGGTGTGAAGATTGGAGGAAGACTCATCAACAACCTTTTCTATGCTGATGATACCACAATACTGGCTGAAAGTGAAGATGATCTGAAACATTTGCTTCTCAAGATCAAGGAACATAGTCTTAAAATGGGCCTGCACTTTAAGAAGACAAAGATCCTTTCAACTGGCAAAATCAATACGTTTTTTGTTGACGGAGAAGAAATTGAAATAGTAGACAAATTCAACCTGCTTGGATCAATAATCAATAAAAAACGACAAGTAGTCAAGAAATCCGATGACATACTGCTCTTGGCAGAATGGCTATTAAGGACCTAGACAAGATTTCAAAAGCAGATATGTCTCTCTCCATAAAAAGATTTGACTTACCCAACCCATAGCATTTTCAATAACGTCATATGGATGCAAAAGTTGGACAGTGAAAAAAATAGGCAGGAAGAAAATCAATGACTTTGAATTATGGTGCTGGTGGAGAACACTGTGTGTACCATGGACTGACTGAAGAACAAACCAGTCTGTACCAGAAAAGATCAAACCTAAGCTTTCTTTAGAAGCTCAGATGACAAGACTTCAACTTTCATACTTCGGACTCATCATGCGAAAAGAGAGATCATTAGAGAAAGGCATCATGCTTGGCAAGGTTGAAGGTCAACGCAAAAGAAGAAGACCAGCAATGACATTGATCAATATAATAACAGCAGCTATGGATGGCATTCTTTTAACAATGAGCCACCTGACTGAAGACCGAATACAGTTTAGGGCAACTATCCAGAGGGTCGCCATGAGTCGACACCGACTTGACGGCACTTAACAACAACAAAGACCATGTGGCCTTTCTAGCCTGCCCATTGATACCAACTTCATGTTTGTCCCATATAGAAACATACATATTGTATATATATGAAACAGATATAACCCCTGACAGTCTGGATGTCTTCCACAGCAGTAATGCACAGCTATTTGGCAGATTGGGGGGAGAACATCATGGAGATAACACTGTTTTTGCAGGCTTAATTCTCTGGGAATTTTAGGGTTCCAGGATGGGACCAGTAAAACTGGGAGGCCTCTGGCACCTGTCACTCGGTTCCCGGTGACACAAAGATTATACGCCACTAGGTAGCGCTGTTAAAGAACAAAGAGTCCAAGTGTAGGGTAATAAAGGCTTTTATTCCCCGTTTAAAGCAAGGTTCAACTAAGAGATATTTTAGATAACAGAAACAGTCCTTTGTTTCAAAAGGTACCAATATTCACTGGCTAGTTAACTGTTACTTCACAGTTTAAAGCAGGTTTTTTTCAAAGTAATATTCAGTATAATAAACATCAAATTATACTTCATTTATTCTTCTGTGGAGCATACACACTCTGGAGCATAGGCAGTGCACCAATCACATTCCATTTCCTCAGGCAAAGGTGAGGGAATAGAGCTGGGAGAATCCACTTCCATCAATTCCTCTCCCCTATACTGATTCAAAGGGCTTCCACTGTCCCTGTCTATTTCAGCATGGTAATCTACTACTTGGGAGTTTGGCTTCACATAACCAGGGACTCTTAAGGCTGGCGGTAGGTTAGTGAACCTGTCTGCACTCTTGTTTCCCTTAGGAGGAATCCTTCTTTTAGCATAGCTTTTAGCAGTACAATCATTACAGTTAATGTTCAATGCCTCATACCTGGGCTCACTGAGTAAAAACTTCCGTTGCTTATAAAACTGCTTTTCCCTCTGAATAGGTGAAACTGGGCAATGATCCTCTAGAGATAAGCTTCTGTCAGAAACTCCCTCTCTGGTTCTTAGCTTTCTTCTCTCTAGGTTACAAACAGGCAGAGTATAGGAACTAGGCGTGGCAGAGCCTCTCACCTTGGAGCAACTTCCACCAAACTCCCCTTGCACAACAGGTCCAGTTTGGGCTTTCTGGCTTCCCACCTTGTGAGGTCTGTTTCTCCTCCAGCTTCCAGCTTGGCTTCTTCCACAGCAATCAGGCTTATGTCCTTGATAGCCTCCAGGCTTCTCTGCTGTTTCTCCTTCTAGTCCAGCTCCAGTTCCTTCTTCCTCTTTCTCCTCCTTCCTCAGCTCCTGCTGTGTCCACTGCTTCCTCTGCTTATGCCACTGCTGCTTATGCCACTCCTGCTTATGCCACCGCTCATGCCACTGCTGTCCAGAAGCATTCTGCTCTGGCTTATAAAGTGAACGTTACTGCTGACTTCCTGGTTCCCTTTCAGCTGCAGGTCATCAGTGAGATTAGGTTCATTAAGACCAGTATGTCTGTTCCTGCTCCCTCTAGCTGTGCCTGGAGGTAACTGCACATCTAGTTCTTCTAAAACAGGATTTCTTTTCTTAAAACCAACTTTATTAGTGCCCGCATCATGACACACCTTATATCTATGCCCTTCTTGTTGTACTCACTCTTAATGAATCAGTCCAGGCCAATATTTGGTTATTCTGAATCAAGTATTTACTAAAAAAAGTAGTGAGAATCACAAACAGTAAGAACAACATACAGGCAAAACAAAATTCAGCAGTTATATTCACTCGGGATTTAGTTGAACTCTCCCTTCCTGGTGGGGAACCTCTCCCCACTATCTCCTTTCCTCTCAACTGCTGTTACCAGAGTACCTTGTAGAGCGGGATGCTGAACTTGGATGTGAATGCAGACATCACACCCTTTAGGTCTTCTCCTCCTTGCCTTCATTTAAGGAGATGACCTCTGTATCCTCTCCTCTCTTCTTCCAAGGTCAGGGCTCCCTGCTGCTCCTTTCATTTACAAGGCTCCCTTCTATTGATTTCTCCTTTACTCTTTAACTTGTTGTGCAGTGACCTAAGTCAGCCTTGTTACTTCTGCTGGTTCCCTGGTGTGGTTATCCAGAGACCTGTCCTCCCATTTGATGCACCTGCTATGCCAGCCAAAGACAGGAAACTGCCTCTGGGTTTGGTTTTTACACTAGTCAGGTTTCCCTCCAAATGAGGTTTCCTCCTACTATTACCTCATCAGTCAGGAGAACCCTCCATGTTCTGGAAACAACTGGATGCCATAAAAGGTCACAAGGCAATAATTTACTAGAGCCAATAGAGGTCTCTGCCACCCAAATAAGGCAGAACCTAAGAGGTCACTACCCAAAGGTTCATGCTAAAAACTATGGGGGCAATTTTTAAAACTGTACATTTTGGTGCAATGTTCACAGTTACTTTGACCCACTGGATATGTATCAGTTCTCAGAGGGAAAGTACAAGCAAATTTCAAAAAGCCCTTTTAGTTGTGTAAATTGATATTTGCCAGCAAAAATGGCTTTTCTCCTTTTCTCCAATTATGTGTTCTTACAGAGTCTTCTGGGAGGGGTGGCGGTGGGGGTCATCATGACTGTTGGCAGTTGAATCTTGGCGGTTGTGGGTGTGGTCTATGGACCTGAAAGTTATCCCAATATTGAAGGTTTGCCTAGGGTTGCCTCATAGTCTTGCATTGGCCCTGATAAAGAAGAGCAATGATGGAATGACTATTTTAATTATAAAAATGCAGTTTATCTATGTATTATTTAGGGGTTTTAACATTTTTGTTTAATTTTATTTCATTTGACTTCATTTTTGTCTCGGGGTAGTTTCTCCAAATCGGTTAGTTTTGTGCTTCACACAACCAGACTACCTAAGAGCCTACTATAACCCACCACCTAACTCTCTTAGTTGATAAATATAATTACCCACAACGGTCTCACAAAATTCTTATTAAAGTTAACATCCCAAAACTAATTCTAGGGTAAATGAGATCTCAGGATGGCTGTATGCCCTACATTTGGCAAAAATTCACCATAGGGACTAGCAGACACTCACATTACTGATCTCCAACCTCCCCAATTAGAATATTAAATACATATTAAATAATTCTAATAAATAATAACGCTCTAAATATTAAATGAAATCCTGATAAGTACCTTTCAGCATTACTTATTATTCTCACTATGTAGTGTTCCACTTATTATTCTCACTATAATTACAACTCCTTAGCGTCTCAAAATAAATTCCAACTTCATGCTTACCATGACAGGCGTGAACCTCACTTCTAAGCCAGGACATGGGAAGTATGATCTCAGTTTCTCAAATTTACTGCTAATGCTCGGTGTAGTACTTTCATTGTGCCAAAGAGAGCCTCCTGCTGAAGTTCGTAAGATGTAACATGTATGAGTAGTTTGTCAAGTTCTGCTTGGAAATTCTTCTTTATCAAGCCTGTGGCGCACAACACAATGGGAAATGTTTCTGTATCTTTCTGCCACATTTTCTTGGTCTCTGACTGCATTTCCTGGTATTTCAGGATCTGCCTCTCAACGCAATTCACAGAGTAGTTGCTTGAAACTGACACCTCATTATCAATGCCGTTGTGTTTATGTTTATGTTTATTATTATTTGATATACCACTCTTTGAACAAAACAGAGCAGTTTACAATATACAAAAACTCCATAAAGAAAGGCACGAGGCCAGAAGGAGGAAAAGGAAGTTACCATTCTTGATAAAGAGATAGGAGAGAGAAGGAGGGTCAGACAAGACACAGAGGATTAGGTCATACAAAGGGGGAAGGAAAGTCGAAGGCAAGGGAAAAGAGGTGGTGTTTTTCTCCTTAATCACTATATCCAGCTTCCTCGCATCCAGTTTTTTATTGGTCGGAATGGGAGTATCCCAGGTGATCAAAACCTCCTCATTCTCTGTAATTCTCTTAGGGTCATGATCCCAATGCTTTTCGGGCACAGTGATGTTGTAGTGTTTACAGAGTTTCCAATGGATGAGGTGCGCTACTTTATTATGTCTTTCTGTATAGAAATTTTCTGCCATCAGAACTTCACAGCCAGCTATGAGGTGTCACTGTTTCCAGGTCTTTTTTACTGAATCAACATATGTCTGTATTACCAGTTTTTTCAATGCTCGCTGTAAACCACCTCGTCCATAGGCCACTGTGTTATCTGCTTTGTACTCCATTTGGATTGTAAAGGCAGACTATAAATGTGATTATTAAATTAAATTAAAATAATCTGTTCCATATCAAGCCCAAACTTGAAATCTCTTGGACTCTGTGAACTGATACAATGGCATGTCTGACTCTCAACCCCACCCTTGCAATGAAATAGGTTAGCCACCTCATTAAGGTCGGCCCAAAGAGGCAAATGCAATCTGGATTTTGCCTCACTGCATGTAGGGAGCTAAAAATAAAACTACAGTTCCCTGCATGCAGTGAGGCAAAACGCAGGACTGGATCAGCCCCACTGGGCCTCTGCAAGTCAGTAAAGAAGTTGTGCAAATGGCAGCATCCGGATTCTTGCGCAGGTATGTCAAGGAAGCATCTGGTGAAAGCTTGGGTAAGTCCTTATGCTCTACTTTGTTTCCTAAATCCCCATTAGCTCCAAGACACTAAAATACAGTTGTCTGTTGTACACTAATAACAAAATCTCCTGTTGCTCACACATATGTTATTGACGTCTTTTTGTTAGGCCTGTTTAAGGTTCTTTGCCATCGAGGTAGGCCAATACGCCAAAGTGGTTACCACTTGCTGTCACCGCCTGGTTACAGTCAGCCGCTAAAACAAATAAAGCCTCTAGATTCAGAACACTTAACATCTTAAGGGACAAACCACAAACCTCTATATAGTCCCTAGCTCACATCCTGTTTACAAAGGCTGAGCCAGACTAGCAAGAAACTAACTCAACAGAGAGAAGAGAGCGTGCTGAGATTGTTGAGGCGTACCTTTATATTTTAAGAGAATAAAGAGAAGCATTTTAAAGGGATTTTGATTTGTTTAATTTATAAAAATATGTTGCAGAAGCATAGGTACACATGTATTAGGCACATGGTAACAGACACAAAAAAAGAGGTTGAATTGGCACTGGTGCCAACTGTCAGGGCTTCAACCTTGATTACTGACCATTTGCACTGTGACACATCTTTCATGTACGTTCAGAATTGAATCAGCTTAAACAAAAAATGCCAAGTGGAGAGCGTATTTCCTATGCTTGGATCAGAGATGGCTGTGCAGCAGGCCGAATTTAGACATAGGCAGCTGCCCCTGATACCGGAGCGTTGTTTCTGTGCCTTCCTTTCCTCTGTCTTCCTGCGAGGGCTGACGTGAAATGAGCGTGAGGCCTGCCTACCTTTGAGCTCTGACAGGCCCTGTGACGCCCCATCTCTTGCATGGGTTTCCATGATAATGTGAAACCCATGCAGTGGGAGGAGGCAGACTGAAGGACTCATACAGTACCTGTGAGCTTCCCATCGAACCTCAGGACCACATGCAGACTCCTGGGCTTAACATATGTCACTACTGCTGTGGTGGGCATAGGAAGAGACAGGTGCCAGGCAGGAAGGTGAGGGAGATATTGAGGCGGCAGCAATTGGGGAGGGAGGAATTCTCTGCCCCTCCCTACCTGCTCCCCCTCCCCATTGTCTATGGGCATCCAAATCTGTTGAGGAGCATTCAGACTGCAAACTATTAAGGAGTTACCTTGGTAAATTTTGTTTTCTTAATTTTCCCAGGACAAATTTGTTATCTGCCGAAATCCTTTTGAAGAACTATTTCAAGGACATCCCTAGGCATGATGAGGTTCTTATTGACAACCTTTATATTCCTCAAGATTTGCCTGGAAATGAGGAGGGCAAGTCAGATGTACTGGTGTCAGCAGGGAGTCTGGATTTAACGGGCTTCCTTGAGACTCAACTAATGAGATTACTACAAGAGCCATTCTCTTGGTCACTTTTGCCAGGGAAAGGGATAAAATTAGCTATGAAGGATTATTTTAGGAAGAAAGATAGATATATTTTTTTAATTTTTTATGGATTGTCATGTAGAAGACCCTTCTGAGCCTATGGAGCTAAGCAAAGCAGAGGAATTTGCTTCAGAAGCTGACAGGCAGTCAGAGCACATGGCTCAGGGTTTCCAAGGGAAACGTAAACAAAGAGAGCCACAAGATGAACAAACACGCCCATGCTGCAACGTATCCCCAAGCTCAGGAGTTAAGGGTAAACACCTGGTTGGGGGAGGGGCGGGGCTGAGCCCTAAGAAGCAAGGATATAAAAAGTGGTCATTAGATTTGACCAAGGCACGGGAGGAGGAGAAGGCAAGGAAGGAGAAGGAGAAGGAAGAGAAGGAGAAGAAGGAGGAAGCCAGAGAAAGAAGGACCCAGAGAGCCAGTGCCCAAAAGCCTGGTGGGAGCAGCCCAGGACCGGTGCCATCCCTTGAAGGCAGCTGGAGGGGGAGACTGCCTGAGAGGCTAGTTTGGGAACACGCAGAAGCTCTAGGGAGAGAGAAGTGCTGGCCAGAGGATATTTGCATGTCTGAGGAAAAAGCTGAGAAGCTAAAAGGCAGGAAAACACATCCAGTGTTTGGAACCCTTGCTGGCCCAGCAGTGCTGAGAAGTTCTTCCTTTCTAAAACCAAAAGGTAGGCTTCACAAATTATACAGAGGTGAACCTAGCTATAAAAGTTTTCCTTGTGCTTGCAAAGAGGTATTGGACTCTCCTTATAGTAACTCTAATATATACGGTAGTTTACAACCCTGCTCATTAGAATGCTATAAAGAGAAGCCTCGGGAAGGCAGAGAGGGAGTGTATTCTGAAACGCCGTGTAGCCGTGTAGCAGTGTAGCAGTGTAGCAAACTCACCCAGCTGGTAGTGATTCAGAAGAAATGCAGATAGAGCCTGTTATTGAGGATGTAACAGATGATCAAATGGACTGCACGTTATCACTAGCTGACCACATTAAATCACTTTGCTGACCAGGCTGTTAAGAAGGCTGTCTAAACAGCAGAAGAAAAGCAAAGTATTTCTTTTTGGTATAAGAAGTGAGTGTTACTTTTGTGTTTATATTGAGCACTGCACAATTTGAAGCTTGAAGCTAAAGAAGCTATTTGTCCTAAGTTCCTGAATGTTTCTTTATGCCAGTTGTATATGGCTATTTTGTCCTGAGTTTTCACATGCGTTTAATCCGCCCGGAAGGGGAAATAAAATCCTTGTCATTTGCCTGAAACCACTCGACTACAAGTACTTCTTTCTTGGAGAGTAAAAAGGAACTACAACTCCCATAAGGCAGTGCAGAAACAAATACTCTGCCATACTTTCTAAGTTAGAATACCCAGGCACCCAACCCTACGTGCCCTAGGCACTGGGGAGCTCCCAGGTGACAGTATGCAGTTTTACACAATAACATAAGAACATAAGATATGCCATACTGGGTCAGACCAAGGTCCATCAAGCCCAGTATCCTGTTTCCAACAGTGGCCAATCTAGGTCATACGTACCTAGCAGTTTCCCCAAAAGACACAGGTTCCGCAATGCTTGTACTGGGTCAAGCATTGATATCCTGAGTCCCTTCTTAATAATGGTTTATGGACCTTTCCTCCAGGAACTTGTCCAAACCTTTTTTAAACCCAGCTACACTAACAGCCTTTACTACATCCTCCAGTAACAAATTCCAGAGTTTGATCACACGTTGAGTGAAAAAATATTTTCTTTTATTAGTCTTAAATAGTTTACCCTGTAGCTTCATTGCATGTCCCCTAGTCTTTCTATATTCTGATAACGTAAACAATCGATCTACGTTTACCTGTTCCACTCCGTTCATTGACTTATAGACTTCTATCATATCTCCCCTCAGTCGTCTCTTTTCCAGGTTAAAGAGCCCTAACCTTTTTAGCCTTTCTTCATAGGAGTATCCTTCCATCCCCTTTACCATTTTGCTGGCTCTTCTCTGAACCTTTTCTAATAACGCTATATCTTTTTTAAGATACGGCGACCAGAATTGCACACAATATTCAAGGTGCAATGGTGGAGTGGAGGAGTAGCCTAATGATTAGAGCACTGGCTTGGTAACCAAGCAACCAGGGTTCAATTCCCACTAGCACTCCTTGTGGCCTTGGGCAAGTCACTTAACCCTCCATTGCCTCGGAAGAAAGGCCTGGCAATCTACTTCCGGTGACACTGCCAAGAAAACCCAGGAGTTTCTGGGTCACTAGGAGTCAGGACTGACTCAAAGGCACACATTGCATTTGCATTCAAGGTGCAGTCTCACCATGGAACAATACAGAGGCATTATAATATCTTTTGTATTATTTTCCATTCCTTTCCTTATGATACCTAGCATTCTATTTGCTCTCTTGGCCGCCGCTGCACACTGGGCCGAGGGTTTTAACATGTTATCCACAATGATGCCTAAATCTTTTTCCTATGTGGTGGTTCCTAATGTGGAACCTTGCATCGTGTAACCATAGTTTGGGTTGTTCTTCCCTAGGTGCATAACTTTGCACTTGTCCACATTAAATTTTATCTGCCATTTTGATGCCCAGACTTCCAATTTATCAAGAACCTCTTGCAGTTTTCCACAATCCTCTTGGGTTTTAACAACTTTAAATAGTTTTGTGTCATCTGCAAATTTGATAACCTCACTCGTTATTCCCCTTTCCAGGTCATTTATGAATATGTCAAAAAGCAGCGGACCCAGCACAGATCCCTGGGGTGCACCACTATTCACCTTTCTCCATAGGGAAAATTGGCCATTTAGCCCTACCCTCTGCTTTCTATCTTTTAACCAGTTCCTGATCCACAATAGTACACTGCCTCCTATTCCATGACTCTTTAGTTTTGCCAAAAGTCTCTGTTGAGGGACCTTGTCAAAGGCTTTCTGAAAGTCCAGATACACTATATCAACCAACTCACCTTTGTCCACTTGTTTATTCACACGTTCAAAAAAACATAAAAGATTAGTAAAACAAGATCTTCCTTGTCTAAAGCCATGTTGGCTGTCTCCCATTAGGCCATGACTATCTACATGCTGAGTAATTTTGTTCTTTATGATGGTTTCTACCATTTTTTCCGGTACTGACCTCAGGCTCACCGGTCTGTAGTTTTCCGGATCACCCCTAGAACCCTTTTTAAAAATTGGCATTACATTGGCGATCCTCCAATCTTCAGGTATTACAGATGATTTTAATGAACACAAGATAATTCACTTGTTACAGAAAAATAACCATATCACATAAGGAAAAATGAAACAATTCAAGTCTCCTAAACCGAGACATGAAATAAATACATTAGCAACGGTCATTCTGAGGCACGAATAGCGGGGATGTCATTGGGGGAAGGGTTAGGACAGCAGTTATAGTTGGTGATTCGATCATTAGGCATGTAGATAGCTGGGTGGCTGGTGGACGTGAGGATCGCCTGGTAACATGCCTGCCTGGTGCGAAGGTAGCGGACCTCACACGCCACCTAGATAAGGTCTTAGATAGTGCTGGGGAGGAGTCTGCTGTCTTGGTACATGTTGGTACCAATGACATAGGAAAATGTGGTAGGGAGGTTCTGGAAGCTAAATTTAGGCTTTTAGGTAGGAAGTTGAAATCCAGAACTTCCAGGGTAGCGTTCTCCGAAATGCTTCCCGTTCCACGCGCAGGACCCAATAGGCAGGCAGAGCTCCGGAGTCTCAATGCGTGGATGAGACAATGGTGCAGAGATGAGGGGTTCGGATTTGTTAGGAACTGGGGAACATTCTGGGGAAAGGAGGGGCTCTTCCGAAGGGATGGGCTTCACCTTAACCGGGATGGAACCAGGCTGCTGGCATTAACCTTTAAAAAGGAGATAGAGCAGCTTTTAAACTAGATAATAGGGGAAAGCCGACAGTCGCCCAAGAGCGCATGGTTCGGAAGAATGTATCCTTGAAGGATACTACAAAAAGCAGAGAGGTTCCAAAAAAGAGTAAAGTAGCCCAAATGCCCTCGAGTATGGAGCAGACAGAACTTAAAGATCCCAAATTACCCATGTCTACCAATAGCCAAATTAATATGAATAAAATACAGTCTCTAAAATGCTTGTATGCAAATGCTAGAAGTCTACAAAACAAGATGGGAGAGTTAGAATATATAGCACTAAACGAGAGGTTAGATATGATTGGAATATCAGAGACATGGTGGAAGGAGGACAACCAGTGGGACACTGTGATACCTGGGTACAAACTATATCGAAATGATAGAGCTGATCAAATTGGTGGAGGGGTTGCGCTCTATGTTAGAGAGGGCATTGAGTCAGAAAGGATTAAAGTTTTGCAAGAAACAAAATTTGCTGTAGAATCTCTATGGATTGAAATTCCATGTAAAAAGGGGAAGGCGATGGCAGTGGGGGTGTACTATCGTCCGCCTGGCCAGAATGAACAAATGGATGATGAAATGCTCAAAGAAATCAAGGAAGCTAGCAAAAGTTACAGTGCAGTAATAATAATGGGTGATTTCAATTACCCCGGCATCGACTGGGTCAGTGTCACAACAGGACATGCTAGGGAGATAAAGTTCCTAGATGAAATAAATGACTGCTTCTTGGAGCAGCTGGTTCATGAACCGACCAGAGGGGAAGCAATATTAGACCTAGTCCTTAGTGGAACACCAGATGTAGTGCAAGAGATAAGGGTGTTGGGGCCACTTGGCAATAGTGATCATAGCATGATCGCCTTTGATTTAATTAGTGGAGGAGGGATAGTAAGGAAATCCACAGTACTACCCTTTAACTTTCGAAAGGGAGACTATGATAGAATGAGGAAAACAGTTAAGAAAAAACTAAAAGGAGCAGTTGCAAAGGTTAAAGACGTACATCAAGCTTGGGTGTTGTTGAAAAATACTATCTTGGAAGCCCAGACCAGCTGTATTCCACGCTTTAAGAAAAGTGGAAGGAAGTCCAAAAAATTGCCAGCATGGTTTAAAGCTGAGGTCAGAGAGGCTGTTGTTGCCAAAAAAGCATCTTTCAAGAAATGGAAAAAAGAGCCAAATGATGAAACCTGGAAACAGCACAAGCACTGGCAAGTCAAATGCAAGGCATTGATAAGGCAGGCAAAGAGAGAATTTGAGAAGAAGCTTGCTGCGGAAGCAAAAACGTGAAATAAAGACCTTTTCAAGTACATTCGTAGCAAAAAACCCGTGAGAGAGTCAGTTGGTCCATTAGATGATAAAGGGGTTAAAGGAGCACTAAGAGGCGACAAGGCGATAGCAGAGAGACTGAATGAATTCTTTGCTTCGGTCTTTACTGAGGAAGATGTAGGGATGTTACCCACGACTGAAGTGGTATTTAAAGGTGTGGAAGAATTGAAGGAAATATCGATACATCGGGAAGATGTCCTACAACTATTAGATAAACTGAAGAGTAGCAAATCACCTGGGCCGGATGGTATACATCCAAGGGTGTTGAAAGAACTGAAATTTGAGATTGCAGACCTGCTATCAGTAATCTGTGAACTATCATTAAAATCATCTCTAATACCTGAGGATTGGAGGATCGCCAATGTAACACCAATTTTTAAAAAGGGTTCGAGGGGTGATCCGGGAAACTACAGACCGGTGAGCCTGACATCAGTACCGGGAAAAATGGTAGAAACCATCATAAAGAATAAAATTACTCAGCATGTAGATAGTCATGACCTAATGGGAGACAGCCAACATGGCTTTAGACAAGGAAGATCTTGTCTTACTAATCTGTTATGTTTTTTGAAGGAGTGAATAAACAGGTGGACAAAGGTGAGTCGGTTGATATTGTGTATCTGGACTTTCAGAAAGCCTTTGACAAGGTCCCTCATGAGAGACTTTTGGCAAAACTAAAGAGTCATGGGATAGGAGGCAGTGTACTACTGTGGATCAGGAACTGGTTAAAAGATAGAAAGCAGAGGGTAGGGCTAAATGGCCAATTTTCCCAATGGAGAAAGGTGAATAGTGGTGTACCCCAGGGATCTGTGCTGGGTCCGCTGCTTTTTGACATATTCATAAATGACCTGGAAAGTGGAATAACGAGTGAGGTTATCAAATTTGCTGATGACACAAAACTATTTAAAGTTGTTAAAACCCAGGAGGATTGTGGAAAATTGCAAGAGGATCTTGATAAATTGGAAGACTGGGCATCAAAATGGCAGATGAAATTTAATGTGGAGAAGTGCAAGGTTATGCACCTAGGGAAGAACAACCCAAACTATGGTTACACGATGCAAGGTTCCACATTAGGAACCACCACCCAAGAAAAAGATTTAGGCGTCCTTGTGGATACCATGTTAAAACCCTCGGCCCAGTGTGCAGCGGCGGCCAAGAGAGCAAATAGAATGCTAGGTATGATAAGGAAAGGAATGGAAAATAAAACAAAAGATATTATAATGCCTCTATATCGTTCCATGGTGAGACCGCACCTTGAATATTGTGTGCAATTCTGGTCGCCATATCTTAAAAAGGATATAGCAATTTTAGAAAAGGTTCAGAGAAGAGCCACCAAAATGGTAAAGGGGATGGAAGGCTACTCCTATGAAGAAAGGCTAAAAAGGTTGGGGCTCTTTAACCTGGAAAAGAGACGGCTGAGGGGAGATATGATAGAAGTCTATAAATTAATGAACGGAGTGGAACGGGTAAACGTAGATCGATTGTTTACCTTATCAGAATATAGAAAGACTAGGGGACATGCAATGAAGCTACAGGGTAAACTATTTAAGACTAATAAAAGAAAATATTTTTTCACTCAACGTGTAATCAAACTCTGGAATTTGTTACCGGAGGATGTAGTAAAGGCTGTTAGTGTAGCTGGGTTTAAAAAAGGTTTGGACAAGTTCCTGGAGGAAAGGTCCATAAACCATTATTAAGAAGGGACCCAGGATGTCAATGCTTGAACCAATACAAGCATTGTGGAACCTGTGTCCCTTGGGGAAACTGCTAGGTACGTATGACCTAGATTGGCCACTGTTGGAAACAGAATACTGGGCTTGATGGACCTTGGTCTGACCCAGTATGGCATATCTTATGTTCTTATGTTCTTATGTTCTTATTCCCACTATTCAGGCTTTTTCTCAGTTCTATCTACCTTCCCTGCGTGTTGTACGGGGAAGGTAGATGGGGCAGGAAAGGGGCAGATCAGGGATGGTGTCAGGGTGGGCAGTGGACGGTCATCGACTCTGGACGTAGAGGGCCAATTCTAATGTCGGCCCTGTATGTCCGAGGCTAGTGGCTTGCATGGGGAACTTATTCCACCTCCAAGGTGGAATAAGCTTCCCTAGTTGCCGGGGGACAGCAGTCCCGGGGTGTATATGGGCCTTAGGGGACTAGATCAGGGGTCGGGCTGTGGGGAAAACAGCTCTGCAGCCAGCGGCCAGGGATCGTGGCTTTTCAATGGAGCCACGGTGCCATGGCAACCAGACGCCATGGCACCTCAGCTCCATTGAAGAGCCCTAACTGAGCTAGCCAGGCAAGGCCTGTACGTGCAGGCCAGATGGAATTGGGGTCCCGGCCTGCATGTACAGGCCTGTTCGCGATTCTGATCCCGCAGGGCTAGACGTGCCCCGCAGGATCAGAATCATGACTCCCTCTGTGCATCCGGTTTCAACCGGGCGCACAGAGGGCCCGGACATGCAGATCAGAATCGGACCCTAAGTGTTCACTAGCCCACTAGTAGGAGAGAGGCCAAAACTAACATCAAAGGAAAAATATAGATAAGACACATACTGGTACAGATATCCACTTTACGATCTACAATCCCCCTTCTAGGGGAGAGGCCCCGATGGATCTGAGGGCAACACGAATCTTCTCGATCTACCGGCGGAAATAACACAGATGAACCAAAACACTCGCAACAGGACCTTCTCCACCTACACCCCAGCCTATGGAATGACCTCCCTAGTGACCTCAGGGAAACACATGAATTCCACAAAGATTTCAAAACATTACTATCAAAGAACACTTCAACATCTAAGCAATGGTCCCCCAGGCAACAGCAAAACGTATGGACACATATGCTACAAATTACCACCCTCATACTCCCTCTCCCGTACTCCTCCCCCGGCCCTTCCCTCCTACATCCCTCCTGCTCCTACCCCCTGCCCCCCTCCCCCATACATAAGTTCTGATTGTTAAAACGTTAAAAACTATAGACTATAGTTCTCATTTGTAGTGATACTGTTCAATGCTGTTAAGTATTTAAAAGTTCTATGTAAACCGCCCTGATTCCTGGATAAAGCGTTATATCAAATTTCAATAAACTAAACCAAACTAAATATCTATATTTACCTTGTACAGTGCTGTGTTCACTATCAGCATCATATAAATCTAAAACTGATAACAGTAATTGATATGTGTCCTCAGACTACTTACAATAGTAGATTTCACAGAAAACCATCCTGAAGAAAAAATGTAAAATTTTATAGCAGCCAAAATGAAAATTCATAAATTTCCTCCTGTGACTAGTAATGTTAATGTTTTAAACAGTCTTCCAAATACAAGCAAATTCAAAATGTAGCCAGGAGAGAAGGAGAAAGAACAGCAAATGGCAGCTTGTACTTGTTTTCACAAGACAAAACACATTAAGACACTCCCTGCCAAACCTATCACATAACTACTAAAGAATCTGTGCAGCAGTGCTTACGTGGGGGAAACATCAGACAAGTTCACCATGCCCGGCTTAGCATGAGTGCTCGTGAAAGGAGGTGGGGCGGGGGGAGAGCCATGCCACCCTTGCCTGTTCTAATCAGTGAAAGATCAAGGTAGATGAGCTTCTGCAATCTGGTGATATGGTGAGCCAGGGTCAATGCTACCATTAGGTGAACTAGGCAATTGTCCAAACAGGAGTCCTCTTCGCAATGGACCAGGATGGAAACTCTGGTATTTAAGTAAGCTATTTCTTTGTACACTTTTCCAATATAAGGAAGTTTTTAAAGATCCCCCATCTTTAAAAATCAACATATCAAGGAATTCAATTTGATGTTGATCTTTAAAAACTTATATCGGAAAAGTGTACAAAGAAATAGCTTACTTAAATACCAGAGTTTCCATCCTGGTCCATTGCGGAGAGGACTCCCATTTGGACAATTTCTTAGACTTCGTCGACTTTGTTCTTCCTTTTCGGACTGTAAACATCATGCGTTGGATTTGAAGACTCGGTTGCTTCATAGAGGATATCCAGCGAAAATAATAGACACAGCCTATCGTCGAGCTACTTATGTACATCGAGAATGGTTGCTCGAAAATACTTTGGCAGGAGAGAAAACAAATAAGAATGCTGAAGCTTTTGTAGGTGTTCTTCCCTTTATGAAGTCTAGTACTGATGTGGTCAACATACTTAAAAAAACATTGGCACATTCTGGGATTACACCCTTGTTTTCAGAAATCCCTTTTGGTAGCCTTTTCCCGTGGATCGAATTTAGAAGATCTTTTGGTTCATTCTGCAGCTCCAATAGATAGGCCACCTCCCCCTTTTTCGGATGGTCGGGGTCATTTTTCTTATTTATTTATTTATTTATTTATGCTTTTCTTCTATACCGCTTTTTCCCAAGATCAAAGGCGGTTTACAAGTAACACAATGAACAGTTTACAATTAACATAATGAACATGGTTTTACATGGAACATCTTGTTTTTTCAAACTACGTACAATTAACTTTTCGTAAACAACAACAAGTAACATGGAATATATAATTATGCAGATGTTGTAACTATTTACATTAGTTAAATATTTACATTATTCAATTGTTAATCGTGGTTTTTAATATACTAGGGATTTCTAGGGATTTTAATACACTGAGGATTCTAGGTTGATTTTTCTAAATGCGATGTGGTTTGTGGCTTTTTGATCTGAAGTTATGGAGGATTTTTTTGGAGGTGTGGTGAGGGTGCTGGAGGGGGTTCATTAAGATTTATAAAGTATTCTTTAAACAGATATGTTTTTAGTTCTTTCCGGAATGTCTGTAGGTCTTTTATTTTGCGGAGGCTTAGAGGGAGTTTATTCCATATGGTGGGGGCTGCATATGAGAATGCTCTTGAGCTTGTGGTTTTTTTTGTTTTTCGAATTGATTTTTTTATGTCTAGTGAGTGAGTTGCGTTTTGTCTGCGGGTTCTATGTTCTTTTGGAGTATGTAGTAGAGTGGTTAGATGTGAGGGTGATATGTCATTGATAAGTTTAAATGTAGTTAATAGTATTTTGTATGATATTCTGCTATTTATGGGAAGCCAATGTAGTTCAGCGAGGATGGGAGTTATGTGGTCAGTAAGGCGTGCTTTTGCTGTTACTCGAGCACAGATGTTTTGAGCTCTTTGGAGTAAGTTGGTGCTTGTGAGGGGGAGGCCGATAAGTAGACTGTTACAATAGTCAAAGTGTGGAGTGATGAGTGTGCTGATAACAGATCTGAAGTCATGTGTGTCTAGTATTGGTCGTAGGTGTTGAATGGTCTTAAGTTTATAGAATATGGTTTTTACAGTTTGCTTTATGTGGGGGAGCATACTAAGTGTGTGGTCTATTATGATGCCTAGGTATTTTACTTCCTTTTTGATTGGGATTGTTGTGTTGTTAATTGTTATTGTTTCAGGGAGAGTAGTATCTGGTTTTCTTGTTACGAACATTGCTTCAGTTTTTTTTAGGTTGATGCTGAGGTTATTATTTTCTAACCAGTTATTTGCTTCGTTGATGCAGTCCAGTAAGTTCTGATAGGTGGGATTATTTGTGCTTATTGGTTGAGTGAGCATGATGTCATCTGCGTATATGTAGTGGTTGACTTTATGTTTTTTAAATATATTTGTGATGGGTTGCAGATACAGGTTGAAAAGAAGGGCCGATAGGGCCGAACCCTGTGGAATACCTTGTCCTTGTACAAATGGTTCAGAGGTGTCTTGTCCTAATTTAACGCGTATTGATCGATTTGTGATGTATGATATAAACCATTGTAGAATTGCTCCACCTATTCCTAGACTTAGGAGTCTGTTAATGAGGGTGTTGTGGTGGACATTGTCAAAGGCACCAGCTATATCAATGAATATGAGGATGTAGCCTTGGTTGCATGTGTCAGTGCCTTTTATGAGGTCATCCATGAGTGTTATAAGCAAAGTTTCGACCCCGTGGGATGGGCGGAAGCCGAATTGGTGTGAGTCTAGTGGTGCATGTGAGTCAATAAAATCTTGTAGTTGGAGCTGTATGATTTTTTCTATTACTTTGGCGATAAACGGTATGCTGGCTATGGGCCTGTAGGAGTTTGGGTCTGTAGGATTGAGTTTATTATTTTTTATTATTGGGCGTAAGGATGTGAGTTTCAGGGCATCTGGCATGATGCCCTGGGATAGTGATTGGTTCACTATATTTTGTATATGGTTAGCTAATTCTGTTTTGGTGTTTCTTTTTCTTGCAACTCTTCTGTTCATTGTGCAACAACATTGACTGGTACAACCTGGGTACATCCCAAATCAGGTTGTGTTATTCAGCGTAAGTGGAGGACTAATTGTTGTTCCATCTTTGTGGTATATATTTTACAATGCAGATGTTCACTAGTCTATATCGGCAGAACGTCTAGAGTGATAAAGATTCGACTGAATGAACAAGCGTCTCATATTCGTCAACAAGTGATTTCTGCTCCAATAGTAGACCATTGTTTGACGTGTAATCATGAGTTCAGCGATTTAAAATGGTCAGTGCTTGATCATGTGCCACTGGATCCTAGGGCAGGGGATCGTATAGCTCAACTACAAAAACAGGAACAAAAGTGGATCTTTCGATTGAATACAGTTCACCCTATGGGGCTGAATAAAGAAGTTGAATGGCATACCTTGCTGTGAGGTCATCTCTGACGTAGAGGAATTTCCCTGATGTGATGGGGTTTTCCCAGTCATCTGATTGCTGGTTCTGGTATGAAGGTCGGCTGTTTAGCCAATTGAAAGTGATATACCCTTTGAAAACAGCTGATGGCTATATCTCGGCGTCGTATGGCGGTTTACAGTATTGGAAGGGAATAGCACTTGAAACAGGGATGAGAATCCCGAAACATGCACGTCGTGCTCTACATTAAATACCACAATAGGAATTGTTTAATACAGTTTTTGGGGACGTTGAAAGATAAGTGGTTTGATTCTTCTTTGATTTACTATTCACGAAAAGATTTTGATTAAAAAGGACTGCAACGTCTGGAGTGGTTGGATTTCAGTTTTTGCCTCCCTTGTTGCATTCCGACAACAATGTAAAAAAATTGGTTTTTGAGGGCTGGTTTGGTGATTCATTTTTTGTTTTGAATATTATTTATTACCAAACAAGGGATTTTTTTGATTGCAAGCTTTGCAGGATGGCAGAAAGTACCAACCTCTGATCTCCCGCATCTCATTATCATCGCTGCTGCCACATCTCTCCTGGAGTGACAGTGATGGTAATGGCAAGAAAACAGAAGTGCAATGCGGAGGAAAGCTTCTGAACCCCTGCGTGCCGGGCTCTAAAAGTGCAGCAGGTCCCACCCCGACTGACGCAGGCTCAGGACTGCTGTAAGGACACTGGGTGCCCTAGGCAAGCTTTCAGCCTTACACCCCTCCCCCCACCCAAGATTTTGAAAATTAAACTCATCGATCATGATCATCCCAACACCAGCCATCCTATAATCCTGTAAAAATGCATCGCCGGACAGCACACTTTCAAATATTAAACTTTGCTTTGCACCTGTGTGCGCCTGCTCTCCCTGCAGATGGTTCCTGGAGTTGGTGTGGCTGTCAGCATCTAGTGTTTGCTTTCACTACTGCTCCTCAGGACTGCCTAGTCGTGTCTTATGGGTGGGCCTGCTCTGCATAGGCTTCCTGTCCGCATGGGATTGGGAGCAGCTGCACGCTCAGAGCGCAGCACGCAGTGGTTTAGAGGCTTCCCTCCGCACGGTGCTTCTCTTCTATTTGATGGCCTTGACCTCTCTGCCCCTGATCCCGAGGAGATGTAGCGGCAGTAAGCACCAGGGCAGGAGCAGCAAGAGTGATCTCCTTGCACAGACCTATGGCTGGCAATTCAAATTGGGAGGCCGTGTTGTTGAACAACAGTCTAGTGATCTGCTGTAATGACGTTCTTGAGTTCAGGAATTTTGTTTTATTTTTACTTTAGGAATTGAGTGAGGGCAGTTCAAAGAGGGTTGAGCTTCATGAACTAATGCCTTCTCTCCAGGCATTTCTGTCGTTCATTGTAACCTTGAATGCAACTACATCTTCAGCCTATTAAACTAACTCATTCCTAGGAAAAGGAAGACCTGAGGATGCATGAATGGAAAGTCCTTTTGATACCTGCATTGGCTGCCTTAAAACTAAGACACAGAAAAAAAGAGCAGAAGTGAACCACTCAGGCCATAGCACGGAGATGGACGAGTTTCAAAGTCCAGCTCCGCTGGTTACTTTAACTTGACCCTAGTGGCAGCCTTGAGGAGAGCATGTGATAGCTATTATTATGCCACGGCAATCACAAGGGAGAGATGGAGCATAAGAGAGAGAAAATGAAATGCAATGTAAAAGAAACTTTATATTAATAATGTAGAAAGAAGAATCAGCAAACCAGTTGTAGATGATGCGTTTCTACTGGGCTAACTCCATACATCTGTGACTAGCTGTCAAGACCTCTGCTTCCTTCATCAGGTCTGTGAAGAAACAGCAAGATCACCCTACATTTACATAATACAGACATCACATTATGTTTTCTATGGTAACACAGCAACCACAATACCTCACGTTACAGTCCAGAAAGGCAGGGATGTTCCAGTCTTGCTGTGCAACATTAACGGTTCCTACATCCTGGTTGCACATCCTTTGTAGCAGGGCGAGTGTCCCACTTTAGCATCGCTGTGTCTCTGCATCTGCCCGTTCACGACTGCCTGCCCTTTGGCTTGCATTAGGTATGAATGGCATGGATGTGCTGAATTCCTGCTATTTGACCAGTGAGCCATTTTTTCAACTTGTTTCTCTCATGGACTAGAACAGGGTCAACATTGAAATCATTACTGATTTTAAAAGGCCCTAATCTGTAGTATCTTGGTAAGCTGAACATGAATATAACATTAAAAAAAATGTATTGGCTCTCGTTTTGAAGATATTGCATGTAGTTCATTTTTGACATTTCACCACGTAAATTTATCCAGTAGGACATCAACAACATCCCAAATAAGCCTTGAATGATGTAATATTGCATCAAATTGCATAATACCAGCATGCACACATCATCCAGAGTTGATTGCATCATTTTCTGATGCAATGCCAATACTACTGCCAGACAGCTGCTGAAGCCATCTGACGGCAGCAGTGTACTATACGCAGTCGGAAAGGTTGAGCATTTAAAATATTTCAGACTGTGTGCGAGACAGTTTAAGCTACTGTTACATGTAACTTTTATTAATCATATAATTTTAGCCATTTAGGTACAATACAGAACAGTAATGCCATGAAAGTGTGTTAATACCATTGACAATTTCTGCTACATTTGTGGGGAAGTGACATTTGCCAACCAGAAAAAAAGTATCACTTCTCAACTGAAGAAGGCATATCATCTTTACTTCGGATGCAAGATTGGTGACCAAGACAAGCCTTGGGCCCCGCATATATGCTGCACTACATGTACAGCACAGCTTTCACAATGGTTGAATTGCAAAAGACCATCAATGCCGTTTGCAGTCCCCATGGTGTGGAGAGAGCCAAGCAACCACACAAATGGCTGTTACTTCTGCTTGGTTCCTCCTCTTTCCAGCGGAATAACGAAGCAAAAGAAGTTGAGCATAGTCTACCCAAACATTCCGTCTGCATTGAGACCAGTTCCACATGGTGAGGGACTTCCTATTCCAGAATCTCCATCAGAATATTTTCTTGATTCATCTGATGAGGACAAAGGTGAGCCGACCTGTTCTTCTTCTGGTCCGTCAGCATGCAGTGACCCAGATTTTCACTGGGATGCATTATCAACTCAACACAGAATAACACAGGAAGAACTAAATGACCTGGTTCGTGATTTGGACTTCTCCAAGAACAAGGCAGAATTGCTAGGATCAAGACTCCAACAATGGAATCTTCTAGAAGATGTCAACATTACTTCGTATCGAAAGCACCACCAGCAGTTGGAGCCTTTCTTCAGAAAGGAAAGTAATCTGGTATTCTGTTCTGATATTGAAAGCCTCATGAATGCCTTAAAAATCACTCATGACCCACAAGACTGGAGACTATATAGACTCTTCGAAACTGAGTCTGAAGGCTGTGCTTTTGAACAATGAAAACCGTCTTCCATCTATTCCAATAGCACATGCCGTCCACATGAAAGAGACATACGATAACTTAAAGTATCTACTGACTTCCATTAACTATATCAAGTACAGCTGGCGCCTCTGTGGTGACTTGAAGGTAGTTGCCCTTTTAATGGGACTGCAGCAGGGATATATAAAATACATGTGTTTCTTATGTGAGTGGGATAGCCAAGCAAGGGATTGGCACTACTTGTGGAAGGAATGGAATCACAGAGAAAATGTAACAGTTGGAGAGAAGAATATCCAGCACCCAGCTCTGGTTGAGGCTCACAAAATCCTGCTACCACCCCTTCACATCAGACTAGGTTTGATGCAAAACTTTTTGAAAGCCATGGACCGCACTTCACCAGCTTTCCAATACCTGCATGAAAAATTCCCTCGACTCAGTGAAGCAATGATTAAAGAGGGAGTTTTTGTGGGTCCTCAGATTCGAGAGCTCTTCAAAGATGACCGGTTCAACAACTTGCTGCAGGGTGATGCAAAACACGCATGGAATGCTTTTTGCCTAGTGTCAACAAACTTTCTTGGGAATGTTAGGGCAGAAAACTACAAGGAACTAATAGAAGACATGCTGATGCAGTATCAGAAACTTGGTTGCAATATGTCTCTAAAGATCCATTTCCTTGATTCCCATCTCGATTTCTTTCCTGACAACTGTGGTATGGTTAGTGATGAACAGGGCGAACATTTTCACCAGGATATCGCAACGATGGAGCAAAGATACCAGGGAAAATGGTCCACTACAATGCTGGCTGACTACTACTGGACACTCCCCAGAGAAGCTCCCGAACAGCTGTACAAGAGACAGGCGAAAAAATCTAAGAAGTAGTCTATGACTTGGTTTTTTACAGGTATTAACCGAAGGCCTATAATATTTACTATTGACATGCATTTCGTGATGTAAACATTAATTCTTGTAGATTACAAAAAATCTAGTGCCAACTTTGCAATTTCACTGTCATATTCGTGTTCAGCATATAAAAATTGATAAGAAATGACTATTTTTATTTCAGGAACATGACTTTTGTAAAAATTTGTTGACCAGAGTAGGGGAGGCATCAGATGATAATGATAACGTTAAGAAACAGAGAACAAACGCCCTCTATCTGATGGATGCCTTGGCGGTCTGAGTTATTTCTCTAGACTCACACCCTCTCTAGGATAATGCCATATTTTACCCATAACACATGCTTGCTAGGTTCTTGTGGGTATCGGTGCTTACCCTTTAAAGGTGGAACTATACTCCCAACATATCTGTAATCCTGTGGAGCGCTGGGATGAAAGTGATTTTTTTCTGGTATATGCGTTCTTTTCTAGAGGGTCTGTGTCAGGATACTCTTTGTGATTCACAGGATTATCCATACTTTCTGCACATACTTGCAATATCTTTTAGATACTTCACAGCCAACTTTGCAAAATGATTGGGAGTGCTAAACTCAACACATATCCCTGTCCCTGGACACAGCGATGGAGCTTTCCCTGTACTGAAGCTGCTCAAGCACCTACTGTACCCACAGAGCTGGCTCCTATGTCTAGATGCATGAAGACGTGCCCTTCGAACGACATTGCTCCAGTTACACTAGCACACTTTATTTTCAAACCCGGAAAACTACCCAGGCATCGTAAAAGCTGAGTGACTCATAGATGCATGATAAGAAACAGAGAGCAAAGTTTGCTTTACTTAAGAAAAAGGAAGAGAGAAAAGGAAGAAATGTGGTTCTTGAAAAATTAACGTTGTATGGGACTTCTCAGCATCAGCAGACAAGGATGCTTCGCTGGATGTGGGTTTCTTAATGCCTAAGGCACAACTGCCCTTAGAAAAAGAAGGTGTGAGTGACTTTCTCTTCTCTGAGTTGCTTTCCAATAACACACTTATTGCGCTGTAGTCTGAAGAAGGGATCTATCTCGTCTTAATCGAGAAGTCACTGATGGACCTTCATGTACTCAGTGTCCCACTCTACTGACGCCATGACAACACCCAGAAGAACCTGAAGAAATGGAGGGAAGACTCCAAAGAACCAGAAGAGAAGTAGCCTAGTGGTTAGGATCAAAAGGTCCAGGGTTTAAATCCCACCAACTCTCCTTGTAGCCTTGGGCAAGTCACTTAACCCTCCATTGCCTCAGATAAAACCTTAGACTGCAAGCCCTCTGGGGACAGGGAAATACCTACAGTACCTAATTGTAATTTGCCTACTGGAAAGGCATGAGCTAAGAACTACTAAATAGGGAAAGGTAGAAAGAGAGGGTGCACTAATATGAGTTATGTGCTTAGATAATAAATAAGCCCATTGAGAATAATGGGACTTGCATTAAATAATGTTTGTTGATGTGCACTGATGCATGCTAGCACACTTTAGTAAATCTACCCCTTAAGAACAAGATTTGCCATATTGGGTCACACCAAAGGTTCATTAAGTCCAGTATCCCATTTCCAACAGTGGACGATCCGGGTCACAAGTACCTGATAGGATCCCAAAAGGTAGACAAATTCCATACTGCTCAACCTAGGGATAAGAAGTGGATTTCCTCAAGTTCATCTTAATAATGGATTATGGACTTTTCCTCTAGGAACTTGTCCAAACCTTTTTAAACCCAACTACACCAACAGCTTTTGCTACATCCTCCAGCAACAAATTCCAGAGCTTAATTATGCACTGAGTGAACATTTTTTTGATTAGTCTTAACTGTATTGATCTGTAGCTTCACTAGGTATCCTCGAATCTTTGTACTTTTTGAAGGAGTAAACCGATAAACATTTACTCATTCCATTCCAATCGTTATTTTTATCCCCCCTCAGCCATCTCTTCTCCAAGATGAAGAGCCATAACCATTAAAGTCTTTCCTCGTGAGGGTATCCTTCCATCTGCTTTATCATTTTGGTCACTTTCTGGGTACCTTTTCTAATTCCACCATTTTTTTTTTCAGATGTGGCAACCAGAACTGCACACAAAACTCAAGGTGCGTTCACACCGTAGAGCAGGGGTCTCAAACACGCGGCCCGCAAGAGCATTTTGTGCGGCCCGCGACGCCACGACTGTTTTCTTGGTTTTTGCTTGCTTTTTTTCTCACCTTATGATTGCCGGCGGGGCTGCGTGGTGTTCGTCTTCTCTCTCCACATGACCCGAGTCACGAGCCTGCCCTCCACCAATTAGAGACAGGAAGGAGGAGGGGGAGGAGGGGGGGGCCCAGAAGCAGTCTGAGCAGCCACCCGAACGCCACGAGGCACCACACGCCCTGGAGGATCCATTTTGTATTTAGGCGGCCTGTGCTTCTAGCAGGGTGCACAGCTCTCCGCAGGCAGGTAAGGAGGCAGTCTGCCCTGCCCCCGGAATTCTCCTATGTTAGCCAGCCCTGCCTCCCTCAGTCCCTCTCCTCTTCGGCTTTCAGAGCCGCGAAGGGAGAGCTTCTCCCTCGCGACTCTGTTAAGCTCGACGGGGCAGAGGGGAAATTTCCCATAAGCCTCAGCCGGCTTAACAGAGTCGCGAGGGAGGAACTCTCCCTTCGCGGTTCTAAGCCGAAGAGGAGAGGGACTGAGGCAGGCAGGGAGGGAGGGAAGCAAACAGGCAGGCAGGGAGGGAGGGCTGGCTCAGCCGGGCAGGGGGGGCCCCGCGGGACATGCGGGACATGCGATTTTGCCACGGCTGATGGGGGGGGTTTAGGAATGGTAATGTGCTGTGGACTGGGGGGGGTTTAGGACTGGTAATGTGCTGTGGGCTGGGGGGGGGTTAGGACTGGTAATGCCACTGGAGGGGTTTAGGACTGGTAATGTGCTGGGGGGGGTAGTAGTGGTAATGTGCAGTGGGCTGATGGGTGGGTTTAGGACTGGTAATGTGCTGTGGGCTGATGGGGGGGGGTTAGGACTAGTAATGCCACTGGGGGGGTTTAGGACTGGTAATGTGCTGTGGGCTGATGGGGGGGGTTTAGGACTGGTAATGTGCTGTGGGCTGATGGGGGGGGGGTTAGGACTGGTAATGCCACTGGAGGGGTTTAGGACTGGTAATGTGCTGTGGGCTGATGGGGGGGTTAGGACTGGTAATGTGCTGTGGGCTGATGGGGGGGGTTAGGACTGGAAATGGGCTGAGTGGAAGGGGGGCTTGAACTGCAAATGGCTGATGGGGAGGGGGCTTGGAATGGAAATGGGCTGTGAGGGGAGGGAGCTAGCACTGGAAATGGGCTGAGTGGGGGGGGGAGCTAGGGTTGGATATGGGCTGATGGGGGTCTAGGACTGGAAATGGACTGATGCAGGGACGAGAAATGAGCGGAAGCTGGGTGGGGTTGGAACTAGAAGGGAGCTGATGTTGGGGGAGGATTAGAATGGGATGGAGCTGGGAAAGTGAAATGGAGAGGGGAAAAATATTTTGTGCGGGAGGGAAGACAAATCTATAATTGGCCAGGTTTTGGGAGAGTAAGTGGAGATTGAGGATGGAGGGGTAATATTTGAGTGGATAAAATAGGAATGAAGAAAGAGCAAAAGGAGAAAGATTAGTATGTTAAAGCAGATGTAGAGAGAGAATGAAAAAAAAACTAGAAGAGAGAAGAAAGGACAAATGGACAGCAGACGATGGAGAGTTAGCAGAAGACATGAAGAAACCATAAGAAAGTGGCTGGAACAATTGCAACTGAAAAAAAATGCACAAAAGGTAGGAAAATATCTCTTTATTTTGAATTTATTAACTGGAATATGTCAGCTCTGGGAAATGTGCATCATTAATGTCTGTGCTTTAGTACAAGAAATTAATTTATAGTTTTATTTCTACAGTGCTGAGGTATTCTGTTTATGTAATTCCTATTTGACATTGCTACTTGTTCTCTTTTCCCAGTAGGTCATGTATTGTTGTTCTCTGAAATGTATTGATTTAATATTTGCAGTGTTGCCTTTTGATAGGTAGGGTCTGGTGCTTTGTGAGTCCTGGTAGTGCTGTTATGATATGGGGGGTTTGCTATGGGTTCTAAATGGGCAGTGTTTGTAGTAGTTCCTAATGTGCCTGGTGGTTGGCACTGGATTATAGTAATATAGAAATTTTTTAATCTTTCTTTATCCATACACTCATTATGCAACATTATGCAAATATTTATGCAAATGAGGCCCCTTATGCAAATGAGGCCCCGTGTCTTATGCGGCCCCCGGGTTACTTTACAAGTCCTCATTTGGCCCTCAAAGCAATTTGAGTTTGAGACCCCTGCCGTAGAGCAATACATAGGCGTTATGATATCCTCTGTTTTAGGAGTCTTCTCTTATTGCTTTTCTTATAATACCTAACATTCCATTAGCTATTTTAGCTGCCACTGCATATTACTACTACTACTGATCATTTGTATAGCACTACAAGGTGTACTCAGCGCTATACAGAAGCATATAAGAGACAGTCCCTGCTCATCACAGCTTACTACTAATAATAATAATAATCATTTGTATAGCGCTACAAGGCATATGCAGCACTGTACAGACACATGTAAGACACAGTCCCTGCTCATCAGAGCTTACAATCGATACCATCCACATTTCCAGACAAACTTATAGCATACCAACAACACACCAAGTTGAAACTCAAACCCATGACGTGGATGGTGTTTTCTATGCATCCTCTTTGATTTTGTTTCCATGTAGTAAGTTTTGTAAATAGTTACCCCTGTTATCCAAGTTTTTGTTCCCTGTTATCTGTAAACTCATACATGTTATTTGTACTGAGCATTTTGTTCCATGTAAACCGCGCTGATGCTGAATAGTGCGGTATATAAGAGAATGTAAATAAATAAATAAATAAGATAAAGCACATAGCAAAACTGGGAACTAGAATCTGCTAAGATGCACATACATAGTGGACAAGAGGGTGAGGAGCACCAGGATCCAAAAGCGGCTTCAAAGAGGTGGGTTTTTAGCCTGGATTTGAATAGAGATAAAAACCCACTACTTTGAAGCCTCTTTTGGATCCTGATGCTCCTCACCCTCTTGTCCACTAATTATTTGTAGTTTACCATACTCTAGTCCCCAGTTTCACTATGTGTTTTCCTTCCCAGAATTCTTCTCCTTTGTACAGCAAGCTTAGTCTTTCTAGTGTGGTAACTCAGCACCTGGAGCCTCTAAGTCCTCTTGATCTCTTTCTGCTCACTTGGAAGAGGGGCAAGCAGCGAGTCGAAGCACATGGGTGCTGCCTTTTAAATGTCCTTGATGATGATTGGACCCTGGAGATTTGGATCAACTTTCTATTGCCGAAGCCTGGAGTCCAGTCCCGAAGTCTCAGCTGAAGATTCTGATCTAGAGGAAGAGGTGCCTTCTCCTTCAGAGGATCACAATGAAATTGTTATTATCTGCCTGTTCAAGAAGGATGAGCTGAGGGCTCTGACTGCTCAAGTTTCATCCGTTCTGAGTAGCAGAATAGGCACCACAGGTCCACCAACTCCTGCAAGAGATTCATAAGTCTACATCAGTCTTCCCCTTTATGAAGGTTATCAAGAGCATGATCCGTTCGGAGTGGGACTCACCTGACTCTATGGCAAAGGGGCTAAATGTGTGTAAGAGGTTATATGCCCTGCCAGAGGAGAATTGCACCACATGGTTCAGCACGCCAAAGTGGATGCACAAGTTACGGAGGTCATGAAGTGGACTACCATTCCAGTGGAAGGCGGAATGGCCTTGAAGGACATCCTGGGTCGTAAGGTGACTCTCTCCTGAAGAATCAATTTGCAGCTGCTGCTGCTATCTTCCAGTTGATTGTGTGTGTGGGCCTAATAACTCAGCCCTTATTCAGTGGATCCAGGCTCTCTCCCCTGAGGATATCACTCCCCTCTTGAAGTCAGCCACAGCCTTTCTGTCGGACGCTATGTATGATGTTGTTCACTTGGTGGCTAGGGACGTTTCCCTCTTGACGGTGATGCAGCATTGGATGTGGCTTTGCTACTGGGCAGCAGACACATCCTTCAAAGCCCGTCTGAATCAGCTAGCCTTTAAAGAGAAGCTTCTGTTTGGGGCCAACTTGGAGAAGTTGGTTATGGACTTGGGTGAGTCCAAGTCTCATCGGCTCCTGGAAGATAGGCCAAAAGGGCCTGGGAAGCATGTGGGGCATTCTCCTTATTGGCGTACTCCCATTTTCCTTGCTCATGTTAACTGGACTCTGGGGGGCCCGGGACTCCTGTAGATACTGACCCAAAAAGCCCTCCTTCTCTTTCTCTTTTGGGTTTCAGTCCTTTCATGGGGCTTGTGGACTCGGTCCTTTCATGGAGCTTATGGACTCTGGGATTCTATCTCCTTCAGCGGTACCAACTCCCATTCAGGGCAATGACGGATTGGGGACCCATTCCGGGACACCTCTAGTGGGTGGAAGGCTGCACCTTTTCTACTAGGAGTAGGCCCAGGTCACCAAGGATTGCTGGGTGCTGGACACCATTCAACACAACTATGTCCAGGTATGCAGAGAGCCTATGTTGGATGCTTTCATTGTTTCCCCATGTGGCCAAAAGAACTGCCATCTAGATTACATTGGACATGTTGCTTCATCTGCAAACGGTGGTCCCAGTTCCCCCTGCCAAACAGGCAAGGGCTGGTAGTCCATCTACTTTGTTGTCTCAAAGAAAGACAGTTCTTTCAGACAATCCTCAGCCTCAAAGGGGTCAATGCTCACCTGCGCACACTACACTTCCATATAGAAACCCTACCATCTTTGATCCAGGAAGTATGCTGCGGAGCATTCCTTGTGCCTCTGGATTTAGCCAAAGCTTATTTCTACATCCCGATCTGAGAGGATCAGCAGAATTTTCTGCGTTTCGCCATGCTTGGCTCTTATTTTCAGCTGCCGCTCTTTCCTTTGGCCTCTCCATTGCCTCAAGGACGTTCTTGAAAGTCATGGCAGTGGTGGTCACTACACTGAGGTGCCAAGGGATCTGTGTTTGCCCATATTGGATGATAGGCTCGTTTGAGCCAGGTCTCTGTCTGAAGTGTCTCATGTTTCAACCCATGAGGTACACTTCCTAGAGGCTGGATAATCAATTGAAGAAAGAGCCATTTGGAGCCTTCCCAATTGCTGGAATACCTGGGAGCACATTTTGACACTCGAGAGGCCAGAGTCTTCCTGTCCGAGGAGAGTGAAAAGTTGTTAGACCAGCTGGCAGCCTTCCGATCTCAGCTGACTCCCAGAGTTTGGGATTATCTACAGCTTCTTGGCTTAATGGCGGTGGCAGTTGAGATAGTGCCATGGGCACAAGCCCATATGAAGCTGCTTCAGAGGTCATTGCTGACTTGATGGTCTCCAAGATCTCATGAGTTTGAGGTCAGGCCACTGGATGATCACCTGTGGCTTCTCCTGTCAATAGAGGCCAGTCTGTTTGGCTGGGCACTCCCCTATAAAATCAAACAGCTCAGGGCCATTGGAGCCACCAGGAGGTGGCATGGCCCATCAACCATCTCGAGGCAAAGGCAATTCGCCTAGCCCTTTTACACTTCCAGACCCTGGTCAAGGGCAGAGAGGTCTGGGTATACTCAAACAATGCCACAACAGTAGCATATATCAATTGGCAAGGGGGAAAGAGGAGTGCTGGATGGCTCTGGAGGTGATTCTCCTGTTCTCTTGGGCAGAAAGGAACCTCCTAGCTTGGTGCAACATATTACCAGGGTAGACAACATGGAGGCAGACATCCTTAGTCACCACTCTCTCGATCCCAGGGAGTGGGAGTTAAGTCAAGTGACATTTCAACAAATTCTATGTCTCTGGGGCCATTCAAAGATGGACCTAATAGTGACTCAATCCAATGCCAAAGCACGCAGATTCTTCAGTTGCTGCAAGGAAGCAGGCTCTGAGGGTGTCAATTCTCTAGTTTAGTCCTGGCCAAAGCACTGCCTACTGTATGTGTTTCCTTCGTGGCCATTTTGGGGCGTGTGCTTTGATGAATAGAGTGGCATCTAGGCTGGATTGTCCTAGTGGTGCTGGATTGGCTGGATGGTTTGGGGACCTGATGTGGCTACTGCAGGAGTCTCCTCTGTGACTGCCTCCAGCCTGGAGGTTGCTATGTCAAGGGCTGGTCCTTCTGGACAATCTGGCTCTCTTCTTGCCACCGGCTTAGCTCTTGAAAGGCATCACTTAACGCATAAAAACTATTCTCTTGCTGTGGTTTCCACATTCCTCAAAGCAAGGAGAGATTCTACAGTCTAGCCTATGCACGCATCTAGTGTCTTTTTGAGCATTGGTGTCATTTGCATCAGACTAGACTTGATATGGCTGATTTGTCATCCCTGTTTGCCTTCCTTCAGGATGGCTTGGACAAAGGTATTTCCCTTAGCTCCCTGAAAGTTCAGGTTGCAGCTTTATCCTGCTTCAGAGGACCAGTAGTGGATCAGTCCATAGCCTCACACCCAGATGTTTCCCATTTCCTTCAGGGGTTCTCACCTGTGTTCTCCCCTGCATTCAGTCATTCCTGGGATCTCTGCCAGGTGCTTCAGGCCTTGATGTCAGAGTCCTTTGATCCCTTGAAGTGGGCTACGCTTAAAGATCTAAGTCTTAACACTGTCTTCCTGGTCACAATTTACTTAGTGAGATATATTTCTGAGCTACAGGTGTTATCATGCAGGGTTCCTTACTTATCCTTCTCGGAGGAGGCCGTTTGCATTCTGCCTGTTCCTTCCTTTTTGCTCAAGGTAGTATTTTCCTTCTACATGAATCAAATGGTTTGTTTGCCCTCCTTTTCTAAGGAGCAGTGTTTATTTATTTTAACAATTTTTATTTATTTTAACAATTTTTATATACCGTCTTTCTACAAGTCAAGACGGTTTACATAGAACAATTTTGGCAGTATATTTCAACTGTTTACATGAAACAAGATAACAATGGATATATAAGGTAACAGATAACAATGGATACATATGTTAATGAGAAGAACTAATTACAGAGATCAAGGATCAACTATTTACATATGAGTGTTATGGGAAGGACAAGGGCCTTCAGCTGGTGGATGTCCGGAAGGTGTTTCTCTGGTACCTGAAGGTTACTAACTCCTTTCGCAAGTCAGACCATCTATTTGTGCTATTTACAGGTTCATGTAAGGGTGATGCAGTGGCTAAGTCTATCTTAGAGCCCTGTATCAAGGAAGCCAGAACTGAACGATTCTGGAGGGTTTGCGTATCCATTCTACTCAGGCACAAGCATCCTTGGGGGCGGAGTCCAGCTCAGTAGTCCCCTCCGATATTTGTCAGGCAGCAAAATGACACCTTTTTCAAGCATTACCGCTTGGGTATCCACACTCGAGCAGACACTGCCTTTGGCTCAGAGGTCTTAAAAGCTACCATGTCTTCTTCCCATCCAGTGGAGGCATAACTTTGGTAAATGTATGGGGTGAAGGGTCAGCTGGACTGTGGGCCAGACAGTTCCCAAGCAGACACCTTCCTCCATCCAGAAGGGGAACCACTCAGGGAGGACATATCACTTCCCAATAAAAGAAACATCACAGAGAGGACTTACATTTCCCAGTAAAATCTCACCTTATGTAGAACAACACACTTGTACATGGTAATAACTATCTCACGGATTTTTCTTCCCAAAGGATCCTTTTATTATTCCCTATCTTACAGAAACAGAAAACTAAGAACAAAGGAAAACAGTCCAGTGGAATTACAGATCTTGCCACCTCTCACAGCAGGCAAATAGGGTCATTCTGTCTTATTTCAGATGCAAATTTCTAAACAATTACAAGTCAGAATGTCTGGTCCTGCCTGCATGATTCTGTCTTACTTCCTGACTCAACAGCTAGTATGACAAGCTTTACTGGACACAAGAACAGACACCCAAGACAAAAAGAGCATGTACACAAAACTCTCAAACACAACAGGAATACTGGGGTCATAGAGAACCCAGGGAATCCATACTTCCCCACAGCCTCCACTGTGAAGCAGACAGATTCATCATGTATCTGGTCCTGTCACATTATATACCCTTGCTCAGGACCATACTTACTATCAGGACATTCTTCTCTAATTAGCTCATTCTTGTTCCAGCTGCCTGGGGCCCCATGCTATTCTACTCATATCTGTACCCCTCTCCTCTGACCTTCTTCTGAGGCCCATGTCTGCAATTATCAGTCTGGGCCCTGTCAGATTTATATTGTTATCTGACCTCTGCCCCCCCTCACTCAGTTCTTTACCTGGTTCTCTTGCTTCATTCTCTCCCACCCCTCAGTTCCCAAGAAATATATCTCTTTAACTCCCCGTGTTCTGACAACTATACTGGGGGCCATATGTTCTTCTTCATGCTAAACTGGCATGTTTATCCCTCATGATTGCCTTTCTGCCCTCTCTCAAGGTCCACCATTTACTGATAAGTGTGTTTTCACATTTCTTCCATATGATGTCACATACCTCTGAAAGCTTCACGTACGCACCTCAGTACAATTCCAGCATTCAGACATTTGTGTTACTGTGTTAACTGCTTCTCCTCTGGCTCTCACAGTAAGTCCCACTTGTCTGGACTAGTCTAGCAGGATGATTTGGAAGATGACATTTTACTCACAAGATAATGTCCTTTTCTTTTTTTTTATTTTATATTTATGAAATTTTACAAATAAATCAACAAAGTTTAAACAAACCATTCTTGCAGAAACAGAGCAGACACTTATGGGTATGTTTACTAAACAGCGCAAACGTAGCAGCTGCGATGTTATTGCGCGATAATGGTGCATTACCATGCGAGAACATCACGTATCGTGTGATAACGTCTCCTGCGGGGGTAAGGTACACAGAGGGTGGAGAAAGGCTCCCCAGAGGGTGAAGTAATACTCCCCAGGGGCAGAGAGAAGGGATCAATGGGTGGAGAGTGGGTGGGGAGAGGCTCCATGCACACTAATGCCATGAAATGAAGGTCTGAAAAGTAGCGCCAGTGAAAACCTTGCGCTAGAGGCACATTTGCAGGGGAGAGAGACCATTTCAGTCAGCAATGTGCAGCAAAGGCAGGGAAACCCAGAAAAGTGATAGTAGTGATACATGTGCAGCAACATCATAGTGCCCAAGTACGAGAGGGCACTACGGTGACGCTGCAAATGGGGTACAGGGGCTGCAGGCGGGACATGCAGTGGGGCAGCTGGGGCACAGGGTGGGCTAGGCAGATGCCTAGGTGACACAGAAATGTAGAAGAGGAAAACCAGCAAGACAGCAACTGACGAAGGGCAAACATGGCCACGAGTGTGTGTCCCACAGTGTCCCGGGGGACAGTATCCAGCAAGTACCCCAAAGGGCACATAACATTGGCAGGCGGTGCCAGGGGGAAGTGCGGATGTCTATGTAGGCACCCCTACCCCAGATCCCACACCATAGGCAGCCACCTACAGGCACACTGGATGGCCTGGGACTGCGCACCACCAGCACCACTGGCATAAGGGCATGTCAGCATGGTGGCAGAGGGGTGCTGGTGGTGGAGGGGGCAGTGGCATCTGCCCACAGCACACCAAGGCCAAGCCCCATTCAGGTGGGTGGCCTGCAGTGCAACAGACAAGGGCTGTCTGATGAAAAGTAATGGTATCCCCAGGGAATGACCTGCCTCTGTGGCAACAGTTTGGTGCAGTACACACAGCCAGTGTGTGCAGGGGCAGAAGGTCATAGGTTCAAGTCCCAGCTGTGGCTCCTGCAAACTATGTCCCTATATTTTACCCAGTACTAAACGATGGTAATAAAGACGGAACCTTTATTGCAGATTAAATAAACATGCCATAAACGCCTATAGTTTACCCTATAGAGCACAGACACCATAAACATGTGCAATCCACTGTTCCCTCTAAGTTGTGCGCATGTGCGCGTGCACACACCTCGTCGAGCAAGCGCACATACTTTACAACAGAGCGCACAAAAATTACGGCTCTGATTCTGATAGAAAACACAGACGTCTTAAAATGTAAAAGTTATGATTGCAATTACTAGAAATGTCCCGCTTCATTTAGTAATCGTCTATTTTCATTTAATTTGATTAAAATCAATGTTGTGTACATACTGTATTCTGACATGTAGTCAAATTTTAAAGTATATAACTCCGAGTGTCGTTATGTGGCGCACAAAAATTTAACCTTCCTTCAAAAGCTGCACACAGCTGATATTTTATGCGCACACAGCCTACAGAAAATTAGAGGGAACATTGGTGCAATCCCTAGAGCAGTTTCCCAACCCCAGTCCTGGAGGGCCAAACACCATTCAGGGTGTCAGGATGTCCCCAATAAATATGCATGAGATGCATTTACATGCACCGCCCCCAGTGTATGCAAATATACCATGCATATTCATTAGGGACAGCATGAAAACCTGAACCGTCTTCGGACCACCAGGACCAGAGTTGGGAACCTCTGCCCTAGAGCAGCGGCCATCATGGGCACAAACACCCACACACACAGGCCCCACTATCCAGTGGCTCATGGAGAGTCAGGCTATTGGGCCCTGCGCAGAGCAGGAGCTACCAGTACTAGCACCTGCATACCTTAGCAATGCCTGCACTGTGCCCAGGACTGGTGTGGCGGCCAGGGCTGCCAACCACCGCTATCTTTGCACAATGCTGAAATAGGTGTGGGAGTGTGCGTATGTCCATCCAGTGTTAGGTGGCTGCCTACGCCTTCCGGAGCACACAATGCTTGCACTGTTTCCAGTACTAGTCTGCCAATGTGTATAATGAGGAGCAGGGTACTGTGGGTATGGCACGGGCAGGGCGGCCTGGGCAGGAAGCAGCTGCACAGGGCAGAGGGCAATGGTTGGGACATTGTAGTGCCCAGCCACCACCTGCATGGACAGGGTGGCCACAGCATGTCATGCTGGGGGTTTACTCTCACACTGACTGAGCAGTGACCACGGCATGGCTAGGTTCCCCCATAGTGCTATATAGCATTTTTCTCATGTGATATCTCTGGATTTCCTTTTCTGGGGCCCAATCACAGACATACCTGCTTGGTGTGCATGCTTGCATCCCATTTTTGGGTGCACACAGTTCCTCCAGGAACATGCACTATCTACTAGTTAGTAGACTGTCTGTAGTTAGCATGTGTATGGCTGGAACACCTTACAGGGTGGAGGCTGACTGTGCCCTCTGCTGTGAATGTCAGATAGCAGTGGGGGGGGGGCAGCTGAGCTTTGCCAGGCCTACTGCCCAATGTGATGCGTATAGATCTGTAATGACTGCCCGGTAAGGTGCCCAATCCCTTCTACTACCACCATTGTAGAGCTGTAGAATGTGGATCTGTTGGTGGGGGATCCTGTACCCCACCCTGATCCACAGAGGGCGGGTTGGGTGGTGCTACATAAACCGCTTCGGAGTCCACACACCACCCTTCACTTATAACATGTGACCATGGCACCCACACAGGATATGCCCCATTCTGGGTGTATCATAGTCCACAAGGCCTAGATATGACTAGGAAATACAGATGGACACAGGTGTATCCTAGGTGTGTCTGCAGGGCCTACCCATCACAAACTGGCACTGAAGGGGGCCTGTAGTGCAGCCTATCTCAGCCATGCCAGGTGCTGCGGACCTGGTGCTTGCCCCACACCTCATCCTCAGGGTGAGCACAGGAACTGCACAATGTCACAGTCTGTAGCTACTCTGTGCCAGTAACACACACGGTTGGTTCCCCCTACCAGGCCGGGTTGCTATAGAGGCGCATACCCCATCTTGTGTTTGGATGTAGGCTGCTGATCTGCATGTGCAGTGCATCATGGGTACGGATGGGTTTACCCTATCCAGGTAACCACAGCAGACAGTTTGTGTGGTGACCTGCAGTCTTTCTGTAGCCAGCCAGCAGTGTGTTAGACCCTATGGAGATGTAGCCCACTGGTTATTTCAATGACTATGGAGGCAGAGGTCATGGGTTCTATCCCACAGTGGTGTTATTTAAGAATGCTGTCTGAGGCTTTTCCTTTTCATTTACATCAGTGCTGCCAGCAGAAACACCCTCACAGTGCTGTAGTCTAAGGTGCCTCATAGGCGCCTTATAGGGCGCCCTATAAGGTGCCCCATAGGGCACATTATAGGGTGCCTTGGCGGACAGGGCACTTTATGATGTGCCCTATGGGGCGCCTTATAGGGCACCTTAGGTTACGGCACTGTGAGGGTGTTTTTGCTGGCAGCACTGATTTAAATTACAAAAAGGAAATGCCTCAGACAGCTTTCTTACATAACACCACTACAGAATCAAACCCATGACCTCTGCCTCCACAGTCATTGCAGTAACCAGTGGGCTACATCTTTACTGCTTCTAATGCTGCACTGGCATGAACTTAGGGTTAACGCGTGTTAACGTGCCATGGCGCCCACTATTGCACGATACAGATTCTTGCTACCTTGCCGCCGGAACGCCCACTCCTTATATGGCATCCTTCACATTATCACTGCAACTAGCGCCGGTAACATTAAGACAGTTTAGTAAACATACCCCTTAGAAAGTACTCATGAAACAGAATACATAATAACAAGAAAATACTCACAGCAAATAAAACATGTCAACTCTCCCTAGTCCACAAAATGGGGGGAAACATCCTAATCTAAGATTCAATCAATATATGATAAGAAACTAAGGCAGATAGTCACCATCCAGATCTAAATTAACATAAGCACTAGGAGGGATCAATAGGGGATTCTAATCACCTAGCATTTACAAAGGCTACCAGCTGGGAGGGCTCATAAAATATATAAGAAACTGAGTGATATTTCACTAAACATTTACATGGATGTTTAAGAAAAAAGAACCCACCCAACTGCAGAACCCCAGGGCGGAGCAGGAGAAACTCCCTGCGCCGCTTCTGGGTATCTCTTGCTAAATCAGGATAAGCCACGAAAAGGAAGTTGCCTTTTCTGAAAGAAAGGTTTTAACAGCCATTCTTCATCAGACAATATAGAGCAAACGTTATTAACAATGTGGAGGGAACTTGAGACTGAAACCCCGAATTTTCTAACAGATCTGTAACATTCAAGGTATTCCCCTGTTCCTGACCACCCCCTGAATCACCCAGGGTTGGAACAAGCTTAGCCTTAGGTAGATAATAAATTTTAACCAAAGGTGGCATTAGTTCAGGGGAAACCCCCAATACCTCCACCAACTATTGCTTAAACATGTCTCTGGCTGAGGCAGAAAACAACCTTGGGAAATTAATAATTCTCAGATTATTGGCTCTAGACAAATTGTCCAAATGTTCCAATTTGACTTGGAGCGACAGAACATTCTTTTTATAAGCGTCAGAGTGTTCCTCAAGATTAGCAACCTTATTTTGCGTTTCTTCCACCTCCATGTGCATGCCAGAAACTTTCCTTTCCAATTTAGGTACTGCACCCATCGAAGTGTTCACCTTTGTAGCTAAAGATGATACCTGAGGTAAAAGTGCTTCACCCAACGAAACAATGGCATTGCAAATAGCCTCCAATGTGAAATGCGCAGGGCGCTGTAAAGAGAAAGCCTCCTCCGAATCAGCTGCTGGAAATGCTGCCTCCATATTCGCCAGCGCTTCTCCTCCTCGAATAGCAGGGATTCCCTTCCCTGCACACACACCTCCAAACAGCACCATTGATGGAATCGAGTGAGGCTCACCACCAGCAATACTCGTTGGTTCCTCCTGCACTTCCTTTCCTGGCCCTCTTGAGAGACAAGCTACCCCCTGTAACAAGGGAGAGGTCAACTCCAGGAAGCCTTCCGGCAAAGGTTGACTGCGGAAAACTTTCAGCGCCAGGCTCAATGCTGGAGAAGAAGATAACGCTGAAACAGCCGCCGAGTACTCCGACTCCAGTGACGCTGCTAATTGGCTTACTCCACCAGCGCCATCTGGACCTCATGCAACAAATAGAAATCCAGAGGACCGACCACCGCATCTGAAACCAGCGTAGAGGCAATAGAGGACTGTGAGGGCGAAGGCCCTGGTTTCCCCTTTCGCTTTTTTCCCATAGAAAAATCGTGCTCACTCGACAAGGACTACTGCCGCCATATTGGAACACCCCCAGGTGTCTCTACCGTCTCTCGATAATGTCCTTTTCTTGAGTCCTGATAGACCAGTACAGGATCCGCTTCCAGAACCTATATTGGTCTGTTGTCCTCTAAGTGATTGGCCCTGCAGGCTCATAACTTTCTGGCAAGCCTTCTGTTGAAGCTGATCCTGTACATAGTTATGCTTCCTGTTCTATTGAACATTGTTGTTTTTGCTGAGGTTGTGTGAAGTCAGAGATGCCTAACCATATGCTTTGGTATGAATACTGAATATGCCTCTAGTGACTTAGGCTGATAATGGCATAGTGATGTCATAACAAGCCTTGTAATGTTTTCTCTGTCCCTATATCTGCAGGTAGGGAGGACAACCCACTTGACTGGACTAGTTCAGCAAGACTCAAGGAAGGGACATTATCTGGTAAATAAAATGTCACCTTTAGTCCTACTCTCCATTTTCTATCTTTTAACCAATTTCCAATCTGCAATAGAACTGCCTCTTATCCCATGACTTTTTAATTTCTTCAATAGTATCTCATAAGGGACCTTATCAAAAGCTTTCTGAAAATCCAGATACACTTTATCAACTGACTCACCATTATCTACCTTCAAAAAAATGTAGCAAATTGGTAAGGCAAGGCTTCCCTTGGCTAAATGTACCTTGGCTTTTTCCAATTAAATAATGATCAAACCTGCAAAAACCCTTTGTAGGCAAGGCTCTGTGCACATATGCTCTTGGCTTCCTGGGATAGCTATACTGCTTCAGTTAACCATTTTTTATTCTAAATCTCTTTTGCAGCTAGATTATAATTTAGGTTATCTTTCCTATTGTGCTTCACTCTCTGCTAACTCCGTCATTTGTGTCTTGTTCACTATAGGGGTCATTCTGAGGCATGAATAATGGGGATGGACGTCCCTCTATTCGGGCCCTTCCCGACCCTGTCTATCTTCCCCATGCATTGTACGAGGAAAGTAGATAGGTGTGGGAAAGGGGCGGATTTGGGGAAGTCGTTAGGGCGGGCAGTGGGCGGTTGTCAGCTCCAGACATACAGGCCGAATCTAATGTCGGCCCTGTACGTCTGGGGCCGGTGGCTTGCACAGGGAACTTATTCCACCTCCAAGGTGGAATAAGTTCCCCAGTCGGCAGGGATTAGCAGGTCCGTGGCTGGGAGGCGGCAGGAGGGAGCAGAGGAGATTCCCCGCAACCTGACCCTGGCCTTATGAGGTCAGATCGGGGGTCAGGCTGCAGGGAAGGCATCTTTGCAGCCAGCGGCCAGGGATCACGGCTTTTCAATGGAGCCACAGTGCCGTGGCAACTGGACGCCAAGGTGCTGTGGCTCCATTGAACTGCCCTTACTGAGTTAGCCAGGGAAGGCCTGTACATGCAGGCTGGACGGAATCGGGGTCCCGGCCTGCACTTACAGACCTGTTTGCGTTTCTGATCACACGGGGCTAGATGTGCCCCGCGGGATCAGAATCGTGACTCCCTCTGTGCGTCCGGTTCCAGGGGAGCAATGACAATGTTAAATAATGTGGGGGCCAGTACTATCCTTGTAGAACACCATAAGAGAAAGGATGAAGAGTGGATGATTTACTGCCTGTTGAAACATGGAAAAGTAAGAACAAAGCAAATTCATGACTGTCCCTGTAAGGCCGACCTGCTCTAGGCCTTATGGGACTCTCACCTGAAGTGTTATTACATTCACATAACCCCTCTTCTGAAGTCACTTCATTGGCTGCCCATCCATTAACAATGCAGTTCAAATTTCTCTTAATGGCCTAAAAGCACATTCATTCTGCAACTCCTTATTACCTCTCTTATCTCTCCAAATATCACTCCTTAGAAACTCCACTCACCAGAAAAATCACTTTTCTCTGTGCCCTCCTCCACCACTTATTCGATTCCTGTCACCTTGCCTGTGCCATACACCTAGAAAAGACTTCCTGAGATGGTAGGTCATGTTCTCTCTCTGGTCCAGTTCACCCCCAAGTTAAAGCTCACCTCTTGGAGACTGCTTTTAACTCAATCCCTTATTCCCCTGTTTAACACCCATGTTGTTCTTAATTATTTCCCATAATAAATGAAGCTCCCTAATGTCCTATTTGTCCTGCTTGGTCTGTCTTGACTAGATTATAAACTCTGTAGAGCAGTGCTTATATCTTATATGCATGTGTTAAGCGTTGCATGTGCCAAGGAGTGCTAGATAAACACGAAGCAGTAGTAGTTGGAAGAGGGCATGAGATAAGCACAGAGGATCCTTAGTTGATAAAAGTGAGGAGAAGAGAAAGCAAAACAATTCATACGAAGGCTAGTAGTCTTGGGGCTAAGACTGGCGCCTGACCGGCAGTAATGGCACAACTCAGGTGACCTGCACGGAGCTGCAGTTACAACCACTCTAGCCACCTTACTGGGCAGACTAGATGGACTATGCTGGTCTTTATCTGCTGTCATATACTATGTTACTATGTAACTGACCAGGAGCTGCGTCTCTGTTGCAGGCTATGCAGGGGATGTAAGAGGCTGGATGTTGCTGCCTATTTCGATTTTTGCAGCACCGTTTGTTAAGGCATGAGAAAGGTGGACACTGGAGGGAACTTGTATGCTTCTATCTGAGATGGTGGAGTACCAAGGAGGAGGATAAAAAGTGCCCTGGATAAGAAGAAATCTTACAGATAGTTGCAGTCTATGGCAGTGGACAGAATAACTGGAAAAACAGGATGGACCAGATGGTCTTTGTCTGTCATCATTAACTATGTTCCTATGGAAGTCATTATGCAAAGGCTTTTCCGCATGAAAAGCCTCTTTTACGCACAGAAAAAGTACTTTTCTAAAATCCTGTGGCTGTATATGCGCATGCACGCCGACAAGAACATGTGCTTCTATGCGTGCTGTACATAGACATTCCCAGAGGCAGGGTTGGAGCAGTGAGTTGCAATGTACAGGCATAGAGTTCGTGTACACATTTCTGCCAGTCTCCGAGCAGGTGTAAATCTGTACATTTGCATTTGCATTTGCATGTATTCTGGCTGCTTATTGTTGCCTTCAGAAAATAAGGATAAAATAGGCTCGCTGTTCGCATTTTTAGGTGCCCTGTTCTAAAATTCCCCTCCATGTCTGGCAGACTGCAAGTATAGTGACAGCTACAAGTCCTGGTGGAGTTGCAGATACAGCTGGGTCTGCCTGGCAAGTTTAGTTAAATTTGGTTTATTCGGCTTCTGTCTAGTTGGAGAAGCAAGTGTGTGTGTGCTGTTGAGTCAGTGCTGACTAACATTGTTTCCTGGTGACCCAGCCTCTGGGGAAGTAGATAGCCACACCTTTCTTCCACACTGTAAATCTACAGCACCTGATAGTCCAAGATGGTCTCCTATCCAAATACCATCCAGGCCCAACTCTGCTTAGCTTCTGAGATCAGCCAAGACCAAACTCATTCATGGTGGCAAGAAAAGCAGTCTTTAATCAAAAAATATAAACAGAAGTGAAAAGTATAGAAAAATAAGAAAATCCAAATCTACAACTCACTCACCCAGCCTACATCACAACCCATAGCAAGGCCAGTTCAAGCGTAGTGGGCGCCCTTGACAAACTTCAGCTGCACCCCCCATGATCATCCCAAGACCGTCTCCTCCACAAGAATCCCTTTAAAATGCATAATTGGACGTCACTCTTTTAAATAGTAAACTTTGGCTAATGCCTTCCCAGTGGAGACAAAAACAGTGCTGGAATTGAAAAAGGTATGGGACAGACACAGAGGACCTCTCTATAGTGAGAGGAAGCATGAAAAGCAAGCAGCGTTTACACTGCAAAACTCAGAGAGGGGTAACTTGCACAGAGCGGCAGATACAAGCCTAAAGGCACAGAGAGGATCACTTCTATAGAGTAATGGATACAACCCTCGCTGCCTCAGTAAACTGACTCGATGGACCACACAGGTCTTTATCTGCCAACATTTATTATATTAATATGTGTGCGTATGCCTGCTCTACCTATAGGAAAGCAATGTGATGATGGTTCTTTGAGTTTATCTGGCTATAAGGGTCTACTGTTTTGTTTTGACTGCTGCTACTCTTTCCCACTTCTCAGAAGCAGTTGCCCGAGGCAACTGCTTGGTTTTGTCTAATAGTTGAGCTGGTCCTGGCCCGAAGGATCTACATCATACCGTTGAGTAGGCCAGAACAAACAGGTGTGTTTTTAGGCAAACTGTAAAACAGGGCCTAGAGGTCTTTTGATCTCAAGGTACAGGTTAAAGCAGGGGAGTAGCTATGGGGGGGACCTCAGGAGCCTAGGCCCCCTCACTTTTGGCTGCAGCCCCTCCCAAAAAAATCCTCTTAAAAGTTTTACTTACGTTACTGCGCAGCTGCACTGGTCATGCCTGTACACGTGCAGTTAGTAACTCTAGCAGCTGTACTGTAGCGTGCTCCATGCTGCAGTCGTCTCGCCGCTGGGGAGCTACTTTGTCCTTATCATAGTTGAAAACTAAAAGGCAAAGACTACTTTTTCCTTGCTGCCAGTTACACTGTAGTATATTGCAGACTGAGTGCTGCAGCCAGGTATGTCCCAAGATGTCAGGCCCCGCCCCCCCTCCCCCCCCCCCCAAGTTGCCATCGCATGAGGCCGTGGCGTCAGTTGCTCACTTCTGCCGGCCCCGCGGCTGGGGTAAAATGTTCCAGAATAAAGGAGCAACATAGCTCAAAGCTGTGCTTCACGTACTTTCCAAGCAAATTGATGTCAGTCCTGGAAGAGACAACTGGAAATGAAGTGGATGGCTGATGTAAAAGAACACCTAAAACATTAGCGAGATAGGTAGAGCAATCTGAGAGAAGTACTCTGTACACCAGAAGTCGGATCTTTATCAGATTCTGAAAAAAATGGTCGGCCAGTGCAGTGTGATGAGAAGAGCTGTAAAATGCTCATATCTACTTGCTTTGAAAAGCAACTTTGCTGCAATATTCTGAATCAGTTGCAAATGACAGATTGAAAAGAGATTACAAGGTGTGATCAAAAAGTATTGAGACTTGTCATGTAGCTATATAACAATTCATTGCATCATGATGCTATTAAGCATGCAGTGACCTAGTTATGTGCCCTGCATGTGCAGAGTGTAGCGTGGCTGCAGCACACCTATATATTTTTTAATCATGTGATGTTTGGTATTGTGCAAAAGCAGTTTGTCAGATTTATGATGAGTGAAAAAAATTGAACTGCAAATTTGCATTAAATTCTGCCAGAAACTTGGAGATTCATGCAAAGAGACTTATGGCAAATTGCAGCAAGTGTATGGCGATGAATGCATGAGTCATGCTCGAGTTTATGACTGGAACAAATGTTTCCAAGAGGGCAACCAAAGTGTTGACAGTGACGAACGTTCCGGAAGGCCATCCACGAGCAGGAATGAAGACAAAGTTGAAGCAGTGCATGCTGCAATACGTTCAATCGTTGATTGACTATCAGGGAGCTCACTGAGGATATGACATCAATTTCAGATCAGTATAGTCCATTCTTACTGTCAATTTGGGGATGAGATGTGTGTCTGCAAAATTTGTGCCAAAACTGCCGTCCCCTGACCAAAAAGAAGATTCCCTATCTGCAGCCAGTGAGTTGTTGGAATGCATTGAAAATGACTCAGACTTCTTCATAAAGATTATTACTGGTGATGAATCATGGGTTTGTGATTATGACCAGGAAACTAAAGATCAGTCCTCACAATGGAAGACTCCAAACTTTCCTAGACCCAAGAAAGCCCGTCATGTGAGGGGCAATGTCAAGATCATGCTCACAGTTTTTTTTGATTACCAGGGTATTGTTCATCATGAGTATGCTCCAAAAGGCCAAACCATCAATAAGGAGTAGTACGTTCAAGTTCTGACTCATTTGAGAGATGCAGTTTGTCGTAAAAGGCCAGAATTGCACAGGAATGGTGACTGGTTGCTTCATCACGATAACGCCCCAACTCATGCATCACATCTTGTCCAGCAGTTCTTGGCCAAACACCAAATCAAGCAAGTCCGTCAGCCCCCGCACTTCCCCAACCTCACATCCTGTGACTTTTTCTTGTTTTCCAAATGGAAATTACCACTAAAAGGACATTGCTCCAAAACTTGGAGACCATTAAGCAAACTTCTACACAGCAGCTTCACAGCATAACAAAAGAGGCATTTCAAAATTGTTTCCAGCAGTGGCAGGAATGCTAGAGGAAGTGTGTTTTATCAGAAGGGGACTAAGTTGAAGGAGACTAAGTGCAATAACTTGCAATGCTATACTTCTTGTGTTATTGTACAAGTCTCGATACTTTTTGATCACACCTCGTAACACCACAATAGAGCACAAGCTACGCAGAGGACCTAGAGGATTGTTTCACATGGGAAGGGAAGGTTATTGGATATTAATTTAATGGGGAGGGGGTCTTATCTACTCATCTACTCATAACAGTGGAGTGCTAGAGGAAGACAACAAACAGAGCTGGACCTTCCACTGGGCAGACTCGCCATCTGCCTAAGGTGGTTCCTGTCTAGGGATGATACTGGTATGACAGTCCAAGGCAGCCATACATCAAAATGAAAACTATAGACACATGCACTCAAGGCCTAGTGCTTCCGATTTCCCTCTGAACTAGAACTTCTGAGGGAACAGGACACAGTATACCTTGAGCACTTGCATCTGCTCAAGACCCTGCACCAGCCGATTTAGCTTTGTTTTAGAGTCAGCCTGGTGGATCGCAGCAGAGGCAGTGATGGTAGCAACCAGAGTATGACCCAGGTAAAAACCTAACAGGGGAAATGCTGGACAGCTCAAAAGAGAGGAGGGTAGGGAAGGGCAGATGCTGGACACCTGAAAGGGAAGGGAAAGAGAGATGCTGGACACCATGAGGTAGGGATGGGAAGGTGAGATGCTGGACACCTGGGGGACAGAAGGGAAGGGGAGATGCTGGAAATGGGGTGAGGGGGTAATGTAAGGGGAGGGGTGAGATGTTGGACTATGGGAGGGTACAGGCCTTAAACCAATCTGGAGCAGGAGGATTCAGGCCTTGAGCTGCTCCATGGGGACATAGGGCCTTGAGCTTCCTCAGAGGAAGGTGCAGGGCCCTGAGCTGCCTTGGAAGGGGAGTGCAGAGCCTTGGACCACTCCAGGAGGATGCATGACTGAAGATTTGCCTAGGGCAGGAGTACTCAACTCAGTCCTTGTAACACAGTTAGTCAGGTTTTCAGGATAACCTCAATGATTATGCATGAGATAGATTTGCATACAGTGGTGGCAGTGCATATAAATCTCTCTCATGAATATTCATTGAGGTTATCCTAAAAACCTGACTGGCTAGATGTGTCCCGAGAGATGAGTTGAAAACCACTGGCTTAGGGTATCAGATACCCTTGGGCTATCCCTGACAACCCAAATTGACCTAGATAGGGCATTTGCAGACGGTCGTGTTCTATGGCCAACAGCTGGGATATATCCTGAATGGTAAGGACAGAGATAATGGGGCAGACTAGATGGGCCAATTGGTCTTTTTCAACTGTCACCATCTATTATTCTATGGAACGCAGGAGCAAAACGGAATCAAGCTAAGAGCACAGGCTCCATTTCTTTGATCTTCAGGCCCTCTAATTTTACATGAATAAATTGGTTCTTTCTTAGAGCTGTTCAGAGCTTTTTCAGTATTCAAGACAATGATTGTCTGTGGCATTTTGCATCTATGAGTTCGGCATTTTGACAGCATTTCCAGAATTTGCAGCTCCTGAGGATCCTAGGAGGTTTATGCTATTCTCATTATCCTGAAATGTTTCCTCTTATACGCTCCTTTTGTAGCTCATCCATTGCAAAAACAGAGGGTTAACTAGGGGTCACAGACTGTGGCCCCCTTCCAAACTTGATGCCAGTGCAGCCTAAGCAAGACCAGGAGGTATGGGACTTGTATGGGGATCTGGGACTTCTTTCTTATTAGGGAGCTGTTGTGTCCCGGATCCAGAACAAGATAAGATCAGGAAACCCATTCCCCTTAAATGTTATCATCTGTCATCTTAGGTGGGGATGAAATAAGGTAGAACATTTTGTTGTACATTAAATAACATGTATTTATTATGTTACTTACACCTCCCTGCTTTTTCCCATAAGAAAATATACAGATGCCAGATGTGTTTTTTAAGGACTAGTGGGGTAGGAACCAGGGAGTTAAATTATGGGGTGTTGGTTGGATGCTTGTATTCCCCTCGAACCCCCTATACACCATTAGGCATAACAACGTTAAACAGCAAGACGGCTAAATATAAACAGGTTCTGATTCAGAGCTCCTGTGGTCAAGGTCCTCACTGTACTTCCCTATTCACTTTAGTTTGTTTTTCAGCACTGACGAAACAGACATCCTTTGATGTCTAACCTACGCAAGAGCTGTTCCCCAAGGGCAGGAATGCGGCCCAACCTCCAGCAATTAATCTACTCAGACAGGCACCTCGATGCCAACAACACGACTTCTAGCTCAGACCATTGACGTCAGTCGGTCTGAGCCACTGTTGCCACGTGTACCGTGGCAGCACAGAATTTAGTAGCTCCGCCCCGGCGCTCCCTGATTGCTCCGCCGGATTCGGAGCCTTCTGTTTTGGAATGTGGGTGGGCCCGAGGCCGAGCTTGGGATTGGAGGCTTTTTGCTTGGTGTAATTTTTGTCAATGGCATGCAGGATGGTCTGGCTGCTCTGTTTGCCGCGAGCTGACTGGAGCCTGGCGGTGTTAATAGAAGAGAAGACTCAGCGATCCTCTCTGCACGATCAGGTTTGGAGGTCGTTCTCTAGGATCAAAAGCACTTTATATCGTCCTGTTGGAGATTTGTAATTTTGTCCGTCCTGATTCGTGATTCTGTATCCATCTTACTGTTTTCAGAGCGGTTATTTTGTAGCAGACGGGGGAGGGAAGGAGGAAGGTATGACGCTTGCTTCCCATATTTATTTGTTCGCAAATTTTGAGCACTTTACAAATGGAAAAAAAATGAAGCGGTGGCTCACCGGTCATTTGCTATTCTTTATTTTATTTATTTGGCTGAACTTTTATACCTCTTTTCGCGAAGGTCAAAGCGGTATACATAGAACTTTAAACAGATTAACCAACGTTTATATGGAGCAATAATTTTATGATTTTGATGACTGGCTATTTATCGAAGTGTCTTTGCATCTTAAAAGGGGGACTATTAAATTGTCTTTTGTTTTCGGAAGGGCAGTTCTATGAGGTCTCAGGTAAAGGATCCCCTCCCTTTTAATCTGAAGGTTTATTCGGTTGCAGGGAAAATAGTAGTAAGGTCATAAATATTTATGTAGAAGCTTTTAGAGTAGGTGTGGTATCCATACTTGGAAGGTTCAGTGTCACAAGGAAAGAATGTCTTTGTTATCATCAGGGGTGGCCCAAGGGTGATGGGGGGGGGGCTCATTTGCATAGCCACTGGACCTCATTTGTGTAAATTTATTTTAAAATGTATATGTTGCCCATCTAAAATTTTAGGCAGCTTTCAAAGGAGCCCTTTAGAAGCCCCGTTTTGTCCTGTTAATGACTTAGGGGCATATTTACTAAATATTAATGTGTGTTAAGTGCCACTGTACCAATAGAAAGAAATGGGTGTTCCTGCACTTAGCGCACATTAACATTTCTGAATGCGTATTAACTTTTGGTAGACATGCCTCTTAATGAGTGTCTCAATACCATTTCCATAGGCAGTGAGGATAAGGAAAGGCTAACAGATTTCTACATTACTATACTCCAGTGTCAACTGCCAGGCACATTACTATAAACCCTGCTCATTTAGAATCCATGTTGTTGTTAAGTGCCGTCGAGTCGGAGTCGACTCATGGCGACCCTCTGGATAGCTATCCTAAATTGTGTTCGGTCTTCAGTCAGGCGGCTCATTGACGACAGACTGGTACCCGTAGCTGCTGTTATTGTAGCGATCCATCTCATTGCTGGCCTTCCTCTTTTGCGTTGACCTTCTATCTTGCCAAGCATGATGTCTTTCTCTAATGATCTCTCTCTTCGCATGATGTGTCCGAAGTATGAAAGTCAAAGTCTTGTCATCTGAGCTTCTAAAGAAAGCTTAGGTTTGATCTCCTCTAGTACCGACTGGTTTGTTCTTCGGGCAGTCCATGGTATACACAGTATTCGCCGCCAGCACCATAATTCAAAGGCATCAATTTTCTTCCTGTCTGTCTTTTTCACTGTCCAGCTTTCACATCCATATGATGTTATTGAAAATACCATGGCTTGAACAAGTCGAATCTTTGTATGGAGAGACACATCTCTGCTCTTGAGAATCTTATCTAGGTCTTTCATAGCCATTCTGCCAAGAGCAATGCGTCGTCTGATTTCTTGACTGCTTGTTGCTTCTTTATTGATAGTTGATCCAAGTAGGTTAAAGTTGTTCACAATTTCAATTTCTTCTCCTTCAACGATGAACCTGTTGATTATGCCAGTTGTCATGATCTTTGTCTTCTTTACATTAAGGTGCAGGCCCATTTTGAGACTATGTTCTTTGATTGTGAGAAGCAAATGTTTCAGATCATCTTCGCTTTCAGCCAGTAATGTGGTATCATCAGCATAGCGAAGGTTGTTGATGAGTCTTCCACCAATCTTCACACCTCTGTTGTCTTCATACAGTCCTGCTTCTCTGATGATTTGTTCTGCATATAAATTAAACAGGTAGGGGGAAAGTATGCAGCCTTGTCTTACACCTTTGCTTATTTTAAACCATTCTGTTTCTCCTTGTTCCGTTCGAACTGTTGCTTCTTGATCAATGTACAGATTACGCAAGAGAACAATCAGGTGTTCTGGTATACCCATGCTTCTTAATGTGGCCCAGAGTTTCTCATGGTTTACACAGTCAAAAGCCTTGCTATAGTCGATAAAGCACAAATAGATATCCTTTTGGTATTCTTTAGTCTTTTCAAGGATCCATCTCACATCCGCAATGATGTCTCTCGTTCCTCGCCCTTTCCTGAACCCTGCTTGCACTTCAGGTAGTTCTTGTTCTAGGTATGGCTGTAGTCTCTTTTGAATAATCTTCAGTAGAATCTTGCTGGCATGTGGGATCAGAGCGATTGTGCGATAATTTCCACAGTCAGTTGGATCACCTTTCTTTAGTATTGGTATAAACACAGATCTTTTCCAGTCAGTTGGCCATGATGTTGTCTTCCATATTTCTTGGCAGAGCCTTGTAAGTACGGTAACAGCTGCATCAGATTGCTGCAATACTTCTATGGGAATGCTATCAATGCCTGGTGCTTTGTTCTTTGATAAGGCTTTCAATGCTGCTTCAACTTCTTTTTTTCATCACCAATGGTTCCTGATCATAAGGTATAGGTTGAAACGGCTGTTGGTCCACTTGATCTTTATCATATAAAAACTCTGTATATTCCTTCCACCTTTTCTTGATCTTCTCAGCATCATTCAACATAGAACCTTGAGCATCTTGTAACATTCCAATTCGGGGCTGGAACTTTTTCTTTAACTCTCACAGCTTTAGGAAAGCCGATCTTGTTCTTCCTCTAATAGTTTCTGCTTCTATTTCCTTGCAAGTGTCATTGTAGTACTTTTCCGTGTCCTGTCTTGCTGCACGTTGGAAATCTCTGTTGAGTTCTGCGATTGTCTTTCTTTCTCCTTTGGCTTTAGCTTCTCTGCGTTTCTGAGCAATTTTCAGAGTTTCTTCCGTCATCCATTTTGGCCGTTTTTGCTTTTTCACCTTTTGTAGAGACTTCTCGCTTTCTTCCAGCACAACCTTCTTGATGTCATTCCATAACTCTTCCGGAGCTCTGTCATTTGTATCTAAAGCAGCAAATCGATTTTGCAGGCAGTCTTTAAATTCCAGTGGTATATTCTCAAGGTCATATTTTGGTGCATTCATGAGTGGTTTGCTCTTTTTCAACTTTAGCTTGAGTTTGCATACTAGTAGTTGATGATCTGTACCACAGTCAGCTCCAGGTTTTGTCTTTGTTGATGTTACAGAGCTTTTCCATCGTTGACTTCCACAGATGTAGTCAATTTGATTTTTATACAATCCATTGGGTGAAGTCCATGTGTACAGTCGTCGCTTGTGTTGCTGGAAGAAGGTGTTTGAGATGAATAGATCATTGGTCTTGCAGAATTCTATCAATCTTTCTCCAGCTTCATTTCTGTTGCCAAGTCCATATTTTCCAACTACTTTGCCTTCTTCTTTGTTGCCAACCTTTGCGTTCCAGTCACCCATGACTATCAGGATATCCTGTTTGCATGTTCTGTCAATTTCAGCTTGTACTTGTTCATAGAACTCTTCAATTTCATTCTCTTCTGCAGCTGTTGTTGGGGCATATACTTGAATTATAGTTGTGTTGATAGGCAATCCTCGTAGACGAATAGAGATTAAGCGTTCGCTGACTGCATTGTATTTCATTACAGTTCTTGCAAGTTTCTTCTTTATTATAAATGCAACACCATTTCTTCTTTGTCTTTCATTTCCAGCATAGTAGACCATGTGATCATCTGATGCAAAGTGCCCGATGCCAGTCCATTTCAGTTCGCTGACACCCAACAGATCAAGTTGTACACGTTCCATTTCATTCTTGACCACCTCCAACTTCCCTTGGTTCATGCTTCGTACGTTCCATGTTCCAATGTGTAAGACATCTTTACAGCTTCTGACTCTCATTTCATGCGCAGCTACATCAGCAGTCAGACTTCCCGAGGGCTTTGATCCAACCACATCATAAATGCTGGCTTTACTCTGAAAAGTCTTCAGCTCTTCCCCAGTAGCTAGTTGAGTGCCTTCCGACCTGGGAGTCTCATCTTCCAGCACCATAGCACAATTTGTTTTGTTGTAACTATCCATTGGGTTTTCATGGCAAGATACAGAAGTAGATTGCCAGGCCTTCCTTCCGCGCAGTTTAAGTTTGGTGTTGTTGCCGTTGTCACAGAAATGTGATCCTCCGCCGTCAACACTATCCCATTCTGCTGCTGCCCAGATGGGTGGTTTGTCTTCGTCTGGCACCTCAGCTGAGACCTGTCCATCTTGGGAGACCCTGCCAGTAGTTAAACTACCGATAGTTTAGCTCTCAGCATCACTGATGCACGCAAGCCCTCACAGCACGACAAGCTGCAAACCAAGTGAGAATCCATAGCAAACCCATAACAGCACTACTAGGACTCACAAAGCACCATACCCTACCTATCAAAAGGCAACACTGCAAATATTAAACCAATACATCTCAGAGAATACCAATGCATCTCCTACTGGGGACAGAGAACAAGTGGCACTGTCACATAGAAACTACATGAACAGAATAACACAGCTTGGTTACACATGCAAAACAAAGACTGTCACCAAACATAAAACAAGGGATCACAATTTAGAAATATGAAGACAATAATTAAACTGGGAACCTCAAAAGCCAAACTTAGAATGTACAACACTGGAGAAATTAATTTATAGGTTTATTTCCTCTTGTACTAAACACAAAATGTTAGAGATGCACATTTCCCAGAGCTGACATATTCCAGTTAATAAATTTAAAATAAAATTGTTTTTTCTACCTTTGGGCATTGTATTTTTCAGTTACCATTGCCCCAGTCACTTTCTTCTGCTTTCTTTGTATCTTCTGCTAACTCTCCATTGTCTGCTGTCCATTTATCCTTGTTTCTCTCTTCTAGATTTTTTTCCCCTTCTCTCTCTACATCTGCATTAACATATTGATCTTTCCCCTTTTGCTCTTTCCTCCATTTCTTTCTTTATTCCTTTTTCATCCACTCAAATTTCACTCTTCCATCCTCAATCTTCACTTACTTTCCAAATACCCAGCCAATCATAGACTTTTCTTCCCTCCCACACAAAATATCTGTTCCCCTCTCCATCCTCACTCCCCCAGCTTCTTTTCTTCTCCTGCCAGTCTCAACCCCACCCCTTTCTGGTCCTTCCCCAGCATCAGCTCCCTTATAATTCCAGCCCCCCCCCCATCCACTCCCTTCCAATCCCATTTGCCCATCCCCCTGCATCAACCAATTTCCAGCCCTAGCCTCCCAGTATCAGTCCTTCTTCTGTCCCTTCCAGCATCCGCTCCCTTCCAGTCCTAGTCCCCCATCTGCCAGCATCAGCCCATTGCAAGTCCTAAATCCCCAGTATCAGTCCTTCTCCAGTCCCTCCCAGCATCAGCTCCCTTCCCAGTCCCCCAGTATCAGCCCATTTCCAGTCCTAACCCCACAGTATCAGTTCCCTTCCAGCCCCAATCCCCATCCCCAGGCCATTTTCATTCCTAACCCCCTAGTCCTCCAGTCCCTCCCAACATCAGCTCCCTTCTAGTCCCAGTCTCCCATCCCCAGCCCATTTCCAGTCCTAACCCCCCAGTATCAGTTCTCTTCCAGATCCTCCCAGCATCCGCTCCCTTCCATTCCCAGTCCTCCATCCCCCAACAACAGCCCATTTCCAGTCCTGCCCCCCCCCATTCCTGTTCTACCCTCTAGTCCTCCACATTCCATTCTAGCCCCCTCCATTCTCGTTCTAGCCCCCAGCCACACACCAAATGAGGCCCCATGCCTGATCGGCTTCAGAGGGAGCCGGGATAGTCCGAAGCCCTGACTGACCTCTGAACAGCCGCAGGAGTAAAGAACAGCATTTGGCTTCTCTCCCACAGCTGTGATAAAAAGGAGCCCACCAGCATGCCAAGTGCCCCTGTTTAACCTCCCGGCACTCAGTGCACCGGTGGGTTCCTCTTTATCACAGCCGCGGGAGAGAAGACAAATGCTGCTCTTTACTCCCACGGCTTTCAGAGGTCAGCTGGGGCTTCGGGCCTCCCCGGCTACCTCTGCAGCCAGTCAGGCGCGGGCCCCTCCCCCCGAAGTGCAAGGAATGTTGGTGAAGGGAATCAGGGGGTCCAAGATCCACTGGCCACCAGGGCAATTTTTAGGAGAAAGGGGATAGGATCTGATGTCCAGTTTGTTTATTTTTTAATGTCTCCCTTTCTGTCAGTGCGGGAGGCAGTCCTTCTTCACGCACTGACGGGGAGGGGGCAGGACATTCTACCCACCATGCGGCATATGACTACATATCACTGCAGCAGTATGGGCTGTTTTTCTGATGGCACACTTTTTAATGCAGGGGTAAATTGCATGCCATTAGTTTAGTGCATTGGGAGTATAATTATTTTTTAGTGCATGTTTTAGAACTCTGTGTGCTGATGCTTAGTGCAGTATACCAACGCAGTTCTTGCTACATTGAGGCCTCAGTATGGGGGGAGGCAGGCAGAGAAAAGTTTAATCCTTTTGGAAACTTATTTTGTTCTGGTCAGCTACCCAGAAATCCTGGCCTCACATCCCTCCCCCCTCCCCCCCCCCCAGCTGTCACCGATTCCATCTCAGGAGGGGGAGGCGGGGGGCAGCTGCATTTTGAAAAGTGGTGGCTTTTTGCCGCTGCTTTCATGCCCGTAGCAGCTCTGGGCAAGAAAGCAACGTCAAAAAGCAGCTGCTTTTGGAATACTTCTGCCGCTGCCCGCCTCCCCCCCCCCTCAAACAGAATTGGCAACAGCTGGGGGGGGTGGCATGGCCTGTCATGTGTGCTGCTGCCACTGCCCACCCAGGCCAGCCACCCTAGGCAGCTGCCTAGCTCACCTAATGGACGGGACATCCCTGCAGCTACCTAATTTAAAGAAATTGTGCACTCCATATCCAAAGTAAAGCTCTGTTATGAGGAAGTTAGTGAACATAAAATGATGTGACGAATTCTATGCCCTGGGGATCTTATGAACTTAGAGAGAAAGAATATTGATAAAGTAGCTAAACAGGTAGAGAAGGCGACAGCGAAAGCTAGAAGGATGCTAGAGCGCAAAGGGAGAGGAATGGCCAGCAGAAGAAAGGAGGTGATAGTGCCCTACATAAGTCTTTGGTGCGACCTCATTTGGAGTATTGTGTGCAATTCTGGAGACCGCACCTTCAAAAGGATATAAGCAGGCTGAAGTCTGTGCAGAGGGTGGCTACTAAAATGGTTAGTGGTCTTTATTATAAAGCATATGAGGTTAGACTTAAGGATCTTAATATGTACACCTTAGAGGAAAGTAGGGATAGAGGAGATGATTGAGACGTTTAAATATCTCCGTGGCATAAATGCACAGGAGGAGAGCCTCTTTCGATTGAAAGCAAACTCTGCTATGAGGGGCATAGGATGAGGGTGAAAGGGGATAGACTCAGGAGTAATATGCGGAAATATTTCTTTATGGAAAGAGTGGTAGATACATGGGATAGTCTTCCAGTGGAGGAGGTAGAGATGAGGACAGTATCTGAATTCAAAAAAGCATGGAACAAACACAGAGGATCTCTAAAGGAAAAAAGGGGAGTGTTGGAATGGCTGATATGGAAGGGCAGACTAGATAGGCCAAGTGGTCTTTTTCTGCTGTCTTATTTCTATGTAAATTTAAAGAGAAAGGCCTCAGTAGGTTTAAGTGCCTTCAAGTCAATGCTGACTCCTGGTGACCCAACAGCCTCTGAATTTTCTTGGCAAGGTATGACCAGAAGTAGATTGCCAGGCCTTTTCTTCTGAGCAATGGAAGATAAAGTGACTTACCTACGGTCACAAGGAGCGCCAGTGGAACCCTCATCTCTTGGGTTCTAGGCTGTTGCTCTAACCACTAGGCTACTCCTCTGCTGAGGACTAGATGTACTAAAAGGCACTACCACCTTACTGTGCACTAACACTCATTAATGTGCGTTTTTTTTATTGCAAGTTCCATTTTCTTCAATAGGATCTATTTATTAATAACATGGGTTAACTGTGTTAGTGTACGCTTACACTGTAATGCTCTTTAGTGAATCTAGCCTGAATCCCCAGGGCTTTGTATGGCTATCAGTTGTGGGAAAGGCCCTCTGATGCATAACACAAGCTACAGCAGGGGAGACTCAATAGTCCACAGAAAAACTTTATTCACACAACCTGGCACCAGAACTCATTCCAGCAGGTTGGACACCGACACCAAGCACATTTAGAATGAAAACATGTCACATCTGAGTTTTCTGGCCCTTGCTTACCCTGCCCCCACCTCCCACCATATCTGAGCACTGTCGCATGCAGGGGTATTGTGCGGCTGAACACCCCTCCCTTCTCTAATGAAAAAAAACTTTCTCATCTTTGTTATATACATTAACATGCGTCCATGGCTGCCCCACCTCGAAATGCATCTGGTTTAATTATAAATTATGGAGGCAAAATGTTAGACACTTTGAGGTAATTTTATAGCAGGACACCTAGGTTGATCAGGCAAGTAGCTGCCTGTTTGTAACCTATTTTATAAAGGCAGATAGAGGCCCTGTTACTAACTCATAGTAAAGCTGTGCACTCAACACGTGATGGTAACGCATGTTAAGTGCAAAGCCTCCACGTTAACTTTCAGGGGCGTGATCAGCATATTCTCAGCCATTAGCGTATGACTGAATACCTAACGATACCCCTAGAGGTATTATTAGATGCACCCGCACTAAGTGCCGTGTTAAGGGTAATTGAGTGCTAATGTGCTCTCCACATTAGCATGCGCATGCCACCAAACATGCATTTTGGCTGGCGGTAGCTGGCATGCCCATGAGTTAGCATTCACCATGGTTAGATACTGCTTTCTATAACACATAAGAACATAAGATATGCCATAATGGGTCAGACCAAGGTCCATCAAGCCCAGTATGCTGTTTCCAACCGTGGCCGATCTACAGTAGGTCACAAGTACCTAGCAGTCTCCCCAAAAGACACAGGTTCCACAATGCTTGTTTTGGGGCAAGCAGTAGATTTCCTGGATCCCCTTTAATAATGGTTTACATCCTCCGGTAACAAATTCCAGAGTTTGATTATAAGTTGAGTGAAAAAATATTTTCTCTTATTAGTCTTAAATAAGTTACACTCTAGCTTCATTGCATGTCCCCTAGACTTTCTATATTTTGATGGCATAAACAATCGATCTAGGTTTACCCGTTCCACTCCATTCATTAATTTATAGACCTCTATCATATCTCCCCTCAGCCGTCTCTTTTCCAGGTTGAAGAGCCCTAACCTTTTTAGCCTCTCTTCATAGGGGTATCCTTCCATCCCCTTTACCATTTTGGAGGCTCTTCTCTGTACCTTTTCTAATAACGCTATATCCTTTTTAAGATACAGCAATCAGAATTGTACACAATATTCAAGGTGTGGTCGCACCATGGAATAATACAGAGGCATTATAATATCCTTTGTTTTATTCTCCATTCCTTTCCTTATGATACCTAGCATTCTATTTGCTTTCTTGGCTGCTACTGCACACTGGGCAGAAGGTTTCAACATGTTATCCATGATGACGCCTAAATCTTTTTCCTGGGTGGTGGTTCCTAATGTGGAACCTTGCATCATATAACCATAGTTTGGGTTGTTCTTCCCTAGGTGCATAACTTTGCACTTCTTCACATTAAATTTCATCTGCCACTTTGATGCCCAGTCTTCCAGTTTATCAAGATCCTCTTGCAATTTTTCACAATCCTCTTGGGTTTTAACAACTGTGAATAATTTTGTGTCATCTGCAAATTGGATTACCTCACTCGTTATTCCCATTTCCAGGTCATTTATGAATATGTTAAAAAGCAGTGGACCCAGCACAGATCCCTGGGGTACTCCACAATTCACCTTCTTCCATTGGGAAAATTGTCCATTTAGCCCAACCCTCTGCTTTCTATCTTTTAACCAGTTCCCGATCCAAATTAGTACACTGCCTCCTATCCCATGACTCTTTAGTTTCACCAAGAGTCTCTCATGAGGGACCTTGTCAAAGCCTTCAGAAAATCTACATCTTATCTGGTTAGTGGCTCTTAGTAAAAGGGCCCCATGAGGTAAACTGGGAGAAATCACAGCTATATTGAAGCAGCAGTCATTTATGTTAGCGCATAAAGTATGTGCATACACAGGTATTTTAGAAAATATGCTTATAGTTCATGACTGCACCTGTGCTCCGCCCGGCCTCTGTCCCAGAACACACCTACACCCACGTTGCATAAAAGTACACACCTTCTTGTCACCTTGCCTACTAGTACCTGCATAACCCCTGTGGTAACTTCATAAAAGCCCTTTAGGGGTGGGAAAAGTTTATAAAATTACCCCCATGACACCTGCATAAACACATTGAGAAGACTGGGGCGAGGCAGGTGGAGTATAACAAGCACTGAAGACCACTGTGGTCCTTTTAGTGAAAATGCAGCATTTAAAAAAAATCCACCTAGCATCCTGAAGTCCCCATTAAACATTCAAGGCTAAGTTCAAGGGCAGTGCCCAGGTCGGGATTGTTTCGCTACCGCTGACAGGCGTTAGGTTTTCTATGGAAGATGGCGTGCTTAACTTTTATGTTTTCCATTCCTCCAGGGTTTCATCTAGCGGTTCTCATTTCCCTCTTCTTAAAGCCCATGGGAACGCCAGCATCCGTGGCTTGTGAACCTCCATCAGCATGGCAGGGACCAGAGCCACGAGCAAGAAAAAAGGCTTCGGCCAACATATTCCAGGACATTGACTTGCTCCAGATACAGGGCCTGTTTAAGAACAGTGGAGACAAGCGGGCAGAGGAGCGAGCCCAGATTGTCTGGGACTGTGCTGGTGACAGCCGTATAGCGGAAGCCTTGATGCAGTTACGGAGGAGGGGGAGGAGGAGCCGGCGGATACTTCATCAGCACACAGTCAGAACAGGGAGCAGCAGCATCAGCCTCTCTTCCATTCATGACTTCAGTCAGCTGTGGTAAGTCTGCACTGCAAGACGGGACTACAGATTTCCATCTGTTCATCCCACCAGTGAATGCCATGTGTTCCTGCTGCCTTACCTTGGCTCAGAAGGAACAAGTGGCACAGTCTACGTCATCCCAGAGCAATCTGGAATGGACATTGAACAAGCAGGGTAGCCCCATATTTATTTTATTTATTTAGACAGATTTGTATACCAGCTTATCCTACAATCAAAGTGGTCACATCACAATTGGAGGGTTGCTTTTAACATGAGGGTACCTAACAACATTATACAGTACGATGAACTCATATGTCTAGTTGGGATGAGTGGGTATCTAGTTGGCGGAGGCAGTTGCATTATCGTTCGTGTAGGGACTGTTATCTGTCTGCTCATAGGTTTCTGTAAAGAGCAGGGTTTTAAGGGCCTTGCGGAAGTCTATGATGTCATTTAACACCCTCAGGCTTGTTGGGAGGGAGTTCCGAAGTGTGGGCGCCAGTAGTGAAGGAGCTCTTCTTGAAGTTGTTTGCTTAGACTTGTGATATCCTGCAGGTGTACTGATCATATTATCATTATTGGTCCTTCTTGGTCTATTGCTGATATCCCTTATTATGATATCTTGGAGTGCATCTGCCGAGAGATGGTGGATGATTTTAAAGATGATCAGGATTGTTTTAAATTTTGCTCTATATATGCCTTTGGACTTAGAGCCAGTCAGCTGTTTGCTCTAGTGTCCTATGAGAATTAGCTGACCATTGCTATGGTCTTGTGTGCCAGTAATTGTAGCACAGCGGTTCCCAAATCTGTCTTAGGGGCCCCCAGCCACTCAGTGTTTCAGGATATCAACACTGAATATGCATACAAAGGCAGGCAGTGCATGCAGATTTATCTCATGAATATTCATTATGGATATCCTGAAAAACTGACAGACGGGTTCTCCCAGGACAGGTTTGAGAGCCACCGTTGTAGAGTTAATCCTTCAGTTTATCCGTCTGTGGTGTCTAATTGCTGATTTCATATTGTAAACGCAAGGACTACAAATACCACAATGCATTAGGATGTACATTGGAAAAGCAGGACTGCATCCTTGAATTGGGTCATGTAGCAAGTGTGCTGTAATATGCTTTATGTCCAACTCTGTTGTCACCACCTTTCCAGCTCAAAACAGCTACAGAGCTGTTATAATTTCATCTGCCTCTCCCCACCCAATGAAGGAAGAAAGCAAAGCGAGTACAGTCCTTTCCATTTAAGAACAGACCAGTTTGGTTACACGGTGCACAATACTGCCACCTGTGGAATTTCTAGCCAGTTTATTTATTGTTCCTATTCTAATCCACCTCTCTGTAAAATGTTCAAGGTAGAGAACATTGTAAGATTCGTAGTAAAAAAACAAAGGAATTATTGTAAACTCTGATAAGTGGGGACTCTCTTACATCTACATGTACAGCGTTGTGCACCCCTTGTAGCACTGTACAAAAGATTAGTAGTAGTAAAACTAAAATACAATTTAAAAAATGAAAATGACCTTCTAAAACAGTTAAAATCCTGAAAATAATTAATCAAAACAGTAAAAGAGCCATCATCATCATTATAGGATCCACATAGACTAGAAACGTCCAGCATACGATATATAAAAGCTGACACTTTGTGAATTAACCCCCCAAAAATTCCAAGTCTTCACTTTCCACCTAAAGGGTAGAGATAGGAAGGTCCGGCCCGTCATATAGTAGAAATGTACAGTATGGAACTCTCTGAAAGCATCCTGCTTCTACACCGTTCTTCCAGCCCTTACTTATAAATGAACTGTTCTCGCGCACAGTTTCTGCCGCATATTTTACAAGGTTGGTGGATATGTTTGATTTTAGATGAGAATTAAAAACTCTTCTTTGAAAAAAGATTTATACGCCTCGAGCTCAATAGATTTGCTGTCTTGACGTTTTTGCTGTTTGTTCTAATTTATTATGTATGTTGATGTATTAGCTGTTCAGGACTCTGGATTAGTGGGCAATAAATATATTTAAATACATACATCCTTTGTCTCACTGTAGTATAAAAGATGGCACAGAACAACATTTGGCACCATCCAGCAGCTGTAGCAGAGACGGACAGTCTGATGGCAAACAGAGAAAGACAGCTTCAGAAAGAATGGTAAGGAGCCAGCGGCGAAATGGGCATCAAGACCCCTCGGACTACCTGCATCAAATCAGGCACTGAGCTGGGTCACCGGCAGAATGCCAGCTGCGGCTCCTCCCAGTGGCCGTTTCCTTCTTACACGCCCTCTCTCAGCTTTGGAAAATGTGTATGTGATCAAAGTCATGGAAAAACATTTGCATACGCCTACTGCTAGAGCTCAAGGGCTAGTACAGCAGGCTAATCCTGCCGATACTCATTCGGTTCCTGGCACCCCTGCTATCCCGGCAGTTTCCATGGGGAGTGGAGGAACATGGTGCTTATAAGAACAAAGGATTGGCACCTGCCAGCACTGACTTTGCTTTGTCTTCTTGGCCAAGGTCATGATGGACTTCTTCAACTCTGCACTCACCTGCCCGCAAATTACAGAAGTGAAAGCAGAATGGTCCGTTTAAAGAAAAAAAGAAACAAGCTAGTGTTCGCTTGCTCACCATTTCTGAACACTAAAAGGGTTGTGTTTTGCTTCCTGCATTATTGCTAGTATTTGCATACCAATATTACAGCAGATAAATGGTTTGCAATGACGTGGGAGCCTTAGACAAAGTCCATTAACACAGCCACTGTGTTAAATGTAAGAGAGCAACTTCTTACTGTTCTGGCAGAGTCAAGGGAAAACATTTTCAGGTTTTATTTAGTAAATTATGACAACATATATATTAATAAGATCATAAATTGTGGTATTTATTTTAGATTATCTACTGTAATGTTGTTACTACAGAATACATTTCATACCTTTTTATGGTACCTTATGTTGTACTGAATAAACTGTGCAATAATGACATTATGTTAGCTCTCTCTGACTCCATGGTTGACACTTCCTTGGAAAGAAGTCCTCAGGTTATGACCCTGGTTGTTTCGCCGCCGCCTCTGCTGTGGAGATGTTAGAAACTTTGTTTTACAGCGCCCCCTAGTGTTTGACTCAAACAGAAGCTACATATGGTAATTCGTTCACACACTATGCTCCAATAAAGTGATGTTCGAGTCTTAAAGGGATGAAACACAGAAAATTAAAACATGCAGGGGAGAAGGAAATTAGTTTTACAAGTTTTTAATAAAGAGACAAGTGTAGTGGTATTATGGCAAAAATAACCAATTATATGGCACCGAAATAGTCCAGTAAATCATGTAAATGCCTTACATGGAGATATTCAACGGCACTTACATGGTTAGTTGCATTGAATATTCCCTTGTAAATCCCCTACGTGCCCTCATGCTATATGGTTAGCATCGGGGCGGAGCGGAGGCACAGACTGTCGCTAACTGGGCAGTAGCAATACTGCAGTGATATTGCATACTGCCCAGTTAGTGACTTGCGCCTAAAAGGCCTTTAATATCGCTGTTGCACGGTTAGCCTCGGCGGTTTCCTGTGTCTGTGGCGATCACTGGATATTCTTGCCATCGCCATGGCATTGAATATCCAGGTTAGAGGTCGGCAGGGAGGGCTATGCGCCAACAAGGCGTATAGCCCTTCCAAAATGCACATAGCTCAGTACTGGGCCCTTAAAACTTAGGATGGCTCAAGGTAACGTTTTTGACCAGGCCCGCCTCAATGTTCACTTTACTATCTCAGTCACTTGGTGCATGTCTAAACTTTATTGCCTTCCTCCTGCTAGTTCATAAAGACACTTCTAAAGACCGTCTCTTTCTTTGGCTTTTGATTCCTCATCCCAGATATAGCAGTCTACACCTCCTCCTCTGACGCCTCCCCTATTACCCTGACTAAACCTGCTGTTCCCTTCCTTTTTCTATACGATTTTATTGTCATTGTACACCGCTCTGGTTTTTGACGGGCAGTATAGAAAGTTTTTAATAAACCATAAATGATCCCAATAGCAGAGAGCCACTAAATCATTTCAGACAGCCAATAAGATCATCTGCTTGATAAAGGACTACAAAGGCTAATGCAATACTTTGTGAAAACATTGTTGCAACGGTGGATCGCCACATGTAATCCCTGGAAGAAGCAGTTTGTGGATACCATGACCAGATTTTGATGCCTTCCTTCTGGGCCTTTTTTACTTAATTACGCCATCAGTTTGGGGAGGGGGGCAGGGGGATTATTACTTTCTCTTGGTTCATTTCTTCTACGTTTTATACCAAATTTTGTGTGAGATACGGTACCGGCACAAGGATTTCTGCTTCCCTAGGCAGACCCTTCACGCACCGCTGCCCTCCCCCCCCCTAAAAGACTGTGCCTCTGTCCATCCCACCATGCCGCCCCCGCCTTGCACTGAAACAGCAGCAGCTAAACTCCTGCTTCAGCGCTGCAATGGGCCGTAAAGTGCCTACGTGCATGCCTGTCACGGCTTACTGCTTCTGCCCCCCCACCGAGATTCAACTTTCTTGGACAGCAGGCAGGAGCGGCAGACCAGAACTGCACGCACCTGTGTGGCCATTTTAAAACCTGCCATGGCGTTGAAGCAGCAGTTCAGCTGCCGCTTCCTAGGGAGATTGGGTTAGCGATGTCGCTCTCTTGCTCTGCTTAGCTCCAGGAGGAGCTGAGCCATCTACCCGAGTCGAAGCCTCATCGAAGGGAGCCTGCCCTGCTCCAGAAGATCGGCGGCAAGAAAAGAGCAAGCCAGCTACAAAAGACCTTGCTGCACACAAAAGAGCTCTTCGGGGGAAGCTGCTTTTTGGCTCCACCCCTCCAGCAGCGTGTCTCAGAGCATCTCTACCCAATCGGGGCACAGCTCTCCATTTAAAAGGAGAAGCCACAGGCACAGGATCCTCTCTTGCTCTGCTTAGCTCCAGGAGGAGCTGAGCCATCTACCCGAGTCGAAGCCTCATCGAAGGGAGCCTGCCCTGCTCCAGAAGATCGGCGGCAAGAAAAGAGCAAACCAGCTACAAAAGACCTTGCTGCACACAAAAAAGCTCTTCGGGGGAAGCTGCTTTTTGGCTCCACCCCTCCAGCAGCGTGTCTCAGAGCATCTCTACCCAATCGGGGCACAGATCTCCATTTAAAAGGAGAAGCCACAGGCACAGGATCCTCTCTTGCTCTGCTTAGCTCCAGGAGGAGCTGAGCCATCTACCCGAGTCGAAGCCTCATCGAAGGGAGCCTGCCCTGCTCCAGAAGATCGGCGGCAAGAAAAGAGCAAGCCAGCTACAAAAGACCTTGCTGCACACAAAAGAGCTCTTCGGGGGAAGCTGCTTTTTGGCTCCACCCCTCCAGCAGCGTGTCTCAGAGCATCTCTACCCAATCGGGGAACAGCTCTCCATTTAAAAGGAGAACGCCACAGGCGCACCCGCGCCTTGCGGGCCCGCGCCTGAGGGCCGCGCAAGAGGGCCCTTTGGCACGGCCCTTAGGCAAAGGCACCCCCAAGATCGTCACAGAAACATAACAGAAAAAACGACGCTGAGACTACACCTCCCTCTTGGTACAGCTGAGCTCCCTCGGGGTCGAGCTCGCGTACAATCAAGGAACTGACAATCCACCAACTCACAGTGGAAACGCAGAATACCAACTCCGAAGACGCCGAACTGCCTAAAGAGCTGAAACTCTGGGGCATGTAAGTCACACTCATTTGAGTGATTTTTAAACTATCAACACTGCTTCATTACTTATATGAATTAACTGCACTCCTAACAATAATTGAATGTATAGTTCTGTTTAAATCATCTGATTGCAGCAGCACCACTCTCTACAGCTAGGATTATCCTCCTGCCTCTCATAAAAATACTAATTTAAAGGGTAGAAATTCATGTTTGGGACTAGAATCCAAGATCAGTGTTGGGCACTCTAGTGACTAGTTCCCTCTGGATACTGTTGTTAGCTTCCAGCGTTTACAGGCCATATTAGGTATTACCATGTTTGTCCAGATCGATACTGTAAACCCAGGGATATGCCAGTGTTGTTAACTACCATCGTTTATAGGCCATATTTGGTATTACCATGTTTGTCCAGATTGATACCTTAAACCCAGAGATATGCCAGTGCTGATGCTATGTTAGAGCAATGTCATCTTTAGCTAGATAAGAACATAGGGACTTGGGATGTACCATAGTGGGTCAGACCAAGAGTTCATCAACAGATCCAGCTGCACACACACGAAACAGGCTCCCTCCACGGGACAGGCTCCCGCACCGCGACAAACCCAGCTCCACATCCACGGGACAGACCCCCGCAACAGGGCGACCACCACAGATCCGGCTCCACCTCCACGGGACAGGCTCCCTCCACGGGACAGGCTCCCGCACCGCGACAGATCCAGCATCACATCCACGGGACAGGCCCCCGCACCAAGACGACCGCCACAGATCCAGCTCCACATCCACGGGACAGGCTCCCTCCACGGGACAGGCTCCCGCACCGCGACAGACCCAGCTCCACATCCACGGGACAGGCCCCCGCACCAAGGCGACCAACACAGATCCAGCTCCACACACACGGGACAGGCTCCCTCCACGGGACAGGCTCCCGCACCAAGGCGTCCGCCACAGATCCAGCTCCACATCCACGGGACAGGCTCCCTCCACGGGACAGGCTCCCGCACCGCATCAGATCCAGCTCCACATCCAAGGGACAGGCTCCCTCCACGGGACAGGCTCCCGCACCGCAACAGATACAGCTTCACATCCAAGGGACAGGCTCCCTCCACGGGACAGGCTCCCGCACCGCAGCAGATACAACTTCACATCCCCAGGACAAGTCCCTGCAACAAGTACAGCTCTCCTCAAAAAAGCAAACAACAGACGAAAACCTAAGGACACAGGCGTCGCCCTATCAGAACATCACAAGCTATCAACATGCACACCACATACTTCCTCCCACTATACCTACTAGTCACACAACTCCTCCCACCAACTACACCCCCCCACTACACCCAAACAAACACACCATGGTACCCACCAACTGCACTGCCATATCTCGGTCCACAACACACACACAAAGAGACACTCGCAACCCCCCAAACAAAGAGACAAAACAGACACAAATCAAACCCCAACACCGGCCCTAAGGAAGCACACGTCGCAACAACCTCTTCCACAAAGAAAACATCAATTGAGCTCATAAACGCCAGATCCATCTGCAACAAGATACACACTCTGGTAGACCACATTGAAGAGCGACAGCCAGACATAATATGCATCACAGAGACATGGCTCAACCCTACCGACAGTGTACTACTCAACCAACTAGTACCGAACAACTACTCAGCATACAACTGCCCACGCATCCACAAGCGTGGAGGAGGAGTCCTAATAATAGCAAAAACAGAACTCAAGTTCAAGACACTGAATCTCACAGATACAAAGCAGTGTAACACAATTAGCATCAAGAACAAGAATATTGCAATCTGCCTAACCTACAGAGCACCCCGTGCTCCACCCGACGAACTAGCCTTCATACTCGAAGAAGCCTGTGCCATAACGTCAAACAACAAACCAGCACTAGTAATCGGAGACTTCAACCTCAAGTCCGCCAATACAAAAGATGCAGAGGCCTTCCTTCAGGCAATGTCATCACTTCAATTCACACAGATAGTCAATGCACCAACACACAGACTAGGATCATCCCCAGACCTCATCTTCGCATCAAACTACCTAACTTCAAGAGACCTAATCTCTACACCCACCATCACCCCAGTACCATGGTCTGACCATTACTTAATCGAGACAAATCTGCAATCACAAGAAGACTGGACAAGCGAAAGAGCGAACTTCCCACACACACAAAGACGATTCAAGTCCTTTGACAAGGACGAATTCATCCAGGACACAATACAACACTTGAACATTGACTCAGAGGACCTGGAGGAACAAGTTTCCAACTGGAACAATGTCCTAGCTAACGCCGCCAAACCATCCGTTGACAGGACCAAGAAACAACACCACAACAAGAGACAAAACAAACCATGGTACTCAGCAAAAATACGACAGGAAAAGAGGGAGCTCAGGAAAATTGAACGGAGATGGAGAAAAAACAAAACTACTTCCGACCAACATCTTTACCTAACAAAGCAAAAACAATACAATGAACACATCAACCAATCAAAGAGAGAATTCCACACAAACCTGATAAATTCTTCCATCAACAAACCCAGAGAACTTTTCGAAATAGTAAAAACCCTGACAAAAGAGCAAGCAGCAGAAAGAGAAATACAAGTGGATCCACAGATATTCGCCGACCACATCAAAGACAAATTCCACTCCACAGAGCGCTCAACACCCAGTAGAACCAACAGAACGAACGTCCACCCCAAAACCTGGGGCACATTCCACTCACCCTCAAAAGAGCAGATATCAGACATCATCTCCACAATCAACACAAGCACTGCTCCTACAGACCCTTGCCCAGTGTCATGGGTCAAAGCCACCAAAGCAAGCCTCATACCAAACATTCATAAAATGGTACACAACTCACTCACTCAAGGACTCATGCCACAGCAATTAAAGCTTGCCTCAGTAAGACCAATCACAAAGAAAACTTCTCTCGACAAAAAGGACCCAGCAGCATACCGACCAATCTCCAGCATACCCTTCCTCGCAAAAATAATCGAAAAGACGGTTCAACTACAACTTCAGGAACACATTGACGAACACGGAACTCTCGACGACAACCAACACGGATTTCGTCCCAACCATGGAGTCGAAACTCTCCTGATCTACCTCTTCGACAGCATCATAAGAATAATTGACGACATCAGGAATGGAATTATAATGATCTTCATCGACATCTCCTCAGCGTTCGACACAGTTGATCACAATATACTCCTGGAGAGACTGAAGAACAATGGTATACACGGTACCACTCTAAAATGGTTCCACTCGTACCTAACAGAAAGACAGCTACAGGTCAAGGTGGGACAGGACACCTCCCGGCCCATAAACGTCCAACAAGGAGTACCACAAGGATCCGCACTCTCAGCACTCCTTTTTAACATCTACATCCAACCAATATGCAACATTATGAAAGAGAACAACATCCAATACACAATATACGCAGACGATATAATGGTATACTCCCCGATATCAATCGAAAACCCGGACTTCTCTAAGATAGCAGACTGCCTTACCCAAATGGCGAAGTGGTGCCAAAACAACAATCTAGCTATAAACTACAACAAGACTGAAGCTTTAATCATCACTCGAAACCAAAGCTTCACACACCCACCAAACATAAAGATACAAAGCACCACGATACCGATAAGATCGGAGGTGAGATACCTTGGGGTTACTCTGGACAGTAAACTCAACCTCAAACCACACATAGACAAAACAATCCAAAAAGCATATTACAGGATGCGAATCATCAGGAGACTGAAACCACTCCTCACTCCAGAACACTTCCGTACAGTCTGTCAAGCACTGATAACCCCAATACTGGACTTCTGCAATCCGATATACCTCGGACTACCAAAACAAGCTCTCAAACCACTACAGCTGGCACAAAACACTGCAGCTCGAATCATATCCGGAGCCGCAAGGCAGGAGCACATCACACCTACACTAAAGGACTTACACTGGCTCCCAATCATTGCTCGCATCAGATACAAGACTATCATAAACCTATTTAAGATAAAAGAACACACATCAGCCAACAGCCTCCACCTGCTCATACAACCGGAAACCAGCGCACGTCCCAGAAGAAGTCAAACACGCAACCGAGTCAGCACCCCAAATGAGTACAAGCACACACGCAAGGACACAACAGACAGAGCTCTCTCCATGGCTGCTCCAACAATATGGAACAATCTACCGGACGATCTAAGGGCAACTCCAGACCTCAAAGACTTCAGAAAACAACTGAAAACCATGCTGTTCATAGAGCACTATGGTCACATCACATAACCTAAGAGAATGGATAACAGCACTCCAATCCTCCCAAACAACTGAATATATATAAAATATGATTCTAGCACCACTGTAAATAGCCCACCCTGTATATAGCTCAAACAAATCAAGCACCCAACACATCCCTCACACAACTAAGTTTTATCCTCACTGCATGTACAACACACACACTTTACCTGATTGCTTGCTGTGATACCACCTTGATTATTAAGATAAGGCGGTTTAGAAATACTGTTAAATAAATAAATAAATAAATCAGGGTCTGCCTCCCTAGACAACCACCTAGTGCACAGGCCGGCCCTGGTGAGATGTTTTAGTAAGTGGAATGGCTTGAGCTGCTATGAAACACTATCACTCTCCTGCCTTAGGGTCTATGGTGTACAGTACATGTTAGAACAAAATGTGCCATTTTCTGATGGAGATGCTGGGCCAGTACCTCTTAAATTTGTTTCTTTGCTTTCAGCAGTTTTTGCTTTCCAGATCCCCTTGTGGCCTTTTAGATTGGCTCCATCAATCTATTCAGAGTGCTGTGAAGTTCTCAGACTGTCAGCCCACTTTGGCCTATACTTCTGATAGCTCCGTAGTGCTTTCTGAAACTATGTTGGGTTTCTGCGGTGCCTTCAAATAAAAGATGGTTCCAAAAACCAAGATAGCGGGTGTACTGGTGTCCCGAGTCCTCTAGCAATGACAGAATGTGAAGTGCTCTTAGTCTATGAGCACTACTGAAAGAGATTCGTTATCATATGCACACACCAACACATAGTCCAGGCGCATTGCTCGTGCTAATAGGAGGTGATGCTTCTGCCCTTGGCTGCCAAAACCCCAGTGAAAGACAATTCTACACTCGCTGAGGTACTCCTGCCGTTCTCCTTATGTCATTTGAATAATTTCTAGCCCTTGGGCTCTGTCAGTAACTGTTCTCTCCATATCTATACTCCTTTTCTCCAGGTCTTAGTGTTCCATTAACATATTGAAACAAGTAACATTTTTCAATGCATTTATTACTCATGTGACCAAGTATATAACTTGCATTTGGATGAGTTATTCCCCTATCCAAATTGGTTCACAACTAGTTATACACGATATTGGTCTTTTTTTTGTAAGTTAAGAAAAATACAGGAAATAATAATGTCTCTTCTATTACCACAATATATTCGGAGAAGGCCTTTAGAAAATGTTCCAAGAGAAGGCAGCAAGATCTTGGGTAGACCTGTGTATTCTGCTTGGAGATATCATCGCCTATGAAGGCATTGTATAGGCCCCAGGTCTAGGCTTAAATGGGTAGTCATGGCTGGCCAGACTCCCAGAAACCAATAAACTGGTGGCAGCCCAAGCTAAACACACTGGAGCTGGTAAAGAATACAGCAGCGTGGCTCGTTTGTCATCAAATGATCTGATCATATTTCTCCAGTCCTGCAGCAGCTTCATTGGCTGCCAGGAGCACTACCAACTACAGTTCAGAGCATTGTGGATGATCTTTTAAATATTTACGTTTGACTCTTCCACTATTAACAATTATTCCGTCAAGTTAGAGCAGCAGTTGCGCTCCCAGACCCAGCATTTGCTGGAAGTTCCCTCTCTTCATCAAGCTAGGCTAACTGGAACAAGAAGCCGCGGTCTCATAGTCGTAGGTCCCAAGTTATATAATTAGTTACCAGACTCCCTTCAGGAAGTATTAGGTTTGAATTCAGAAGGTTGGTTAAGGTATCGCTTTTCATGGAGGCTTTTAATGTTAATTAGAAATGTGATCCGTGTGGATATTACCTTTTAGGTGTTATGTTGCCTTTGTCCTTGTATGCTGACATTATGTAGGTTAAATTTGTAACCCGCCTAGGACATTGGATCAGTGGACTAGACATTTTTTAGATAAATAAAATCAGCCCTTCCAATCGTCCAGCCCTTAAATAGAGGTGGAAGATTTTTTTTGTATCACACTATTGTTAATGACAGAACACTGTCTTCCTAGAAGCTATAGAATAATATTTAAAGTGCTGTTGTTAACTTTTAAAGCACTATGAATTGGGATCCCAGAACACTCTCAGATATGTTGAACCATGTGCATCTCCTCAAGCCTATCGTCTCAACATGAGACTTTCCTTGCTATACTTGTCACAGCCTGTATTCAGTTTGAAACCACACATCGAAACAGCATTTTTATTTCAAGCCCCTGTTCTTTGGAATTCCATATCCCAGTACTTGAGAGTGGAGTCTTCCCTCTCTAAATTCAAATCAGGAATAAGAAATTTTTTGAGCAAGCATTTGGATTCTTTGAGGAGTACTTTCTGTGCTTCCCAACCAGCACCTCTTTAACTAAAATTAAAATTTAAAAAATGTAAGGTTATGTGGTTAGCCTTCTATTAACTATTTTTATATTTTATTAATGATTCTATCAGCTATTTACTTTATGTAATTTTGTTTTATATTGTAATAGTTTATTTGTATGTTTTCATAGTAGCTTTGTAATTTTTATTTTTAATTGTATTTAGATTTTATTGTTCACTGCTTTGCTGTTGTTTTTGAAAGGCAGTTAAATAAATATATTAAATTACTTATTTATTTAAATTAACCTTTTCTATTCTACCCATACAGATAGCTCAGAAAGCCTCACCATCATTAATAAAAATAATGACCATAAAGAACAAAGTGATCAAAATACAAAGTCAAGCTACTCTATCATTACTGTTAAAACCATTCAAAGTATTTTACAAATAGCCAAGTTCTTGAAGTATAAACTAAGCTAAATTTATTGTACCTCAAAATCTCATTGAGTTTTAAACAATAATTCCCTCTTTATCAATCATAGGCAAGCTGATCATCCCTCCAAAGCTTTACAATTCATTTTTTGTGCATTGAATATCAATCCAATAATTTTATTTATTTGTTTGCAGCATTTGCTATACCGCCTTTCAAAACGTTTCCATCAAAGTGGTTTACAAAGCAGATTGAGACAGTATCAATTACAAATGACAACACAGATTAGAAAATAAAACCAAAATTGATGAGATTGAGTCACAAGACAGACACATCAGGAAGGGAAAGAAGTGGCATAACAATAGTTTCCATAGACTATAATTACAGTCCACAACAGGGAGGAAGGGATAAGAACAATGGTGAGTGAAGCACACCCATCAGAAAGACTGCTCAAAAAACCACATTTCAGGCCTGTTTTGAATTTTGATAATGAATGTTCAAGCTGTAAATATTCAGATAATGAGTTCCAGACCAGAAGAACAAGGCACGCAAAGCAGGCTCTCCATGAAGACTCAAAACATAATACCCCGTCTCTTGAACCCAGTGGCACAGTATTCAAAACCATCACAAATGTGGAAGGATGTGTTGTGAATTTTATCTTGACCGCCCTCCTTATCGCTTGTTTAAAAAGAGGTACAGGACGTCATTGCCATATCTCTCCCCTCCAATCCGTTCAAACCTCAGCAGCATGGCTAATCCTCCACCAGTGTTGATGTTCTCACACAACCCCTCTTCCATATTATCCTGATAGATCAGTCCAGACAAGTGGATTGTGTTCCCCTACCTGCAGATTGGTGGAGACAAAGAACCAATGAAAAGCCCAGGTTTCAATGGCATCACTCCCATGCCTCCGCCGCCAGAGGTCTCTTCAGTATTTCTTTGTCTCCAGCAAATGGTGGATGGATTCTCTCCTCTCTGAAGAAAATCTGAAGATTGAGAGGAAAAGATTGATTAAACACTCATGAACAACCACCTTGAGGGTGACTTTCTTACTTGAGCAGAAGGTAGGAGACTCCACTAGACTGCAATCCTTTTGGTAGCCACAGGAGGAGGGAAAATTGGTTCAGCTCCAAGTACTTATGATAAGGCCTATTGAGCATCCAGAAATTGAAAGGATTTGGAAGGCTCTAGAAGAATGCAGCAGCCTCATACAACCTCAGCACTCCCTCCATCCTCCCTGCTCTTTCCTGAAGATTGCACAAGACTCTAAGAGGGATCTGCCTGCCAACCACCTTAAACACAGTGCTGCAAAGCCAGTAAACAGTTTCAGGGAAGTAGAGCTGAGCCCGGTATGGATGCTCTGCTTGAGGCTCTCAGGGGTGAGTACCAAAGTCTGACCTAGTCATTGTCTTTGTTGGAGGCTTCCGATTCTGTCTTCCTGGGATGCAATTTGGGGTGGATCACTAGTGACTGCTGGCGTGGTGTGGGGGTTTCTCAGCACTTTCTGCATGCGTTAGTAGCCTTTTTCTCCTATTGTGCACCTGGCGGTTGCATGATCTGTATGTGTCCAAGTGACTCCAATGCATGTTCCTACCTTAGCACCTGTAACACACATTGCAGTAAAAGCATAATTAATGCTTGCCTTCGGGCAGCCGTGGCCTTATCATGCACTGTTTTGATACTTGCCTTAACTCTCTGTCTTCTTCCAGGAAACGTTGTTTGACCTGGTCAAGCGAGGTTCCTCTTCTCCAGATTCTGGTCTCTGCTCTTCTTGCATGGCAGCTTCTGATTCGTCCCTGGAGGGGCTGCTCCCCCCTCTCTGTGCCAGAGGATGCAGTTAGCTTGGCCTCGTCTGCCTCAGAGCAGGAGGTGACAGATGGCACTATGGGTAAGAATATCCAGCCAGCCGGAGGGTCCAGTGACCATGCTGCAAGAGCCTCTCCTTGTCCTCTAGGTAGTCTACGGTGGCTATGCCCCATGGTATTGTGGGGTCATTTAAAAGAGGAGAGCTTCCAGACTCCAGATTGTCCTCTTCAGAATTATTTTCTTTTTTTTCCAGCAGGCCTGGTCTTTCTAGCATCGAAATTTGGACCCTGCAGCCTCTGGATGCCCCCGGATGCAGTCTCATGTGGGACAGGCTGAGAGTGGAAGCCCTGTTCAATTGCCTTTGGCTAAGTGTCGCTGAAGAGAGGCACCCCCTGGAAATGGGGAACAGCTGGGAGCTGTCTGAGATTTTGACTAGAACTTGGATTCAGATGGCTCGGTACTGAGCTCTGACATGGATAAGAAGTACTGTCGCCTTCAGAAAATTGTGAAGAGGCCAGAATGCTCTGTCTATTCTGAAAGGAGGAGCTGGCAGTGTTGATTGCCAGGGTTTCATCCACCTTGAACTTTACAAATGCTTCTGGCACAGAGAAGGAGCCGAAGGCATCCTGCTCCTTCAAGGGATGCAGAAATCCACTACTGTTTTCCTGTTTCCAAATGCGATCAAAAACATGATCCATTTGGAATGAGGCTCTCTCAACTCCCTGCCTAAGGGGTTAAGGGTGTGTAAGAAAATGTACGCTCTCCCAGAGTGCGTTGAGTAGTTGGTATTCCCAAGATGGACACACAGGTCATGGCAGTTACCAGATAGATCATCCTTAAAGGATTTTCTGGACCGTAAGGTGGTGTCATCATTGAAAAGTCAGTTCACCATGGCAGCTGCTATTCTGCAGCTGGCAGTATGTGCCAGTCTGATGTCTCGAGCCCTGCTTCAGTGAATTCAGCCTCTTCTGCTGGATGATCATACCTCTCTTTTGGAGTCGGCTACAGCCTTCCTTTCTGATGCCATGTATGACCCAGTACGTTTGGCGGCCAGGGATGGTGTCATGGCACTGGATTTGGCTCTGGCACTTGGCAGTGGACTCAACTTCCAAAGCCCGGTTGGCCCAATTGGCCTTTAAGGGGAAGTTTCTCTTTTGAGCTGATTTGGAGAAGCTGGTGAAGAACCTGGGTGAGACAAAATCTTACCCCTGCCAGAAGACAGACTCAGAGAACCTGTGAAGCAGGCTGGTGCCCCCTTATCATCAGCCTCCACCCATCTACCAAGGGCACACTGGCTGGATCCCCGGGGTTCTCAGGACTTTTGTCATTACTGACCTGGAAAAGCTCTCTTCTCCTCTGCTTCTGGGTTTCAGGCTTGTTCTCAGTCCTTTCGTGAAGCACGTGGGCCCAAGGACTTGGTTCCTTGCAGAGGAGGACCCTCCCAGGCTGCGCAATGAAGGTTTGGGGGCTCATTCCCTGGTTCCTCCAGTTGGAGGCAGACTTTGCCTTTTCTTTCAGGAATGGGCCTGGGTTACCAAGGATCGCTGGGTGCTAGACACCCCATTCAGTTTGTCTCTGTTTGTCTCTCTCCTCTGGGAAGAGAAGAGCCCCCATTGCAAGCTTTCCTTGACCTCTGAATCTGCTTGCTTTTTGCTGTTTGTGAGTGAATCTGCCTGCTTTTTTGCACGTATCGTCTGCCTCTCTCTTTATATTTATTTATTTATCATTGTTAATGTGCTCTTTTACCCTCTTGCACTATTGTTCAACTTTCTCAGCTCTCCCTTGCACCTCTCTATAACTAACTGCAACTTTACTTCTCCCATCTAGTCTGTCTATGGAAGCCAGGTTATCATTTAATTCAATATCTATCCTAACTCTGTCTCCTTTGCTGCAGAGTTTAAAACCTTTTGCTGTCTCTGCTCTAATCTACCTGAGTGACTTAACCCCCCCCCCCCACACACACACACTGCTGAGGTATTGTATAGCCCCTTTTCCTGTCCCCCAGGTGCGTTTAGCTCTGTTTGTCTCTCTCCTCTGGGAAGAGAAGAGTCCTCATTGCAAGTTCTCCTGGAACTCTGAATCTGCTTGCTTTTTGCTGTTTGTGAGTGCTGTCTGCCTTTCTCTATATATTTATTTATCATTGTTAGTGTGCTCTTTTACCTCATTTGTACCCTCTTGCTCTATTGTTCAGCTTTCTCAGCTGAATAACTTATATTCCCTCCCCTCTACCCACCCACCCCCTGGCACTCCATTTCTTATAGCTGTCATCTGCTCATTACCTCACTTATTCACAGATGCACCTAATCCCCTGTAGGCTCTCTCCCACCTATCTACTTCTTCTGGCCTCTGCTCTCCTCTCCATCTCTCTTCTATGGCTCCTTATCACTTTGTCTTCCTATTTTTCATACTCCCTAGTTGTCTCAACTCCTACCAACACCTTCACCCCTCCCCTCCTCTCTCTCCTTCTCCACACACATCCATTTGATAGCTAAGACCTGACGTTTCTTTCTCTATAATATCAACAAAATCTGCCCATTCCTCTCTGAACACACTACTATCCACTCCTTAATCACCTCCCATTTTGACTATTGTAACTTACTCCTCACTGCCTCATCATGCTCATATTACCCCTCTTCTCAAGTCCACATCCAGTTCAAACTTCTCCTGCTGACCTCCTGCATTCACTCTGCAGCTCCTCACTACCTTTCCTCTCTTATCTCTCCCTACGCCCCTCCTTAGGAACTCCGTTCTTCTAGCAAATCACTTCTATCTGTGCCCTTCTCTTCTACTGCTAACTCCAGACTTCGCTCCTTTCACCTTGCTGCTCCTTATGCCTGGAACAAACTACCTGCGTCTGTATCTTTTCTGGCCCTTTTCAAACCTAGGCTAAAAACTCACCTCTTCGCTGCTGCTTTCAGATCTTGACTCACCTGATCTCCTTTGTGTTTCCTTACCATTCCCTCTAGATGTATCCCATGTTTACGCCTACTGTGTTGTCTGTCTTGACTAGTTTGTAAGCTCTAATGAGCAGGGACTGTCTCTTACATATCTGTGCAGCGCTGCGTATGTCTTGTAGCGCTATACAAATGCTCAGAAGTAGTCCTGGAATGCAAAGAGTCAATTCCGGATGTCTTTGCTATCTCCCATTGTGTGTCTATGATCAAAAGTGCTGCTGTGCAGACCACCTTGGACAAGTTGCTGCACCTAAAGGCGGTGGTACCTGTCCCCCTAACAGATCATTTATTTATTGTATTTATTTATTTATGTAAATGGATTTCTATACCGCCTTATCCTTTAATCAAGGCGGTCTACACAGCAAACAATCGAAAAAATACTGTCTTGTGTGTGCATGCAGTGAAACTGTGAATGCGTGTATGTGTCAGGTGTTGTTGATTCTTGGTGGGCTATTTACAGCATGCGCTATTATACAATACTATGTACATAAGAGTCAAGGGAGGTGGGTTATGCTGTAGTACTGTCTGGCGGGCAGCTTATGTGATGTCACCGTAGTGTTTGATGAATAAGGTCGTCTTGAGCTGTTTTCAAAAGTCCTTGATGTCTGTTGTTGCTCGTAGGTCATCAGGGAGGGCGTTCCAAATTGCTGGGGCGGCCAGTGATAATGCTCGTTTTGCAGTGTCTTTGTGTACCTTGTTGAATTCTTTTGGTGTGTTGGTGCGGTTGGAGGTGCCTCTCCTCCTCAGTCGTGTGCTGCTGTCGGATTGTATGAGTGGTTGTAGGCTGAGAGCTGATGTCTGTTGTTTGATTTTGAATATGTTTATGACTGTCTTTTATCTGATGCGGGAGCTGATTGGTAGCCAGTGGAGATCTTTTAGAATGAGTGTGATGTGATCTTGTCTTGCTGTGCCGGATATTATGCGTGCTGCTGTGTTTTGCACCAATTGCAGTGGTCTGAGTGTTTGCTTTGTTAGGCTGAGATAGATTGGGTTGCAGAAATCTAGGATTGGAGTTATTAATGCCTGACAGACTGTGCGGAAGTGCTCCTGAGAGAGGAGGGGCTTGAGGCGTCGGATTAGACTCATCTTGAGGAGTCGGATTAGATCATACTCCATCTATTTCATGGTGTCCAAAAACTAAGTTCCTTCCAGCCCATTCTGGACCTCCAGGGCGTCAACAGCACTTGTGCATCCTATGCTTCCAGATGGAAACCTTGCACTTTGTGATTCAAGCAGTGCGCCAAGGGAAATTCTTGCCTTCTTTGGATCTGGCAAACTATTTTTGTATCCCAATCCAGGCGGATCAGCAAAAGTATCTGTGTTTTGCCATGCTTGGCTCTCGCTATCAGTTCACTGCCCTTCCTTTCGATCTATCCACCACCCCAAGGACGCTCTCAAAGATCATGATGGTGGCAGCTGTGGCTTTACGGCACCAAGGGATCTGTGTCCATACATATCTGGATGACTAGCTCATCCAGGCCATTCCCTTTCAGAAGCATCTCAGGTGATATTCCAAGTGGTGTCCTTTTTGGAAAGCCTCGGCTGGGTGATCAATAGGGGAAAGAGCCAGCTGTTACCTTCCCATTCCCTAGAGTTTCCGGGAGCATGTTTTGACACTCATGTTGGAGTTTTCCTGCCAGAGGAGAAAGTCAAAAGAGTATTGGATTGCCTGGTGCTGTTCTGTGCACAGCAGGCACCCCACCCAGCATCTGGGATTATCTTCAGCTCTTCGGATTGATGGCGACAACCATAGAAATAGTACTGTGGGGGCGTGCTCACATGCTACCGCTCCAGTGGTCCTTGCTGATTCGGGGAGTTTGAGCGCAGGCTCCTGCTCTCATTGATAGTGGTCCTGCCTGTGGTGGTGGCAGCAGCCCTGTCATCTGAGGAAAGGCATGCTGCTGAATGATTTCTCCTGGCTCCTCCTCCTGATGACAAATGCCAGTCTCTCGGGCTGGGGAGCCCATTGCCAAGACTGCAGCCTAGGGGCGTTGGAACCACAGGGAAGCGGTGTGGTCCATCAACCACCTCGAGGTGAGGGCCATCAGGTTATCTCTTCTGCATTTCCGGCCCCTGCTCGAGAGCTGGGCGGTTTGAGTGTTTTCAGACAATGCCATGGCGGCAGCTTATGTCAATCAGCAAGACAGCATGAGGAGTATTGGGGTAGCTCTGGAGATGACTCTCCTGTTTGTCTGGATGGAGAAGAACCTCCTAGCTTTGTCAGCTCAGCACATTGCTGGGGTGGACACTATGGAAGCAGACTTCCTCAGCTGGTGCTCTCTAGATCTTGGAGAGTGGGAGTTGTATCAGGAGGTATTTTAGTTATCTTAGTTGATTCTGTACCTCTGGGGTTGCCCCAAAATGGATCTGATGGTGATCCGCTCCAATGCCAAAGTTTACCACTTCTTCAGTCACTGCATGGAGATGGGGTCCGAGGGCGCTGATGCCCCAGCCCAGCCTTGGCCAAGACAGAACCTGCTGTATGTGTTTCCTCTGTCACCCCTGGTAGGGCATATGATTCAGCATATAGAATGACACCTGGGCAGGATTGTCCTGGTGGCACCAGATTGGCCAAAGAGAACATGGTTCAGAGAACTGATGTGGCTCCTGCAGGCACCTCCTCTTCAGTTGCCTCCATCTCAGCACCTATCGCAGCAGGGACAGATTCTCTCTTTGGTCTCCCCCCTGCCCTGGCCCGGCCCGGCCCAGCCACTGCTCTCCCAGGCGGGATCGAGCACGCTGGGGGCAGCCCACAGCTGCCCAGAAGCCTGCCTGCCCAATCGGGGCAGCCCAGCACACAGCCGCCCAGAAGCCTGCCTGCCCAATCAGGGCAGCCCAGCCCGCAGCCGCCCAGAAGCCTGCCTGCCCAATCGGGGAAGCCCAGAGGACCATAAAAGGGAGCGCCTGAGGGCCTTGTCAGAGGGCCCTTTGGCATGGCCCTTAGGCGTGGACCTCTAACAGGACCCCCACGGTGATCCCACAGAAACCAGGCCCGCGACCAGAATGAGCTGCAGAGACACGAACAAACGTAATGCAAGGACATCATCACCACCCCTCAACGCAGACGAATCCTCAATGGAGCTTAACTTCCTTCAGCAAAATAGGTAATCTAAGCCTTTATATAACACATGGACCTAGCCGATGACAATACTTAAATGAACCCAACAGTGAACTTATCTGTCTCTGCCCATAATACCTACCTGTGCATGCCTACAATACTTGTCTGGGATAGCACAAACGACATTTATTGTAGATACGTACCGATGATACCTGGCTAAGATAGTATATGATGTGCCTGTTGTAACTACATACCGGTGTTACCTGCCTGTGGTTAGCTCAGCCTGTGTACCTACCTACCTGCCTGTCTGTTATAACTGCACACCTGTGTACCTGCCTGTGATAGCTCAAACTACTTCTCTATTCACTGGCCAGCCCAGACGAATCCCTTGGCCACACACAACAGGGTAGATACCAAGAATGGCCCCCTCCCTCATTGCCATAATTGGCTGCTACCTCCTCTCCGGATGGCTCAGTAGCATTACGGCCTTATCTCCTACCCACAAGCACATACCAATCCTACTGAGCCATGGGAGGAGATGGTCAAGTGCTCCCTACTACAAGACAAAGGAAGATAGCTACACGCTCCACCCCCACTTACTACACGTCGCACTTCAACATACTAAGAAAGCCAAACAATAAGAAAGTGCCCTCCCCCAAAACCTAAAATGTGCCCTCATAAATGCTCACTCAATCTGCAAGAAATGGCCAGTTATCTCAGACTTGATATCACTCCATGACCTCGACATACTCCTGATCACAGAGACATGGCTATCCAGTGATGACAATGTCCTCCTCAACCAACTCCTACCCACCGATTTCTCAATACACACCTGCCACAACAAAAGAGGGGGAGGAGTACTCGTCCTCACCAAGACAGACCTCCATTTCCACCTGATTAACGCCACTAGCACAACACACCTCGATACAATCACTATAGCAAACAAGCACTGCTCTATCAACCTTCTCTACAGAGCCCCATCAACCTCCTCTGATGACCTCGCAACAATAATTGATCTCGCCTCCAATGTCCGGAGCCCTTGCATACCAAGCTCGGTACTAGGCGACTTCAATCTGCCAGCCCTGCAAGATACTCAGGCGTCAGCCTTCCTCGAAGCCCTGGAGGAACTAGGATACAAGCAACTAGTCAGTGAACCTACCCATGTGAAAGGAAACATATTAGACCTGGTATTCACCCCAAAGACAACATTTGACTCAACCCACATCCCCATGCTGTCCATTACTGCAGTACCCTGGTCGGACTACAAACTAATCATATTCCAAATACCCTTACCCAACAATCGACAGAAGAACACCAGAAGTCAGAGCAGCACCACCAGGGCACCACCTCAAAGGTTCCGAACATTCGACAAAGACTTTATTCTGAGTAAAACCCGCCCACTCCTCGCCTCAACAGCACCCAACCTCGATGTTCTGGTCTCCGACTGGAATAATAACCTCAGTGCCATTGCCCAATGTCCACCATCTAACAAACCTCCAAGGAAAAGAGCCACCGCAGCCTGGTACTCCACTGATCTGCGATCATCACTCACCCTCCTAAGGAAGCTGGAAACAGGCTGGCGTCGATCTCACTATGCAGAAGATCAGAGAGCATATAAACTTCACCTGATAAAACACCGTGAAGCAATAACAGAGAAAATCAGACAATTCCACAAGGACACCCTAAAATGATCACTAAACAAACCGCATGACTTGTTTAATCTAGTGAAGAACCTAACAAAGGAGCCAGCCCCTGACCAACCAAGTGAGATCCACCCTCAAGAATTCGCAAACTACTTGCAATCAAAGCTATGCCAGACCAATAAGCCCTCAGCACCCACCACCGTACATGAACAAACCTACCTAACTCCCCTGACCATCTTCTCCACTCCACCCAAGAAGTACATCAGAGACACTATCGCTGCGATCAACACCACTACAGCACAAACTGACCCCTGCCCCACCTTCTGGATAAAAGAGCTACGCTGCGATTTCAGCCCATTCATAGCCAGGCTCATGGACCTATCCTTCGCAACAGGCTCGTTCCCCCAATGCCTCAAACATACATCCATCAGACCTCTGCTGAAAAACAGCAAGCTCGACCCCCAGAAGGTGGACTCGTACAGACCTATATCCAGTATACCACTTCTGGCCAAGATAATTGAAAAAGAAGTCCATAGACAAATACAAGAGCACATCAAAACCGCCGCTCCGCTGGACCCCTGCCAACATGGATTTAGAGAGTTCCATGGTGTCAAAACACTCCTCACCACCCTCTACAGTAACCTAATTGCTGGAATTGATAACATCCCTCAAGGGTTAGTCCTCATCTTCATGGATATAGCTGCTGCTTTTGACTCAGTAAGCCACGAGCTTCTCCTGGGATGCTTCAAGGAGAAGGGTATCCGTGACACAGCACTAGAATGGTGCAAGTCATACTTGTCTGACAGATGGCAGCATGTACGATCCGGGGCCTCAACATCAAAACCTTTCCACCAGAGGCAAGGCGTGCCACAAGGATCCTCTCTCTCTGCCCTGATGTTCAATATATACATGCAGCCCATCTGTAACCTCATCCGATCATTCAATGTCAACTGCTTGATATATGCTGATGATGTACTGCTCTACATGCCATTCTCAACAGAGCAGCTGGACCTCTTCCCACTGACAGACTGCTTTGACGCAATATCCAACTGGCTCGAATCTCAAAACCTCCAAATACACAGCACAAGAAAACAGAGGTCCTTTTCATTACGAGGAACCAAAACTTCACCCCACTTAAAGGTTAAGGAAGCAGAGCTACAAACCAAATCCACAATCCAATACCTTGGAGTCACGTTAGACCAATGACTGGACATGAAGGTGCACATAAGCAACATAGCAAGAGCAATTTACCACAGAATCCGAACACTCAGGCACTTACGCTTCCTACTAGAGCCGGACGACTTCCGGACAATCTATCAAGCGTTGATTATACTGCACTTTGATTACGCTAATGCAATCCTACAAGGGCTCCCACAATCCACCCTGAACCCGCTCCAACTCACGATGAATGCCACGGCGAGAGTTCTGCACGGGGCTTCTAGGAGCGATCATGTTACGCCCATCCTGAAGCACCTCCACTAGCTCCCTATACATGGCAGACTTGCTTTCAAAACCTTACTGCTGACTTTCAAAGCCATCAATGGGCTCTCCTCCACATCACTAGCAAAGCTTATCCAAACCATGTCCCCCAATAGGTCCAGAAGATCTGCAGCAGTCAACACACTGGTAATCCTGAAGGAAATAACCCAATGCACCCATGCAACAGCAAAAAGGGCTTTCAGATTCTGTGCACTCAGATGCTGGAACACCCTACCACCCAGCATCCGGGCAATCCCTGACCTAACCCAGTTTAGGAAGGCATTGAAGCACCACCTCTTCCTCAAATACTACCCGGAAGACAGCGCTACAAAAGCCCCCTCCCCCATCTAGTACAGCCACAGCAACATACCCCGCAAGCCATCCATGACTACGATTACTTTTGACACGACATAACGTGTCGCCTAGATGTAAATAGTTACCCCAGTTTTATCCAAGTTGTAGTACCTGTTATTTGTAAATACAGATCAACTTGCTGCACTGTGCTAGTCATTCTGTTTCATGTAAACCGCACTGATGTTGAATAGCGCGGTATAAAAGAGACTGTAAATAAATAAATAAAATAAATTGTCCTGGAGGACCTGGTTCCCTTCTCACTTACAGCTTGGTTCTTGAAAGGAGATGGCTAGTGCATAAGGGCTATTCCCTGAAGGTGGTCTCCACTGTCTCAGAGCCTAGAGGAGGTCTACCAAGCTAGCATACTCACCAGCCTGGTGCCTCATTGAGTGATGGTGCAGCAATTAGCAGTTGGCTCCAGAGGCAGCCAAGTTGCCATCTTTGTTGGTTTTTCTACAGGCTGGTCTGGAGAAAAGGAGCTGTTTACTGACCAGAACCGGGCCCACCTCTAAAACTGTATTTGCTCTGTTCTTCTGCAATGGTACTCTTGGGTCCACTATGATTTTTATACTTGGCTCTGCAGGTTCATCTTCTACTGACAGCCTTCTGTTCATGCTTTCCTGTACATAGTTCTCTACTTTTGATTACTCATTGTTGTCCACGATTGAGGTTGTGTGAGGCTTACCATGTTTCTCCCATATGCTTTGGGACAAATACTGAAGAGATCTCTGGTGGCTGAGATGAATAGAGGCATGGAAGTGATGTCATTGAAACCTGGGCTTTCTATTGGTTCTTTGTCTGCCCAATCTAGTGGAAGGGGAACACAGCCCACTTGTCTGGATTGGTCTAGTAGGACAATATGGAAAGGACATTAACTGGTAAGTAAAATGTCACCTTCTGAAATCACTTCACTGGTTCTCTGTCTCGATATACAGTTCAGACTTCCACTGACTTACAAATGCATCATTCTATGACTCCTCACTACATCTCCTCTCTTATCTTTCCCTACACCCTTCCTCAGGAGCTCTGCTCATCAAGCAAATTGCTCTTATCTGTGCATCTCTCTTCTACTGCCAAATCCAGACTTCACTCATTTCACCATGCTGTGCTGTACGTCTGGAATAAACTACTTGAGTCAGTACATGAGGCTCCATCTCTGGTCCTTTTCATATCCAGACTAAAAATCCACCCGTTTGAGGCTGCTTTTGGATCCTATTCCCTTGTTTAATACCCATGAGTGTTTTAATCATTTTCCTCTTGAATTATCTTAGTCTCCTGTTTGTCTGTCTTGAATAGATTGTAAGCTCTGTCCTGTATACAGCACTGTGTATGCTTAGTAGCACGACTGGATTTAGCTCAAACATTTCTCAGAAGTTCAAGGTGAGTTACATTCAGGTACAGTAGGCATTTTCCTGTCACCAGAGGGCTTGTATCTTAGGCAAGAGGGGTTAAGCAACTTTCCCCGAGAAAACAAGAAGCAGCCATGGGATTTGAACCAGGATTCCCTAGTTCCCAGCCTACTGCTCTATCCATTAGACTACTCCTATAACAACAATTAGTAAAAGAACTTTCAGCCAAGCAGTAAATTAGGTCAAGTGAAGCATTGTAAAAGCTAGAAAGCAGAGGGTAGGGCTGAATGGCCATTTTTCTAATGGAGAAAGGTGAATAGTGGAGTACCCCAGGGATTAGTGCTGGGTCCGCTGCTTTTTAACATAATCATAAATGACCTGGAAATGGGAATAATGATTGAGGTTATCAAATTTGAAGATGACACAAAACTATTCAAAGTTGTTAACACCCAAGAGGATCATGAAAAATTACAAGAGGACCTTGATAAATTGGAAGATTTGGCGTTCAAATGACAGATGAAATTTAATGTAGACAAGTGCAAAGTAATGCACCTAGGAAAGAACAACCCAAACTATGGTTACACAATGCAAGGTTCCACATTAGGAACCACCACTCAGGAAAAAGATTTAGGCGTCATCGTGGATAACATGTTAAAACCCTCCACCCACTGTGCAGTGGCAGCCAAGAGAGCAAATAGAATGCTAGGTATCATAAGGAAAGGAATGGAAAATAAAACAAAGGATATTATAATGCCTCTATATCGTTCCATGGTGAGACTGCACCTTGAATATTGTGTGCAATTCTGGTCACCATTTCTTAAAAAGAATATAGTGGAATTAGAAAAGGTACAGAGAAGAGCCACCAAAATGGTAAAGGGGATGGAAGGATACCCTTATGAGGAGAGGCTAAAAAGATTAGGGCTCTTCAACCTGGAAAAGAGACGGCTGAGAGGAGACATGATAGAGGTCTATAAATTAATGAATGGAGTGGAACGAGTAAACAGATAGAATGTTTACACCATCAAAAAGTAGAAAGACTAGGGGACATGCAATGAAGCTATACTGTAATCCATTTAATACTAATAAGAGAAAATATTTTTTCACTTAATGTGTAATCAAACTCTGGAATTCGTTACTGGAGGATATAGTAAAAACTGTTATTGTAGCTGGGTTTAAAAAAGGTTTGGACAAGTTCCTGGAGGAAAGGTCCATAAACCATTATTAACACTAGAAACCCCAAAAGGAATTTTACATAGAAACCCCAAAGTGCGTCAATTAACGCATTATCACGACTGCGTTTAGCATGAAATGCAGATGTGAATTAATGTGAAGTTACTTATTTGTTAAATACGTGCAGTTTGTGACGTCATTACATGACATCATCGTGTGTTTATTATTTGTAATGTCGGAGTAAAACTGTAAACCGTGATTGAGATGCGCCACCTAGTGGGAACATGAATTTATACCTAGAAGCCCCAAAGTACGTCAATTGACGTATCCAAAACAATTGAGTGTGTCAATTGACATACTTTAGGGCTTCTAGGTATAAACTAATTTTCCCGCTAGGTGGTGCATCTGTCATTAATTTTCGATGCACATATTTGAACATCTTGACCTTGCTAACAAAGTCATGGAACATGACTGACATGGTTCTAGCAGTGGCACTGGTATACAACTTCGAAGATGCATGTGAGTCAATTGACGCACTTTGGGGTTTCTAGTGTTAAAGAGCACCCGGGAAATCCACTGCTTGCTCCAACACAAGCATTGTAAAACCAGTGAGTCTTTTTGGAAAACTGCCAGGTACTTGTGACCTGGATTGACCACCATTGGAAACAGGATACTGGGCTTGATGGACCTTGGTCTGCCCCTGTATAGCATTTCTTATGTAAACAGAAGGAACCAAAAAAGGTAAACCCACATCACCATTAATTCCATTGCATATCCTAAGTACTTAGTTAATGCTGCAGTAGTTGTACAAATCCACCCCTGAACGCTAATTACAGATATGATAACAGGGCTGGCTCTACATGTTGGAGTGTGTTTGCTGACTGCTCTTGCAGAAGCCCTGTCCCCTCTGCTGCTGCCCTGCCCCACTCAGTGCAGTGCATGGTTGTGTGCACTTTAATCAGCCATTTTGCCTGCATCTCTGCATTGCACTTTCTTGCTGCCAGCATATCCAATCCAGTCCACAGCACAAAGGCCCCTGCCGAGTCATCGCATTCTAACCAACTCAGCCCCCATCACTGTACCAGCACTCACCATTCCAGGACCAGCTGCTGGCACTCACCCAGGAGCAAGAGGAGGAAGGAGGAAGGGGCGCAGCTGCTCTAGGCTGGCAGCTCTCTCTCCTCTACCACGACACAGAAAACCACACTCCTGACACTGGCTGTTGCAGGACTGGGCATTGTCAACATTCAGCCTTCCCTCCCTCCCTTGCTGTTGTTGCTGCTCACTGCAGGCCACAGCCTTACTTGTGCTGTCTTCCCTCCCCCCTTCAACCCCTTGCTGGCTACTGCCCTGGCCCAATGGCTACAGCAAGCCAGCAGCGGCTGCAGCTCCTGAATCACACTGTCAGGGCTGGCTCCACTGGTGACTGATTCTGCTCTACCCCGTTGCCACTAGAATGAGCAGCAGAGCCTGAGGTCCTCAACAAGACTGTATCAAGGACAGGAAGCAGAGACTGTCTTGCCTGTAATCTAAAGTAAGTGCACCTCCCCTGCCTCCCTACACTGCTGCACCACAGAGGGTATGGAAGAGTGAGAGGAAGAGATGCTGGACTATGTGAAGAGTGGAGAGAGAGAGAGGGGGGGGACGAGGCTGACACTGGTAGATGCTAGGGTGGGAGAAGGAGGTATCATGTTAAAGAAAGGGCAGAGGCTGGTAGATGCTAGGGCTTGAGTTGGGAGAAGAAGGTAGATATTGAGAAGGAAGGTGGGGGTAGAGAAGGAGAGCAGGAAAGCAGGAGAGATGGAGGCAGAAAGGAGGTGGAGAGGTATATGGATGGATACTGGGGAAGGGGAGGAGGAGTTGGGGGAGTGGCAGAGGAATAGATGATGGGGAAGGTGGCAGACAAGAGACAGGTACTAGGAACATGGGGATAGGAGAGAGCACAAGGACTCAGACAGGGACTGGCTGGGTATGAAGAATATGAATGGGGACCTGGGACTTGGTCGGGGTGGGAAAATGGGCACTAAGAAATTGAACAATATTGAGGGGATTACAAGGACAGTGAAGAATATGAGTGCACAAAAGTTATCAGCAGGAATGTGAGACAAGGTGCCAAAAGATGGGTAAATACTGTGAAGGACTTGGAAAAATTAGGTAGGGATCGGAGCAGTGAAGAGGCATGGGTATAGTTTGACTACTTCATTTGGGGGGCCAGAGGGAGGGGTGATTAATATTCAAATATATTTGCATAATTCATTATAGTTATCTTAAGAAAAACCCAAGGGGGTTGATTCAGAGCAGTGTTTAGTGGGGATGTATGTCCGGTTCAGACATTCATCCCTGCTAAACGCTTGAGTGGCAATGGACAGCAAAGATGTGAGAGGAGATCTGTATGGGGGTGGGAGGGGGCAGGTCAAGGGAAGCATGAAGGCAGGCCAGAAGCATGGTGCCTACCCCAGACATACAGGGACGATTCTGAGGTTGGCCCTGTACGTCTGGGTCAGCCCTTTGGACGAGGGACGTATTCCACCTCTAGCTAGCACAGAAGATGGACACTGGGGACAAAAAAAGTGAGGTGAGGGGATGCAGGGGGTTCCCCGCACCCCAACCCTAGCCATGGTAGGACCGATCAGGGATCAGACTGTGGGGAAAGAAACATTTTGGGGTCTGCCAGGGAACACGGCTTTTGCATGGAGCCGCGGTGCCATGACAACATGGCACCACGGCTCCATGCAGGACCCTAGCTGGGCTAGTCAGGTAAGTGTCAGGACATCCGGGGTGCCTGAATCAGGGCACGTCCTGAATATCCCAGTCTTATGCCGCAATTCTGCTCCCGAGGGGCCATCTAGGCCCCGCGGGAGCAGAATTGAGTACATCTTGGAATTGGCCTCTACATGGATAGGAAGCCAGTATTTCAAACAAGTGAGGGATGAGTTGGTACCCTCAAGATACTCAAAAAGGGAGCAGAGGTTCTCATTCAGTGGCTTTGCCCAAAAAAAAATGAAAGGAACATATTCCCAGGCTATATAATTAAAAGCAGCAAAAATTGTAGCAGTTTAATTATTTAGCCTGGCATTAGAAACTGCACTATGATTCTCTCTTTTTCTTGTGCAGGGTGCCTGCATGCTGAAGCTCTGAGGAAACAAGTGGAGGAACTCAGAGAGGAGGTGGCGAGGCTGAGGAGCATTCAAGACAGTGAGAAGTACATTGATGAGATGCTTCTTGCAGCAACCAAGCTCTCCAGCACAGGAGAAGATGGGTGCCAACAGAATGTCGATGGTTGGACACAAGTCACCAGGGCCTGCAAAATCACCAATCCAACTTCTCCAGCCCTTGAATTGAAGAACCATTATGCAGCCCTGGAAGTGGAGGAGGTGAAAGCATCCCTGGAAAGGGAAGAACCAGAGTTCAAGTACCCCAAAGTTGCAGAATCAGTGACCAGAAGGAAATGAAGGGTAGTGGTGGTTGGAGACTCTCTTCTGAGGGGTACTGAGGCGTCCATCTGCCGACCAGACTTGATGTCCAGAGAGGTATGCTGTCTGCCTGGTGCCAAAATCCAAGATGTTACGGAGAGTTTGCCGAGACTCATCAAGCCCACTGACTATTACCCAATGTTGCTAATCCATGTTGGAACAAATGATACTGCCAGGTATACCTCGGAACATATCAAAAGTGACTTCATGGCTCTGGGACAGAGGGTGAAGCAGTTAGGTGCACAGGTGGTGTTCTCTTCAATCCTCCCTGTTGAGGGTAAAGGCCAAGGCAGAGAGGCTCGCATCCTGGAGATGAATGCATGGCTGCGTGGATGGTGTCATCGAGAGCACTTTGGTTTCCTAGACCATGGGATGCTGTTCCAAGGGTTGCAGAGCAGAGATGGCATCCATCTGTCCAAGAAAGGTCAATGCATCTTCGGTAGTTGACTGGTTAATCTACTGAAGAGGGCTTTAAACTCGATTCGTTGGGGATGGGTGAAGAAAGCCCCCAGGTAAGTGAAAGCCCCCAGGTAGGTGATACATTAAATACCTTTATGAAAATGGGTAACAGGGGTAACATATGGAAAGCAGTGCGTATTAATGCCCGTAGCATAGGAAATAAGATCCCTGATGTTGAAGCTTTGGTGGGAGTGGCTGACTTGGATTTAGTGGCAGTTACAGAAACATGGCTCACAGAAAACCATGACTGGGATGTAACTATACCTGGCTATACTTTATTCAGAAAGGACAGGGTAGGAAGAAGGGGAGGAGGAGTGGCACTATATGTAAAAACTACTATTAAAGCTTTGGAATTACAGAGCTTAAAAGAGAGAGAGGAGGCATTGTGGGTTAAACTAGAAAGAGGGAAAGAGAAATCTATTTGCATGGTGTGATATACAGACCTCCCTCACAAGAGGAAGAGGTGGACAGAGAGTTAATTGAAGACATACGCAGCATTGCTAGGAAAGGGGAAGTGCTACTGATAGGAGATTTCAATATGCCAGATGTTGACTGGCACATTCCTGCTGCAGTATCATCTAGAAGTAAGGAGATCCTGGATTCTCTACAGGGAGAACTATTCAGGCAATTGGTAACAGACCCCACACGTGAAGGGGCCATACTGGACTTGGTGCTTACCAATGGTGAAAGTGTTTCTGATGTTGTAGTGGGAGATCATTTTGCATCCAGTGATCACCAGATGGTGTGGTTCAGTATTAGGACTAGGGCTGTTAGAATCCATTCCAAGGTGAGGATCTTAGACTCTAGGAAGACTAACTTTGCGAAGATGGGCCAATACCTCAGGGAGTCGTTAGTGGGATGGGAACAGCTGGGGGATGTAGAAAAACAGTGGGCAAAACTGAAAGGGGGTATTTTAAGGGCAACCAACCTTTTTGTTAAAATGGTAAATAAAGGCAAAAGGCAAAAGGAACAGGAGACCGCTATGGTTTTCGAAGGAAGTAGCTGAAAAAGTGAAGAAAAAGAGGGAGGCCTTCATGAAATACAAGAGATCACAGAGAGAGGAAGACAGGCATCTGTATTTGGAAAAACTTAGAGAAGCTAGCAAAGTAGTCAAGAAGGCAAAGATTCAAAAGGAGGAGGAAATAGCCAATGCAATAAAATGGGGGGGATAAGACATTTTTCAGATATATTAGTGAGAAGAGGAAGGGCAAAAGTGGTATTGTCAGACTCAAGGGTGCAGGGGGGGAATATGTAGAAGCTGATAAGGATAAAGCGGAATTGCTTAACAAATATTTTTGTTCTGTGTTCACAGATGAAGAACCAGGAGCAGAACCTCAGAAAACACCCACAAATAAGAACAGAAGTGAGGGACATCTTGAACAATTTTCAGAAGACTGTGTCCATGAGAAACTAGCTCAACTTAAAGTAGACAAAGCGATGGGACCGGATGGGATACACCCTAGAATACTAAGGGAACTTGGGGACGTTCTAGCAACTCCACTGACTGACCTTTTCAATGCCTCGTTGGAGTCGGGAGTGGTGCCAAAGGACTGGAGAGAGGCTCATGTGGTGCCTTTACACAAAAGCGGAAATAAGGATGTGGTTGAAAACTACAGGCCGGTTAGTTTAACTTCGGTGGTGAGTAAATTATTGGAAACGCTGCTGAAAGAGAAAATAGTGAGAAAATAGTGGATTACAGGATCCGAGGAAGCAGGGATTCACCAGAGGCAGGTCTTGTCAGACAAATCTGATTGATTTCTTTGAGTGGGTGACCAGGGAGTTGGACCGAGGGAGAGCTCTAGATGTGGTGTATTTAGATTTCAGTAAAGCCTTTGACACTGTTCCTCACAGGCGACTTATAAACAAACTGAGCACCCTAGGGATGGACCCTAAAGTTACTGCTTGGGTTAGAAATTGGTTGGGTGGGAGGAGACAAAGAGTACAAGTAAATGGAGCTCACTCTGAGGAGAAGGATGTTACCAGTGGTGTGCCCCAGGGATCTGTCCTTGGTCCGATTCTTTTTAACATCTTTGTTAGTGATATAGCGGAAGGGCTGTCGGGTAAGGTTTGCCTCTTTGCAGATGATACCAAAATCTGCAATAGAGTAGATACCCAGGAAGGTGTAGATAACATGAGGAGGGATCTAGCTAAGCTTGAAGAATGGTCTAGAATTTGGCAGCTGGGATTTAATGTTAAAAATGTAAGGTCATGCATTTGGGCTGCAGCAATCCAAGGAAGCAATACAGTATAGGAGGTGAAGTACTTTTGTCCACTAAAGAAGAGCGGGACCTAGGCGTGGTTGTGTCTGATGATCTTAAAGTAGCTAAACAGGTAGAAAAGGCGACGGCAAAAGCTAGAAGGATGCCTGGATGCATACGGAGAGAAATGGCTAGCAGAAAAAAGGAGGTGATAATGCTTCTCTATAAGTCTTTGGTGCGACCTCATTTGGAGTATGGTGTGCAATTCTGGAGACCGCACCTTCAAAAGGATGTGAACATGATGGAGTCGGTGCAGAGGGTTGCTACTAAAATGATTAATGGGCTTCATTATAAAGCATACGAGGACAGACTTAAAGATCTTAATATGTACACCTTAGAGGAAAGGCGGGATAGAGTTGATATGATTGAGATGTTTAAATACCTCCGTGGCATAAATGTTCAGGGAGAGAGCCTCTTTCAATTGAAAGCAAGTTCTGCTACGAGGGGACATGGGATGAGGGTGAAGGGAGATAGATTCAGGAGTGATATGCGGAAATATTTCTTTACAGAAAGAGTAGTGGAGCCATGGAATAGTCTCCCAGTGGAGGTGGTAGAGATGAGGACAGTAACTGAATTCAAAAAAGCATGGGACCAACACAGAGGATCTCTAAAGGTAAAAAGTGGACTGTTGTAGTTGTTGTTATGGAAGGACAGACTAGATAGGCCATGTGGTCTTTTTCTGTCATCATGTTTCTATGTAACATCTATTTTGTGTCCAACAAAACTCTTTCTCCAACAGTAGGTGCAAAGCAGAATTAAGACATTTCACCATGGAACCCAACATACACGAAAAAAAAATCTGATTCCGGTGTCATCTCATTAATTGCCTCTCCAGTACCAGGCAGACTGTGAACTAACACAAAACCCTACAAAAGTCACTGAAGACCTAAATTCAAATCTATCATACCATAATGACACCAGTTTCTAAAATTAACACAATAAGGAGCCTACCCAGAAAAGAGCAGCACCATAAATATTGCAGTGGGCCTTAGAACAGCCTTAAACCTATTCAGAAAACTGAAAGTCAGATTACTACAGATCCAACAAAGAAACTCCATACTAACAGAACTCATGGTTTCGGACACACAGTTTGATTCTATACTTGGTGAGGGTCTATTATAACATACTGTGATGAAGCTGACACTACTGAAGCTATGGAGTTAGAAGAAAACTCTGTTTCTTTTAAAGAAACTGATTTACAGAGAATGCAGTTATCAAAAAGTGCAGCTAGAGGGAGTAGGTATGAGGCTGCAGAAGGTAGGCTGACACACCCAGATTGTAATGATGCAATAGCTAATCAAACACACCTGAGTAGAGGGCCAGAAAGCTCACTAGAGAAACGGCTTTATAAGCAGTGCTTGGTCAGGAGAATACAGAGAGGACCTTGAATAGAGAGACGACCACAGGAGCAGAGAGGACCACAAATACAGAGAGCAACAGAAACCCCTGCTACTAAGGAGAGAGAAAGGGGAAAGCTCCGACTACGGAAGGAAAGGTAGTTAAGCTTGCAGTCCTTACAAGGAAGGGACAACTTCCAGGAAGGACAAGCCCATGCTGAAAAGCTCCAGATAGAAGTCTCCAGGGAAGACAGTGTAAGCAGGAGAGTGCCTGGTAGAGGGAATACCAGCAACGCACGTCTCAGAGAACAAAGGTACATTCACACCTCCTTTCCTGAATGTGTGCCAGGTCCTAGAAAGGCTTATAAACCAGAGAGCCATAGATATGAGAAACAAAGCTGGGGAGAGCTTTGGAAACCTGTGCAGAAGGACCTAAATAAAAGCCATATTAATTGTTTGCCAGACCAGGTCCAGCCAGGCTGGAAAGTCTTGGAGAGAACTACTGAAGTACATCCAGTTTTGCCTAGGGAAAGCTCAGGCTTAGCAGACACCATATCTGATCAAGAGGATATGCAAACAGACCTTGTAGAACCAGAACCGTTGCTACCTGAATATCCTATGGACTGTACTCTCTGTGTAGCTGAGAGTATAGAATCTCTTACAGAGTCATAGCATAAGACATGCTCTAAAATGTCATTGCTTTGTTGAGCTGAAAAAGAAGAAGTTTTTGTGTTTATTTAACCTGTTTATATTGAAAAATCCTGCTTGAATGGAAAAGACTGTGAAGCTCTTATAACAGTTTTGGACTTTGTAAATACTTTGGTAGAAACCCTGAATCAAGGTGAATTCTGTTGTCTTCTTGGAGAACCTTAGCGCATCAAGGGAATAAAACCTTATATTTAACCCAGCACAAGGCTCACACAACTATTCTTTATAAAGAAGGGAACTACAAGGACCATAATGCACCTGGTCTAAGTTAGAGTTCCCGGCTTCAACAAACAATAAATGTCCACCCTGACCCTTCAGCACGCTGCCACCGGGAGGGGCTGTGACAATACTCAAAGTGTGGTGTTGTTGTTAAGGGCCGTCAAGTCGGTGTCGACTCATGGCGACCCTCTGGATAATCGTCCTAAATTTGTTTTCAGTCTTCAGGTCAGGCAGCTCATTGTTGACAGACTGGTATCCGTAGCTGCTGTTATTGTATCAATCCATCTCATTGTTGGCCTTCCTCTTTTGCGTTGACCTTCTATCTTGCCAAGCATGATGTCTTTCTCTAATGATCTCTCTCGTCGCATGATGTGTCCAAAGTATGAAAGTTGAAGTCTTGTCATCTGAGCTTCTAAAGAAAGCTTAGGTTTGATCTCCTCTAGTACTGACTGGTTTCTTCTTCAGGCAGTCCATGGTATACACAGTATTCGCCACCAGCACCATAATTCAAAGGCATCAATTTTCTTCCTGTCTATCTTTTTCACTGTCCAACTTTCACATCCATATGATGTTATTGAAAATGCCATGGCTTGAACAAGTTGAATCTTCATATGGAGAGAGGCATCTCTGCTCTTGAGAATCTTGTCTAAATTTTTTATAGCCATTCTGCCAATGCGTCGTCAGATTTCTTGACTGCTTGTTGCTTCTTTATTGATAGTCGATCCAAGTAGGTTAAAGTGGTCCACGATTTCAATTTCTTCTCCTTCAACAATGAACTTGTTGATTTTGCCAGTTGTCATGATCTTTGTCTTCTTTACATTAAGATGCAGGCCCATTTTGAGACTATGTTCTTTGATCATGAGAAGCAAATGTTTCAGATTATCTTCACTTTCAGCCAGTAATGTGGTATCATCAGCATAGCGAAGATGGTTGATGAGTCTTCCACCAATCTTCACATCTCTGTTGTCTTCATATAATCCTGCTTCTCTGACTTGTTCTACATATAAATTAAACAGGTAGGGGAAATGTATGCAGCCTTATCTTACACCTTTGCTTATTTTAAATCATTCAGTTTCTCCTTGTTTCGTTCAAACTGTTGCTTCTTGATCAATGTACAGATTGTGCAAGAGAACGATCAGGTGTTCTGGTATACCCATGCTTCTTAATGTGACCCAGAGTTTCGCATGGTTAACACAGTCAAAAGCCTTGCTATAGTCGATAAAGCACAAATAGATATCCTTTTGGTATTCTTTAGTCTTTTCAATGATCCATCTCGCATCCGTGATGATGTCTCTCGTTCCTCACCCTTTCCTGAACCCTGCTTGCACTTCAGGTAGTTCTTATTCCAGGTATGGTTGTAGTCTCTGTTGAATAATCTTCAGTGGAATCTTGCTGGCATGTGGGATCAGAGTGATTGTGCGATAATTTCCACAGTCAGTTGGATCACCTTTCTTTAGCATTGGTATTGAGGCAGCCATGAGGCTCTTACACAAGTGATCAGCCTGACCCTTCCCCCAAGCCATGAGGCTCTTACACAAGTGATCAGCCTGACCCTTCCCCCAAGCCATGAGGCTCTTACATAAAGTAATCAGCCTGCTATTTCAGTAGACACCCTTCCCCCACTCCAGGTCTGAGCACAGTATCCCCTAGCCCAGAAACCAACAGACCAGAACACACCGGTTTGGACAGGTCACCCAGGTACCTTCCCCAGGGGCTGCTGATTGGTGGACAGGAAATACCTGTGGCAAATGGGATTATAGAATGAGTTTATTTATTTATTTATTTATTTATTTAGACAGTTTTGTATACCGCCTTATCCTTCAATCAAAGCGGTCACAACACAATTGGGGGATACATTTAACACGCAGGGATATGAGACACATACACTAATACTTACAGGGAACATGGGCAATGGAGGGTTAGTGGCTTGCCCAAGACCACAAGGAGCATCTGTGGGACTAGAAACCCCAGTCCTTAAAATTGTACTGTATATAAGGCATTGGAGGACGTCCCTCGGGGCTCAGACTTTTTGTGGAGGGTACCGGCTCTCTGTCTGAACCTGTGTGCACATTAAAGATCCTGTTTGCATTCCAGCCTGTCTGTGAGTTTTCCTTCTGTGGGTGAGTGATTGAATAAGAGCTTTTCACAGCGTTTGCTATAGCATTTCTGGTGCATTGGCCGGGAAACCATTAAAAGAAAAGCCTCTCTCATCACACCCACGGTGGGAAGACTACTGCTTTTTGCAGGATCAGGGCCTCCACCGGTCAGGGACCGACCCCTCCAGGTGATTAACGATCCTTGGCGCCACGGGGCCCCTTTGTGCTCCGAAGGACTCTTTGACTTGTGTGGTCAGTCGGTCCCTGCGGCTGAATCCCCAATTGAAAACCGGCTGGATAGACTGGCATTCAAACTCTTCCTGATCAGAGGTCTGGTAAGTACTGCCTTACTGTTTTGGGTAGTAAATTCTGTGAACCTGTAGCGGCCCGATCACCCGCAACGAACGGTCCTAGTAGGGACCCCGGGGGGGTTTTCTGAAGCCACCGTTCGTCCAGTTTTGAGTAGAAATCAGAGTACCAGTAAGATAACTGCAGTAGGAATTAATTTTGCTACCTTGGGCCCCTTAAAAAGTATTTAAAGTGCAGCGCTGCCAAAGCTATTGAAGAAAAATTGCCTAAGATATTAGTATTAACTCCCTTAAGTGTGCCAAGCTAATTATTAAAATTTTGTACTGACCGCAATTTGTCTTTGTCTGCGGGCCGGCTGGCTCTCCTGGATCCGTTGTTCTTGTTTTGCATGCCGCGGGCCGGCTGGCTCTCCCCCTAGAATCTGTTCCTTTTGCTGTTTGTGTGCCGCGGGCCGGCTGGCTCTCCTCCTAGAATCTGTTCCTTTTGCTGTTTGTGTGCCGCGGGCCGGCTGGCTCTCCCCCGTGGATCCCGTTCCTTTTTTCCCCCTGTTGTTTGCCTCGTCGGCGCGCTGGAGCGTCCGTTTCGGGCCTGCTCGAGGTGCCCTTCTGTTTGCTGGGGAGTCCCAATCTGTGTTCCCCTGCTTCGTTCAGGAACCGGAGCTGTTTGACCCGATGCCTGTTCCTTGTTGTTTTTGTTCTTTAAGTCCAGGAGCAGCTGAATCGGTGTCTGGAGTTGTGCAGTGCCATGAGGACCCAGAGAGCTGAAAGCCGTGTGGAACACAGTGGAGGCAGCCATCTTGTGAAGACCACGTGTAAGCTACACCCAGATTCTAAAAGGAACAGCACTTAAAGCGATTCTGGAGCTCCATCTAGTGGACATTAGCTGTATTTACCATACTACTATTCCTCATGGTTAAAGTGATCCTGGAGCTTCATCTGGTGGACATTTTAAGAATAGCTAGCTTACTCTTATCTAAATCAAATTTGAGTGTATATTTTGTAAATTGCCAAGACCTATATTGTAAAAATTTTGTGTTTTTTGTCTCTCTCTCTCCCCTCCTGAATTAAGACTAGATAGGATCTGTATTGTAAATTGTATTATTTTTTCTGAATTAAGACTAGATAGGATCTGTATTGTAAATTGCATTTTTTCTTATTGTAAATTGCATTTTTTCTGAATTGAGATTAGGTTAGAAGATCTGATCCACATTGTATACTGTACTTAGTTATTGAACTAGAATTAGAGCATGGGGTCGGAAAAGTCAAAAGTGAAAACGCCCCTACAGTGCATGCTTCACAATTTTAAATCTGGGTTTAGAGAGGATTACGGGGTACCTCTCTCCGCCTCCAGATTATCCTTTTTGTGTGAGAGGGAATGGCCAGCCTTAGTTAAGCTATGGCCTCCCCAGGGGTCCATTGACCTGGCCACTGTGTCCTTGGTCCATCAAATTGTAGCAAAAGAGCACCCTGATCAGTTCCCATATATTGACTCATGGCTGACCATATGCCAACTCAGACCAAGGTGGCTCCAGCGCTGTCACGAGGATCAGTGTAGAGTAATGGTGGCGGCCATCTGTCGCCAAAAGGGACGGACACCCACCCCTATCTACCAGGGACGGGACTCTCCTGATATTCCTCCACGCCCCCTCCCTCTACTTCAACCCCGTGTCCCATCCGCACCACTGCAGGATCCGCCCACAGCTGAAAGGTCAGGAAGACCTCTTCTTGGGGTGGGTGATGCCAGATTTAGGGAAGATTCTACAGACTCCGGCCCCTCATCTTCAGATTCCCCTCCCACATCTGGTGCCACCTCCAGTGCCACCATCTCCTCCCCTGAGAGCACAGAGGCTGAGCTTGAATCGTCCACCCCGGTAGCCCGCCGCCTGCGGTCGCAAGATCTCCAATTACCACTACGACAAGTACAGGGGCTCCCGTATATTGATGCTACTGGAAAGGTGGCAGTGGGACCATCCAGCCTGATTTATGTCCCTTTCTCCACTACGGACCTGTTCAACTGGAAAACCCACTATGCCTCATATACTGAAAAGCCCCAAGAACTGACAGATCTTATGACCAGTATTATGCAAACACACCAGCCTACCTGGTCGGACACTAAACAATTGCTTTCCACCTTATTCAATACAGAAGAACGGGCGCGCATTGTACGGGCCACCCTCCAGTGGCTGGAGACACATCCTGCCCGTGAGGGAGATATAAATCCACGGCAGCAGGCAGAGGCAGATTTCCCGAATAAAGACCCCCGCTGGGACCCGAATGACCCTGTTGGAGCAGTGGCTCTCACTCGCTTCCGGACTGCACTCCTTGAGGGCCTTAAGAAGGGGGGGCAACGAGCTATGAACATCAGTAAAATCGCAGAAGTTCTCCAGCTTCCTGATGAAAGTCCGGCGGTATTTTATGAGTGTCTGACTGAAGCATACCGATTATACACCCCCTACGATCCAGCGGCCCCTGAGAATCTTCAGATGGTGAATAATGCCTTTGTGGCTCAGGCACAAGGTGATATACAGCGGAAGCTGCAGAAACTGGAAGCGTTTGCGGGCATGAATACAACACAATTGATGGAAGTGGCACAAAAAGTATATGTAAATCGTGACCAGGAGCAGAAGTGAGAGTCGGAGCACCGGATGAAGAAAAAGGCAGACTTCCTAGCAGCCGCCTTAGCCGAGCGACCACCAGTTCCAGTCTGGGCCAGAGGAGGAAATAGGGGACGAGGACGCGGATATGGGGGGCCGAGGTTTCCCCTAAGCCCCACTCAATGTGCCTACTGCAAAGAGGAGGGACACTGGAAGAATTACTGTCCAAATCGTAACACAAGGCGAGGGAGATATCCATCCACGAGGGGTGTAAGAGCACCCGTACGAACTACACAGGAGCAAGATCAGCATGATGCTTTCCCGCCTCCACCGGTTCCAGCTCTCGAAGGCCTTGCAGCTATGGAACATTATGACTCGGATGACTACTAGGCCGGACCAGGCTCCAAGTTTCTGTTGGGTCCCCAGGAGCCTATGGTCAACATGAATTTAGGGGACCAGAAAATGCAATTCATGGTCGATACCGGAGCAACACACTCAGTGGTCACCCAACAAGTAGCCCCGATCTCCTCCCAGTCACTAACTGTTGTGGGAGCTACGTGGGAGAGGGCCCAGAGACCTTTCCTGCAAAACCGCACGTGCCAGTTGGGGGGACGGACCATCACTCACCAGTTCCTGTATATGCCTGAATGTCCCATACCCTTGCTGGGTCGGGATGTTCTGGCAAAACTCCAGGCCCAAATCTCATTCGGGTCTGACGGCCAGGCTGAGCTCGAAATACCCAGCCTGGGCCCAACAGTTTTGGTACTGTCCGTCCCCCGAGAAGAAGAATGGCGGTTATATGAGAACAGGCCCAAAGCTGATGTGGCTACCCTGGTTACGTGGGAATCAGTGCCCCCTGGAGTATGGGCAGAAGGAAACCCCCCCGGAATGGCCATTAACATCCCTCCCGTATGTGTTGAAATGAAGCCGGGAGCCTCCCCGGTACATGTGCGACAATACCCGCTGCCGCGGGCAGCTGTAAAAGGAATTCATCATCATCTGGTGCAGCTACTACAGCATGGTATCCTGCGGCCCTGCTAATCGGCATGGAACACTCCTTTGCTGCCAGTTCGAAAACCTGGAACCACCGACTATCGACCTGTTCAGGACCTCCGTCGTGTCAATGAGGCCACTGTGACTCTGCATCCAGTAGTACCAAACCCTTATACACTGTTGGGCCTCATCCCGGCGACTGCTTCTCACTTCTCAGTACTGGACCTAAAAGATGCCTTCTTTTGTATACGCCTGGCTACTGCAAGCCAGCACCTGTATGCTTTCGAGAAAGAGGACCCTGCTACTGGCAGAAAGTCCCAAGTTACCTGGACTCGTTTACCACAGGGATTCAAGAACTCCCCTACCATTTTCAGCACAGCATTGGCACAAGATCTTGCTAGTTCCCCTCCGGGGGAGCCCGGCAGACGAGTACTTCTGCAGTACGTTGATGACCTACTAATCGCTGCTGACTCTGAGGCTGAATGTGTACTGGCAACCACAGAGCTTCTCCAAATTCTGTACGATGGGGGATACCGAGTCTCCAGAAGAAAAAAAAGGCTCAGTTATGTCAGTCGGAAGTGAAGTATCTGGGATTCCATCTGTCAAAAGGAAGCCGACGGTTGGGCAACTGAGGGAGGAAGCAGTGTGCCGGATCCCAGTGCCAACAACCTGCAAGCAAGTACGTGCCTTTCTCGGGGCCGCTGGGTACTGTCGAATCTGGATTCCCAACTTCGCAAAGATCGCAAAGCCTCTCTATGAGTCTACAAAGGGCCCAGAGAAGAGCCCCCTTGAATGGGGTCGTGACCAACAGGAGGCCTTCGAACATTTGAAAAGGGCATTACTGTCATCACCAGCCCTAGGCCTTCCGGATGTCACCAAGCCTTTCACCCTCTATGTGCACGAGGCAGCAGGAACAGCTCTGGGGGTCTTGACCCAACAACTGGGGTCTTGGCCGCGATCAGTCGCCTACCTGTCTAAACTGCTGGATCCAGTGGCCAAGGGATGGCCACCTTGTCTGAGAGCAATAGCAGCAACAGCCTTGTTGGTGGAAGAATCTGATAAACTGTCCATGGGCCAAGGCCTTCCAGTCACCGTCCCACATTCAGTCCGAACATTGCTAGGGCATAAAGAAAGTCACTGGTTCACCAGCTCCCGGATGTTGAAATACCAGAGCATGTTATGGGGAAATCCCAGAGTGCAAATAACTACCAGCCAAGCCTTAAACCCTGCTACATTCCTGCCTGTTGGCCCGGGACCACCTGATCACGACTGCCTGGAAGTGATGGATACAGTCTTCTCCAGTCGCCCTGATCTGACGGATGTGCCATTAAGCAATCCGGATGAGACCTACTACGTAGATGGAAGCAGTCTGGTACTGGAGGGCCGCAGGTGTGCGGGGTACGCGGTGGTGACGATGGAAGAAATAATTGAAGCACAGCCTTTGCCCCCTGGAACCTCCGCACAGAAGGCGGAACTCATTGCCCTTAGCCATGCCTTAACCCTTGGGACTAACAGTTGTATAAATATATACACAGACTCCCGGTATGCCTTTGCCACTCTCCATGCCCACGGGGCCCAGTACAGGGAAAGAGGGTTAGTTACTGCAGCTGGCTCTGAGATAAAGAACGGCCCCCAGATATTGGCCCTGTCCCAAATACACCCCTCTGCGGCTAGCCTCCAGTAATACAGCCCTCTACCGCCTCTGGCGGTTGAGGTCTCACTTAAAAAGGGGGGAATGAGGCAGCCATGAGGCTCTTACACAAGTGATCAGCCTGACCCTTCCCCCAAGCCATGAGGCTCTTACACAAGTGATCAGCCTGACCCTTCCCCCAAGCCATGAGGCTCTTACATAAAGTAATCAGCCTGCTATTTCAGTAGACACCCTTCCCCCACTCCAGGTCTGAGCACAGTATCCCCTAGCCCAGAAACCAACAGACCAGAACACACCGGTTTGGACAGGTCACCCAGGTACCTTCCCCAGGGGCTGCTGATTGGTGGACAGGAAATACCTGTGGCAAATGGGATTATAGAATGAGTTTTAAAATTGTACTGTATATAAGGCATTGGAGGACGTCCCTCGGGGCTCAGACTTTTTGTGGAGGGTACCGGCTCTCTGTCTGAACCTGTGTGCACATTAAAGATCCTGTTTGCATTCCAGCCTGTCTGTGAGTTTTCCTTCTGTGGGTGAGTGATTGAATAAGAGCTTTTCACAGCGTTTGCTATAACATTTCAAACACAGATCTTTTCCAGTCAGTTGGCATAGGCCTCTCTGATCCCACATGCATGCAGCGCAGCCTTTTCTCACTGTCTTTCCCCTCCATTGATCTTCATGCTTCTTGCTCAGATGCAGCCGTGCCTGCATTTGGGATCAGAGAGAACTGTGTCTCATGTTGTTGTTCAGCAAATGAAAAGCAGCAGCTAGCAGACAGATACACATAGTGACGGGACCTATAGCTGGCGCCAAAATTCAAAATGTGCTGTGCCTCTATTGCAGGCCTTGACAAATTTTGTGTGGATTTAGGAGCTAGGACAAAATTTTAAGAACCAGTGCTTGTGACCTCCTTATCCCTCTCCCTGCATTGTCTCTTGCACTGTTCTTATATTCTCAAGTCTCACGAGATCAGCACCCGTGTTCCTATATTGTGCAGCATCTTTAAACAGAAATACAGATAACAGTTATAGCCTCAGATATTAAGCATCTGTACGTGTGTGTGGTGCAACAATGGTGTGCCCGTCTGTGCATGGGATGTGGCAGTGGGTGCCTTTGTGTGGGTGGGGTGCAGAGTGTGTGTGTGTGTGTGCTGCAGAGCTGGGGAGGCTTTCTTGGTGTGGTGCAGAGTTGGGGTGCCTGTGTGTGTATGCACATGTGTTTGGTAGTGTGGAGGTGAGGTGGGGGGGGGGGGGTGGTACAGAGATGAAGTGCCTCTATGTGTGAGTGTGTGGTATGGGGGTGGGGTCTTGAAATGTGTGTTCTGGGGGGAGGGGAATGCACCTTTTGGCAACACCTTGCATTCTTCCCTCCCCCCTCCAAGCCCTCTCCTACTGTCGCCTCTCCTCTGTTTACCATCGAAACTCTCCCCCCTTCACCAACCCTCGTAACCCTGCCATCCTCTGCCCTAAAATCCCCACCTCCTCCTCTTTTTTTTTTTTAAAGCCCACAGAGCCTTTAAATTTTCCCTGCCTCCTCCATCTCACTTCTTTACCCCTCCCCCAAACAAAAACTCTTTTTTTCTTTCTTGCAGGCCGCATTCATGACCTCCCCCTTCTCCGTCTGTCCACGGGATCTCATCTCCCACGGGCAGAAGAGGATGGCCCCAATGGCAGCAAAGACCCCTTTGATATGCCTGCGGGTGATCAGATCCCCATTGGCAGAGAGAATGGGGAGGCCGTGATTGCAACCTCGATGCAGCCTGTCTGCCATGGGGATCCAATCTCTCATGGGCATATCGAAGGGGTCTTTGCCACAAAATGGGGCCCTGTGACCAGACAGAAGAGACCTTTGCCACACTCGTGGCAGTGCTGTTCTTTTCTGCCTGCAGGAGATGGGCTCTCCGTGGGTAGACAAGGGATCGCAGGCACCGGGGCATCTCATTTGGGAGGGCAATACCCGCTTCACCCCTATCAACTACACACCCATGTGGAGAGGATGAGAGATAAAGGGGACAGGTCTATGAAGGGGTGGATAGGATGGAAATAGAGAAATAAAAATGAGAATAGAAGGCTGGGTAGGGGGTAAAAGTTAGAAGAAAGTATGTGGAAGTGGAGAGAGAATGAGCGACAGGGAAGGAGAACAAGAAGCAGAGGAAGATGGATGTGTTGAGAAGGAGCTGCAGACAGAGGCAGAAATGGGGGACTAGAAAATGGGTGAAAGCAGGGCTGACACAAGTAGATGATGCACCCTAGGCAAACCTCATCTCTTGCGCCAAAGGCCACCCATGCCGCCCCTCTCCGGGACCTGCAGCGTCAATAGCTGAAAACAGCCTCGCAGTTCTTACCTTACAACTTCGGAGCCATTTGCTTCCACACCCCTCTGATGCCCGATGAAAGTCAGCATCGGGTGGTCCAAGGGGGCAGAAGCAAACAGCCCTGTGGAGCTAAAGTTGTAAGATAAGCACCGTGGGGCTGTTTTCATGCAGAAGCTCCATGCTAACAGAATATAGATACGTGGTAGATCCTTACCAAACTACGAATAAAATAAGACAAAAATTAATTGAAACTCCCATAAAACTGACTCTGCATGCAATACACCACCAGAGAAGCAAAAAGAGCCGCAGATGCCCCTTTCCTGTGCAAAATATAAAGATAAAACATGTATGGCTCAATATTCAACTCCACTGAAAGAGATTGAGAGGGCATTGACCAGCCAGCACTGCTGAATATCTCCTCTGAACCAAGGGCACAGAGGGTAGCCCCAGTACTTTTCAATCTGCTAACCGGCTAAGTGCTCATATAAAGTCCAGTCATTTCAATAGCTCTCCTTACTTTATGCAATTCGGCACTGAAACTGGATATTTAGCACCGGAGGTTTTCACTTTTGTCCGCAGTGGTCAGGCACTGACCGCTGCAGGTTTAATATTTGGCCTGTAAAATCCAAAGACAGAGATATTCTGATCACTACCTTTTGCTGACTATCTGGCCATTTCATTCTCTAATCTTATTGGTTTCTGCTTTCCTCAGTCTTCTCTTAACTCATCCTCTAAGGTTTCCGGTCCATCTGCCACTTCTCTCCCCTCCTATCTTCTTCTCCTCTTCCAACTCAGACACTGATCTTTTCCTTTCAGCTTTCTTTCACTTATTTTTCTCTATCAACTCATATTTCACTTCTCCTTACCATCCAGTTCTCATTCTCCCTCTTTTTACTGCATCTATCTACCATTTATCAACCTTTAACACAGCCCTCTTACTCCCCTTCTCTCTATCCTTCCCCAGCCACTTATTCCCCAGTCTTTAACTCTCCACTTTCTCTATTCCACCCTTCCCATATCTATCCTCTTTCCCCTTCTCTCCTACCCTATCCTGTCTCTCTCTCACCATCCAGCGCCTCCACTCTTTTCCTCATCCTATCCATCACCATATCCAGCATTCTCCCTCTTTCCCTCTTCCTATATCCAGCATCTGCCACATTCCTTATGGCCTCTATTCTGTGTCCAGCATCTACCAGCAACTCCCAAACACCATATCCATCATATGATTTCCATCCCCTAATTCCCCTCAATTCATGTTCCCCACCGCATGACCACTATCTGCCTTATGCCCCTCTACCCCATGCCCAGCATCTGCCTCCCCCCTCCCTCCCCCATATCCACCATCTGCAGTCCATCCCCTTATGACCCTACCCCGTCCAGCCTCTGCTGTCTACCCCTCCACTCCATGTCCAGCATCAGCCCTCCACCTCTCCTCTTATGCCCAGCATCTCCCTTCCAGCTACTACCCCCCCCCCCCCCCACACCTGCTGCTGCCAGCTTTCCTCTGACAGCAGCGGCAGGCCTCCAAGACTCAAACTTAAAGTAAAAGACCTGTGCTTTTTCTTTTTTTTTTATTCCAAATCCCATGCGCAGGAGCAGGGGCAGATTGCAGAAGCAAAGTGGTCAGAGGTAATGTTTTTTTCATAGTGACCCATGTAGTATCAAATTACATTATAATTGAAACATGCTTCTATTTAACAATGCCTTTTTATTTAGCAATTCTTTTCTATTTAACAATAATTTTTCTTTAACAAATGTTTAAACTGCTCAAACAGCATACTTTACATAGAATTCAAATTTGAAAATTTTGAAAACTCTCGCAAGCCCTCCTTTCCCTGCTAGCAGTCACACTCTCTCTCTCTCTCTCTCTCAAGCCCTCCTCCCCAGCCTTCAGTAACACTCTCTCTCAAGCCCCCCACCTCAGCCAGCAGTCGTAGTCCCCAGCCAGCAGCTACGTTGTTCCTGCAATCTGCTCTTGGCCTGCCCTACCTGCTCTTACAGTGGACTGCTGGGTCCTGACTCGCTGGCTCACTGGCACTGTGCCCTACCTGGGTCATGGGCAGGCTAGAAAGTTAGGCTGGTGCTGGTCACTGTCTGGTGACTGAGCTGAGCTCTGACGTGTCTACTGCTGCTGCTAAGACCTGATCGGCCTATAAGGAAAGGAAGACAGCTAGCTGAGCTCAGTCTCAGGCTCAGCTAGCTGCAGGTGAAATGGAAAACTTGTGAAGGATGGAAGATGGCGCTGGTGGGTTTTGGGTTTTTTTTAATGGATGGTACCAGGTACCAGGTTTAGGCTCAGTCACAGTTACTGTAGTCTCAGTGGTGGTGGTGTGGAAGATCAGGATGGATCCACAGATACAAAATGGCTGCAGCCACTCACATACCTGTTTTTAGTGACAAGTTAAGTGCTCTTTTGCCTACTATGTGCCTCTCGGGGACCTAAAAATCCCATCATGCCAGTGCTGTTACATCAGCTGTAGTCCATCCCTAGCCTGCTGCTGTATTCAAGGAGGATCCAAACAAAGAAGAGTGAAAAAAACAAGAGCAATGAAAAAATAAATCTACAATTTATTTGTCGGAAGATCAGCCATGAAGTGAAATACCCCCCGAAGCTGTTACTTCCATTTTGATTAATAAAGTGTACTTATGTGCCCCTTAAAGAGCAAAAAAAGGTGGAAAATAAACCACTGTATAGGTGCCACCTTTACTATAATATAAGTGTCCAAAAACTTATTTAAAATCAGTTAACTTAACTGAATCTTCCTGGGTAATGAAGTCTTTCAAAGTGCCAACACCGAATGATCCAGGTACTCTCCAACTTCATAGAATTATCAGACCAAGATGTCGCAGAACCAGCAGTTGTCAAAAGAGAACACAGCACTGCGTTTCGGGCATATTAAAATTTCTTGCCCTGTCTCAACGCTTCAATGAACTGCCATGCCGATGAAAAATTACCAAATGGTGTCGCAACCTTTCTGAGACGCCGACGCATGCTCTTTGTGAATCCGAGAAGCAAAGGAGGGACTCTGTCATTAAGTAGTTAGCTTAATCCAATAAGGTAACAATATCCATCCCACCAATCAAAAGGCTGTGCCATGACCGGAGAGATATACACCAAAAGAACAGCTTTATATGATACTTGTCCAATCAATGTTTTCACTCTTCTTTGTTTGGATTATATTTTGTTGAGTGTTTTGTTTTTGGAAATTTTGGTATACCGCTTTAACAAATTTATTTTCATCATGACTACCGAGATTCCCCCGGTTCAAGTACTGGGGGGAATTGACTCTTCTATTAGTCAGGTTAGCAATCAAGTTACCAATTCAGCCACCAATCAGGCAACCTTTGCATTTTCAGATGCGCAAATCCAATTATTGGCTCAGAGACCTTCATTGTTTGATGATTCTGATACATCTACTAGTTCTTCATCTTTTACTGAGTTTGTGGATCTAAGTAAGAAATTGATTCGAGTTTCCTTACATGAAGTAATTATGATCCAGTATTTGAAATCTATGATGAGCCCGCGTGGTTTACGTGTACTGAAACCTCCGAAAATGTTTACTGATGATCAGGATTTTTATATAAAATGGAACAGTATTCTTAACAAATGCAGTATGGATTTGATAGCGTTGTTGGGCGAGCGATTAAATGCCGAGTCCATTAAACTACAACAGGATGTTAAGATAATGGAGGATGAATTATGTTCTAAGTTTACTAAGGATCGGTTCACTTCAAGAATGGCTGATATCCAATCACAACTGGATCAATACAGAGACTATAAAAGATCAATTAAAATTAAAAAATTTAATCGCGATAAAAAGGACTATGAAATGGACCAGGTTTATACGTGGATGAAGAAAGGTGATGGTCTTCAGAAAAAAGTCACTTTTGATTCTGTTGATTCTTTTGAAATTTCATCAGATGACTCTGATCAAGCAAGTAGATCAGGGTCCTCTTCTGTTCAGCATCAACAGTCGGTTTTTCACCAGGGCCGTTTTCGAGGTCGCGGGCGCGGCCGGACGTGGAAACCCAGGGAGGGTTTTCAATCAGATCGCCCGTGGAAACCACTGGACAATCAGCAGCAATCCAACAATTTTCAAGGCCCGATCACACGAAATCGGTCCAAACAACAGTAGTTAGCATAGAACCGGTTTCACTGACCCATGATCAGTGTTTACTTTTAGATCTGGGATTATCTTTCGTACCAGTGGCTCATTATGATTCGTTTAGAATGCATACAGCGTTGCATCGATTCTTTCGCAAGTTGCTGGTGACTCATTTTTGTGCCACTCATGACATGTCTCCAGATATTTCAGTTGTTCGACCACCGTCTAAGTGGACCCCTCAAGGGGTTGTGGACCCCCTTTTACAAACATACCAAAGATTGGTTCTTAATGATTTGACAACTTTGGAATCTTTGGGTACAAAAACTCCATACCACAATTTATCACCTTCACAATGGCAGGCAGTTCAAGAGCTGCATAATAATTCGAACCTGGTAATCCACAGAGCTGATAAGGGGGGTGCTACTGTGGTGCAATCTTATCCACAGTATCGTGAACATCTTTTGAATCACTTAAATGACACAGCCTTTTATGTTCAACTTCCTCACAATCCCTTTGAAGCCTTACAATCTCAGATTTTTCAGTTGTTGCAACATGCCTTATCTTCGGCTTGGATAACTAAGCGAGAATTTAATTTTTTGGTGGTTAAACATCCTATTGTGCCTATTATATATACAGTACCTAAAATCCATAAATCTTTGATATGTGCTCCAGGTCGGCCCATTGTGTCCTGCAGAGGGTCGTTATTAGAACCCCTCTCCAAATTCTGCGATAAATTTTTACAGCCTTGTGCACAATTGGTCCCATCATTCCTAAAAGATACATCTCATTTTCTTGCTAAACTTCAACAAGTTCAAGGTGATGTAACTTCCTGGTGGCTGGTGTCTTTAGATGTCACTGCCATGTACACCAACATCGATCAGACTCAAGCCTTATCGGTTATTTCTCATTTACCCATTTCTTTACCTGATCGTATCCCTCGATCTTTTTTTCAGGAGTTACTAGGTTTGGTGCTCACCTGTAATTATTTTCAATTTGAGAAACAATTCTACCATCAAATTCAAGGAATAGCGATGGGGGCAACGGTGGCTCCCTCGGTAGCTACACTGTATATGGCGGATTTTGAACAGACCCAAATTTATCCGTCGCCTTGGTTCCTTAAAATAGCCCTTTGGGTACGTTTTTTGGATGACATCTTTTTCTTATGGACAGATACGGAACCTATTTTACAACAATTCTTGCAGTGGCTAAATTCTTTGAGTCCAACTTTATCTTTTACTATGCATCATCATTTTTTCAAATTAGAATTTTTGGATGTTTTAGTTTACAAGAAGCACAATACTCTTCAAACTACTTTGTACCGCAAGTCAGTGCAGCGTAACGCCCTTTTAAAGTTCTCCAGTTTTCATCCTCCATCTCTGAAAAAAGGTCTTCCTTATGGCCAATTTCTGCGGCTGAGACGACTTTGTTCAGAATTGGAAGAATTTTTAAAGCATGCAGCTGATTTATCTTATAGGTTGGCCCAATGGGGTTACCCTAGGACCATCATCAGACAAGCTTTTTTGAGGGCACGCTATACTCATAGAGAATGGCTGTTTCTTCCATCCACTTTGCAGCCCTCCAGTACATCGACTTCTAGTGCTTCCCCTGAAGTGATTGTGGGGGTTCTCCCCTACATGTCTTATACCCCTCAAGTGCGTAAAATTTTGCTCAAACACTGGCATGTTTTGCAATTACATCTGTGTTTTCAGGGGCCATTGCGAATAGCACACTCCAGGGGATCAAATCTTCGGGATATGGTGGGCGGTACAGTTTCCCCTTTGGATAGGGGTTCCTTCACAGATACAGTGGATATGGGACATTTTGCATGTGCCAGTTGTGCCTTTTGTTCTCTGACCATACAGGGTCTTGAATGGTCAGTACCAGGCTCTACATTGATTCATCGAGCTCGTTGGTTTACCACCTGTTTAACCTCTCATGTGGTTTATGTTTTGATCTGCCCTTGTAATTTATTGTATATAGGCAGAACAGTGCGTGCTGTAAAAGTTCGCCTTGGGGAACATGCCTCTCGGCTCAGGACGGGCACGACATCAGCTCCAATAGTACAACATTGTTTGGACCACCATCATTCATTTGAGGATTTACATTGGCGCATACTGGATCATGTATCTGACAATCCCCGTGGTGGGGATCGTGAACAACGGCTTCATATTTTAGAACAAAAATGGATATTCACTTGGTCTACGGTGGAACCTTTTGGATTGAACCGTGAACTGGATTGGACAAGTATCATATAAAGCTGTTCTTTTGGTGTATATCTCTCCGGTCATGGCACAGCCTTTTGATTGGTGGGATGGATATTGTTACCTTATTGGATTAAGCTAACTACTTAATGACAGAAAGAGCATGCGTCGGCGTCTCAGAAAGGTTGCGACACCATTTGGTAATTTTTCATCGGCATGGCAGTTCATTGAAGCGTTGAGACAGGGCAAGAAATTTTAATATGCCCGAAACGCAGTGCTGTGTTCTCTTTTGACAACTGCTGGTTCTGCGACATCTTGGTCTGGTAATTCTATGAAGTTGGAGAGTACCTGGATCATTCGGTGTTGGCACTTTGAAAGACTTCATTACCCAGGAAGATTCAGTTAAGTTAACTGATTTTAAATAAGTTTTTGGACACTTATATTATAGTAAAGGTGGCACCTATACAGTGGTTTATTTTCCACCTTTTTTTGCTCTTTAAGGGGCACATAAGTACACTTTATTAATCAAAATGGAAGTAACAGCTTCGGGGGGTATTTCACCTCATGGCTGATCTTCCGACAAATAAATTGTAGATTTATTTTTTCATTGCTCTTGTTTTTTTCACTCTTCTTTGTTTGGATTATATTTTGTTGAGTGTTTTGTTTTTGGAAATTTTGGTATTCAAGGAGGAGACAAAGTCGAGACTCAGAAGTACAAGGTGCTGAGTCTCGTGCGATGGGCCCACAGCTTAACATGGCGGTAGGCCCATCCACTCCCTTCCCTGCCTCTGAGGGGGCTGGGATCTCGCCTGGTATGGAGGGAAACCTCCCGCCACCAGGGGGCAGTCCTCGTGACAATTGTAACTGCCCCACGTGCCTGGGCAAGATCTTGGCCCTTGATAAAAGGCAGAAGGAGCAGAGTGATCCTCCTTTTGGATCGCTACCATAACACCTGTGGCACATCGTGCAGGAGAAGATCGACGCAGAGGTGAACCTCCAGTGAATGGCTGGCCCTTTTAGCAGCCCACCGTTTCCTGACTTTTGTATCTCCCCCCTGACTGTGGTACCAAAAAAGGACCCTGGGAAGTTCAGGTAAATACACAACCTCTCCTTTCCTCAGGGAAACTCCGTGAATAATTACATCCCAGCCGAGGCCTGTGCAGTGAAGTATGCCTCTTTTGATCAGGCCCTGGACATTGTTAGATCCACTGGACAGGGCTCATACCTGACGAAGGTGGACAGAGTCGGCTTTTTGGCTCCTCCCTATCCACCCCAACTGCTTCCCCCTACTTGGCTTCCTCTTCAAGGGCATGTACTACTTTAACAGATGCATGCCGATGGGTTGCTCAATGTCCTGCTCAGCTTTCAGCATTTTCCTTCACTGGGTGATGCAGCAACGGACTGGCCTGCAATCCTTGGTCCACTACCTCGATGACTTCCTGTTCATCGGCTCAGTGTATTCCCCCACATGTGCAATGCTCTTGAAAACCTTTCAGGATATGGTAAAGGAATTCGGCATCCCCCTGGCTTGGGACAAGACTTTTGGGCCTGTCCAGATGTCGTCATTCCTGGGCACTGAAACTAACACAAGGCAAAGAGTCCACCGCCTGTCCCGGAACAAGTTGGAAGACCTCAAAGGGAAGCTCGCTACTGTGTGAGGTCAATGGAAGATCACCCTACGGTCGGCCCAGTCCCTCATCAGTTCGCTGAACTCTGTATGCAGGGTTATCCCAATGGGTCACCCTTTCCTGAGATACCTCGTGCATGCGACAGCCAGCCTGCGCAAGAGTCACCACCACCTTTGCATCTCACGGAGCCTGAAACAGGACATAGACATCTGGGCATATTTCCTGGACATGTTCAAAGGGGTGAGCATGTGGCAGTGGGGCATGTGCAACAATGTTGAATTGGACATCATCACAGATGTGGTGGGAGCCTCTGGCTTTGGCATGATTTTTAGGGGTTTCTGGGCTGCTGCCCCCTGGCCTGCCTCCTGGGTAACTAGTAATCTCACCAGAAATATCATATTCCTTGAGTTCTTTCCCCTGTATGTGGCCCTGTGCATCTGGGGCAACCTCCTGCACAACCACAGAATTCTTTTCTGCTGCAACAACAAGTCTGTCATCACTGTCATGAATAATTTCTCTGCCAAGTGTGTCATGGACGTTTGTCCTAAAGTGCTTGCAGTTGAATGTCAAATCACATGCACGTCATGTTCCTGGGTAATCTAATAGCATTGCTGATTCCCTCTCTCATTTGCAGTGGGACTCATTTCGGCAACTGGCCCCGGCAACAGACAAGCACCCCACTCCCTTGCTATACTGGATATGGGACATGGCGCACCCATGGATTGGCAGCTCATACATTGGGCAGTAGCCCCCGCACCTGGGCAGCATACATCAGAGGCTACACAGCGGTTTCGTCCATGGCATCGCAAGGCTGGAGACATGGACTTCCACACCCAGGGCTGGTGGTGCTTATGTCACAAGCGCATGTTCCCGGGGCCTGTCGAGACAGGCCGTTCAGCTGCACTTGGCTGGATTTTCCTTCTTTGCTAAACTGGCAGGCCGGGGGAACCCGTGTGACAACTTTATGCTTAAAATGATGATGAAGGGGTGGGCATGGAGCCTTCTCTGGCAGCTTGATATGCAATGCCTGGTTACTCATGAGGTACTAGGCAGGCTCTGGGTGGTGCTGTCCTCCACTTGCTCATCTGAGTATGAAACCTGTCTGTTCCGGGCAGCATTTTCGCTGGTCTCCTTCGGCACCTTCCGAATCAACAAGCATGTGGCAGCCTCCAAAAACTAGGCCTCCCTCTGGTCTTCAGCTCTCAGCAATCCTGGTGTCACAGGAGCTGCTGCACATCTGGATTATGGGGGCCAAAAATGATCACAGGAGAAAGGAGCAAACTATCTCCCTCAGTACCTGGGCTTTGCACATGTCCCATAGACAAAATGCTCCAATACCTCTCAGCCCGGCCCCCTTCGACCGCTCAGTTCCTGATACACCTCAATGGCACACCGTTCTCCAGATACCAGTTCACAGCTGTTTTTAAGAAATAGTTGGTAGCATTGGGGCTGTCCCCTGGCCTCTTTGAGATGCACTCCTTCCGTATCAGGGCCGCGACGGTGGCAGCAGAAAGGGGCCTTCCAGTACAAGCGATCCATGCGCTGGGGCGATGGCAGTCCTATGCCTACTCCGAATATATTCACCCAAATCTGACTAATACCATGGATTGACTGTTATGCCTCTGTTAACCATACCCCTCCTCTTTTGCAGAACACATAGTTTGGATCATGGGTCCCTCCTTTGTCTGCCAGGCATCTGAAAGGGCGACCACACGGCCACTGGGAACCCACCTTGGACTTTGCGATTGTGGCATGTGCCTCTTATGGTTGGGGTTCATGGGCATGGGGTGGGACATCTGCAGCCCTTCCTTCACCAGCATTTACAGACCCATGCCCCACCGGCAGCCCTGGTTGTGCACCTGGGAGGGAACAACTTGGAACAGTCTCTGAAAGGCATCTCATCAACTGATCAGAACGGACCTTTCCTGGGTGGCGCTCAACCTTCCCCATACGCTTTTCATCTGATCTGACCTCATACCTCGCCTCAGGTGGGTGGACACTCACCTGTGGGGCAGGGAGCTCAAGAAGGTCAACAGGCAGATTGCTCTCTGCGTCCTGCATGCCAAAGGATGGCAGATATGACACAAATGGACACACTTCTTATTGCCTGGATACTTCACTGGGAACCTGCTCCACTTATCTGACATTGGACTGGACCTGCTCCTAAACGACTTGCAGGAGACTTTGGAGAATGTCCTTTGGGCCAGCACACAGCAAGCCCTGGCAGTGCCAAGCGCCGGCGAGAGGTTCCTTTAGTGGGGGTATGTGGAAGGTGTGTTTCCACCAACCCGTGGCGGTTACCCGAGCCAGGCCGCAAGTGTACACAGAGTTTGAACAAAAGGGGCTTGGCACCCTAGCTGCCACTAAGGTGGGGTGCCGCGGCGAGTCCTCATACCCAACAGCCGCCCGGCATAGGCAGCCCACAAACAACACGGCAAGGCCCCTTGTACAGGGGCAGGCCCCTAGCCACCGCAGTGGGCTGGATTGACATCAAGGGAAGAGGCTATGGCGTGTACTGGCTCAGGTGACTGGAGCTGGAACCTCGCCCCGCTGTGCATATGTTGCATGCGTATATTTATATATTTGTATTGATTATGTTGATCTAGCAATAAAGCTGTGGCCTTGTTCTACCCATAATTGTGAGTAAAGTCTTCATCGGGCTTAAGAGATCAGGGAGTATGGTTTCCTGGGGGGAGGGGCAGACATAGGTCCCACCTGCCTATGTTAGTGCAGCATAGCAATAGTCCCATGGATCGAAGAGAAGTGTATTTAAGACAGCACAAAGTGAGTGTGTGCAATTTAACAGCCCACTGGGGCATGCCTGATAGGGCAATCCACATCTGTTCATCAGGGCCTGGCCAGTCCTTCCCCCTTCCAATACAACATTAGAGAGGAGTAAGACAGGCTGGACCCTCATGCGCAGGAGAGTCAGAAAGAAGCAAAGACCTGCTTGACTACGAGCCTCAGAGGCCTGCTGCTGAAGGCACAGGAAAAGCAGCAGCAGGGAGGAGATATGATCAAATTGCTTTTTTTTTTTACATAGAAACATGACAGAAAAAGACCACATGGCCTATCTAGTCTGCCTTTCCATATCAACTACTAAAGTCCCTTCTTTTCCTTTAAAGATCATCTGTGTTTGTCCCATGCTTTTTTGAATTCAGATACTGTCCTAGTCTCTGCCACCTCCCCTGAGAGACTATTCCACGCATCTACCACTCTTTCGGTAATGAAATATTTCCACATATTACTCCTGAGTCTATCCCCTTTCACTCTCATCCTATGTCCCCTCATAACAGAGCTTGCTTTCAATCGAAGAGGCTCTCCTCCTGTGCATGTATGCCATGGAGGTATATAAACATCTCCACCATATCTCCTCTATCCTGTCTTCCCTCTAACATATACATATTAAGATATTTAAGTCTGTCCCCATATGGTTTATAAAGAAGACCACTGACCATTTTGGTAGCCACCCTCTGCACTGACTCCATTCTATTTATATCATTTTGAAGGTGTGGTCTCCAGAATTGCACACAATACTCCAAATGAGGTCACACCAAAGACTTATACAGAGGCACCATCACCTCTTTTTTTTCTGCTCACCATTCCTCTCCCTATGCACCCAAGTATCCTTCTAGCTTTCACCGTCACCTTTTCTACCTGTCTAGCCACCTTAAGATCATCAGAAACAATCATACCCAGGTCCCGCTCTTCTTTTATGGACAGAAGTACTTCGTCCCCTACACTGTACTGCTTGCTTTGGATTTTTGCAGCCCAAATGCATGACCCTGCATTTTTTAGCATTAAATCTCAGCTGCCAAATTCTTGATCATTCTTCAAGCTTATCTAGATCCCTCATATTATCTACTCCTTCCTGGGTGACTACTCTATTGCAGATTTTGGTGTCATCCACAAAGAGACAAACCTTAACTGACAGCCCTTCTGCAATATCACTAACAAAGATGTTAAAAAGAATTGAATCAAGGTCAGATCCTTGTGGCACACCACTGGTAGCCTCCTTCTCAGAGTGAGCTCCATTTACTTGTACCTTTTGTCATCTCCCACTCAACCAATTTCTAACCCAGTCACTTACTTTAGGGTCCATCTTGAAGGTGCTCAGTTTGTTTATAAGTTGCCTGTGTGGCATGGTGTCAAAGGCTTTACTGAAATCTAAGTACACTACATCCAGGGCTCTCCCTCAGTCCAACTCCCTGGTCAACCAGTCAACGAAATCAATCAGATTTGTCTGACAAAACCTGCATCTAGTAAACCCATGCTGCCTCGGATCCTGCAATCCACTAGATTCCAGAACCTCACTATTCTCTCTTTTAGCAGCGTTTTCAATAATTTACCCACCACAGAGGTTAGTCGAACCGGCCTGTAGTTTTCAACTTCATCCTTATTTCCACTTTTGTGTAAAGGGACCACATGTGCCTTTCTCCAGTCCTCTGGGACCACTCCCGACTCTAAAGAAGCATTGAAAAGGTCAGTCAGTGGAGCCACTAGAATGTCCCCAAGTTCCTTCAATATTCTCAGATGTATTCCATCCGGTCCCATTGCTTTGTCTACTTTTAGTTTAGTTAGTTCCTCACAAACATAGTGTTCTGAAAATCGTTCAAGATCTCAGTTACTTCTGTTCCTATTTGTGGGTGTTTTCTGAGGTCCTGCTCCTGGCCCTTCATCTGTGAACACAGAACAGAAATATTTGTTAAGCAATTCCGCTTTATCCTGATCAGCTTCTATATATTCCTCCCCTTCACCCTTAAGTCTGACTATACCACTTTTGCATTTCCTTCTTTCACTAACATATCTGAAAAATGTTTTATCCCCCCCATTTTATCGTACTGGCTATTTCTTCTTCCTTTGATATCTTCGCTTTCCCGACTACTTTGCTAGCTTCCCTAGGTTTTTCCAAATATAAATGTTTGCCTTCCTCTCTCTGTGATTTATTGTATTTTATGAAGGCCACCCACTTTTTCACCTTTTCAGCTACTTCTTTTGAGAACCATAGCAGCCTCCTTTTCCTGTCACATTTATTTACCTAACAAAAAGGCTTGTTGCCCTTAAAATATCCCCTTTCAATTTTGCCCATTCCTTTTCTACATTCCCCAGCTGTTCCCATCCCGCTAACGACTCCTTGAGGTATTGTCCTATCTTGGCAAAGTTAGTTTTCCTAAAGTCTAAGACCCTCATTTTTGAAAGGATTTTATCAGCCCTAGTCCTCATACTGAACCACGCCATCTGGTGATCACTGGATGTGAGATGATCTCCCACTATGACATCAGAAACACTTTCCCCATTGGTAAGCACCAAGTCCAGTATGGCCCCTTCATGTGTGGGTTCTGTTACCAGTTACCTGAATAGTTCTCCCTGTAGAAAATCTAGGATCTCCTTACTTCTAGAAGACACCGCAGCAGGAATGTGCTAACCAACATCAGGCATATTGAAATCACCTATCAGTAGTACTTATCCTTTTATGGCAATACTGTGTATGTCTTCTATTAAATCCCCATCCACTTTCTTATTCCTGTGAGGGAGATCTGTATATCACAACTATGCAAATGGATTTCCCTTTCCCTCTTTCTAGTTTAACCCACCGTGCCTCCTTGCTCCCTTTTATGCCCTGTAATGCTATAGCTTTAATATTTTTTACGTATAATGCCACTCCTCCTTCCTACCCTATCCTTCCTGAATAAAGTATAGCCCGGTATAATTACATCCCAGTCATGGTTGTCCGTGAACCATGTCTCTGTAACCATCACTAAATCCAAGTCAGCCTCTTCCATTAAAGCCTCGACATCTGGGATCTTATTTCCTATGCTACAGGCATTTATACACACCACTTTCCAGAAGTTGCTCCTTTAACCCATTTTTACAGAGTTATTTAATTTTTCACTTACCTGGGACTTTCTTCACCCATCCCCAACTAATCTAGTTTAAAGCTTTCTTCAGCAGGTTAGCCAGTTTGCTGCAGAAGACACTTCGACCCTTCTTGGACAGATGGATGGACACCATCTCTGCTCTGCAGCCCTTGGATCATCATACCATGGCCAAGGGAACTAAAATGCTCTCGATAACACCATCCACGCAGCCATACATTCATCTCCAGGATGCAAGCTTCTCTGCCTCGGCCTTTACCCTCAACAGGGAGGATTGAAGAGAACATCACCTGCGCATCTCTCTGCTTCACCCTCTGTCCCAGAGCCATGAAGTCACTTTTGATACACTCAAAGGGATACCAAACTGCATCATTTGTGCCAACATGAATGAGCAACATTGGATAATAGTCAGTAGGCTTCATAAGTCTCAGCAGACTCTCCGTAATATCTTAGATTTTGGCACCTGGCAGACAGCACACACCTCTGGACATCAAGTCTGGTCGACATATGGATGCCTCAGTACCCCTCAGAAGAGAGCCACCAATCCCTACTACCTTTCACTTCCTTGTGGTCACTGATTCCATAACTTTGGAGTGCTCAAGTTCCAGTTCTTCTCTTTCCTGGGATGTTTTCACTTCCTCCACTTCCAGGGCTGCATACTGGTTCTTTAATTTGAGGGCTGGTGGAGTTGGATTGTTGACTCTGCAGGCTCTGGTGACTCTTCTACAGAATGAAGAGAGTTGGACAAGAGTCACCAGAGCCTGCAGAGTCAACAATCCAACTCCACCAGCTACAGGCTACAGCCTTCCATTTTAAGATCTGTCAGACAGCTTGGATGTTTCAAGAAGCATCTCATCAATGTACTTCTCACTGTCTCAAATGCTTCTCAGCCTCTCCACCTCTGAGCTCCTTCACTTGTTTCACAAAGGCTTCAGCTCGCAGGCATCCTGCACATGGAACAGATTTAGGCAGCATGAGGTGAATGCTGCTGGCATGATTTGGGGGCATTTTTTTGCCTTCCCTAAAGATTTGCCACCCAAGGTAGCTGCCTCACCCTACCTAATGATAGAGCCGCCACCTCTGGCAACAGCAATAGTAGAATGGAAGACCGAAAGTACCAAGAAAAGTGCAAAGCAGACAGACGAGGAAGACTAGCATTCGTACACAAAGCCATTGATCAGAGAAGATCTAAACCGATGGTAGAGCTTGTTGTATATGGCGGGCAGATCACATGGGTTATGCAGAAGCAATGTCAATAAGAGGCCACAATGGAAGAGACCAGAACAGGACACAGCAGAAACTTTATATCAGGTATCTCCCTCATAACATCAGCATGAGGCATCTTAAAATTATGTTCTCCAAATACTAACCAAAGCATATCCTGTTTGATTCTTTAGTTACAACTATTGCTTTTAATCTTCTACATAGTAACATCGTAAATGATGGCAGATAAAGAACCAGCATGGTCCATCTAGTCTGTCAAATAAGGTGGCTAGAGTTTAGTTGTGTCTGCTGCTCCATGCAGGTTACCTCCGGAGTTTGTGATCATGATTCTCAATAGGCTCTGCTAAGTACTATGTCAATGAAAGTCACGTAAGGCTCTCAATTGCAGCAGACTAATACTGGCCTATGCTGCTTACCACTGTAGTGATGGCCTGTGTCAACAAAACCAATCTGTGGTACCTATAGGGGAAATGGGGGATAAAGATGAGGAAGTGGTAGCTAACAGGGTGCTTCTCATGTCGACAGTACTGCCCCATTGGAGTGCCTACTCTTCCCCTGCTGCATCCTCACTGCCCCTCTGCCTTAGTGTTCCCTTTCCTTCACCTGAATCACATGTTTAGCCCTCCAGTAAATCAGTTGATAGCACTGGAGTGTAATAATTATTTTCAACCACGGGTGACACAGCTTGGCAAGCATATAAGCATCCTCCTCGGTGAAGGGTTTCTACATGTTTTGCTCTTCCAGCTGCAAGGAATCCACCAGCACCAACACTTCTGTAGTCAATTCCACTCACTGCTGAAAACCCTAACTCCACCTTCAGAATATTCATTTATTGGAATGACTTTGCCCAGGGTGGCCCTTCTTGAACTCTGTTTGTGTGTCATATTCTTGAAGGGTTTCAGGACTTCAGTTCCCTAAATCACATTATCCAGTTCTGACACCTCAGGGAGTTATCAATATCAATCTCGGTATCCAATGACATCTGAAGAAAGGCCATTCATTGCTCCACTAACCTCTTCAGTATCCAATAGTACTGCTACTACAGCTACCAATTACTTGTATAGAGCTACAAGGCATATGCAGCACTGGCACCAGATAGAATTCCATCTGGTGCCAACATTTTGAATAAGCTGGTACACAGATGCCCCTGTGCTTCCTGCTTCTGATGCAACCGATGTACACATTTCACACTATGGTGGAAATACTCCAATATTTTTCCATACTTCTCAGGCAGTAGCTTCTGGACTGCTCCTTTCCTTGCTCCCCAAGCCCAGGGCATTTCTTACTACCAGGCACAGCAAGTGGCAAAAGCATCAGATACCATAAAAGCTCTCCTCCTTCACGGCCTTAACCGTGTTCTTGCCACAGACTTACAAAATAGCCAGGAACTATGGCTATCTCTCGCCAAACTGATGGGCAGCCCTCCATTATTGCTTTCATTTTCATTAAGATATAGGCTAACGTAGGACTATCATCCATCACATGGGTGTGCAGCACAACCAGGGCCAGCCCAAGGGTTTCTGCCTGCCTAGGCAGAACCCCAGCCTTACTGACCCTCCTCCGCCCCCCATCTCGGGAGGGGTAGGCGGGCAGCAGCAGCATTTCAAAAAGCGACTGCAAAATACTGCTGCCCGCCTCCCCCCCCCAAAGGAATTGGCAGCAGCGGGAAGGGGGGGGGGCGCACAGCCAGTTATGTGCACTGCTGCCAACCTGGGCTGGCCACCCTAGGCAGTAGCCTAGCTCACCTAATGGAAGGGCTGGCCCAGAGCACAACCTACCTGTACCCTGCTCCACCTGTGTACCTCCACAACATCTAAAGCCTGCCTCATCTCGTCCAGCTAACAACAGTGTGGTGTTAGGAAGCAGTAGGCATGTGTTCCTTCTGAATGGCTCAGATATCCCTGGTAAAAGCATGCTACTACCCTCTACCTGGGTCAGCTGTACCCGCAGCCAGATACATCACCGAGTATAGAGGATGAGCATCACCTACCTACCTACTAAACATTGTCCTGGATTGCACTAAGTAATGGAGGGCTACGAGAGACATCAGCTATTTAAACACATTCTTAACCCTGGTTTCTAGGGCAATCGTTTCCTTTATGTACTATGTCACCACCTTTTATGCTGCCTGCCCCCTTGACCAAACACCATGTCATCATCTTCATGGTGACTTCCTTATATGGGCATCAGGGATTCTCACTTGCCACTTCAATGGGGAAGAGACTCGGGGCTTAGCTGGATAATTGGTTTCCTCTTTTCAATAGCTTGCCTGCCACTGCTACTTTCTGTACAGGAGGGAATTCCCAACCTCCCTTGAATCTTGCTCAAATGTGTGTTGCTTCTACAATGATGCATCATGCCACTGCTAGAAAGATGGCTCATTAGTTAACCCCTAGTGCAAGTGCTGCAATAATTAATGGACTCTGCAAATCTTTGATAAAATGGCTTCATAAATTCCCCTCTCTGTTTCCTTGGGGGCTACTACTGCTGTGAGGGCCAGCGCAAGGAGATGAGGCATCCTTGGTGAGCCTCATTCCTAGCGCCGCCCTGCTACAACCCCTGCCTCCATTGCTGCTCCTCTCCAGGACATGTAATAGTGGCAATAGTTTTAAAATGGCACCCTAGCACTTACCATCCAGACAGGGCCAGCTCAGGGGTTTCTGCCACCTCAGGCAGAAGCCTTAGTCATGCTGAGCTGTGAGTCCCGTCGTCCCCCCCCCCCCCTCCACTTCCTGCTGATTCCATCAGCAGGGTCAGTGGAGAGGGGAAGGCTTGGCTTGGTGCGGCAGCACACATGCCTGCCACTTCTGACCCCCTTCCAACACAACTTCCTGTCGGGGGGGGTGTCAGACGCAGCAGGCCATGTGTGTTGACACATATGGCCTGCTACGGGCACCATGCCATGCTGCCCACAGAGGTCTGCTGCCAGAGGCAATCACCTAGCAGACAGGCTAGCCTTGTCTTCAGAACTGTGGTGCTGCTTCTGCCTCCAGCGGAAGCACTGTGGTGCAGTTTTTAAATATACTGCCACTGCTGCACATCTTGGAGAGGGGCAGCAGTAGTGGCAATGGCTCTAGGCGATTGCCTAGTTCACCTAATGGTAGCGCTGGCTCTGGCTGCTACTGGAGGAAGTGGAGCTGGGGGTGCAATAGAAGATGAAAGTCCAGCAGCATCCTTCACACTCTTCACTACCAGAGTGTGCTTTTGGCATTAGGGGTATCATTTCTTACCCCCTCACTGCTTACCATGCTAGCAACTAACGCATCCGAACCCTTTCAATGTCTTCTGAATGGAAGCCCTCAAATGATGATGGAGCTGATGTTGCTACTACCAAAACCACCTAAAAGCTTCTCATCAGGGAATAGGGTGCATTTAACTACTGCTTTCTGGTGGTTTTATCTACTGCTGGCCTCCTCCCTCCCCACCCTGCACGGTGGCTCTGTCTTCTTTAGCCCATGTGTGGAGATGGGAGCAAACAACTGGTAGGTCACTTTTCACTAGAACCTGCTGGTACCGTCCGCTTAAATCTCTCTAATTTGGCTGGTGGACTTGAAGGGTTTTCAGAACAAACTTTTTCAGTTCCACTAGTCCTCCTACTAGGTTATTTTTCAGACAGTCAGTAAAAGAAAGAAAATCATTAAGATCCTTGTTTTTATTATTTCTATATACTTTATTTAGACTGCTAATGGTGAGGGCAGCTTTAAAGGTTACTCCCTCTAGGACTAAATACAAATCAAAATTTAAAAATAGGCATTTTTCTTATTTTAACTGCAAAATAAAATAACTAAAAAGCTGGAACTTTATAAAAGTGATACACAAATTCTCTCATAAAAATGTAAACTCTTCTGATTCCACAGTCAAAGTTGGGAGGGGAGTGAGAGGAAGCCTGGTCTTTATCCCATGTAATCCCCAGCCACCTCAAAGTCACAGCCACTCCTTAAATTTCATTACAGATCATCTTATCATCTGGAAACTTGTTGGACCTTGAGAAAACTGGAAGCTGTGAAAATTGTAAAATGGTCATCATGGGAAATATGCAGTACCTAAGCTGATACTCGATCAAGGGACCTGTGAAGTCCCAAAATACTAACTACATGTTTATTCAAACATTTATTCAGCTGTGATCAACATTAAGGGATTGAACTGCAAGGGTGCCAATAATGTCCAATATCGCCAAAAAAAAAAGTGGCCAGTGAAATGGCTTTGGTCTATATATGGACACATACACAAATCAAATACAGTACTACACAGTCTTCTTTGCTGGTCTTTTAAAAGGCTTCACAGCTTCCTAAAACACCATACCTGCATTTATCTCCATCATACACTCCTTAACACTTGGCTAAAACTGACCATTTTATGCCCTCCCTTCCTGATTATTTAGATTTAGTGCATAACTCTTCATGGGCAGGTGAAGGCATGCTATGTTCAGGTACAGTAGATATTTACCTGTGCCTAACAGGCAAATCACTTCATCCTCCATTGCCTCCAGTGCTAAGACTACAAGCAGCAGCAGTAGACGTGGGATTTGAACCCTGGCTCTCAAACAACCTGTGACACATGAGTGTGAGATTCTATTATGACCCCCAAGGTTCGCTCCTATTGAAGATGTTTACGTAAAGCTCCAAAGGGTTCCCAAAAAATGAAGGGGAAAAAAAAGACACAACCCGAAAATTGTTTTATTGTATTCCGTTTCATTTGTTTTTAAATATATTACATATATTTTCTACAGTGTATTGCAAGAACAATACATTCAGGAGCAGTTAAGTAATTACAGCAGAAATTAACATACAGAGAAAACCTTTGTTTTCCCATTAAGTGCTTTGCAGGGTCAACCGCTCAAGCTGACTTCCTAATGAGAGGAACATACAGCAAGCAGCCCGAAGCTTATCAGCAGCTATTTCTAAGGTAAGGCAGGCTAGTGAAAAGCTGGCATCCCCTCTCCTTCATGTGCCCTCGCTGGGTCAGAGACATACAATGCAGAAGAGCCAGTTGTATTACCTTGTGCCTCAGGACCTAGAAAGACCCAGCAGACGGTAGCTGGAAACCTCATACCATTCACTGTGTAACCACCTAGAGAACAGGCCTGGATTTAGGAAGAGCCCTAGGGTATCAAACCCTAAAGATGTCCAGAAACAGACACCCTTCCCCTCATTCTCTACCCAGGGGTCTGTAACCTTACGATCCAGGCTTGTTAAAGACCTATGGAATAGCGTAGTTACTCACCTGTAACAGGTGTTCTCCAGGAGCAGCAGGAATCAGTCCTCACTTATAGGGTGACGTCGGCGCCGACGGAGCCCTCGCGGAGCAATTTTCCCCAGCTTTCAAAGAAAGCCTTTGGGAATTGCAGCGCGCATGCGCGGTCGTCTTCCCGCCCGAGGGTGCCATCTTAGCCAGTCAGATGACATAGCTAAAAAAGACAGCATAAAAATTTGCAAAAAGAACGTAAGCAGACGATTGCAACTCCAAGGGGAGGAGGGAGGGTAGTGAGGACTGATTCCTGCTGCTCCTGGAGAACACCTGTTACAGGTGAGTAACTACGCTTTCTCCAGGACCAAGCAGGAAGTCAGTCCTCACTTATGGGACTCCCAAGCTCAAGGCTACCGGAGACCCTAAGCACAAAAATGAGCTCCCTCTAGCTCAGCAGCACAGAAGGATAGAATCTTCGCTGAATTATCACCCACCGGTAGCCCACATCCGGGATGGAGGGTAGGAGTTGCTCAGACCTCAAAGAGATTACGGAGGACTGCCTGTCCGAAAGCACTGTCCCTACGGGACTCCCTCTCGAGACAGTAATGGACCGCAAAAGTCTGGCTCGAAGACCAAGTAGCGGCCCGGCAGATGTCTGCCAGCGGAACAGAGCGGAGGTAAGCCACTGACGTGGCCTTTGCCCGAACGCAATGAGCCGTGACTCGACTTTCTAAGGAGAGTCCGGCTGCCCCATAAGCCCAAGAGATACAGTCCGCAACCCAGATGGACAGAGTACGCTTGGAGACCGGGAGCCCCAATTTATTGGGGTCAAAAGACACAAAAAGCTGAGCAGCTTTACGGTGCTCCCGCGTACGGTCAAGGTAGAAGTTCAATGCCCTTCTACAGTCCAGGGTATGGAGGACCGTTTCAGCTCGGCTGGAGTGTGGTCTGGGAAAGAAGGTTGGAAGTACCACCTCCTGATTGATGTGAAAAGGGGAGACCACTTTAGGCAGAAATTTTGGGTGAGTCCGTAGGACTACCCTATTCTTGTAGAACCTAGTGTAAGGGGGATCAGACACGAGGGCCTGCAATTCACTTACGCGCCTAGCGGAAGTGAGGGCTATCAAGAACAGTGTTTTCCAAGACAGAAAACGTAGAGAACAGGTAGCCATAGGTTCAAAAGGCGGACAGGTGATCCGCTGCAAAACCACATTCAGGTCCCAGTCAGGCGCTGGCGGGCGCAGAGGTGGTTTAAGTAGAAGGAGACCTCGGAGAAACCTCGCTACGAGAGGGTCATTGGAGAGAGGTCTGCCGTCCACTGGCACATGATGTGCTGAAAGAGCACTGAGGTGAACTTTGACGGAGTTGGACTTAAGTCCCAGATTAGAGAGGTGCAGCAAGTACTGCAAGATCACCGACACCGGGCAGGAGAAGGGATCCTGAGACTGTTGGGTACACCAGACTGCAAAGCGACGCCATTTAAGGGCGTAGCATTTGCGGGTAGAAGGCCGTCGCGAAGCTAAGACGACCTCCTCCACCTCCGCCGGCAGGAGAAGGGGAGCAAGGACTACCCTCTCAGCAGCCAGGCCATAAGGTTGAGAGACCTGAGGTTGGGGTGCAGAAGGGACCCCTGATCCTGAGTGAGGAGATCCGGTTGTATCCCCAGAGGGATTGGGCCCTCCACCGCCAGTTGCAGCAGGAGTGGAAACCACGGCTGCCTGGGCCAGCGAGGGGCCACCAGGATCATGAAGGCTTTGTCTCGGAGAACCTTGAAAAGAGTCCGAGAGACCAGCGGGATGGGAGGGAAAGCGTACAGAAGGCTCCCCGACCACGAGATCAGAAAGGCGTCCGCCGCAACCCGAAGGGGGTGTGGCTGACGAGAGCAGAAGCGAGGAAGTTGCCGGTTGTGAGGACTGGCAAAGAGATCCACCGTGGGGAGACCCCACTTGAGGAAGAGCTTCTGAACTACCAAGGGATCCAGACGCCACTCGTGCGGCTGGAGGACCCTGCTGAGTTTGTCTGCAAGGCAATTTTCTTGGCCCGGGAGATAAACTGCCTTGAGGAGAATGCCGTGACTGACGGCCCAAGAGCAGAGCTTCTGTGCCTCCCGGAAGAGGAGGAAGGAGCCCGTGCCCCCCTGCTTGTTCACGTAGAACATGGCAACCTGATTGTCCGTCTGGACAAGGACGGACTGTTGGGAAGTCAGGTGGGAGAAGGCCTTGAGAGCGAGGCGGATCGCCCTGAGCTCCAGGAAGTTGATCTGCTGAGCAGACTCCCACGTGGTCCAGAGGCCCTGAGTACGTGCCTCTTGGCAATGTGCTCCCCAGCCCAGGAGGGATGCATCGGTGGTCAGCACCCGGGTCGGCTGAGGTGACTGGAAAGGCATTCCGAATATCAGGTTCGGCTGCCGGAGCCACCACCGGAGAGACGAGAGCAGTGGCTCGGAGACGCGCACTAGGTCTGCCAGGCCGCCCGTGGCTTGTCGCCACTGCTGGCGGAGACACCATTGAGCAGACCGCATGTTCAGGCGGGCATTGGGGGTCACATGGACAGTGGAAGCCATATGGCCGAGCAGTCTCAGGAGGCGCCTGGCGGAGACCAGGGGCTGGCTGCGAAAGCGGTCGGCTAGGTCCATGAGCCGTTGAGCCCTGTCGAGCGGTAGGTACGCTCGTGCCCGAGGAGTGTGCAGCCTTGCGCCGATGAACTCGAGATCCTGTGAGGGGAGCAAAGTGGACTTTGCGAAGTTTATGACAAAGCCCAAGTGCTGCAGCAGAGTCACCGTGCGGCACGTGGCGTTGGTGACCTCCTGAGCGGACGCTGCTCTGATGAGCCAGTCGTCGAGGTACGGAAAGACATAGAGGCCGTGAAGCCGGAGATGGGCCGCCACGACCGCGAGACATTTTGTGAAGACTCGCGGTGCGGAGGATAGGCCAAAGGGCAGTACTCTGTACTGGTAATGATTTCCTGCCACCACAAACCTTAGGTATTGGCGGTGGCTTGGGTGGATGAGGATGTGCGTTTAGGCATCCTTTAGATCCAAGGAGCATAGCCAATCTCCCTGCTGGAGGTAGGGCAGAAGGATTCCAAGGGTAAGCATTTTGAACTTCTCCCGCACAAGGAACTTGTTGAGGTTGCGCAAGTCCAGGATGGGTCTGAGGCCCCCTGTTCTCTTTGGTATCAGAAAATACCTTGAATAAAAGCCTTGACCTCTCAGGTGGTGGGGCACCGGTTCCACCGCCTGTTCCTGCAGAAGACCTGCGAACTCCTGAAGGAGCAACTCCCTGTGCAGAGGGGGGCGCGGAGGCTCTCCCGGAAAATAGGAGGGAGGGACCTGATGGAAGTGGAGAAGGTAGCCCTCTCGCACGACCTGAAGCACCCAGGCATCTGCGGTGATGCTGGACCACCTGTGGGCGAAGTGAACCAGCCGGCCTCCGGTGCTGGGAGGGACCAGCGGGGGGGGAGAGGCTATGCTGAGCGAGTCAAAAACCCCCTCCCTGCTGAGCAGGGGCTGGTGGTGCAGGCTTGGGGGCTTGCTGCCTACGGGACCCGTTACCCCGTCCCTTGGCCTGCTGGCCCTGTTGGGGAGCTGCAGGGGCCTGATAATGGGGGTACTGTTTGTAGGCAGCCGCCTTCCTCGGGTAAAAGGACTTTTTTCCCGAGCCCTTCTTTTTCTGGGAAGGGGCGGAGGTCTTCCTAGAAAGCCTGGTCCTGGTGAGAGTCTCAGTCTCAATTTGTGCAGCCTTTTCCGCCATGGGCTTGCCAAAGAGGTTTTCGCCTCGGCAGGGGACATCGACCAACTTGTCCTGTACCCAGGGCTCAAGGGACGACGACTGAAGCCAAGCCTGTCGGCGGGCACCGATGCCGGCTGCGGCCACTCTAGCCGAGGCCTCAAAGCCATCATAGGCTGCTCGGGACATGAACTTTGAGCATTCCCGAATGCCCGTGGACAAGGCTAGGAACCTCCGCAAGGGCTCCTCGGAGAGACCAGCGGAGAATCCGGCTAGCTCTTTAGCCAGATCCCGGAGATACATGCCCATGTAGAGCTGGTAAGTCTGGACACGACATGCGAGCATAGAGCCCTGGAAGCACTTCTTGCCAAGGCCATCCAGGTTACGGGCCTCCCTTCCAGGAGGCACCGAGGAGTGCATCTTCTGGCTCTTAAGACGATGCATGGCCGATTCCACTACCATGGAATGGTGTGGCAGCTGTGCCTTCTGAAAGCCAGGGCTCTTGCGGACCCGATAGATAGAATCGACCCGCTTGCTCAGGACCGGCGCGGAGGCCGGACTCTCCCACATGCGGAAGAGTAGTCGTTCCAGCATAGGAGGAACCGGCACAGTAAAGTGCTCCCTCGCGGGAGAGTCATACTGGAGGGCGTCGAGCTCTTCGGCTCGAGGCTCCTCCTCGGGATCCGCAGGGAAGGCCAAAGCCTTGGCCATATCCCTAACGAAGTCCGAGAACCGGGCATCCTCCGGGGGGGACTGCTTCCGAGGTTCGGACCCCGGTGAGTCCGATGGGACACACCGAGTCCGGAAAGAATCAGGTGACTCTTCCTCCTCAGACTCCCAGACCGACTCCGACGAGGACTCGGTGGGGTCGGCCCGGGCAGGGTGCGGCGCCAGCCGCCCCGACGTCGAGGGAGTCGGCGTCGGCGACCTCGGTCCCGAACGGGAGGCCGAGGGTGACCTCGACCGAGGATCGACTCGAGTTCTCATTGACTCGAGGATCGGCTCGGTCTCCGGGGTCGACTTGGACGTCGATGTCCCGGCGGTCGGGGCAGCGGCGCCAGCGAGGCCAGCGAGCAGTGCCCGCTGCTGGTCCATGAAGGCAGACAGTCTGCTCTCCAAGGCCGTCAACCTGAGTCCGAGCTCAGGTGACCCAGCAGCCCCCGACTCGGGCCCCGACGGCGTCGGGCCCGACGTCGGCTGTCGCGGAGGCGAGTCCAGAAGGACTACAGGACTTACCCGGGCAGGCATCTCCGACTCCAGGCGAGGTCGCTTCGGGAGATGTTCCTTCTCCAAGGACCCGGGGCGGCTGTCGGGGCTATGCGACCTGGCCCTCGCGGAGCCAGGAGCGTCCACCGACGCCGCCCTCGCGGGTTTTTCCTTCCGACGATGGTCCCCGGAGGGAGAACCCCGGTCGGAGGAGCTCCGGCGACGGTCCGAGCTGGAGCCCTTTGACACGGAGGCCTCCGACGAGGTCCGGGTACGGCTGGGGTCAGCGAAGATTCTCTTGCGCTGATGCCGCCGACTTCTCAACGCCTTCGAGGACAGTTTGCTGCAGGGCCCACAGATCAGTTCCTCATGATCCGGGCCCAAGCAGCGGAGGCAAAAGTCGTGTGTGTCGGTTAGTGACATATTTCGGTCACACCGACCACACCGCTTAAAGCCACTGGCAGCCATCGGGGGAAAAAGGGCCCCTGCGAGGTCAAAGGACCGGGCTGCCAGGGAAAACGAAAATGAAAGCTGACTAAGTCAGAAAAAACCGAAAAAACGCTAGAGGACTCGAGACCGGCGTCGCGAGTCCGGGCGGGAAAACGATCGGCGTCGAACCGAAAGAAAAAAGTATAAAATAAAGAGGAAAATCAACTTTTTCGCGGGGACAAGACGGGGACGTCTGCAGGGCTCCGCGGAAAAAAGAAGACTGGCTAAGATGGCACCCTCGGGCGGGAAGACGACCGCGCATGCGCGCTGCAATTCCCAAAGGCTTTCTTTGAAAGCTGGGGAAAATTGCTCCGCGAGGGCTCCGTCGGCGCCGACGTCACCCTATAAGTGAGGACTGACTTCCTGCTTGGTCCTGGAGAAACACAGATTATAATGGCCACTTCCATACCCAACATGCAACCTTTGTATGCTTCAATGAAAAGTCGTTCAGTATCAGCGCTATGAAGAATGGAAAAATTCCAATAGTTTCTTTATAATTAAATCAGGAGCACTTGCTATTTTTAAGGTCTCAGACTTATATTGGCTGTACCTGTCAGACTATCGTCTTGAACCGGTACTATGCCTTGTAGCATCAACGACCTTCGAAATATTTTCCCCAGCGAAGCTATTCTTTGAAAAGCTAGTGTATAAACTAATATGGCAGCATTGACAGCTTTAATAAGATACAGGGTATAAAGTATACACTTAGCTTTCAACTATTAATCTCCTAGCTCCTCTGTCGCACAGATATACGCCGATCCCCCCCCCCCCCCCCGATATCTGTGCGACAGAGGAGCTAGGAGATTAATAGTTGAAAGCTAAGTGTATACTTTATACCCTGTATCTTATTAAAGCTTTCAAAGATGCCATATTAGTTTATACACTAGCTTTTCAAAGAATAGCTCCACTGGGGAAAATATTTCAAAGGTCGTTGATGCTACAAGGCATAGTACCGGTTCAAGACGATAGTTTGAAAGGTACAGCCGATATAAGTCTGAGACCTTCTTAAAAATAGCAAGTGCTCCTGATTTAATTATAAAGAAACTATTGGCATTTTTCCATTCTTCATAGTGTTGATACTGAACGACCTTTCATTGAAGAATACAATAGTTGATCGTTCAAAACAAAACCGAAACGAAGTGTGTTCACACACAACATGCAACCTTGGCACACTTGCTGCTCATTTTACATCAAGGAGGAACAGCTTTAGTCCTTGCAATAATCAGACATTCTAAAATTTTAAAAGTCATACACATTTTTTAAGGCAATCTCCTTTGACACCTCTTTCCTAACACAATCATCCATTCTCCCCCTCTCCTTCACACACACAGATTTCAAGGGCATCATCCTAATAAACACTTTTCCAACATGATTAAAATATAATCTTGAATTTCAAAGGCATTTCAGGCAACCTAGGACAAGGCATCATGGCACACTTCACCTCAAATGCCTTTGAAACTCTTTAGGACACTGAAACCTCAGCTCGTTTTAGTGATGCTTAAACAAGCACTGAGCTAAAGCGAGATGAAATTTCAAGATTCCACACAGGGGTCTACAAAGTTCAAGTTTCAGCCACACTTTCTCCATAAATAAAAGAACACAAATATATATATTGCTCTGTCCTATTCTATCATCCCATTGCAGAGCATGAAGGGAGTGGCAGTATTGCTTTTCAATACACAGTAGGAAAAAATAAACCTCACAAAGCTGGAAGGTACAGATGTATAAAATAAAACTCAAGAGTGGGAAAATAACTCCTGCTCATGGAAATATTCAGTCAGTATTCACAGCCATTCTTTATGGGGATGGGGGTGGATGTGGGGGAGCAGTGTCTCCACAAGGGATAGTTTTGCACATACCTTTACAATGACCCTGACTCCTAAAGCAGTGTATGCGGGGAGTATGCTTTCCATCCATGTTACTGCTAACACTCACAGCAGAGCCACCTTGTAGCAGAGAGCCTCCTCCTAGAGTTCACAGGATGTAAAGGCTTTGTGCTGCTTTTTTCTACTGCCCTACTCTGAACATTGTCTGCAGACTTATAAAAAACTGAACGTCTTTCCCAAAGCGTATTCTTCCGATGAATCATTTAACAGAATGAATCCAGTCAAAATAAAATGTAGCATTAAGAAGAAGGGAGGGGTGGAGGGCAGAGAGAGATTGCCCAGAAGCTGGTATGAGAAACCCTCAGTGTATCAGCGTGGCCCCTCTGAGTGAGCAGACAGTAGTAAGTCTGAGAGCACACAGAACAGGATGAGCAAGGGTGGTGGCGATGAAAGGGAATCCAAGGTTAAATTAGACTTACCTGCTAATTGTAGTTCCTGGAGTAACTCCAGTCTAGTCCCGGAATCTCTGGGGTTGTCAACCTCATCTAGCAGCTTTGGAGACTGAGAAACTTCAGTGCTGTGATGTCACCAGTATATAGGAGCTGGCACCGCCTTCTCACCTCAGTTTACCTATTGACAAAGCAGACTCACCAGAGCAACAAGTAAGTAATACACTGCAGAACTAAATCACTGCACAACTAAACTACAACGGTCCGCCAGCCGCCCCCCACTGACTACATGAACTACGCGGCTGAAGTGCCGCGAGATCCCCCGACCAGCACCCCGAAATCAGGTACCCTGGTTTTCCTCCAATTCATGATAATCCCGAAGAAAACTCAACATAATATTGCTTACCAGTAACACCGCTGCTGCTTCAGGTCCGAGCACCAATGAGCCAGGGTGGAACACAGGACTAGACTGGAGTTACTCCAGGAACTACAATTAGCAGGTAAGTCTAATTTAACCTTCCTGATCGTCCCTCCAGTCTAGTCCCAGAATCTCTGGGGATGTACCAGAGCAGTACATTATGATGAACGGGAGGGATCCACTAGACCGGCCTGAAGCACAGCCGATCCGAAACAGGTGTCCTTGTCCGCCTGTATGTCCAGACGATAATGCTTCACAAAGATATTCAACGATGACCACGTAGCCGCTCTACAGATGTCCGCTGCCGGCACCAAACTACATTCCGCCCAAGACGCCGCTTGCGCTCTAGTGGAATGAGCCTTTAGCCCCTCTGGCACCACACGACCACGCAGAAGATACGCTGAAGCGATAGCCTCCTTTACCCAACGAGCAATGGAGGCCTTCGACGCTGCCTCCCCTTTCCTGGGTCCGGCAAACAGCATGAACAGCCTGTCGGACTTCCTGAACGGCGCAGTTCTATGGACATACTTCTTCAACGCCCGCCGAATATCTAAACTATGAAGCCGCTCCGCCGAGCGCCCTTTTCCTTTTTCTCGAAACACAGGTAATGACACCACTTGGTTCAAATGAAAAGCCGAGACCACCTTAGGCAAGAATGACGGGACTGGCCTCAACACCACCTTTGAATCGAAGAACGCTAAAAAGGGTTCCCTACATGACAGCGCTTGCAATTCCGACACCCGCCTAGCCGAGGCAATGGCCACTAAAAACACCACTTTCAGAGTAAGATCCTCTAAAGAAGCCTCCCCTAAAAGGCTCAAAAGGCACTTTCCCTAAGGCCTCCAAAACTAATGATAGATCCCAAGCTGGAACTGTACGCATACGGGGTGGTCGGAGAAGGGATTCCGCCTTCAAAAAATGCTTAACATCAGCATGACTGCCCAGCGTGCCCCCCTGCACCTTTCCCCTATAACAGGATAAGGCTGCCAGCTGAAATTTCAGAGAAGCTGCCGCTAAGCCCTTCTGAAAACCATCCTGCAAAAAAGAGAGAACGTGCGGAATCGACGCTCTTAAAGGAACACAGTCCCTTTCCACACACCAAGCCTCAAAGACACGCCACACCCTGACGTAAGCCAAGGAAGTCGATGTCCATCTCGCCTTCAACAAGGTAGTAATCACTGACGCCGAATAGCCTCTCGCTTTCAACCTCGCCCGTTGAAGAGCCAGGCCGTAAGCGAGAAACGATCCACATGCGGCATGCAGAGAGGTCCCTGGCTGAGGAGATCCGTGCGAACGGGAAGCTTCCACGGCCTCTCCCCTAACAGTCTGACTAAGTCCGCGTACCAGGGCCTTCATGGCCAATCTGGAGCAATGAGAACCACTCGTCCCCGGTGTCTCTCTATACGCTGTATCACCCGCCCGATTAACACCCACGGCGGAAACACATACAGCAGCTGCCCCTCTGGCCATCTTTGGATGAGAGCATCTAGGCCTTCCGACATCCGCTCTCTCTTCTTCTGCTGAAGAAACGACCGACCTGTGCAGACTGAAACGACGCCATGAGATCCATCACCGGCGTTCCCCAACGCTGCACTATCATCGCAAACACTTACTTCCGGATGTAGAACCCACTCGCCTGGGTCCACCTTTACTCGACTCAGAAAATCGGCCTCCACATTTTCCACTCCGGCGACACGAGCGGCCGACAAAGCCTCCAGGTTTCTCTCGGCCCACTCGAACAAACTGTCTGCCTCGGCCTCCAGCGCTACGCAGCTGGTGCCCCCTTGGCGATTTATGTACGCCACCGCCATCGCGTTGTCCGAGAACACCCGAACGGCCTTTTTCTGAAGCGCGGGGCCAAACCTCTGAAGCGCCAACACCACCGCTCTCAACTCCAGTCTGTTGATCGCCCACGACCTTTCCAGTTCGGACCACTGGCCTTGCACCCAGCGACCTTGACAATGGGCTCCCCAGCCGTACAGGCTGGCATCCGTCGTCAGCGAAATCCAATCTGGCACCTCTAACGACATTCCTGGCTCTAGGCCCCCCGGCCTCAACCACCAACGCAGCGCCAACCGGGTTTGCGGAGGACAGGACAACCTGTGGGAGAGAGAATCGTCTTGATGTGACCACCTTCTCAACAGGGCCCGTTGCAGGGGTCTCATGTGGGCCCGAGCCCACGGAACCAATTCCAGAGTCGCCGCCATAGTCCCTAGCAGCTGCAGATATTCCCAGGCTGTGGGACAGCTCTGGCCTAGAAAGCGCCGTATCAAACCCGGAGACCCAATACTCTCTGCTGAAGCAGAAACACTCGCCCCACTCTCGTATCGAAACGTGCTCCGAGATACTCCAGGTTTTGGGACGGCTCCAACTTGCTTTTTGCCATGTTGACCACCCAACCGAGACTCTGTAACAACGCGATCACTCGTGCTGTGGCGGAAACACTCTCTTCTCTGGACTTTTCTCTGATCAACCAATCTTCCAGATATGGGTGTACCAAGACTCCCTCCTTCCGCAAAGCCGCCGCAACCACCACCACCATGACCTTGGTGAAAGTTTGCGGCGCCGTTGCTAGGCCAAACGGGAGCGCATGAAACTGAAAATTTCCCATGGGCACCGCGAATCTGAGGAATTTCTGATGCTCCTGGCGTATCGGGATGTGCAGATACGCCTCCGATAGATCCAGGGACATCAAACTCCCCTCTCCTCACCGCTACAATAACGGATCGCAGAGTCTCCATCCGAAAATGAGATACGCGCAGGCAACGATTCACTCGCTTTAGGTCTAAAATGGGACGCCAGGTGCCCTCTTTCTTTGGCACTATGAAATAGATCGAGTATCGACCGCAACCTAACTGGTCGGCCGGAACCGGGACAATCGCTTTGAGCCGGAGAAGCCTTTGCACCATCTCCTGCACCGCCTTTTGTTTTGCCCGAGAACTGCAAGGGGACCGAACGAAAGACTCTGAAACCGGCCATAGCAGCTCTAGAGCATAACCTTCTCAAACCACTTCTAGTACCCCTCTGATTGGACGTGAGTCGGGCCCCGGCAGGGTAAAAATCCCATAGCCGACCCCCTACAGGAATTAACTCCCCCTGGACCCCCCTGACTTCATTGTGGTTTCTTGAAGGAGGAGGACGAGGATGCAGACGCGAACCCCTTGTTTGCTCCTCGAAACCCCCGAAATCCCTGGGACCTATTAGGGAACCGCCCTCGCTGGGATTGGCCACCCCTCGGGGAAGCGAAGCGGTGAAGGTCACGCTGCTGCCCTCTAGGCCTGGGAACCGAACGGCTCTGCTTCTGCTTGTCCTCCGGCAACCGTCCTCCTTTTGATTCTCCTAAATCCTTCACCAACTTCTCCAAATCCTCACCAAAAAGCAGCTTCCCCCGGAATGGAAGCTTACTCAACCTTGCCTTGGACGAACCATCAGCTGCCCAATTTCGTAGCCACAGACACCTCCGTCCTGCGACCACTGAAGCCATACTTTTGGCCAAACCTTGGATCAAGTCATACTGAAGATCGGCGAGATACGCCGCACCGGACTCTAACCGGGTCGCCTCCTCGGTGACCTCCCCCAAGTGGTCGCCCCGGACCCTCTGCGCCCACCGCAAACAGGTCCTTGCTACCCAGGCCCCGCAAATAGATGCCTGTAAGGACAATGCATTAGCCTCAAAAATCTGCTTTAATAACGTTTCCAACTTGAGGTCCTGCGCATCCTTAAGCGCCGCTGCACCTTCTACCGGGATGGTAGTTTTCTTTGTTACCGCAGATATGGCCGCATCCACCCTCGGTGCCTTAAACAACTCGCGATCCTGATCCAAAAGGGGATATAGCCACGCCATGACTCTCGCTCCTTTAAGCGTGGCTTCCGGCATATCCCACTCCTCCTGAATCATCTCCCTAAATACCCTATGCACAGGAAAGGCCCTCTGATTCTTTCAAAAGGCCTGCAGCAAGGGATCCTCCAGGGTAGAGTCTTCTGACAGCCCTGCGTCAGGCATATTCAGGGCCTTGAGGGCCTCTGCAATAAGTGCCGGTAGCTCCTCCCTACGAAATACCCGCACTACTCGAGCTTGATCTTCCTGATTGCGGATCTCTCCTTCCTCGAAATCGTCCAAGTCCCTGTCCATATCCACCTCCTCTGACTGCAAGTCCTCGGACCCCACGGAGGGAGCTAACTGTTCTTTAGCAGACCTGGCTCTCTTGGCACTGATGCCCGACGCCACTGCCGACCCGGGCGAACCTGGTCTCTTCTGCGCCAGCTCCGTTCCCGAAGTACTGGGAATGGGCCCCCCCTGAGGACCCGTCAAAGTCCTTTGGAGCAGAGCTATAAAGTCCGGTGAAAAAATTGCCGTTAAACTGCCTGCTATAGGCTGCTGCAAGAGCTGAGGAGCCGGAGCCAACGGAGCCCCGAGCCCAGGCTCCGGAGCTGGCAGGGAAGAAAGACTAGGATCCATGGGGCCCTCCAAAACCTCCTGCCCTCTCTCAGCCTCAGCTCCTGCGTCTCTGGCTTCCAACTCTGGAGCACAGCCTCTACAAACCCCTTCTTGTGACACTGAGCTCCTCTTTGCCCCACATAATAAACAAAGCTGTTTTGAAGGCATGCTGCCTCTGTACTCACAGGCAGCCAAGCCTCCCCCCCCCCCCCGCAACAGAAAATATATTCTTCGTTTTTTGTTTTACACCAGAAGCCCCAGAATTACTCCCCCTGCCCAACCCTGTAGGAAGGAACTAAAAACGAAGCCCCTGGGCTGAGAAAAGCAGCGCCAAAGCCCCAACGCTGTAAACTGCGATTTTCCCGCCTTTCACACACGCGGGCAGGCCTGTTCCAGCAACCGCCGCCTTCCGCCGAAAGTGCAGCCGCAAGGGCCGACTCTCTGCGCTATCACCCGCAACTGCTCTGAGGACTCGCCTTCTCTTACCTCTGTCCGGCTGAACCGGACTCCGCAGTCCCGCCGGTGCCCTGCACCCGAAAACACAAACCAGCTGCGAATGACTTCCCGAGCAGAGAGCTGTGGCAGGCAAAGTCTTCTGCACTCGCTGCACTCTGAAGCAAACCGGCTCCTATCCTTTCCACCCGGACAGGTAACCGGTTGTAGATCCTCTCCCCCGGAGTCACTGAGAGCCCTGTCCAGACTCCTTACCGCCTCTCAGAGCAATGAACGGGAGGAGGGGGGGGGAGCAGGGGATCTCAGGGCAATACCAGCAAAACGCTCACCCAGCCACTGCCGGTATAGAAATGAACCACTTTAGAATTAGCAACCTATCTAACCACCTATTCTAGCTTTACTTAATCGTTCCTCAAGTGAGCCCCTAGACCTCTAGCTGCTTTGGAGACTGATAAACTGAGGTGAGAAGTCGGTGCCAGCTCCTATATACTGGTGACATCACAGCACTAAAGTTTCTCAGTCTCCAAAGCTGCTAGATGAGGTTGACAACCCCAGAGATTCCGGGACTAGACTGGAGGGACGATCAGGAACTATCGGAAGCAGATTCCATGCACAATCTCATCTCTGCCCGTTGCGCAATCCTGCACAGAGAGGCAGCAACTCTGAATTGTCTTCTACGATATCATCCATATTTCTGTACAAATCATTTTATATAAAACAAAAATCAAAAGGAAGGCATCATGAACATTCCCCAGGAGATATTAAGGCTCCCAGATTACCTGAAGGCATAAATCTTCTTTCTTCCCCCCACCTAAAAAGATAAAGGCTCTAATCGATTTCCATGCAAACACAGAGAATAAAATGCCCCCCTCACTCGCATGCTGGAGATAGCAAATAAAAGGCATAGATATTATCAAATTAATAGTTTTTGGACTTGCAAGCAGGAGTAACATCTCAAAATTTAACTGCTGTAATTTTAAAAAAGTAGGGTTTCTGGACCATTTTGGAGGATTGAAACATTACAATGTTCTCTTTCTAGAAAGAAAATCAACAAATCCAGACCCTCCTCGCCCCTCCCATATTTAAGAAAATAGGGGAAATTCCTTAAGTACAAACCCAAGTCAAACAAAAGAAAAATATTTCAACCTCTTCTTCCCTTCCCCATCCTCTTCCCACAAAACAGCAAATAACTTAAAATTATTATAGTAGTTATATTAAAAAAAAAGCTGGGATTCTTACTTTAATTGTTCCCCCCATAAAGCAAACAGTTAAAGTTACAAGTCAACAAAAGCAATATTTTAAATATTAACCTTTGATGCTGTATAATCCCCTTTAATAAGCCCCTCTTGAGGTGGAAGTAAAAGAAAGGAAAAGAATGTCGTCACGTAAACTGGGACATTGACCAATTACTGGGCCTCCATTGTTGCACTGCTCTCCCGCTGGCTGAGGGGGGGGGGAGGGGAGCACGAGTGTCGCATCATGCTTAGGTCATTTGCATTCTTATGTCAGTGTCTTCTAACTGGTCCAGTTAGGAAGCCAGAATAGATAGGCAAGTGCTAGCAATAGGTCTCCAGGGTACGTAAATCGAACAACATTTTCTCAGAGACTTTTGCTAGGGATCTACTGAAAACTGGACCAGTTAGGTGTGCTTCTTAGGCAAGCTTCGTGCAGCTATACACCTGTAGCAGCAAAGTTTAAGAAATATTTCTGGCTTATAAGGTAAATGCTGCTTTAAATTTAAAAGGACACCTATTTAAAATTATGACGACAGCTAAAGTCAGGAAAACTTCTGAATGCAATATGTCATCACATGGTCAACCCACCAGCCATTTATCTCAAGGCAAGACACAGCACTTTTTGTCCTCTGCCTATAGCAGTCCAAAGCAAGCACTGCACCAACATCTGGCTGACTGTCTCCTCTCACATCAGAGCAACACTTACACAGCTGTCTATAACTCCAAGGCCAAAGCAGCAACTGCACCACATCATAGGTATATACTTTCAAATGCTAAAGTATGCTGTCATATCCTGCTGTGAAAGCTGCACAGGGCAAAGAGTATTACAGCTAGGAGACAACAGTGCAGGACCAGTAAAAGCCTGAAAGTATAACAAGCTGCATGTTGGCAAAACAGAAACGGACACAAATAGGGTAAACATACTCCAAATACCCAACTGATGATCTATACTTGCCCACCTACATGTGTAGAGGTTGACTGCACGCCTCTGATACATTTTTCAAAGATCTGAGTAAGAAAGCAAGCTCCAGTTCTGTGCAAGCTACAGTCATATCAGCATGGACCTCAGAAAGGGAGATCTGGGCTGAGCTTGTGTTCCCTAAAGTTGTTACAAATTCTTATAAGTTTATCACTTGCTCAGGGCCCTGCTATTTCAATCGATTCTTCTTGAGTGTCTGGTGCAGGCTTCCAAAGTGAGAGAGCCAAATGGACATTGCAAATACTGTCAGGAAAAGCCCTGCACTGCTCCAGACCTGAACAAGAGGAAAGGTCAAACTGTTAGAGCTGGTTATCGCTCTCATTAAAAACATTATGTATCCTGGGAAAGATCAGCATTTAACATCTCCAGGTACCCCAGGATGCAGGGGTCAAACTTCTTCATGGTGCAAGACTCAACAATGCTTTATCGCTCTTAAGAGAAGACCATTGTTACCAATGCTCTCACATGCATGAAGTCTATCATCATTCACTGGGTGTTCTATAGTGTTTCTCTACCGTCTCTCTTACTTCCATACTCAACACCTGCTGAGGTCTTCACCACACAATCTGCTCTCTGCTCCCTTTTATTCAGCTTAGATTGGAATCCATATATTACAGTACTTTTGTGTTTTTGCCCCAAGATTTACACACAAGCTTCAAAACTGCCATTAAAACATGACAGCCTTTGACACGACCTTAAATATAACCTTACCAGTCAGCCTTAGCAGCTTTTGATAGAATCCTCTCTAGTACTGGATGACAGAAATGTAACCTACCCTTCCTGCTGGTTTTTATCATCTTTTCAATTTTTCTGTTATTTTTCTTCTTGCATGTTTTCAACTCTAAACTGCTATGATGGGTACAGGTAAACGGCGTTCACTCTGAGGAGGGTGGTGGTTATCAGTGATGTGCTGCAGGGATCTGGTTCTTGGTCAGATTCTTTTTAACATCTTTGTTAGTGATATTGTGGAAGGGCTGTCAGATAAGGTTTGCCTCTTTGCGGATGTTACCAAAATCTGCAATAGAGTAGATACCCAGGAAGGAGTAGATAACATGAGGAGGGATCTAGCTAAGCTTGAAGAAAGGTTGAGAATTTGGCGGCTGAAACGTAATGCTAAAAAAATGCAGGGTCATGCATTTTGGCTGCAAAAAATCCAAGGGAGCTGTACAGTGTAGGGGGTGAAGTACTTCTGTCCAGAAAAGTAGAGAGGGACCGGGAAGTTATTGTTTCTGAAGATCTTAAGATGGCTAGACAGCGAGAAAATGTGACGGTGAAAGCCAGGATGCTTGGGTACATAGGGAGAGGAATGACCAGCAGAAAAAAAGGAGGCAATAGTGCATCTGTATAAGTCTTTGGTGAGAGCTCATTTAGAAAATTGTGTGCAATTCTGGAGACCACACCTTCAAAAGAATAGAAACAGGATGGAGTTGGTACAGAGGGTGGCTACCAAAATGGTTAGTGGTCTTTGTTATAAAGCATATGAGAACCGACAAAGATCTTTATATGTATAAGTTAGAGGAAAGGCGGGATAGGGGAGATATGATAGAGACATTTAAATTTCTCCGTGGCATAAATGCACAGGAGGAGCGCCTCTTTCGATTGAAAAGCAAGCTCTGCCATGAGGGGACAAAGGCTGAGAGTGAAAGAGGATAAACTCAGGAGTAATAAGCGGAAATATTTCTTTACGGAAAGAGTGGTAGATGCGTGGAATAGTCTCCCAGTGGAGGTGGTAGAGATGAGGACAGTATCTGAATTCAAAAAAGCATGGGACAAACACAGAAGAAGGGACTATATTATTTGACATGGAAGGGTAGACTAGATAGGCCATGCAGTCTTTATTTCTGCCATCATGTTTCTATGTTTCTGTTATACAATAACAGAATGGCAGTGTATGAAAATCCATAAATAAATAAATAAAATAAAAACTGCTAATTTAATTTCCACTGACTATTCTCAGAATAATATCAAGGAGAGTCGAGTCTGGCCACTTGTTTCCCCCAGCATCCTGTCCTCAGTATCGTGTGCAGGATGGGCTCACAAAAAACCCATCCTTCCACCACAGGAAGAACAAACAAGGTGATGGTGACCAATACATTTCCTCAATGTCCTAGGCATAGTTTAACTGCTTAGTTTGGGGGGGATTGGGGGGGGGGATGTCATACTTCCAGTGGGAGAGGAGGCTAATTCAACACTAGCACCAAGAACATTTGGAGTGCTGTTGTCCCATTCACCCCCATCTCCCTACCAAACGCTCCTATTGGCAATATGCAGCTCTTAGTGAACACCCCTCAGCTAGGTGCTGAGAAACATGCAAGATTCTTGGTAAGAGAATAAATATTATTCCACATGTTTTACATTTTATACATTTCTAAAGCATCTCCCTTTTCTGTCACATTTAAAGAAACAAAAAAAAGCACAGTGTAGGCTTGTTCAGGAAGCATCTGCTAAATCTACGAGTGGGATTTTCTACTTCTCTGCCTGGTATGGTCTTAGTCCGCAGCCATCGAGAAGCAACCACGGTCAGACATCAGTATGTCCCTTGTTGTCTTCTACGGCTGTCGCTAGTTTCTCTAGTGGTTTGGTAAAGGAGGATTTACATGGTCCAGAAGTTCTGCTGCTCATGTCATCACCCAGAAGCCCCCAGAAAACAGCAAGCAAGTTTGAGACTACAAACAACTGTGTAAAGCTGAAAGGATTAAGAATAATATAACCATCTTACAAGAAATAAAAATCAAAATTCATGTGGCAGATGTTGACAGATCAACTTTTTTTTTTTTTTTTTTAAACAGCGTGTTAGAATACTACTCCTGAAATTTACAGATATCAGCAATAGAGATCACCACCCAAGGTCAAAAGGAAACCTAACAGTGAAAAGGAAGGTGGTATCTCTGAGGCCATATGGCGAGATTTTTCTAAGGTTCAATAATGCGATGTTGTACATGCACGGAGATGTGAATAGGCAAATGCATGTTGGCCTGGGCAGTTATAAGGTTAATACATTAAATTTAATAAAGGACCAAATGCAATAAAGTAAGCATGAAGAGAATACATGGCTGGAGGAGGCCTCAACTCTACCTTTTCCATTTCATTTTATGCCTCACCAAATGGGCACAAGGCAAGTGTAGAATATAGTTTGTGGCTATAAAAAAATGACTCACAAGTCCACCACACTAAGGCACTGCCTATTCTACCCAATGTTAGAATTGCACCAGGCTCAGAAATTCTTCAGTTACGAATCTTCTCTTTCACGAGAACTACAAGGAAGTAAAGAAAAGGCAAAATGAACAGGAAACTATCACCAGTGATCAGTGTGAGTATCTGGTGCTTTGACGGATTGCAAAAGTGAGTGGGACGGGACTGATGCTCCCGTTTTCCGTATCGCCCCTCCTTAGAGAGGGTATGTGACCCTTCCATCAGGATTCTAGAGAGAAGGGTGCTTATCTTTCTGCATACACATGGGCATGCATGACACTATATGTAAAATGTGTATGTTCACAGCCCAGCTAAATGCACAAGGGTGCATATGTCTATACAATCTATAAGAGAAACCGTATGTACACACATGTACACAGCAATTATCAGGGTGCATGTCTGCTTATTAATGTTGCATGTACATTATATACAGAAATGGCTGGATCTATGTAAACATTCATCTGCTCCCCAACAAGGGTGCACACAAGTACAGAAGCTTCTCATCACATGTGGCAAGTTTCCCATGCCTGTTCTTCTAAACAGGAGGCGTTTCGGGGGCTCCCAATGTACTTTAGTGCTTCATAACCTGCATCTAGTAGCTAATGGAGCCATTCTATCAAGAACCATTACGCCAGAAGAGGTTGTATGACTTACAGCTGGGTTCTCTGAACTTTGGCAAGCGGAAAGAGCAAACTGACCCTTTCCCTTTCTTTCCTCTTCCTGGCATCGCCAGGGTACATCCTTTTACAAGCAGCTTTGCTCTTGTGCATGTGGAATGTAAGGGATCATCATGAGCACGGAGCTGTGGGTTCTCAGGCTCCTAACAACCAGTAAAGCACACACCAGAAGAATCTGTGAACACTCATGGTCCTGGAATGTTCTCCAGTTTCTCATGGATTTGATTCCAAATTTTGAAGATGAAGTCGTTTTTTCTTTCATATCTGTGCAATGAGAAGCTTTACTGTCCTTGTGCTTTTCACGTCCCCTTAGTTCACACTGCTACCACCATGAGAAGAAAGGTTTCCGACTCTGGAAGCTCTGTGTGTACGATTCACTGGAATTTCTCTGGTGTGGCCGTGCTGTCTCTACGATGACCGGAGGTGTCTGGACCAGCTGCAGTGGGCTCTTTCCATCCTTTAGCACCTGTGTTAGGTTCAGGATCTAGACAGCACCAAAAGGTGAGAGCAAAAGCAATACAGATTTAATTAATACTACAGACACACAAAACAAAATCATTAATGACAACATCCATGCCAAGACCAAAACAAATCTAAGTACTTTCAGATTCCTAAAAGCTGTTAAACTCAGTTGCACATGAGCCACTGCTTTAAAAACTCAATAGCCACACTCCTGGTCACTGGTGAACAGATAGACTGGGGGTTACCCTGCTGTCCCACCACTTATGTTCCTCATTGCCTTTGTCCATCCAACTTTCCTATGGCAGAGAAAAAGAAATCTTATTGCCTCCCATAATCAATGATTCAGAACTGTACTCTTTCCCAAAAATGTCTTACCATTCAAGCCAACCCAATTGTGCTCAACTGCGAGGCTTTCTACACCTTGCCTACTCTGAACTAGTAAGTGCAGGCACATACAGACTTATTGGTCCATCTGTGGTGCTGTTCAATGAAAACTGTTGTTCAATTAAAACCAGGAGGCACTCAAGGTAACATTTTACTTACCAGATAATGTATTTTCCTAGAGTCCTGCTAGACCAATCCAGACAAATGGGTTGTCTCCCCCTAGTAGCAGAGGTGGCAACAGAAGATATTCCAGAGGTTTCTTATGATATCATCCTGCTATGCCAGTTGATCCAAGCAACATAGTCAAGAATCCCTGACCGCACACAACCTCCGTGAGGATAGCAAGGTTTAAACAGAACAAGAAACCATAACTATGTAAAGAAGCACCTTCAAACAGAAGGTCTATCAAGAGGATATGGGCCCCCAGTGCCAACTGCAAAGAACACAGCAGACCAGGTCCTGAAATGGACTAGCAAGACTCAAGGCAAGGACATATCTAGCAAGTAAAATGTCACCTTCCATATCATCCTGCTAGACCAGCTAGGAAGTGGGACATACCAAAGCTACAGTTCTACTGGGCAGGAAGGCGACACAGCAGCTTTCCAAGATGCTCTGCCTGAGTGTAGACATTCAAGCAGTAATGCTTGACAAAGTGGGAAGTGATGCCCACATTGCTGCCCAACAAATGCCCTGGGGGGGGGGGGGAGAACAAGCTAGGCTCTGTCCAGGAGGATGCTTGCATCCAAGTGGAGGGTGCACTCAAACCCTCTGAAATCATTGTTTCCGATACCAGAAATCCCAGGATTCATGTCTGTATCACTCTGGAAAGCCCACCCTTTCTTCTCTTTTGTGCTCTAGGACTCAGTCTTTTTGTGACGCCTACCGCCTCCTCAAATCCAATGCAATGATGGGTCAGGGTGTCTCGGGATAGTTTCTCCAAATGGGTTGGTTTTGTGCATACTATGATAATCATGAACCTCGCTTCTAAGCCAGGGTATGTGGAGTATGATCTCAGTCTCTCATATTTACTGCTAATGCTCAACACAGTACTTGCATTGTGCCAAAGAGCTTCCTTCTGTTATTCATAAGCTGTAACATGTATGTGTAGTTTGTCAAGATGTGCTTGGGAATTCTTATCAAGCCTGTGGCTCCCAATATGATGGGGAATATTTATATATCTTTCTGCCACATTGTCTTGGTCTCCAACTGCATTTCTTGGTACTTCAGGATCTTCTGCCTCTCCACATGATTCACAGAATAATCACTTGGAACAGATATCTCTATTATCAATGCCATCCTGACATTTTTGTCCTTTGCCACTATGTTCTTATCCGTTGGAATGGGAATGTCCCAGGTGATAACCTCTTCATTCTCTGTAATTCACTTAGGGTCATGATCCCAGTGCTTTTCAGGGACAGTGATGTTAAACTGTTTACAGAGTTTCCAATGGATGAGGCATGCTACTTTGTTGTGCCTTTCTCATGACAGAAAATTTCTATACAGAACTTCACAGCCAGCTATGTTACTATGTTAACTATGAGGTGAGTCACTGTTTTCAGGTCTTTTTTACAGAATCGACTGTCTGTTTTGCCAGTTTTTTCAATGCATGCTGTAAACCATCTCGCCAATAATCTGCTGTCCTGGGCTGCAACTATCAATCTCTCATCCTTCAGTTTCAGTTCACCTTTTCTTAACTATTCATGTGTCTGTTCTTGATCGACAAAAGGTTCCTGGAGTAACACTTTGTATTTGTGCATTTGCCACTTGTTTTTCTTTGTTTGCTGATCTAATTCTTTGAAGATTTTTTTTCTTGTTTTGCAAATTCTGTTGCTTCCTTTCCTATATCTGCTTATGGATTCTCACGCATTCCTTCTAGTCAACAGAATGCTTGCCCAAGTTTGACAATGGAGACAGATTCTGGATGCTTACTTTATATTTCAGCACTTTTTGCGTATTTGGATCCAATGCTGCTGTTAGGTAGGCTTGGAGGCCTATAATGGTAGCTCTGTAGGTGTAATCAATTTCAATGAGGCCTAGCCGTCCTTCAGCTCTAGGAATATACAGTCTTGGCATACACCGATTTCTTGTAAATTACTTTGCGGGCATGGATGAGTTTTCTTGTTCGCACATCCAGTTTTACAAGATCTTTAAGAGCCACACCTACAATCCCAAAGTTGTATGAGAGTACAGGAATTGCCAGACGATTGATGCCTTGTATCTTAATTTTGTGATGTTAAGGCACTTTTCAATAATGATTTTAAATATCCTATAGTATTCTTTACTGCAGTGTTTTTCAACCTTTTTAGTGCAAAGGCACACTTTTTTCATGAAAAAAATCACGAGGCACACCACCATTAGAAAATGTTTAAAAAAATTTACCTCTGTGCCTATATTGACTATATATAAAGTAATTCTCTTGAATAGGAATCAAACACTCACACCAACCCCCCTCCCCTGCTGGTTCACACCAACCCCCCTCCCCTGCTGGTTCACTCACACCACCCCCACCCCCTCCACTGCTGGTTCACTCACCCACCCCCCTGTCACTTACTCACCCCTCCTGCTGGTTCACTCACACCATCGCCCCCCCCCTTGCTGGTTCACTCACACCACCACCCCCCTTGCTGGTTCACTCACACTCCCCCCCCCTTGCTGGTTCACTCACACTCCCCCCCCTTGCTGGTTCACTCACACTCCCCCCCCCCTTGCTGGTTCACTCACACACACACACACACACACCCTCTGCCCAAGCCGCTGCTTCTGCTTTGTACAGAGCAGCGGCTGCACTACACTTACATTGAAAAGTAAAGAGAAACTGTGTCAGGAGCCCTCCGGTCATTGCAGAGCCCGAGGAAGTGATGTCATGGGGCGGGCTCCTCACAGGCTGTCTTTCCTTTTCAAATTAACTTTATTGCAGCTAAAGTTAATTTGAAAAGGAAAGACAGCCTGTGAGGAGCCCGCCCCCATGACATCACTTCCTCGGGCTCTGCATGATCGGAGGGCTCCTGACACAGTTTCTCTTTACTTTTCAATGTAAGTGTAGTGCAGCCGCTGCTCTGTACAAAGCAGAACCAGCGGCTGCACTGCTATAGGGAATCGCGATCGCGTTCGCGCCGCGGACTTCGGCACAAAAGCCGGTTTTACAACTGTGCTGGCAGCCGGCCTGGCCATGGAAAAACCGGCCAGGCCGGCTGAAAACCGGCCGGTTGGCAACCCTAATTTGTGAGCCGAGGCCACATGTTACGGATGAAATTGGAATTTTTCCCACGGCACACCAGACAATATCTCACGGCACACTATTGTGCCGCGGCACAGTGGTTGAAAAACGCTGCTTTACTGATCTTTTCTCTCAGTAATTTCTGCTTGAGTGTTGTTCGTTTCTCTACTCCAGGATATTTATATATACCTTCCTGTTCAAGTTTCTTAATGTCAATCTCAATTTTCTTCTAAAAAAGAAAAAAAAAGTTGCCTTAGCACATTTATTGAGGACAAAAATTATCCTGATGTCATAAGAAAAGCTTTTCATTACATAGAGTTTCACACAATTGGATACCACAGACCCTTTTCACACAACTGGATACCACAGACCCTAAATACCACAGACCCTAAATATACGCAGCTCGAAACCTGCCTGGACGAGATGTTAAGATGGTTACAGCGAAACATGACAATCAACCATAAGAAAACTGAAGTCATGTATATATCCAGTAAACCGAATTTTGAGCCTCCTCCTACAATCACCCTGTGTAACAACACGTACAACACAAAAAATGAGATCAAATATCTGGGAGTCACACTCAACTGCAACCTAAATATGGAAATGCACCTGCGTAAAACAAACAAGGCCATCTTCCATAAACTTAGAGTGATACAACCTCTGAGGAATATAATCGAACCCTGTGATTTTCGGTCTGTTGCACAAGCACTCATCATGCCACACCTAGACTACTGTAACGCCATCTTACAAGGTCTGCCTAAAAAAAAATCGCTAAATATCCTTCAAATGGCCCAAAATGTGACGGCCAGGATCATCATGAGAACGAGAATTGCTGAGCACATTACACCTGTTTTGATCGAGCTACATTGGCTTCCCATTGCAGCCAGGATACAATACAAAACATTGGTAACCACGTTCAAACTTATAAATAACATAGCCCCTTCATTCCTCTCCACACTTATCAGCACGCAACCAACAAACAGGGACAGGAGAACTACCAACTCAGGCACACTACAAGTCCCTACCAGCATCAGATCTGTGAAAGCAAGTACTAGTCGCAGGGCGTTCTCATTCTCTGCGCCAACTATCTGGAATCAACTACCATTTGAGCTGCGATCAATCAAGGACATTACTGCTTTCCGGAAGGAACTAAAAACTCATCTATTCAAAAGTCACTACAATCAGCTGTGACTCTCAGTACGATATAGATGAAGCAAAAGCGTAGTTACTCACCTGTAACAGGTGTTCTCCAGGACCAAGCAGGAAGTCAGTCCTCACATATGGGTGACGTCGGCGCCGACGGAGCCCCCGTGGAGCAATTTTCCCCAGCTTTCAAAGAAAGCCTTTGGGAATTGCAGCGCGCATGCGTGGTCCTCTTCCCGCCCAAGGGTGCCATCTTGCTCAGTCAGATGACATAGCTAAAAGACAGCAAAAAATTAGCAAAAAACGAAAGCAGAGAACTGCAACTCCAAGGGGAGGAGGGAGGGTTGTGAGGACTGATTCCTGCTGCTCCTGGAGAACACCTGCTACAGGTGAGTAACTACGCTTTCTCCAGGACCAAGCAGGAAGTCAGTCCTCACATATGGGACTCCCAAGCTTAAGGCTACCGGAGACCCTAAGCACAAAAATGAGCTCCCTCTAGCTCAGTAGCACGGAAGGAAGGAATCTTCTCTAAATATGTCTCCAACCGGTAGCCCAACATCAGGGATGGAGGGTAGGAGTTGCCTATACCTCAAAGAGGATACGGAGGACTGCCTGTCCGAAAGCACTGTCCCTGCAGGACTCCCTCTCCAGGCAGTAATGGGCTGCAAAAGTCTGGCTTGAAGACCAAGTAGCGGCCCGGCAGATGTCTGCCAATGGAACAGAGCGGAGGTAAGCTACCGACGTAGCCTTCGCCCGAACACGATGAGCTGTGACTCTACCTTCCAGCACGAGGCCGGCTGCCTCGTAAGCCCAAGCGATACAGTCCGCAATCCAGATGGACAGAGTACGCTTGGAGACAGGGAGCCCCAACTTGTTGGGGTCATAAGACACGAAGAGCTGAACAGTCCTTCGGTGCTCCCGCGTACGGTCAAGGTAGAAGGTCAACGCCCTTCTACAGTCCAGGGTATGCAGGACCATGTCAGCTCGGCTGGAGTGTGGCCTGGGAAAGTAGGTCGGAAGTACCACCTCCTGGTTGATGTGAAAAGGGGAAACCACTTTGGGAAGAAACTTAGGGTGAGTCCGTAGGACTACCCGGTTCTTGTAGAACCTAGTGTAAGGAGAATCAGAAACCAGGGCCTGCAGCTCACTAACGCATCTAGCAGAAGTGAGAGCTACCAAGAACAAGGTTTTCCATGAAAGAAAACGTAGTGGACAGGTAGCCATAGGCTCAAAAGGCGGACAGGTAATCCGCTGCAAAACCACATTAAGATCCCAGTCCGGGGCTGGCGGGCGCAAAGGTGGCTTAAGGAGAAGGAGGCCTCTGAGAAACCGAGCCACCAGAGGGTGGCTGGAAAGAGGTCTACCATCCACCGGCATGTGATGCGCAGAAAGAGCACTGAGGTGGACCTTGACCGAGTTGGACTTAAGTCCAAGGTTAGAGAGAGAGAGCAAGTATTGCAAGACCACTGATGCTGAACAGGAGAAAGGATCTTGAGACTGCTGAGTACACCAGACGGAGAACCGACGCCACTTGAGAGCGTAGGCCTTTCGGGTGGAGGGCCTCCTGGAGGTCAAGACGACCTCCTCCACATCTGGAGGTAGCTGCAGAGGAGCAAGGACTACCCTTTCAGCAGCCAGGCCATCAGATGAAGGGACCGGAGATTGGGGTGTAGGAGAGTCCCCTGATCCTGCGACAGGAGGTCGGGCTGAAATCCCAGTGGAAGAGGAGTGTCTACCGCTAGCTGCATCAGAAGCGGGAACCAAGGTTGTCTCGGCCACTGGGGAGCCACTAGGATCATCGATGCTTTGTCTCTGAGAACCTTGAAGAGCGTCCGAGACACCAGTGGCATGGGAGGAAAGGCATACAAGAGGCCGGTGGACCAGGGAATTAGAAAAGCATCCGCCGCTACCCTGAGAGGATGCGGCTGTTGAGAGCAGAATCTGGGCAGCTGCCGGTTCAGAGGACTGGCAAACAGATCCATGGTGGGGAGACCCCACTTGAGAAAGATTTGCTGAACCACCATCGGATCCAGCCTCCACTCGTGTGGCTGGAGGATCCTGCTGAGCTTGTCGGCCAGGTAGTTTTCTTGACCTGGGAGATAGACAGCCCTGAGGAGGATGCCCTGGCGGACTGCCCAAGAGCATAGCCGTTGCGCCTCCTGACAGAGGAGGAAGGAGCCTGTTCCGCCTTGTTTGTTTACGTAGAACATGGCAACCTGGTTGTCCGTCTATATCAGCAGCGACTGGTGGGACACCAGGTGAGAGAAGGCTCTGAGCGCTAGGCGGACGGCTCTGAGCTCCAGGAAGTTTATCTGTTGAGCAGACTCCCAAGGAGTCCAGAGTCCTTGAGTACATGACCCTTGGCAATGTGCTCCCCAACCCAGGAGGGAAGCATCGGTCGTTAGCACCTGAGAATGCGGAGGGGGCTGAAAAGCCACTCCTAGCACTAGGTTGGGTAGATGAAGCCACCATCGCAGAGATGAGACCAGCTGGTCGGAGATCTGCACAGAGTCCGCTAGGCTCCCCGTGGCCTGATGCCATTGATTGCGAAGGCACCACTGAGCAGGACGCATGTTCAGTCGGGCATTGGGGGTCACATGGACCATGGAAGCCATATGGCCGAGCAGTCGCAGAAAGTGCTTGGCTGAGACCAGCGCATTGCTGTGAAAGTGGCCGGCTAGATCCATGAGCCGCCTGGCCCTGTCCAGAGGGAGGAAGGCCCGCGCCTGAAGTGTGTCCAACCTGGCGCCGATGAACTCGAGATTTTGAGAGGGGAGCAAAGTGGACTTTGCAAAGTTTATGACAAAACCCAAGTGCTGGAGCAGAGCCACAGTGCGATGAGTGGCTTGAGCGGCCTCTGTTGAAGATGGGGCTCTGATGAGCCAGTCGTCCAGGTATGGGAACACAAACAGACCTTGAAGTCTCAGATAGGCTGCCACCACTGCGAGGCATTTGGTGAACACCCTGGGTGCGGAGGATAGGCCAAAGGGCAGCACTCTGTACTAGTAATGATTTCCTCCCACAACAAATCTGAGATATTGTCTGTGGTCCGGATGAATGAGGATATGAGTATACGCATCTTTCAGATCCAAGGAGCATAGCCAGTCTCCCTGCTGGAGGTAGGGCAGCAGGATTCCAAGGGTAAGCATCTTGAACTTTTCCTTTGCAAGGAACTTGTTGAGGTTTCGCAAGTCCAGGATGGGTCTGAGGCCTCCTGTTCTTTTTGGAATCAGGAAGTACCTGGAGTAAAACCCTTGGCCCCTCAGGTGGTGGGGCACTGGTTCCACGGCTTGTTCCTGAACAAGACTTGCTAACTCCTGAAGGAGTAAGTCCCTGTGCAAAGGTAGTCTGGGAGGCTCCCCTGGAAAGTAGGAGGGAGGTACCTGGTGAAAGTGAAGAAGATAGTTCAAAAGGACTATGTGAAGTACCCAGGTATCTGTGGTGATGTTGGACCACCTGTGGGCAAAGTGGACCAGCCGGCCTCCTGTGCTGAGAGAAACCAGCTGAGGGGGAGAGGCTATGCTGAGGAAGTCAAAAACCCCCACCCTGCTGAGCAGGGGCCGGTGGTGCAGGCTTGGGGGCTTGCTGCCTACGGGACCCATTACCCCGTCCCTTGGCCTGCTTTCCCTGTGGGGGAGCTGCTGAGGCCTGATACTGAGGGTAGTATTTATAGGCAGCACCTTTCCTCGGGTAAAAGGGCTTTTTTCCCCGAGGCCTTCTTCTTTTGAGAAGGGGCAGAGGTCTTCCTTGAGAGACGAGTCCTGGTGAGAGTGTCCGTCTCGATTTGTGCAGCCTTCTCATCCATGGGCTTGCCAAAGAGGTTATCACCTCGGCAGGGGACATCGACCAACTTGTCCTGTACCCAGGGCTCGAGGTCGGACGTCTGAAGCCAAGCCTGGCGGCGTCCACCGATGCCGGCTGCAGCTACTCGAGCCGAAGCCTCAAAACCATCATAGGCTGCTCGAGATATAAACTTGGAGCACTCTCGAATACCAGTAGACAAGGTTTGGAAGCTCTGCAAAGGTTCGTCGGAGAGACCAGCAGAGAACCCGGCTATTTCTTTAGCCAGGTCTCGGAGATACATGCCCATGTAGAGCTGGTAAGTCTGGACTCGACAAGCAAGCATAGAGCCCTGGAAGCACTTCCTACCGAGGGCATCCAGGCTTCGGGCTTCCCTACCAGGGGGCACCGAGGAGTGCATTTTTTGACTCTTAAGTCTATGCATGGCCGATTCCACCACCATGGAATGGTGCGGTAGTTGTGCCTTTTGGAAGCCGGGGCTCTTGCGGACTCGATAAATGGAATCGACCCGCTTGCTTAACACCGGCGACGACGCCGGGCTCTCCCACATGCGGAAGAGAAGTCGTTCCAGCATCGGAGGAACCAGTACAATAAAGGCTTCCTTCGGGGGAGAGTCATATTGGAGGGCATCGAGTTCTTCGACTCGAGGCTCCTCCTCGGGATCCGCGGGGAAGGCCAAGGCCTTGGCCATATCCCTCACGAAGTCCGAGAACCGGGTATCCTCCGGGGGGGACCGTCTCCGAGGTTCGGACTCGGGGGAGTCCGAAGGGGGACACCGAGTCCGAAAGGAACCAGGTGACTCTTCGTCCTCAGATTCCCAGGCCGACTACTCGGAGGAGGAGTCGAGCGGCTCCAGTCGGGCGGGCACCGATGCTATCCGCTCCGACGCCGAGGGAGTCGGCGTCGACGACCTCGGTCCCGAACGGGAGGCCGAAGGAGACCTCGACCGAGGATCGACTCGAGCCCTCATGGACTCGAGGATCGGCTCGGTCTCCGGGGTCGATTTGGAGGTCGACGTCCCGGCGGTCAGGGCAGAAACACCGGCAAGGCCAGCGATCAATACCTGCTGCTGGTCCATGAAGGCAGTCAGACTGCTCTCCAAGGCCGTCAACCTGAGTCCGAGCTCAGGAGACCCAGCAGCCCCCGACTCGGGCCCTGACGGCGTCGGGTCCTTCGGAGGCGAGTCAACGAAGACAACAGTACTCACGTGAGCGGGCAAGTCCACCTCGAGTCGAGGATGTTTTGACGGCCTCTCCATCTCCGAGGACCCGGGACGGGAATCGGGGCTATGCGACCTGGCCCTCGAGGAACCAGGAGCGTCCACCGATCCCGCCCTCGCGGGTTTCTTCTTCCGATGATGTTCCCGGGTAGGAGACCCCCTTTCAGAGGAACTTCGACGATGCTCAGGACCAGAGTCCCGAGACGTCGAAGCCTCTGACGAGGTCCGAGCCCGGCCAGAGTCAGAGAAGATACGCTCCCGCTGATGCTGCCGACTCCTCAGCGCTTTTGAGGACATTTTGCCGCATGGGCCACAGATCATGGAGTCATGATCGGGTCCGAGGCAGCGGAGGCAGAAGTCATGAGTGTCTGTAAGAGACATGAGTTTCTTACAGAGGTCACACTTTTTAAAGCCGCTGGCAGCCATCGGGGGAAAAAAGGGCCCCTGCGAGGTCGAATGACCGGGCTGCCAGGGAAAAAGGAAAAAGGCGCGAAATCTGTCACGAAGGACAAAAAAACGAAAAATAAGGAACGGACTCGCAACCGGCGTCGCGAGTCCGGGCGGGAAAAGAACCGGCGTCGAACCGAAGAAAAAAAGAGAAAAATCAACTTTTCGGCGGGGATTCACAGACAACGTCTGTAGGGCTCCGCGGAAAAAAGAAGACTGAGCAAGATGGCACCCTTGGGCGGGAAGAGGACCGCGCATGCACGCTGCAATTCCCAAAGGCTTTCTTTGAAAGCTGGGGAAAATTGCTCCGTGGGGGCTCCGTCGGCGCCGACGTCACCCATATGTGAGGACTGACTTCCTGCTTGGTCCTGGAGAAGCAATCAATTAATCATGCTCTGTTGAACTGCTATATGTATGAATATGTATAAATGTAAAAAATGTAAATATGTGTAGTCAAATCTCCAAGACACTAATCCTGTGTGCTGTGCCTTACCTCCAAATCTATGTATATATTTGCCCCACTTTTCTGTCTTGATTTGACAACCTCCAAAGATGTAATCAAACCGCTGCTGATCGCTGGAAGTGGCGGTATATAAGTGTGTACTAAATAAAAATAAATAAATAGAGTTGCCCTGCTAATTGCTGGTCGCTGGAACTGTAGAGCTTCAGGTTGTTTACAAATAGTAAATGGGATGTTACCTCTGGGTTGTTACCTTCTTTAGGATTCAGGCTAAATCTGTATCCCAAAGAGTTGATAAGAGTACTCACTGGATTAAGCACCATACAAAACAGAAGTGGCAACAGGGAATCTCCCCGAAATATTCCTCGCTGGATCTTGATGTTAGGAATGATGCACTGACCATCCTCATACTTCAAAAATAGGGTGGTTTGCCACATTGCCATGATGAACTTAATGTACTCTATCAAAATTTATTATCCAAGAGTGGGGGACGCTATCAAAAGCTCTCTTGTAATCAATCCATGCTATAATGAGATTTCTGCCTCTCTTAGCATTGCCAATGATAGCCTTATTTAACATTAACTGGTCTTTGGTTCCATATGCTCCCCTCTTATTGCCCTTTTGCTCTATAGTCATGGTGTTAACTGGATTCAGTATGACCATATATTCTGTCTGCATCTATTGCAGTGAACAGCTTATAGATCGTAGACAAGTTATTCGTCTGTAATTTTTAGGAATGTTAGTTGATTCCCCCTTTGGAAGGAGAAATGTTCTTCCTGTTATAAGCTGCTTGATCAATTGTTTTTTTGCAATTTGCCAGGTCTTGGTGGAGTGATGTTAACAGTATGAGCCAAATGTTGGTCATGCCATCTGGGCCAGTGCTCTTCCAGTTTCAGGCTCCTTTTAATCTGCTTTCCAGGTTTGTTTATTTATTTATTTAACTAGGCTTATATATTGCTTTTCTACCAGTCAAAGCAGTGTACATTCAAGTACTATATATTTTTTTCCCCTTGTCCCCGAAGGGCTCGTGATCTATGTTTTTGTACCTAAGGCAATGGAGGGTTAAGTGGTTCTTTTGTGGTTACTACAGGCCATTCCATAGATTTGATGTTTGATCTTACTAAAAGTTCCTGTATGCAGGGTAATCATTCTGCTTCTTGATTGTGCTCTATGGGGTCCTTGCATAGGTTTCTCCAGAAGGTTTCTATTTCAGCTTTGGTTGGTGGCATTTTTACCATATTAATGCTCTTTCCCAATTCCCTGTAGAACCGTTTTGGGTTCTCTCTATTTTGATATCTTTCTTTTCTGTTTTCTTCATCTCTTCGCAGCTTTTATGCTTCTGATGCTACTTTCAATTTATCGTTGGAACATATAAGTTTCAGGTCTTCTGTTAATGCAGCATGCTTCAGCTTGATATCTTGAATCTTCCTTAATAACTTTGTTGATATTAATCCTTTTAGATACCGGTCTATCAGGAGTATCTTCGTACACAATGATTGCATTTTTCCTTAATGTGCATTTTCCAAGGAGGAACTGTTATTATTCTCTTTTTCTTCTGGCCCTGCACTTTAGTTGGTAGTATTCTTGCAGTAATAATTTTAACTGCAGAATACTGCATTTGATTTATTTCGCTGATGTCAATAAATGACCCTTTATACAGGATATGGCCTTTTTCATCTTAACCATCATACTTTTAACCTTAGGCATTAAATTTAACTTAGGTAATCTTTCCTTTGCCTGGAAACCAGCATATTCATCTTTTTCCATGTGGACTAAGAGTTCAATCTTTCTCCTCCCTTTCTTCCTCCTCTTCAGTTGATTTGTTGACTTGTCCTTTATTCATCTCACTCTCCTACAGTTCCAAATCTCTATGCTCCATCCCCCACTCTCAACTGCTCTCTTTTTCTGTGCCTTCCTGTCTTCTGGTACTCTCACCAAGGTCTCCTCTCCTCATCCTCCCCGCATTTTTTTCCATGGAAGCCCTTAGTTGATTCAAGATGTTATCATTCACATACTTCTTTACTTTGATCTGTGAAAATTAAAGATCTTAAATTTGCATCCATTGCTTTTGGCAGTTTTTCTTATGGCAATTTTCCTCTTTCTTCCAGTTTTTGGCAGATTCTCTTTGTATACCCTCTTCATTTAAATATAGGTTTGTAGCATAAAAGTAGCAGTATATTATCTCCTCTTTATCTGCAGAAGTCCACTTAACCATAGTTAATAAACCACAGAAATGATTGAAAAATGTAAGATTATCTCCTGCCACAGTGGGTCCTTGAACACGCTAACCATGGCAGGGATGTTACCTGCATCTGCAGTGTCTGCACTATCGCTACCACCATTGTTAGCCCTAGTGCGGAGGCTATGGGTGAGCACCTTTTTATCCTAAGTGACATGCAACCAGTATGGGGTTTTTTTTCTTTTCTACCATACTTCAAAATTGTAGTGTCCCCTGGCTGGGATTTCTTATAGATTTTGTACAATGGGGTCACCATGTGTAAGTACCCAGCAAAACTTGGGGAGGGACCTATATTTTCTCCCCTTAAGAGATGCACAGCAATTCACCAACCACACCTAGTGAATTTTATGCTGCACTTCCCCTCCAGGTTATGGCTTTTTTCTGCCAGGAGTGGCACCAGTTCTCTGAGGATTGCTGTGTACTAGACACCATTCAGCATGGCTGTGTTCTGGACAGCAGAAAGCCTATCCTGGATGCCTCATCTCCCCATGTAGCTCTATGGCCAAGAAGGCAACCATTCAGGCTACACTAGAAAGATTGCTCAGTCTACCGGTGGTCATTCCAGCCCCCTCTGCTAAGCAAGGCAAGGGCCGATACTCTATTTTGTGATGCCAAAGGACGAGTCCTTATGTCCAGTCATCGACCTCAAGAGGGTCAATGCCCACCTACAAACCCTGCATTTCTGTATGGAGACTCTATGATTAGTGATCCAGGTGGTGCAGTGTGGGGAGTTTCTCATGTCCCTGGTTCTTGCTGAGGCCTATTTTCACATTCCCATCAGAGGATCAGCAGTGCTGCCTGCACTTCGCCATTCTCGGCTCTCATTTTGCAACCTCATCTGTTCTCATGATGTCTTCTACCATCTATATGCAGATGACATGATCTATGCTCCCTACTCAACCACTATGCAAACTTAAAAGCTGACAATGCAGATTTGTTGGTTAAATCTGAAGTTAGATAACTTGGAGTAATCAATGATCAGCACCTCACATTACAATCTCACATAAACAAAGCAACAAAAATAATTTATAATAAAATTCAGACTCTCCAACATCTGCTACCCCTTCTCGAGGCAAAGGATTTCAGAACCATCTTCCAGATGATACTCCCCCACATAGATTGCTATAATACAATCCTTCAAGGTAGACCTAAAAGTTATTTAGATCCACTGCAACTGGCTCTGCATGCAGCTGCAAGAATCCTCTTTGGTGCACCCAGAAATAGCCACATCACCCTCATTCTGGAGGAAACTGCATTGGCTACGCCTGGCTAGCAGAATAAAATACAAAAACATAATGAACATATTTAAAATCTATCATGAGTTATCTTCACCTTACTTGCAATCAATAATAGCAAGAACACCGAACAGAAGGCGCCATACTCAACATCTACTCACACTCCCTTCAGACTTCACCAAATTCAACCAGATAACCAGTTTGCATGCATTCTCCTTATATGTGCCCAGCCTTTGGAACTCCATATCTGGTCACATAAGAGCTACCACTGATACTACAACTTTCCAGAAGTTATTAAAAGCTCTCTTTACAGAACACTTCGAAGGTATAACTTAAACACTCATCTACCCATGAACTTCTTGAGTAGTGAATTCCGTCCTACCCACTTGTTATATCTGGACTATTTGATTCCCATATGACGTTAGCTCCTAAATCCACATCTCCGTCATCCTAGCTATAACTTAATTACATGGTTGAATGTAAATCAAACGTTGAATGTAAATTCTACCATGTAACATTCAAAGTTGTTAATACCTGTTAAGTTGATGTATACCTATATAAAATGTTCCCTGTAATGTAATGTTATGTTTTCTGTAAACCACCTTGATCATTGGAAACGCGGTATATAAGTCAAATAAATACTTTTTCAGTTCACCACTCCTCTTTAGCCTCTCCACTGCTCCAAGAATATTTTCAGTATCATAGTGGTGGTGGCTGCTGTGCAAATGGATCTGCTTTCTCCCATATCCAGACAAGCTAATCAGAGTCAGGTCGCAGTCAGAGCATCTTGGGTTTCGGTCTGAGTGGTACCTGGGGAGTCTCAATGTGTGACCAATCACAGGAGTCGTCATTTGTGGCCTTTCTGGGAGCGCGGTTTGACACTCGGGTAGGCAGGGTCTTTCTACCTGAGGAGAGAGTGAGAAATAAGTTGTCTCACTGGCAGTCTTCCAGGCTCAGTAGTCCACAGAATTTGGGATTACCTACAAATTCATGGCTTGATGGCAGCATCAATTGAGATGTTTTCTTGGGCATGAGTTCATATGAGGCAGCTGCAGAGTTCCTCAATGTCTCCATTTCCCAGCTCTCAGGATTGAGCTCGGGCTCCTTTCCCTTCCTCAGGAGTGTCCAGCCTGCATTGGTGGGGGTACCCCAGCATCTGAGGAAGGGAATGCTTCTGGATGATCCTTTGTAGCTTCTCCTGTCAATGGAGGTCAGCCTGTTTGGCTGAAGCCCTCACTGCAAGGGCCGAAAGACTTAGGGCTGTTGGATCAGCCAGGAAGTGGAATGGCCCATCAACTGCCTCAATGCAAGAGCCCTTTGTTTCATTGGCTCTGCTGCTCTTCTTCAGACAAGTGGTGGATCAAATAGCAAAGGAGCATAAAGAGTGCCAGAGTGGCTCTGAAGATGACAGTCTTGTTCTCCTAGATGGAAAGAAACCTTTTAGATCTCTCAGCACAGCACATTGTGGGCATCGGTGATGTGGAGGAGGTGGATTTCTCCATTGTCAATCCCTCAATCCCAGGGAGTGGGAATTGAGCCAGTCAGAGTTTCAGCAGATTCTGGACCCCCGAGTTTACTGAGATGAATCTGATGGCAATCCAGTGCAGTGCCAAAAAGCGTGCAGGTTCTTCAGTCACTGCAAGAAAGCAGGCTCCCAGGGCCTTGATGCCCTGGCCAAAACAGTGGCTGCTGTGTATGCTCGCTCTGTGGCCGCTAGTTGAATATGTACTTTACCACATAGAGCAATACGAATATCAAGGCTGGATTTTCCTGGTGGTGCTGGACTGACCACGGAGGCCATGGCTCAGGAACCTGATGTATCTCCTATGGGAACCTCCTCTGCAACTTCCTACAGTCCCAGTGGTTGCTGCGGCAGGACCAGTCCTTCTGGATGACCCAGCTCTCTTCTCACTTGCAGTTTGGCTCTTTAGAGGCGATATTTAGCACATAAGGGCTATTCTCCTGCTGTGGTTTCCATGCTCTTAACAGTAAGGAGAGGTTCTACCTGCCTTGCCTACATGTGCGTCTGGTGCCTGTTTGAGCATTGGTGCCGTGAATGTCAGGTTGGTCCTAGTACGGTAGACTTACTTTCCCTGCTTGTCTTTCATCAGGATGGCTTGACAAAGGCCTCTCCCTTAGTACCCTAGTGGCAGCTTTGTTATGCTTCAGGGGCCAGTGGCAGGGCATCCTATAGCCTTGCATCCAGATGAGTCTCATTTCCTTCAGGGATATGACACTTGTGTTCTCCCCTGTGATAAAGTCCATTCCCTCTTGGAATCTCTGTTTAGTTCTTCAGGTCTTGATGCCAAAGCCCTTTGAGTGCCTGAAATGGTGACATTTAAAGATCTGTCACCTAAAACAATCTTCTTGGTTGCCATCTGCTCAGTGAGATGGATCTTCGAGTTGCAGGCATTGTCATGCAGGGATCCTTACTTTACATTTTTTGAGGAGGATGTGTACATTCAGCCCATCCTCTCCTTTCATATTAATCAGGTGGTCTTTATTCCCTCCCTTTTTAAGGAGTAGTACTAAGGGAAGGATAAGAACCTTCACCTGGTGGACTTTAGGAGAATGCTTCTCCGGTATCTCAAGGTTACTAACTCCTTTCACAAGTCAGACCATCTATTTGTGCTGTTTACAGGCCCATGTAAGGGTGATACAGTCATGAAGTCTAACCTGGGATGCTGGATCAAGGAGGCTATTGCCTCAGCATATCTGTTGTGGAACTGGATGGTAATGGGCAGACGGAATAGGAGACGTGCCTGCTCACTTCCTCTATGAAGTTTGGACTCACCCAAATCCTTAACCAGCTTCCCTTAACACAAGCCAGGACAACTGGGATTTGGAGGTCGAGATTGCTGCCCAGTGGTGAAGCCACAGTCAGCGTCATGTCATCATCGAGAAGGCAATATCCTTAGCCACCAAGTGGACTAAATCATAAACAGCATCTGACAGAAGGCTGCTGTCGATTTCAGCAGAATGGAGGTATCATCTGGAGAGAGCAACTGAATCCACTGGAGGAGCACTGAGTCAACAGACCCACACAAACTGCTAACTGGAGAATAAAATAGAGAAAGTTGAAAGCCGATTGTTGAGAGCTTCCATCTTGAGATCCAAGTGGTCTTTGAGAGATGCACCACCCTCCACTGGTCTGCTTCATGACCAATGGAGGTTCACCTAAGGCATGATCAACCATGTGGCGTAATCCTCCTGTGGCAGAGCAGAGCTTCTTCATGACTCTGACCCCTTTCAACAGAGAGTCAGGAAGATCCCACTCCAAACAGACCATGTCCTTGATAACCTCCAGAAAGTTAGGAGTTCTAGTAAGTTTGTGAACTCTCTCAAGAAGGGGAGCACCTGCAGCATCTGTTCTGCTGCCGGAAGATCAGCCAACCGCACAGCGGAGGGCATTGACACCGCCAGCTCTTCCTTTCTGAAAGGACAGATAAGGGAATTGTCCTGGTCCTCTGAAGAAGGCATTTTGTCCTCAAAACAGAGGTGTCAGAACTAGACTCCAAATCCCAGGCAAAGAAGAGAGACAGTCTGCACCTCCTTACTCCATCCCTGCCAAGCTTGCTTAGATGGCAGATCTCAAGCCAAGCCTTGGCCATCCTGAATCACAGAACCTTCCTCCAATCGCATGTCAAGAATCCTAGGTCCAAACTGCCTCGCCAGAAGGATTATGCTCGCAAAAAGAATAAAAAATGAAACATGAAAAGAATTCCAAGGAGGCTTGCTGCTGCACTCCTAAGAGAAGGGGAATGGCCAACAAATCAAGAGCCAGAACTCAAGACTTGGAAATTCTTCTTCACCATTGCATCCGCTGCCCCCTGCAGTGAGGACAAAGGGAGGGGCAGCTATGTCCAAGGGTGCATCTTAAGCCTCCATGTAGGAAGTGCAGAAACTGGAGTCCAACAATGTGACCGTTACTTTCTGCACACTAGGCAGGAGAATGCATTATTTAACCAGTTTTCTATACCGCCTTATCCTTCAATCAAAGCGGTTTACATTATGTAATCACTACAAACAGGTACTTGGTACATTCCCTTGTCCCAAAAGAGCTCACAATCTATGTGTACCTGAGGCAACGGAACATTAAGTGGCTTCCCCAAGGCTAAAAGAAGTGCCTATAGGACTAGAAACCCCAGTCCCTCCAGCCTGAGATTGTTGTCCCCAGGTGGGACTTGAAATCCTGGCCCTACGGCCTGAGGTACAGTGTCCTACTCCTAACCACTAGGCCACTCCTCCCTCAATACTGTTTGCCTTATACATCGTTAAGAGCCCAGTATTGCCAACTGAGGACATGCTATGGCAGCATGCTGCAAGGCACGATCTAGCCAAGTGGGCAACACCACCACATGTTAACAGCCATGCAGATCCAAGGCGCAGAAGACTGATGCCACAGTAAGGTGCATACTCCTCACATGTAGTACAGCTAATGCACGCAGACAGCACATCGGGGTGGGAACCATGGGAAAAAGCCACACCTCATCAATGGTTGCCCCGAAGGCCCAGAACCGGATAGACACACCACCCAGCGGACAAGCTGGGTAGCCCTCCCAAAACAAGTCAGACAAGATAGAGAGATTTAGTATTCACCCTTGGAGAGCCCAAGGCAGGAAGATCATGCCAGTTTCAGTGCTACTCCCCTGCTGCCAGGACCTGTTGACACATATCCCTGAGGAGCCTTCTTCTAATCTTTGGGGGAAGAGCCAGGAGGGAAGGAGGTGGCACTGAGATTGTGTGAGGCGAAGAATCCTTTCCAGACTTCTGGCTGCTCAACTGGCCATTAACAAGATAAGGACGAGGAGCTAAATCAGGTTCCCCTCCTTCATATGGCAATACCCAAAAGAGCACTGGTTTTAAAGGGTGACTTTAGCAGAGACTCTAGTGAACTTCAGGACTTGAAGGACTAGAAAAGGGGACTGCTACTTCTGGAGAGAGATCTGCAATTGTGAGTATATACTTCTGGGAATTTTTCTGAAGGGACTTCTTTGGATTAAAGCTGATTAATCTATGAACCCAGTGTATTTGTTAAATTAGTCAGGGCCTAGTAGCAGCAGTTTAAGTTTAAATTTAAAACACAGAAGAGAGCTTTCTAGTTAGATTTCATACACAGCAGAGAGCTTGTAGTTTAAATTTAATACTCACTCAGGGCCTAGTATCAGCAAAGTACTTTTAGTTTAAATTTAAAACACAGAAGAGAGCTTTCTGGTTAAATTTAAAACCCAGCAGAAAGCTTCTAGTTTAAATTTCATAATAAGTCAGAGCCTAACAGCAGCAAAGAGTTTTAATTTAAATCAAATCAGAATACAATTTAGCATAAAAGGCAAAACAGGGTCAGTATTCTTTTAACAACAAATAAAGTCTTCTAGATATCTTTACAAAGAGGCCTTCTACCTAGGGGGCAAGAGACCTGTGAAATCTTTTCAACAGGTGTTAACGCCAGGTGGCAGTTCAAAAGGCCATTTTGAAAGACTACTTCTATCCAAGCAAGGACTGTTAATCACCCAGGAAGTTGGTCACAGCTTACCTCGGAAGCACAGGACAAGGTACTGTGTAGCAGCCCTCTTTTAATAAGTGTTATTAACCTGGAAAATAGACGGCTGAGTGGAGATATGATAGAAGTCTATAAATTAATGAATGGAGTGGAACGGGTAAACGTAGATCGATTGTTTACGTTATCAGAATATAGAAAGACTAGGGGACATGCAATGAAGCTACAGGGTAAACTATTTAAGACTAATAAAAGAAAATATATTTTCACTCAATGTGTAATCAAACTCTGGAATTTGTTACCGGAGGATGTAGTAAAGGCTGTTAGTGTAGCTGGGTTTAAAAAAGGTTTGGACAAGTTCCTGGAGGAAAGGTCCATAAACCATCATTAAGAAGGGACCCAGGATATCAATGCTTGACCCAATACAAGCATTGTGGAACCTGTGTCTTTTGGGGAAACTGCTAGGTACGTATGACCTAGATTGGTCAATGTTGAAAACAGGATACTGGGCTTGATGGACCTTGGTCTGACCCAGTATGGCATATCTTATGTTCAGTGAGGAAATCATCCCATGGTTACTCATGAGCTAAATCAAATCTCTCAGAATTTTCACCAGAGATGCATTGATGAATCCTCCATCTGCTGGAGATACAGAAATATTGAGGTCTGCCCCTAGCTACATCATGGTATAGCAGGAAGAGGACATAAGAAATCTCTGGAATATTTTCTCCATCTCCACCTCTGCTGCTAGGGGGGGGCACGACCCACTTGTTTGGACTGGACTAGCAGGATGATACGGAACTGATTTTAGTAAGTCTACTGGGGGAACTAAGCTGTGTTTCTGTATAGTGCTTCACCTATAACCACAAGTTCTGGTTTTCTGCAAAAGATATTTTAAGACAATTAGGGTAATGTTTATAAAAGTTACACCTACAGTAATTAACGTGCATTTTCATGCGCCTATTTTATAAAGCCAAATACTAGGGTAAGTGACAGAAAATATAACTTAAATTAAGGTGCAATCACTTACACTAGCCCAAGAAATGGTATAAATGACCACACCTGCTCTTATGTAAACCACGCACATATTTTCACACTAGTCGGTATTTTATTTGATATATAAAAACCTTTACCGAGACAAACTAAACCTATAGTGAAGCAAGCCAATTTTTGTCGGAGCAGCTACCACAGAGAGGGGAAAGGAACCACCCCAATCCGCTGCAGCCAGTCCATTTTAATTAGTATAGAAAATAACGTATGAAAAGTGTTTAAACGGTGAAATCCAACACCATATCCTTTGTATTTTATTTGAGTCCACGTATGTGCATAAATGACTAAAATAGACATTTATGCATGTTGGCACCTCCTTGTAAAATTACCCCCAATATGGTCAATGTCGTATGTTTGCATAAATTTTAATATATATGCAAATTAAGTAATGTTCATTTGCATTTCGCTTTATAAAAGTTGCTTTCTTACATTTCTTGTGTGTGTAGTAAATTAATTTGGCTCTTTATTTGGGGGAGGAGTGCAAGAGGTCTTAGTAACTAGCATTAGAAAGAGAGACCGGGGATAAAGAATGAAAGTAGGATGGGGGTCTGAGGGATGGGAATAGAAAGTGGACCTCAAAGGAAGATAGAGAAGGATCTCAGGATGGAAAGAAAAAAAAAAGAAAGGGACTGAGGAAAAAAAGGAGGGAGAAATCAGAATAGAGGGATGAAGTATCACAAGGAAAGGGAAGGAGGGAGGATCCACTGTTGCACATCCGACACTGATCCTTTCTCTCATTCAACCTTCCTCACTAAAAACCTTTTTGGACATCTCACTTCCACCCCCCCCCCTCGCATCATCTCCTAGCCCCTCTATCACATTCATCCCTTGCGCTCTCTTTCTCTCCTCCTTCCCCCAAACACTACAACCACAATTGTCTCACTTGCTCTTTTCACTTCCCCCTCCCACTTACTCTTCCCATCAGCTTTATGTGAAGCCAGTTAGCAACCACAGGAAAGAAGTAGGGAGAATCAGGGATGAGAAGAGAGCAGTAGAATGGGGAGGCATGCTGGGAGGGCGTGGAATTGATGAGGGAAGGAAGAAGAAAGAGTAATAACATCGACACAGGATAGAAAGATAAGGGAGAGATGGGGGATGGGTGAGAGATTCCAGGACTGAGGGAAAGAAGAAATTAGACCTTACCTGCTAATTGTCTTTCCTTGAGTTCTCTCCGGGCCAGTCCAGGCAAGTGAGAGTCCAGGCAAGTGAGGGTTGTCAACCTTCTCTAGCAGCTGAGGACTGTAAAACTGAAGTTTTGCTGAACAGGATATCTGGCTCCCTCTGCTGGCCGAACCTCAGTCTAAAATTACAAAGCAGCAGAAACGAGAAACAAACCCTTAGCCCCCCAAGAGGCCAAGCGTAACCGATGGACCAGGATTTTATTCTTTTTTTTTTTTTTTTTTTTTTTTTAATATAAGCCAGGCCTTTTTTCCCGCCAAAAGAGCGAACAAAGTCTGCCCGACCCCTCTGAGCACGTAGAGAACGTACCCGGACTAAAAAAAAAAAAAAAATTCCTGAGCCCCTCCCCCCAAGGAGGAAGCCCCAGAGAGTGCCGGAAGCCTTGAAAGGGAGCGGAAGCCCAAGATGGACTCTTCAGTAATGCGACGCACTCCCCCAAGAAAAACCTCGGAGAACAAAAACGGAGTATCGCCAAGGTCGAACGGGCGGGGCCTGGACTGGCCCGGAGAGAACTCAAGGAAAGACAATTAGCAGGTAAGGTCTAATTTCTTCTTCCATTTCGTCTCTCCGGGCCAGTCCAGGCAAGTACCAAAGCAGTAACTACCCCCGGGAGAGACCAGCGAGACCAGCAATAACTGCGGACGCTCCCACCTTAGCGTCATCCGCCGCTCGCACGTCTAAGCGATAATGCTTCGCAAAGGAGTGCAACGACGACCAAGTCGCCGCTCGACAGATATCCACTGGTGGAACAAGAGCCAGTTCCGCCCATGACGTCGCCTGACTACGAGTGGAATGGGCCCTGAAAAACTCCGGCGGCGACCGACCGACCGCTTGCGCGATAAGCCGCCGACACCGCACATTTAACCCAACGCGCAATGGAGGCCTTGGAGGCAGCTTCCCCCTTCCGAGGACCCCCAAACAAAACGAACAGCCTGTCCGTTTTACGGAAGGGTTGCGTCCGACGAAGATACCGTTTAAGCACCCGACCTAAATCCAACTTCCGGAGAACTGAATCCATAGGCGACCCTTCGCCAACCGGAAAGGTCGGCAGAGAAATCGATTGGTTTATATGGAAACTGGAAACGACCTTCGGCAGAAAGGAAGGCACGGGACGTAAGACCACCTTCTCACGCGAGAAATGCAAGAAAGGCTCCCTACACGAAAGAGCCTGTAGGTCGGAGACCCGTCGAGCCGAACAGAGTGCCACCAAGAAAGCAGTCTTCCAGGACAATTCTTTAAGGGAAACCTCCCGAGCTGGCTCGAAGGGAGGCCGCGCAAGGGCTTCTAACACCAGATTAAGATCCCAAGCGGGTACGAGCGCGCGAAAGGGGGGGCGCAAGTTCTGGACTGCGCGAAGAAAACGCACGACATCAGGATGACGAGAAAGAAGACATCCCCGAATCTTACCTCGGAAACAAGCCAGCGCCGCGACCTGAACCTTGAGAGTAGCAAGAGCCAAACCCTTCTCAAACCCGCTTTGCAGAAAAGACAGGATGTCAGGAATGAGAGAGCAACCTGGCCGAATATCGCGGTCTCCACACCAATGCTCAAAGACCCGCCACACGCGAACATACGCCAGCGAAGTAGACGAACGCCTGGCTCGAAGGAGAGTGTCGATAGCCGAAGGCGAATAACCCCGATGCCTCAACCTCTCCCGCTCAAGAGCCAAGCCGTAAGCGAGAAGCGGTCCACGTCCGGCATGAGAAGCGGACCCTGAGCTAAGAGATTCTCCCGCGCCGGAAGCCGCCAGGGACGGTCCACTAGCAGACGGACCAGATCGGCGTACCACGGCCGACGCGGCCAGTCCGGGGCGATCAGAATTACCCGCCCCCTGTGGCGCTCTATCCACCTGAGAACGCGCCCGAGCAAGGGCCACGGAGGGAAGACATAGAGGAGCTGGACCGGAGGCCACGGCTGTGCCAGGGCGTCGAGACCCTCGGACATATGCTCCCTCCGCCTGCTGAAGAACCTGCTGGCCTTCGCATTGTCGCAGGTAGCCATCAGATCCATAGCCGGCTGTCCCCATCGGCGAACGAGATCGTGGAACACCGCCGCGTTCAACTCCCACTCCCCAGGATCCACGGCATGCCTGCTGAGGTAATCCGCTTGAACATTGTCGCGGCCCGCCACATGGGCCGCGGAAAGGGCGACCAGGTGCGTTTCCGCCCAGGTCAACAAACGGAGACTCTCTTCCAACAGGAGAACGCTGCCTGTACCGCCCTGTTTGTTGATGTAAGACACTGCCACGGAATTGTCGGAGAAGACTCGCACTGCCTTCCCCTCGACGAGCATGCGAAACTCCTGCAGCGCTAACCGCACCGCTCGCAGCTCCAACAAATTGATGGATGAGGTCGACTCCTCCGGCGACCAGAGCCCTTGAGCTAAGCGGGACTGGCAGTGAGCTCCCCAGCCAGCGAGACTGGCATCCGTTGTGAGAAGGAGCCACTCCGGAGACCGCAAGGGCATGCCTGCCCTGAGATGAGCGGGCTCCAACCACCAGAGCAGACTGTCGCTCACGGACGGAGCGAGCGGCAATCTGCGGGACAGGGGGTGATCCTGAGGAGACCACCTCGAGAGCAAAGCATTCTGCAAAGGTCTCATATGTGCCCGAGCCCAGGGCACTAAGTCCAGAGCCGCCGCCATGGACCCGAGCAGTTGCAAGTAACGCCAAGCCGTCGGAGCCTTCAAACGCCGAAAAGCTAGCACCTGACCCAAGAGCTTCTTCACCCGAAGCTCGGGCAAGAACACTGCTCCTACGCTCGTGTCGAACAGAGCCCCTAGATACAGGAGTCGCTGAGTCGGTCGTAGATGGCTTTTCGACTGATTTATTACCCAGCCCAACTGCTCGAGCAGAGCCACCACTCGGGCAGTGGCTACGGCGGACTCCGCAACTGACGGCGCCCGAATCAACCAGTCATCGAGATAAGGGTGCACTTGCACCCCCTCTCGCCGCAAGGCCGCTGCCACCACCACCATCACCTTCGTGAAGGTCCGCGGCGCCGTGGCCAGACCAAAAGGCAACGCCTGGAACTGAAAGTGACCCATGGGAACCGCAAACCGCAGGAACCGCTGGTGCTCCTGCCGCACTGGAATATGGAGGTAGGCCTCGGTCAGATCGATGAAGGTAAGGACCTCCGAGGGCTGTACGGAGCAGATCACGGAACGGAGTGTTTCCATGCGAAAGTGCGGAACTCGCAAGCAGCGGTTTACGTGTTTGAGATCTAGGATAGGACGAAGAGTCCCCCCCTTCTTTGGCACCACGAAATAAATGGAGTATCGACCGGACCCTAACTGGTCGAACGGAACCGGCACGACCGCCTGAAGGCGCAATAAGCGTTGAAGGGTCTCGAACACCGCTGCCGTCTTTTCCGCAGAACCGCAGGGAGACGCCACGAAAGCCTCCCGTAAGGGGTGCACGAAGTCTAGGGCATAACCATCCCGGATGACTTCGAGAACCCAGAGATCGGTGGTTATGGAGGCCCAGACTGAAAGGAACCGTTGCAGACGACCCCCTATTGGGAGTTCCATCTGGGCCAACCTCACGTCATTGGGGCTTTTTACCGGAGGGCTGCTGGGATTGGAAATAACCTCTGCCAAATCCCCGAGCCCCTCGAAAGGACTGACCCCGAGCCATCGAGCGGCCTCTCGGGTAGGGGGCAAAGCGGGCACCGCGGAACCTGCGAGGCTCCCGCCCCACCAATTTGGAGCCCCCCGCAGGCCGTTGACTCTTAGGCTTGTCCTCTGGGAGACGACCCCCTTTTGAGTCACCCAAATCCTTCACTATCTTCTCTAGGGCCTCCCCAAACAACAGGGAGCCCCTGTAGGGCAGCTTAGTGAGACGGGCCTTCGAGGAAACGTCCGCCGACCAATTGCGCAACCAAAGGAAACGCCGAGCCGCAATCACCGAAGCCATAGACTTCGCGGACACTCGAACCAGGTCATAAAAGGTATCTGCGAGATAGGCCGCCGCGGATTCGAGCTTCGCGCTGTCCTCCACGCCATCCCTGCCCTGGGCCCCTTGAATCCACCGAATGGAAGCCCGGGACACGTATGCCCCACAAAAAGCCGCCCGTAGCGACAGAGCGCACGTTTCAAAGGTCTGCTTGAGCAGAGCCTCCAGCTTCCTATCCTGCAAGTCTTTGAGGGCCGCACCGCCCTCAACGGGAATGGTGGTTTTCTTGGTGACTGCTGACACCAAGGCATCCACTTTAGGTAGCCGAAGCAAGTCGAGCTCCTCCTGCGGCAACGGGTACAAGCGGGCAATAGCCCTCGCCCCCCGCAGTGTTGCTTCTGGGCATTCCCACTCAGATTCCACCATTTGTTTCATGACACGGTGTACTGGAAAACACTTCTGCTCCGTTTTAAAACCTTGGAGCAGAGGATCCTCCAACGGCTGATCCGGAGCTGGAGGCAAGACAATATTCAAGGTGGCCAGGGTTTGAGAGATTAATGCTCCCAACTCTTCTTTACGAAACACTCTGAAAAGGCTGGGATCCTCAGCGGACCCCAACTCACCCTCTTCAAGATCAGCCCATTGCTCTAGGACAGGGTCTAAAAGAAATTCGCCCTCCTCAGCACTGGGAATCTCAGGGACTGATAACCCGACGCTATCGGAAGTCCCCTGGGTGCCCTGGAGCGCGCTGGAGGGGCCCTCCCCCGGGTCCAGATGGGCAGAAGCTGCATTAAGACTTGGGTAAGGAGTGGAGCAGCGTCCTTAACCTGAGCCTGATGCCATTTTAAACAATAGGCCTTGTGCATGGCCAAAATAAAAGCTGCAGAAAAAGTGTTCTCCAAGGATTCCTGACTAGCAGGAACGGAAGGTGAAGGAGCTTCCTCCACATTAATAGGCTTCTTAGACTTAGCCTTCCGCTTGGAGCAGCTTTTGTGAGCCGGGGGAACCGACGCTGAAGGCATGTCCGCTTTTCCCGCCAAATCCGGAGCCGAAGAAATGCTCCCTCTAGGCTCCGTCGCGTCTGCCCGATGATCCATGTGGGCTTGCCGCAAAGCTAGACGAAGGAGGGAATGAGAGCCGCGCGACTAAACAGCCCCGAAAAAACAAAAACTCCCCGAAAGGAAAATAACAAAAACGCTGCCGGTGAAAATGGCGCCGCGCGAAGCGCGCTCAAAACCGCCCGCTGGCCCAAGACACCCGGCAGTGACTAACCTGCGCCCGAGGGATCCGCCGCACACAGAAGTGTTCCAACCCGGCAGCTGACCCCCCGCTGCTAGCGGTGGCGTGCCTGCGGCTCCGGAGGCTGATCGACGGTTTCTGGGGCTCCCAGAACCTGACACCACTTCCCCTCAGGGCACGGCGCTGGGGACGAGGCAGGCTCTGCCTCTAGCGCTGGGAAAAAACAAAATGCCAAAAAACAGGCAAAGTAAACGAAGGAGACTGGAGGTAAGAGCCCTGCTAGAACCCTGAACCCTCCAGTCCCAATCCGGATTGAAAATAAAACAACAAAACTTGAAACTTCACCGGGAGCCAGACAAGAGACGTCGTCTTCAGCTGCTGAGGACTGTAAGACTGAGGTTCGGCCAGCAGAGGGAGCCAGATATCCTGTTCAGCAAAACTTCAGTTTTACAGTCCTCAGCTGCTAGAGAAGGTTGACAACCCTCACTTGCCTGGACTCTCACTTGCCTGGACTGGCCCGGAGAGACGAAATGGAAGTTCCATATTTAAAGGGAGATGTTCCTTCTCTGATTCTGATCTTTTTCCTCCTTGCATTGCAACCCTCCAGTCCTCATCCCCCCTCCTTGCCTCTCTCTAATCTTCCCTTCCTGAATATTCCCTTTCACCCCATCCCCCATTTGATGTCTTCACATGCCTTGGGAGTCCCTCATCTCCTTCCTAGCCCCTTTTCCCTACTGATCCCCTTTCTGACTCTCTATTGTTCCCCTTTAACCAATCCTCCTGTTTCATAAGCCCTCAATTTTCCTAAACACCGCAATCCCCATCTTTTATGGCATCTTGTAAAAATCTTCACACCTATTTGCATTTTTCACATTCTGCTGTTTAAAAAAAAGACACAATTCAAAAATGCATTAAAGTAGGAGTTTGTTTCACTGAAACCACATAACATTCTCTCACTTTCAAAGTGAAGTGACATTCAGAGAGATGTTCAAAAGGTAATTAAGAACAATAAATCAATAAAAAAAATTGACTGCACAGCCTTCATACACTTTGCCATAGCAAATTCAAATTAGCATTTTTTCCCAAAAATTGCCTTAAGGTCCATAATATGTTATAGTGCCCATCTGTGTCTAGTCACAGTAGTTGAGCTCATTCAAATACTCCTGGATGAAGAAGGATGCTGCCTCTTTTTATGAAATGAATTTAAAGCAAAGGTCCAAATATGCCAAACACAGAACTGCCAAAAGCACTCCAGGACAAATTCAAAGATGCAGATTGGGAGAGGGTTGTTAAGAGGAAATTAGACCTTACCTGCTAATTGATTTTCCTTGAGTAACTCCAGTCCAGTCCTGGAACCTCTGGGTATTCACGCATTGCCAGCAGCTTGGAGACTGAGCATGTCATGATTTCAAGACACTCCCATAGGGATACAGCTGACTCCTCCCACAGCCTTCAGTACCCTAATTACAAAGCAGACTCAACAGAAACAAATATTAGCCTGAACAAACTCAACTGCAAAATCTTGCCACCTAACCAAAAACAAAAATGTAGAAATTTGGAACAATAAACAATGCTCCCCTTGTAATCCAGGAAGGGAAGTAACCATTCTCACCTGTCACAGGCACAGGCCCTTCATCAGGAGATCAGCAACGTCTAACGCAATCCCACTGCCCTATGCTCCCCCTCCTTCCTCTTCCCCCCCCCCCCCACTGCTCCACAATACTATTCCCCAACTCTAAGCCAATTAGACTAGATGGATTTTTTGCAGCCAGGAAGCCATGTGCGAACTGCTATCTGTGGGTATCTGATACTCATTAACAGGAAGGGATACGAGACTGGACTGGAGTTACTCAAGAAAAATCAATTAGCAGGTAAGATCTAATTTCCTCTTCCTTTTTGTCCCTCCAGTCCAGTCCAAGAACTTCTGGGATGTATCATAGCAGTACTAACCATGGGAGGGACCTGCTACCCCAGTCTGTAACGCTGCCAAACCAAAGCGAGTCTCTTCGGCCTCTTACACATCCAACTGGTAATGCTTCACAAAGGAAGATAAAGAAGACCAAGTAGCCGCCCTGCAAATGTCTACTGGTGACACCAGATTAAATTCCACCCAAGACTCTGCCTGGGTTCGAGTTGAATATGCCCGCAAACCTATGGGCACCTGACGCCCCCTAGCCCGATAGGCTATGGTCATAGTCTCTCTAATCCACCTGGAAATGGATGCCACCTATCCCTTATGCAGCCCTCCAAACAAGACAAACAGCCGCTCTGACTTTTGAAACGGCCTCGTGCTCTTCAAGTACCTCTTCAATACCCGTCATAGGTCCAACTTTCTCAGAAGGGGAGCCGAGCCACCCCCCCCCTTACACCTTCCGTTCCCAAAACGACTGCCAGGGAAACCGCCTGATTGAGGTGGAAAACCAAAATCACCTTAGGAAAAAACAAGGGCACCAGCCATAAGATCACATTCTCCCTCAAAATCACGAGATATGGTTCCCTACATGACAGGGCCTGGAAATCTGAAATTCTTCTAGCCGAGCAGATGGCTACTAAAAACATCACTTTAAGTGTCAACTCCTTTAATGTTCAACTCCCCAATGGCTCAAAAGGCGGTTCCATCAAGACAGACAATACCACATTGAGACTCCACAAGGGTACCACCGCTCGCACCAGAGGCTGCACCTGTTTAACTGCTCTTAGAAATCAACTCACATACGGGTGCAAGGCTAAGGGCACACCCCCTAATTCTGCCTCTATAGCACGCCAACGCTGCCACCTGCACCCACATACCAGCTTGCAAAAAGAGTAGTTACTCACCTGTAACAGGTGTTCTCCAGGAGCAGCAGGAATCAGTCCTCACATATGGGTGACGTCGGCACCGACAGAGCCCTCGTGCGGAGCATTTCCCCAGCTTTCAAAGAAAGCCTTTGGGAATGCAGCGGGCATGCGCGGTCCCCTTCCCGCCCAAGGGTGCCATCTTGCTCAGTCTGATGACATAGCTAAAAGACAGCAAAAACACAAAATGAATCATATGACTGCAACTCCAAGGTGAGGAGGGAGGGTCGTGAGGACTGATTCCTGCTGCTCCTGGAGAACACCTGTTACAGGTGAATAACTACTCTTTCTCCAGGACCAAGCAGGAAGTCAGTCCTCACATATGGGACTCCCCAGCTTCAGGCTACCGGGAACCCAAGCTGAAAAATAAGCTCCCTCTAGAGCATCAGCATCCATGAAAGAATCCTTTCTGAGAACGCCCCCGTACGGTAGCCCAACACAAGGGCCGGAGGGTAGGAATTGCCTAAACCTCAAAGAGATTACGGAGTAGCGCCTGTCCAAAAGCACTGTCCCTACAGGACTCCCTCTCGAGGCAGTAGTGGGCCGCAAAAGTCTGGCTTGAAGACCAAGTAGCGGCCCGGCAGATGTCTGCCAACGGAACAGAGTGGAGATGAGCTACTGATGCGGCCTTTGCCCTGACACGGTGGGCCGTAACTTGACCCTGCAAGGAGAGGCCAGCTGCTCTGTACGCCCAGGCAATACAATCCGCTACCCAAAGGGACAACGTACGCTTGGAGACAGGCAACCCCAATTTATTAGGGTCAAAAGATACGAAGAGCTGAGGAGCCCTTCGATGCCCCTGCATACGGTCTATGTAAAAGGACAACGCCCTTCTACAGTCCAGGGTATGCAGGACTGTTTCAGCCCGGTTGGCATGTGGCCTGGGGAAGAATGTTGGAAGAACCACCCTCGTGATTGAGGTGGAAGGAGGAGACAACCTTCGGAAGGAACTTAGGGTGAGTCCGTAAGACCACCCTGTTCTTATAGAACCGTGTGTACGGTCTATCAGAAACCAGAGCTTGTAGTTCACTCAAACGCCTGGCTGAGGTAAGAGCCACTAAGAATAACGCCTTCCAGGAAAGGAAGCGTAAGTGACAGGTAGCCATCGGCTCAAACAGTGGGCAAGTAAGTTGGTGCAAGACCACATTCAAATCCCACTCAGTGGCTGGTGGATAGATCGGAGGCTTGAGCAAAAGCAGGCCTCTGAGGAAGCGGGACACCTGTGAGTGGTGTGCTGATAGAGCACTGAGGTGGACCCGAACAGAGTTGGATTTAAAGCCTAGGTCCGACAGGTGAAGCAGATACTGCAGCACCACTGGCACCAGGCACGAAAAAGGATCTTCCTGGTGCTGAGCACACCAGGTGGAGAACCTACGCCACTTGAGGGCATAAGATTTCCGGGTGGATTGCCTCCTAGAGGTCAAAACCACCTCTTCCACTTCCTTAGGTAGAAGTAAGGGGGCTAGAACTACCCTTTCAGCAGCCAGGCATCAGATTGAAGGATTTGAGGTTGGGGTGCAGGAGAGATCCGTGATCCTGAGATAGGAGATCGGGCTGCACCCCAGAAGGAGTGGAGTGTCCACCGCCAATTGCAGAAGGAGTGGAAACCATGGTTGCCTCGGCCATCTGGGGGCTACCAGAATCAGCGAGGCCTTGTCCTGAAGAACCTTGAACAAGGTGCGGGCCACTAGAGGCGTGGGAGGAAACGCATACAGTAGGTCCGTAGACCAAGAGATTAGAAACACATCTGCTGCTATTCGCAGAGGTTGCGGTTGACTAGAACAGAACCTGGGTAGCTGACGGTTCAGTGAACTCGCAAAGAGATCGATGGCTGGAAGACCCCATCTTAGAAAGATCCCTTGGAACACGAGAGGATTCAAATGCCATTCGTGAGGCTGTAGAATCCTGCTCAATCTGTCTGCCAGGGAATTTTCCTGGCCAGGCAGATAAACTGTCTTGAGAAACATGTTTATTTATTTATTTTATTTTAGTTTCTTATATACCGCACTATTTAGTATCAGCGCGGTTTACATGGAACAGTGAAACATAATGAACAAACGTTAGTTTTACAGAGAACAAGGAAATACAACTTGGATAACTTAGGGAAACATGCACATCAACTATTTACATATGTAGCAGTAATCTTTGCATAGTGGGTTATGAACCTACAGAAAGATATTAAGTATAGGGACTAATATGCAGAGGTTTCTGGAAGGAAGATGTGGCTATGGTGGAGTATGGTTGATCTGGTAATGTTGTATAAATAAGTAATGTTTTAGTGCTTTCCTGAATTGTGTGAGATCGGTGATGGCTCGGATTGCTGGTGGTAATATGTTCCAACACTTGGGAGCATAAAGACTGAAAGCCCTGTTTGACGTTGTTAGTGTGCATTTTGTTGATGCACTTGGGATAGTTAGAGTGTTTGCTGATGTGGATCTTCTGGATCTGTTAGGTGGGGTGGGCTGAATTAGATCCACTAGTTGTGAAGCGGTTATGCCGTTGATGGCTTTAAAGGTAAGCGTCAGAGTCTTGAATAGTATTCTTCCGTGTGTTGGGAGCCAGTGGAGTTGAATTAAGATGGGTGTGATGTGGTCAAATCTCGATGCTCCAGAAAGAACTCTAGCAGCGGCGTTCATGGCTAGCTGAAGGGGGTTCAGAGTAGACTGTGGGAGGCCTTGGAAAATGGCGTTGGCGAAATCAAAGTGGGGTAGGATAAGAGCTTGGTATACAGTCCGGAAGTCACTTGGGTCCAATAAAGATCTGAGGTGTTTGAGTGTCCGGATCTTGAAATATACGGCTTTGACAATGTAGGATATGTGAAGCTTCATGTCCAAGTGTTGATCTAGAGTAATTCCTAAGTATCGAATTGTAGACTTTGTTTGGAGTTCAGCTTCTCTCACTTTTATATGAGGTGGTGGGGTAAAATTCGGATTTCTTGTGATGAAGAGTACCTCCGTTTTCTTATGTTGAATACGGAGGTTTTGAGATAGAAACCATTCTGATACTGCATCAAAACATTCAATGAGAGGTGAGAGGTCCATTTGCTTTGTGGAGAATGGCATGTAAAGAAGGATATCATCGGCGTATATCTGACATTGGACATTGAAAGATCTGATGATGTTGCAGACAGGTTGTACGTAAATGTTAAACATGAGAGATGATAATGATGAGCCTTGAGGAACACCCTGATCTTGGTGGAAGGGCTCCGATTTTGTTGATCTTGATCTTACTTGTTGCCATCTTCCTTCGAGGTATGATTTGCACCAATCAAGGGCGAGGCCATTAATGCCTTTTTCTTTTAGGCGTTCTATGAGCAGGCCGTGGTGTACCGAATCAAAGGCTGCAGCTATGTCTATGAATATAAGTACACAACCTTGGTGGATGTTGTCAATACATGTGATGATATTATTGAGAAGTGAGATAAGAAGGGTTTCCACGCCATGGAACTCCCTGAAGCCATGTTGATGAGGGTCTAGTGGGGATGCAGTGTCGATATGGTCTTGTATTTGTCGTTGTGCTTCCTTTTCAAATATTTTAGCTAGAAATGGTATGCTAGCTATGGGTCTGTACGATTCCACTTTACTAGGGTCAAGCTTGGGGTTTTTTAGAAGTGGTCTAATTGATGTTTGTTTGAGTGCTGAGGGGAAGGATCCAGTTGTGAACGATAGTCTTATCATTCTTGTGATTAATGGACTGATATCGCTGCGTATATTTTTTATCCAGTAAGCTGGGCAAGGGTCAGTATGAGCAGTGGTAGTGTTGATGGCGGCAATGGTATCTTCCACATGTTTCTTGGGTGGTGTGGAGAACATTGAGAGATAGTTTAGGCAGGTGGTGTCTTGATTGCCAAGGAGCACAGGGCCTGTGCCTCCTGACACAGAAGTTTGGAGCCTGTGCCCCCTTGCTTGTTCACGTAGAACATTGCCACTTGATTGTCTGTCTGAACTAAGACAGACTGGTGAGAGAGGACATGACAGAAAGTTTGTAGTAGAGCTAAGCGGATAGCTTGCAACTCCAACAGATTGATCTGCTGTGTGGACTCCCAAGGAGACCAGAGACCCTGAATGCAAGCCCCCTGGCAATGGGCACCCCAGCCCTGGAGGGAGGCATCAGTTGTCAGCACCTGTGTGTGTGGAGGCACCTGAAAAGGCACCCCCTGGACCAGGTTCGGGAGATGCAGCCACCACCGTAGGGAAGCTGCCAGCAGTTTGGACACCCTTATCTTGTCTTTCAAGTCGCCTGTGGCTTGCACCCACTGAGCTCTGAGGCACCACTGAGCTGGTCGCAGGTGCAGACAGGCATTTGGAGTTACATGGACCGTGGATGACATGTGACCCAAGAGCCTCAGGAAGTTTCTGGCGGAGCCCAGAGAACCGTTGTGGAACTGTTTGGCCAAAGCCATCAGTCTGTGGGCCCTGTTCTCGGGCAAATAAGCCTTTGCCTGGAGGGTATCCAATCTTGCCCCTATGAACTCCATGTCCTGTGAGGGGAGCAAAGTGGACTTTGCGAAGTTTATTACGAAGCCTAGATGCTAGAGAAGAGAAACAGTGTGAAGGGTGGCCTGTCTGGCCTCTTGTGGAGACTGACCTCTGATGAGCCAGTCGTTCAGGTATTGAAAGACAAAGATGCCCTGGTTTCTGAGATAGGCCGCCACCACCGCCAGGCACTTGGTGAAAACCCTGGGGGTGGAGGTGAGGTGAGGCCAAATGGAAGTACTCTGTATTGAAAATGATTTCCTCCCACTACAAATATGAGATATTGTCTGTGGTTGAAATGAATGAGGATGTGAGTATAAGCATCCTTCAGGTCTAAGGAGCATAGCCAATCTCCCTGCTGGAGGTAGGGCAGCAGTATTCCAAGGCACTGTTCCCTCTAAGCTGTGCGCGTGTGTGCGCGCACACACCTCGCCGAGCGAGCGCACATACTTTACAACAGAGCGCACAAAAATTACGGTTCTGATTCTGATAGAAAACAGACGTCTTAAAATTTAAAAGTTGTGATTGTAATTACTAGAAATTTTCTGCTTCATTTAGTAATCGTCTGTTTTCATTTAATTTGATTAAAATCAATGTGGTGTAAATACTGTATTCTGACGTGTAGTCAAATTTTAAAGCATATAACGCCGAGGGTCGTTATATGGCGCACAAAAATTTAACCTTCCTTCAAAAGCTGCACAGCTGATATTTTATGCACACACAGCCTACAGAAAATTAGAGGGAATATTGTTCCAAGGGTAAGCATCTTGAACTTTTCCCTCTCCAGGAACTTGTTGAGATTTCGCAAATCTAGGATGGGCCTGAGGCCTCCAGTCCTTTTTGGTACCAGAAAGTACCTGGAATAGAAGCCTTGCCCTATCAGGTGGTGGGGCACCGGTTCCACCGCCTGCTCCTGTAAAAGACTTGCTAACTCCTGAAGGAGGAGGTTTCTGTGCAGAGGGAGTCTTGGAGGCTCCCCTGGAAAATAGGAGGTGGGTAACTGGTTGAAGTGGAGCAAATAGCCCTTTTGGACTATGCTCAATACCCAGGTATCCCCTGTTATGGCTGACCACCTGTGGGCGTACAGTGTCAGCCGGCCTCCTGTGCTGAGAGGAGCCAGCTGAGGAGGAGAGGCTATGCAGTGGGAGTCAAAACCCCCCTCCCTGCTGTGCAGGAGCTGGAGTTGGAGCTGATGGCTTGGGGGGGTTCTGCCTACGGGGCCCATGTCCCTGCCCCTTGGCCTGCTGACCCTGATGGGGAGCTGTAGAGACCTGAAACTGAGGGTAGGATTTGTAGGCAGTAGCCTTCCTCGGGTAAAAGGGCTTCTTCCCCGAGCCCTTCTTCTTCTGAGAAGGGGCAGAAGTTTTCCTGGACAGACTTGTCCTGGTGAGAGTTTCAGACTCGAGTTCTGCAGCCTTTTCAGCCACGGGTTTGCCAAAAAAGGTTCTCACCTTGGCAAGGGACATCGATCAACTTGTCCTGTACCCATGGCTTGAAGTCCGATGGCTGTAGCCAGGCCTGACGGCATGCACTGATGCCAGCCGCGGCTACTCGGGCCAAAGCCTCGAAGCCATCATAGGCTGCTCGAGAGATAAACTTTGAGCACTCTCAAATCCCTGATGACAAAGCCTTAAACCTCTGCAAAGGTTCCTCGGAGAGGCCAGCTGAGAACCCAGCAATCTCCTTTGCCAGGTCTCGGAGGTACATGCCCATGTACAGCTGGTAAGTCGGGACACGGCAAGCCAGCATGGAGCCCGGGAAGCACTTTCTACCGAGGGCATCCAGGTTCCGGGCCTCCCGGCCAGGGGGCACCAAGGAGTGCATCTTCTGACTCTTCAGATGATGCATGGCCGATACCACAACCATGCAGTGGTGCGGTAGCTGTGCCTTCTGTAACCCAGGGCTCTTACGGACTCGATAAATGGAATTGACCTGCTTGCTGAGAACCAGCGCAGAGGCCGGTGCCTCCCACATGCAGAAGAGCAGCCATTCCCGCATTGGAGGAACCGGTACAGTAAAGGTCTCCCTTAGGCAGAGAGTCATACTGGAGGGCCTCGAGGCTCCTCCTCGGGATCTGCAGGGAAGGCCAAGGCTTTGGCCATGTCCCTCACGAAGTCCGAGAACCGGGTATCCTCTGGTGGGGACCGTCTCCGAGGCTTGGACTCCAGTGAGCCCGATGGGACGCACCGGGTCCGGAAAGTGTCCGGGGACTCCTCGTCCTCCGTCTCCCACTCGGACCCCTCTGAGGAGGAATCGAGCGGCTCCGGCCAGGCGGGCATCGATGCCATCTGCCCCGACGCCGAGGCTGAAGTTCACTGATGTGCTTTGCCACAGTGAGGGCAACAAGAAAGGTGACCTTCCAGGTAATAAACTTCAGGGAAGTAGTGGCTAGGGGTTCAAAGGGCGGCTTCATAAGCTGTCCTAAAACCACATTAAGGTCCCATGCCACTGGGGGTGGTTTAATGGGAGGCTTTGTCAATAGAAGCTCTCTCATGAAGCGTGCTACAAGTGGCTGAGAGGAGATGGGTTAACCATCCAAGGGGATGTGGGATGCCGTTATGGCACTCAGGTGTACCCGTACCAAATTGGTCTCGAGTCCAGTGGAAGAGAGGTGGAGAAGATATTCCAGGAATGTCTCCATGGGAGCTGAAAAAGGGTTAAGATCCCTTTTCAAACACCAGACAGAGAATCTACGCCACTTGAAGGCGTAGGAGCGCCTTGTGGAAGGCTTCCTAGAAGATAAAAGGATATCTTTCACTTGCTGAGAAAGCATGACTGCTGAAGGCATAGAATTCCAGGACATCAGCCTGTTAGGTGTAGGGACTGCGGATTGGGATGCAGCAGACTCACATTCTCCTGAGAGAGGAGATCTGGGGCAGACCCCAAATCTACTGGTTGGACTCGAGAGAGATGTAGAAGCAGGGTAGCAGAGTACCTAGGGAGATCATTTTGAATTTTTCCTGGAGTAGATACTTGTTCAGTTGTCTGAGGTCCAGGATGGACCTGTATCCCCCTGTCTTCTTTGGAATGAAGAAGTAAAGGAGAATAGAAGCCCAGATCTTGTTGGGAGAGTGGCACTTCCTCTATTGCACCCTGCAAGAGAAGGGAGCTGACCTCCTGCAATAACAGGGTAGTAAGAGGGGGTTGAGAACTGAACTCTTAACGGAGACGGGGGGGGGGGGGTAGACTTTGGAAGTGAAATTTGTACCCTTCCTTCACTATGGAAAGAGTCCAGTGCTCTGATGTTACAAGATGCCACCTGTGGGTGAAGTGACATAGCCGTTCTGCCTCTGGAGGTTCCCGATTCCATTCCTATTCCAGGCAGACCATGTTCTCCAGAAAGGAGTCAAAGACCCTGAGGAGGTTGGGTCTGCTGCCCTGGCTGAGACCTGGGAGTCTGAGCCTTTGTTGTTTTGGATGTTGTTGTCCTTTTTGAGAAGCATGAACTGGACAGTGCAGTGCAGGGTTGTAAAAAGAAGAATACTTCTTCTTAGATGGGTTGGCAGTTGATCTAGAAAGTCTATTTAGAGTGGTGTTCTCAGACTATAATTGAGATGCCTTATCCTGCCAATCTTTGCCAAACAGGTTTTTGCCTGTACAAGGAATATTACCAAGCTTATCTTGAACCTACTGTTCAAGATCAGAGGCTTGGAGCCAAACAATCCTACATGCACCAATGCAAATAGCTGAAGTCCTACTGATGTATTCAAAACAGTCAAAGGTTGCCCTGTTAACAAATATGGAAATATTTTGGGCATGCTTCACCAGAGTGAGATAATCAGCTCTCTTATCAGGGAAGAGAGGAGCCATTAGTTCCAAATCCCTAGTCACCTCTCTCAGAAGCATACCCATCTAGAGTATGTGGGAACTTATTCTGGCTGATAACATAGAGGCCTGAAAGCATCAATGGCCAAAAGCATGGAGGGCTCTCGATTCTCTGCCCAAGGGTTTGAGGAATGCATTCTGGCACTTTTAATTCAACGCATCGCCAATTCCACTACCATGGAATGGTGTGGTAACTGCGTCTTCTGGAAGCCGAGACAGTCCGGTACCTGGTACATAGTATCATGCCTACGAGTATGTGGGGAGATGGTCAAGGGTGTCTCCCACATTCAAAGCATAAGGTTGTGAAGTATTCGATGAATAGGAAGAGTGGCAGCCTCCTTTGGTGCGGCAGGGTACTGAAGGATTTCAAGCTCCTCAGCCCTAGGCTCCTCCGAAGTTACGGTGATGGAGAGGCCCCAAGCAACATCGTGGATAAAATCATGAAAAGACTTGTCTTCTGGAGGGGACATGTGACGTTGCGGGGATGGAGATGGATCCTCCGGTACAATTCTCATTTCTCTTGTACCGGTTGATTCATCGTCCGACGAATCAGAGTCCGAAGACTCAAAGTATCGACGGGCTGGATGCTTGCACTCTGCCCGTATTCGATACCATTCGAAACCGGCATTGGAAAGTTTTGGTGCCGGAATCTCAGTACTGGAGATGGACTCGAGGGCTGGTATAGGTGGTAGCGTGATAAGCGGCAAAAATGTCAATGCCGGTACCTTCGGCACCATTGTTGGTATCGATGGCTGGGAAATGACTGTAGAAGCTTTACCGGTACAGAAGCCGCTAGCAAGGCCGCTAAACTCCATTCAATAGCCAGGATATGTTGATCCATGGAGCCTGCCGATGCCTGGGTATCAGTACCTGAATTGCAGGCCACAATCCCTGAGCATGGCACCAAGAGCTCTCCGGAGGTCAAGGCCTCGAGCATCCTGGGAACCCACTAATGCTTTGGAGGCAAGGACCTCCTGCCGGGGTTGTTTGGCCAGTTTGTCTTCCTCCATGGCAATGCTTAAGGCATCTCGATGCTTAGGAGGAGATCTACCCTTGGAGGGCCAGCTAGTCTTCGACGAAGACCTGGGTTTCGATAGCTGAGATCCCTGGGAGGAACACTGCATCAGTGGCAAAGTGGATGCCGAGTTTTGCAGAGGAGACAGTCAGTTGGTTGATGATCCGGTCCCAAACATTTTAGACCCCAGTTATGGGCGTCTATGGCTGAAATTGTACTGCCACACTTTGAACACTTTTTAAAACCACTAGCTGGTTTGTCCATTTTGGAAAAACCAAGACCTAAGCCTAAAATGTTATCGATGCGCCCTAAGGGAAAGGGCCCTTCAAAATTTTTTTTTTTTACAGACAGAAAGCAAGCAAGCAAGCACAGACAGGGTCGGTACCAGCGTTGACAGGAAGGCAGACGCGACCACAAAAAAATAAGAAAATTCAAATTGTCTGCAGTGACAGGAATTGCTTCTTGTAGGCTCCACAGAAAACGAAGAACTGAGGAGGGAGAGCTGAAAAGGCGGGAAGGCAGCTATGCAGGCGCAGTGGGATGCTCCCAAAAGCTTTCCGATTGGATGCTGGGGAGTGTTCCTGCACGGGTTCCGTCGGTACCGACGTCACCCATATGTGAAGACTACATTCCTGCTTGTTCCTGGAGATAAGTGAATGTCCTCAAGAGGCCCAGTCAAAGCCACAATCTGACTGTAGTATAGAATCTGTGGTAAGACTTAGACTTCAGTACACAGAAATAACCAGCCAGCTTGTGTTATTCTACCAAGAAAAATGGATAAAACTGCACCGTCCCACTATGCAAAGTCGGTGGATATCTATCCTTTTTTTTTTTGTAATTATATATTTATTGATGTTTTGAAATTATACAACAACAAAACACAGAAAGAAAAAGGAAAATCTCCATAAAGTACACAATAAAGCATGCCAAAAAGTAATAAATAAAGAAAAAGAGTAGTTACTCACCTGTAACAGGTGTTCTCCAGGAGCAGCAGGAATCAGTACTCACATATGGGTGACATCGACATCAATGGAGCCCCCATGCGGAGCATTTCCCCAGCTTTCTAAGAAAGCCTTTGGGAATACATCCACACATGCACGGTCCCCTTCCCGCCCAAAGGTGCCATCTTGCTCAGTCAGATGACATAGCCAAAAGACAGCACAAAAACAAAATGAACTATATACAACTGCAACTCCCAGGGGAGGAGGGAGGGTTGTGAGGACTGATTCCTGCTGCTACTGGAGAGCACCTGTAACAGGTGAGTAACTACTCTTTCTCCAGGACCAAGCAGGAAGTCAGTCCTCACATATGGGACTCCCTAGCTCTGGGCTACCAGGAACCCAGGCTGAAAAATAAAGCTCCCTCTGTGAAGCCTCAGCATCAGGGAAAAAAATTTCACCGAGAACAGATCCCACCGGTAGCCCAACAAGAGGGCTGGAGGGCAGGAGTTGCCTAAACCTCAAAGAGATTCCGGAGTACTGCCTGACCAAAAGCACTGTCCCTATGGGACTCCCTCTTCAGGCAGTAATGGGCCGCAAAAGTCTGGCTTGAGGACCAAGTTGCAGCCCTGCAGATGTCTGCCAACGGTACAGAACAGAGATGAGCTACTGATGCAGCCATTGCCCGGACACGGTGGGTTGTGACTCGACCCTGCAAGGGAAGGTCTGCTGCCCTGTAAGCCCAGGTGATACAGTCCGCCACCCATATGGACAAGGTACGCTTGGAGATAGGCAACCCCAAGTTGTTTGGGTCGAAGGAGACGAAGAGCAGAGTAGCCCTTCTATGACCCTCAGTACGATCAATGTAGACCTTGGGATCATGGTCTGGTCCGAGGCAATGCAGGCAGCAGTCGTGTGTGTCGGTAAGAGATATGAGCTTCTTACAATGATCACACTTTTTAAAACCACTGGAGGCCATCGGGGAAAAAAGGGCCCCCGCGAGGTCAAAAGACCGGCCTTCCAGGGAAAAAGAAAAAAAAGAGCGTGAACGCATGCCACGAAGGGCAAAAAAACCCAAAAAATAGGGATCGGGTCGATACCGGTGTACCGAACTCAGGCGGGAAAGGGAACCAGCGTCGAACCAGACAAACGAGAGTGAAAATCGCAGAAAATAAATCTAACTTTTCTGGGTGACACAGACACATGTCCGTTGGGCTCCACGGAAAAAGAAAAAGACTGAGCAAGATGGCACCTTTGGGCGGGAAGGGGACCACGCATGCATGGATGTATTCCCAAAGGCTTTCTTAGAAAGCTGGGGAAATGCTCCGCATGGGGGCTCCATCGACGTCGATGTCGCCCATATGTGAGGGATGACTTCCTGCTTGGTCCTGGAGAAAATGGAAGTTAGCCCACATCAAGGGAGCAATGACTAAATAAAAGAAAAATACAAATGTAAAGGAAAACAAGAGACAATAGTCTCACAAAAGCTGCAAACGAAATCTGCAAAAGAGACCATGTAAAAACAAGGTCTCTAAAACCCCTCAACCTTCCTCAGCCACAGGGGCAATCATTTCCTTACTAACCAGAAGTTTCTCCAAGTGAGAAGGGTCAAGAAATACATATTTCACCCCCAGCAGTGTAACAAGACACTACAGGGAAATCTTAAATAAAAGGTACCAGAAAGACCCAGTACCCGAGACCTAAGAAGCAAAGAAGCCTTCCTTCTGACTTGGATATCTATCCTAAATTACTGTTATTGCTTCAAAAGGCGCTGCTACCAAGCACAGAATATCAAGGAATGTGAAGACTTATGCAATCAAGACTTTTGGTTTTGAATCATAGTTTCTTTTGAATATTTCTGTGGACAGTTCCCTGACACTGAAAGTGTACAATATGTTATGCAACTTAATAAAACAAACTCTTATTTTAATGCACTTTCAACTGCATTTTTTGAGGCAACAGAATATGGCGGAAAAAACCCATACAAGGTGTTGTTTATACTCACATTCCTCTCACCTTGCATTTAGCAAACTTGCAGGTAGGCAAGAGCAGCAGCATTGCATCGGTGCTCCTCCTCCTAGCTGCTGCTGAGCTCAGACTGACTGGATGAACCATATGTGACACTGTAGTGCCAACACATTTCTTACATACCGCATTTCCTATGATCAACGCGGTTTGCATGAAACAAGTATATATACGCAGTTTACATGGAACAAGTTAAGATGAGGATCAGTTAACTTTTGGTAAAAGCTAATTAACAAAAAGGGAGGGTATCCCATGATACTGTAAACATATAGCATTAACTTAGCTACATAATACTGAAAGATACAGAATTAAGTTAATATGTATATAAGTTATGTACACAGTGAAGGTATGAAATGTGGTTTGTGGGTTGTGACACTTATAAAAGGTAAGGGTTTGGACAAGTAGGGTTCCCAAAAATTTATGGACATTGCGAGGCTTTTATATAAGCGAGAGGGTCAAAAAGATAATGGGCAGAGTACCATGGGTTAAGGTAGTCATATGTTTATCCTGGGATACAGAACTATTGAAGATGCTATGTCTCCTTGTCAAAATGGTCTCTGAATAGCAGAGTCTTTATTCTTTTACGGAATTGTGTGAGGTGATTTGTGCATCTGAGTTCTGTAAAAAGGCTGTTCCACAGGCTTGCGGCGACAAAGAAAAGGCTCGTGCGCAAGTTGCCTGTTTGAATTTCAGTTTGTCAAGCAGTACGATTAGTCTGTTCTGGGAACGTGAACTTGTGGCTCTGTTGTCCAGTTGTCTCTCAAAGATGGATTGTAGGTAATCAGCAGACATATTGTGTAAGCTTTTGAATATTGTTACAAGAACTTTGTATGTAGTCTGAGCTTGAAGTAGTAGCCAGTGTAACTGCCTGAGGATAGGGGTAATATGTTCTGTTCTTGAGGTTCGTGTCAGGACTCTTGCTATGGTATGCTGTGCCATCTGAAGCGGGTGCAAGACACTCTTTGGGATGCCCTGGTAGATGTTTCTGTAATCCAAGTGTGGGGAGATCATCCTCTTCAGTGATCAGGGAGTGTAGTTGTTGCAGAGCCTTTATTTTCTGCTATATAATTTTGGCTGTTTTTTAATGTGGGTTTGTAGTGTATGTAACTGATCGATTGTTATTCCCAGGTATTAGATCTCCTCCTTGACCTTTAGCTCAGCATCATTGACTTAACACTGTGGGAGGTGAAAAGTCTTGGTTCCTGGTAATGAAAAGTACTTCTGTTTTATCATAGTTTATTCTTAGTTGGTATTGTAATAACCAGTTGGAGATGTACAACAACCTCTGACCTATCAGATATTCTCAAACAAGCGACCGGAATTGCCAACACTACAAAAGAACTGATAATCCTTGGGGACTTCAACCTCCCACCCGTGCAAGAGAAACATGCAACTGTTTTCTTTGAAGCAATGGAACTGACACAAATCATCCGTGCACCAAAGCATGAGAAGGGCAACACTCAATCTCATATTCCTCAACTCCCAAACGTCCGTCTCAGGCAAGACTCCCCAGATTGCAACTGTGCCATAGTCTGACCACTGCCTCATCACCTTCATCACAGCCAACCAACCAATTACCACTGTGGAGGATTATACCTGATAAGATGATTCAAACCATTTAATAAAGACAACTTCCTCAAACAAGTTCTAACGAACATACAATCAGGATAGTCCGATCCCAATATGTTAACCAACAACTGGAACACTGTAATAGCTACAGCAGCATGATCAACAGCAGCCCCTAAAGGAAAAAAAGAGAGACCAGCAAGAGCACCCTGGTTCTCATGGGTGATATTATCAAACAGCTGACCAAAACCCCTAATCATTCTAACCAACTCCCAAACATTTCATTGCAGCAACTCGCAGCACAATAAAAACAGCTTCAACTAAATCCCAACATCCCACCCATACCAAAAGGAAACTGCCACTGTGTCGCCCCCAGTAACATATGGGGCACATTTGAAAAAAATCAGCAAAGAGAAGGTTGAAACCATTATAACAATACTCAACACCACCACCTCTCCCCTCTTAATTCCTGCCCGGTCAGTTGGATTAAGATGACAAAACAGGAACTAAGCCCAGCACTCGCCACCATTGCACACAAATCTCTCAAACAAGGTCAGATGCCTAATAGCCTCAAAATGTCCATCATCTGCCCGACCCTCAAGAAACCGGAACTTGATCCATTGGATCCTACCTCATTCAGAAAAAGAGCGAGCCTCCCATTTCCCGCAAAAGTCATCGAGAAGACAGTACAAAAGCAACTACAGGACCACATGGACAGAAACAACATACTTGACCCACACCAATATGGATCCTGGCCATCACATGGGGTTGAGACACTCATGGTCTCATTAATAAATTTGTTAATCAAGAGAATACAAACCAAAAACTGGATACACTCATCTTTCTAGATACAAAGATCTTCAATGGTTCCGGTCCTACCTAACAGATAGGTATCAGCTAATTCGAACAAGCACCGGCACCTCCACCTCATACTGCCAGACTCAAGGAATACTACAAGGCTCCACACTATCGGCACTGCTCTTTAAAATCTATTTACAATCACTCTGCTCCATAATACAGTCATACAACATCAACTTTCACATATACACAGATGACATTATGCTATATGGACCAATAACCATTGCAAATCCAGTAAACCCACAGTTACTATACTGCTTCAACGATGTCTCCAGATGGCTCCAAGAAAATCTCACAATCAACCTCAAGAAGACAGAAGCATTATTTGTTACAAAGGATCAAATCTTCACCCCACCAACACACCTCACCCTGGGAACAACCCAGATAAGAGTTCAAACACAAAGTACCTGGAAGTCATTTTCGACCAAACCCTATCATTCGAGCAACAGATTGCAAAAATTGCAAGGACAATATTCTTCAAAACCAAGATGATACAGCACCTCAGACCACTCCTAGACTCCCAGGACTTCAGATCAGTTCTGCAAGCAATAACACTCCCCCACCTGGACTACTGTATTGCGAAATATCAAGGACTCCCACTCTCCACTCTCAACCTGCTACGGACAGCTCTTAACACAACAGCAAGGATCATTCAAAGGGTGAAGAAATTTCACCACATCACCCCGGTTCTGAAGCATCTCCACATCCTCCTGTTGGAAGCTCAGATCAAGTACAAAACCTTAATACTGATTCACAAAGCACTACAACAACAACAAACATCACATCTTCACACCCTACTACCACAATCAAACTCTGGAAGACCAACAAGGCAGACCACTGAAAGGACAGCTGGGAACCAGCTGGTACTTGGTAGATCTCTCTCTTTTGATTTAACAGATACCTAAGCTCCACGAACAGAACAATGGCTGGGAAAAATCATATCACTAAAGCTGTTGCCCCCATTACAGCTTCTGCCTCGGTCCAGACAGAGGTCCTAATGCCAGTTGAAGGACCTTCCATGTGCAGGGTGCCTGCATGCTGAAGCTCTGAGGAAACAAATGGAGGAACTCAGAGAGGAGGTGGCGAGGCTGAGGAGCATTCAAGAAAGTGAGAAGTACATTGATGAGATACTTCTTGCAGCAACCAAGCTCTCCAGCAGAGAAGATGGGTGCCAACAGAATGTCGATGGTTGACACAAGTCACCAGGGCCTGCAGAATCACCAATCCAACTTCTCCAGCCCTTGAATTGAAGAACTATTATGCAGCCCTGGAAGTGGAGGAGGTGAAAGCATCCTTGGAAAGGGAAGAACCAGAACTCAAGTACCCCAAAGTTGCAGAATCAGTGGCCACAAGGAAGCGAAGGGTAGTGGTGGTTGGAGACTCTCTTCTGAGGGGTACTGAGGTGTCCATCTGCCGACCAGACTTGATGTCCAGAGAGGTATGCTGTCTGCCTGGTGCCAAAATCCAAGATGTTACGGAGAGTTTGCAGAGACTCATCAAGCCAACTCACTATTACCCAATGTTGCTAATCCATGTTGGAGCAAATGATACTACCAGGTATCCCTCGGAACATATCAAAAGTGACTTCATGGCTCTGGGACAGAGGGTGAAGCAGTCAGGTGTTGAGGGTAAAGGCCAAAGCAGAGAGACTCGCATCCTGAAAATGAATGCATGGCTGCGTGGATGGTATCATCGAGAGCGTTTTGGTTTCCTAGACCATGGGATGCTGTTCCAAGGGTTGCAGAGCAGAGATGGCATCCATCTGTCCAAGAAAGGTCAATGCATCTTCGGTAGTAGACTGGCTAATCTACTGAAGAGGGCTTTAAACTAGATACTTTGGGGATGGGTGAAGAAAGCCCCCAGGTAAGTGAAAGCCCCCAGGTAAGTAATACCCATTTCCATAAATATATTTAATGCTGGGGTCACCAACCTCCAGAGGGCCGCGGGCCGCACAGCCGACTACCGGGAGCCTCGCGGGCCGCACCCCCCTTCTCCCCGCCCCCGCGAAAAACAAACGCAAAATTATGAAAACAATGGCTGATCACCTTTATTGAATTTAATGAGATGGCTGATGATTCATGCTAGCAGACAAACGCTTAAAGTCCGGCTTCACAGATGACACTGACAGGAGAAGGGACGCTTGCAGGTGGTCGGTGAGCTGCGAGCGCGTAGATACAATGGTGGGAATCCTTGGCGGGCCGCACGTAATGTTAACCGGGGTAGAGCCTCACGGGCCGCACGAAGGGACCTCGTGGGCCGCATGCGGCCCACGGGCCGCAGGTTGGTGACCCCTGATTTAATGTAACAGGGGTAACATATGGAAAGCAGTGTGTATAAATGCCTGTAGCATGGGAAATAAGATCCCTGATGTTGAAGCTTTGGTGGGAGTGGCAGACTTGGATTTAGTGGCAGTTACAGAAACATGGTTCACAGAAAACCATGATTGGGATGTAACTATACCTGGCTATACTTTATTCAGAAAGGACAGGGTAGGAAGAAGGGGAGGAGGAGTGGCACTATATGTAAAAACTACTATTAAAGCTTTGGAATTACAGAGCTTAAAAGGGAGAGAGGAGGCATTGTGGGTTAAACTAGAAAGAGGGAAAGAGAAATCTATTTGCATTGGTGTGATATACAGACCTCCCTCACAAGAAGAAGAGGTGGACAGAGTTAATTGAAGACATACGCAGCATTGCTAGGAAAGGGGAAGTGCTACTGATAAGGGATTTCAATATGCCAGATGTTGTTTGGCACATTCCTGCTGCAGTATCATCTAGAAGTAAGGAGATCCTGGATTCTCTACAGGGAGAACTCTTCAGGCAATTGGTAACAGACCCCACATGTGAAGGGGCCATACTGGACTTGGTGCTTACCAATGGTGAAAGTGTTTCTGATGTTGTAGTGGGAGATCATTTTGCATCCAGTGATCACCAGATGGTGTGGTTCAGTATTAGGACTAGGGCTGTTAGAATCCATTCAAAGGTGAGGATCTTAGACTTTAGGAAGACTAACTTTGCCAAGATGGCCAGATACCTCAGGGAGTCGTTAGTGGGATGGGAACAGCTAGGGGATGTAACATAGAACTATAGAAATATGATGACAGAAAGAGACCACATGGCCTATCTAGTCTGTCCTTCCATATTTATTTATTTTATTTATTTATTTATTTACATTCTCTCTTATATACCGCGCTATTCTGCATCAGTGCGGTTTACAATGAACAAACTGAAATTACATTGAACAGGTCAATATAACTTGGAGATAACTATTTTACAGGGAACATGGGCTATGGAGGGTTAAATGGCTTGCCCAAGATCACAAGGAGCACCTGTGGGACTAGAAACCCCAGTCCTTCCGGCCCAAGGTTGCTGTCCTCTAGTGGGATTTGAACCCCCGACCTTCCGGCATGAAGTACCTTGCCCCAACCACTAGGCTACTCCTCCACTCAACCATATCAACAACTACAACAGTCCCCTTTTTTCCTTTAGAGATCCTCTGTGTTTGTCCCATGCTTTTTTGAACTCAGATACCGTCCTCATCAGTCCATGTAGAAAAACAGTGGGCAAATCTGAAAGGGGATATTTTAAGGGCAACCAACCTTTTTGTTAAAATGGTAAATAAAGGAAAAGGAGACCACTATGGCTTTCGAAAGAAGTAGATGAAAAAAAGAAGGAGGCCTTCATGAAATACAAGAAATCACAGAGAGAGAAAGACAGGCATCTGTATTTGGAAAAACTTAGAGAAGCTAGCAAAGTAGTCAGGAAAGCAAAGATTCAAAAAGAGGAAGAAATAGCCAATGCAATAAAATGGGGGGATAAGACATTTTTCAGATATGTTAGTGAGAAGAGGAAGTGCAAAAGTGGTATTATCAGACTCAAGGGCGCAGGGGAGGAATATGTAGAAGCTGATAAGGATAAAGTGGAATTGCTTAACAAATATTTCTGTTCTGTGTTCACAGATGAAGAACCAGGAGCAGGACCTCAGAAAAACAAACACCCACAAACAGGAACAGAAGCGAGGGCATCTTGAACAATTTTCAGAAGACTGTGTTCGTGAGAAACTAGCTCTACTTAAAGTAAAGTAGACAAAGCGATGGGACTGGATGGGATACACCCAAGAATACTGAGGGAACTTGGGGACGTTCTAGCAGCCCCACTGACTGACCTTTTCAATGCCTAGTTGGAGTCGGGAATGGTGCCAAAGGATTGGAGAGAGACTCATGTGGTGCCTTTACACAAAAGCGGAAGTAAGGATGTGGTTAAAAACTACAGGCCGGTTAGTTTAACCTCGGTGGTGAGTAAATTATTGGAAACGCTGCTGAAAGAGAAAATAGTGAGGTTTCTGGAGTCCAGTGGATTACAGGATCCGAGGCAGCATGGATTCACCAGAGGCAGGTCTTGTCAGACAAATCTGATTGATTTCTTTGACTGGGTGACCAGGGAGTTGGACCGAGGGAGAGCCCTAGATGTGGTGTATTTAGATTTCAGTAAAGCCTTTGACACTGTTCCTCAAAGGCGACTTATAAACAAACTGAGCACCCTAGGGATGGACCCTAAAGTTACTGCTTGGGTTAGAAAATGGTTGGGTGGGAGGCGACAGAGTACAGGTAAATGGAGCTCACTCTGAGGAGAAGGATGTTACCAGCGGTGTGCCCCAGGGATCTGTCCTTGGTCCGATTCTTTTTAACATCTTTGTTAGTGATATAGCGGAAGGGCTGTCGGGTAAAGTTTGCCTCTTTGCGGATGATACCAAAATCTGCAATACAGTAGACACCCAGGAAGGATCTAGCTAAGCTTGAAGAATGGTCTAGAATTTGGCAGCTGGGATTTAATGTTAAAAAATGTAAGGTCAAGCATTTGGGCTGCAGCAATCCAAGGGAGCAATATAATATAGGGGGTGAAGTACTTTTGTCCACTAAAGAAGAGCTAGGTGTGGTTGTGTCTGATGATCTTAAAGTAGCTAAACAGGTAGAAAAGGCGACAGCAAAAGCTAGAAGGATGCTTGGGTGCATACGGAGAGGAATGGCTAACAGAAAAAAAGGAGGTGATAGTGCCTCTAAATAAGTCTTTGGTGCGACCTCATTTGGAGTATAGTGTGCAATTCTGGAGACCGCACCTTCAAAAAGATGTGAACAGGATGGAGTCGGTGCAGAGGGTGGCTACTAAAATGGTTAGTGGTCTTCATTATAAAGCATATGAGGACAGACTGAAGGATCTTAATATGTACACCTTAGAGGAAAGGAGGGATAGAGGTGATATGATTGAGATGTTTAAATACCTCTGTGGCATAAATGTTCAGGGAGAGAGCCTCTTTCAATTGAAAGCAAATTCTGCTACGAGGGGACATGGGATGAGGGTGAAGGGGGATAGATTCAGGAGTGATATGCGGAAATATTTCTTTACGGAAAGAGTAGTGGATCCGTGGAATAGTCTCCCAGTGGAGGTGGTAGAGATGAGGACAGTAACTGAATTCAAAAAAGCATGGGACAAACACGGAGGATCTCTAAAGGTAAAAAGGGGACTGTTGTAGTTGTTGATAAGGAAGGGCAGACTAGATAAGCCATGTGGTCTTTTTCTGTCATCATATTTCTCTGTTTCACTAACAATGTTCTGCCACATGCAAGGACAAAGTACAATCTCCAAACATGTACCCGTGCATTTAACCTCTATGAGGCCCTATGGAACTCTCTCCCAACCAAAATCCAGAACAAGGATCTCTCCTCATTTCGAAAACAATTAAAGACCCACTTATTCAGAGAACACTTTGGCACAGATCCAAGCACCACCAATGAATATATGACCATGCTGAATATCAGATAAGTTTGAGACCGGGAGACAAAGGAAAATTTTAAATCAGTCAGGAAAGCCTGATATTTACATTCCTGATGAGGTATGTAAGTTAAGCCCATATTAAATGTACAACCCCCTGTAAATATGTTATGACCTGTTCGATGTATCTCTTGTTTATTGTAAACCACTTTGACCCGGTGAAAAGTAGTATATAAGCATAGCTAAATAAATAAATGTCTTTAAAGCAATTTAGCATCTGATCATAGCATGCAGTTGAGATAGAGAATGGAGTGTAAATCATATTATCAGCATATATGTGGTATAGTATGTCATGATCCTGAATGATGTTGCAGAGTGGTTGTTAAGTATAAGTTAAATAGAAACGAGGATAGTGTACAATCCTGTGGAACTCCCTGAATGAGCTGGTAAGGGGATGACTTGGAGGATCCTATTTTCACATGTTGTTGGCACCCAGTTAAGTATGAACGGAACCACTCTAGTGCGGAATTCCGCACGCCTATGGTTTGTAGCCGTGTGCGCAGTAGTTTGTGAGAGTCCGAGTCAAATACTGTCCTTACATCTAGGAAGATTAGTATGAATCCATGTTCCGCATTTTGAATCCCTTTTATAATGTTATCTAAGAGGGAGGTAATTAGTGTTTCTACCCCATAGAATTGTCTGAAACCATGCTGTTTAGTATCAAGAGGAGAAAGAGTAGTTACTCACCTGTAACAGGTGTTCTCCAGGAGCAGCAGGAATCAGTTCTCACATACAGGTGACATCGGCGCCGACAGAGCCCCCGTGCGGAGCATTTCCCCAGCTTTCAAGGAAAGCCTTTGGGAATGCAGCGAGCATGTGCGGTCCCCTTCCCGCCCAAGGGTGCCATCTTGCTCAGTCTGATGACATAGCGAAAAGACAGCAAAAAACAAAATGAAGTATATGACTGCAACTCCCAGAGGAGGAGGGAGGGTCATGAGGACTGATTCCTGCTGCTCCTGGAGAACACCTGTTACAGGTGAGTAACTACTCTTTCTCCAGGACCAAGCAGGAAGTCAGTCCTCACATAAAGGACTCCCCAGCTCTAGGCTACCGCGAACCCAAAGCTGAAAATAATTGCTCCCTCTAGAGCCTCAGCAACCATGATAAGAATCTTCTCTGAGAACGCCCCCGTACAGTAGCCCAACACAAGGGCCGGAGGGTAGGAGTTGCCTAAACCTCAAAGAGATTACGGAGTACCGCCTGTCCGAAAGCACTGTCCCTTCAGGACTCCCTCTCGAGGCAGTAATGGGCCGCAAAAGTCTGGTTTGAAGACCAAGTAGTGGCCCGGCAGATGTCTGCCAACGGAACAAAACGGAGATGAGCTACTGATGCGGCTTTTGCCCTGACACAGTGGGCCGTGACTCGACCCTGCAAGGAGAGGCCGGCTGCCCTGTACACCCAGGCGATACAATCTGCTACCCAAATGAACAACGCACGCTTGGACACAGGTAACCCCAGTTTATTAGGGTCAAAAGATACGAAGAGCTGGGCAGCCCTTCGATGCCCCTGCGTACGGGCTATGTAAAAGGACAACGCCCTTCTACAGTCCAGGGTATGCAAGACTGTTTCAGCCCGGCTGGCGTACGGCCTGGGAAAGAATGTTGGAAGAACCACCTCCTGATTGAGGTGGAAAGAGGAGACAACCATTGGAAGGAACTTAGGATGAGTCTGTAAGACCACCCTGTTCCTATAGAACCGTGTGTACGGTCTATCAGAAACCAGAGCTTGGAGTTCACTCACACGCCGGGCCGAGGTAAGAGCTACCAAGAACAACGCCAAGAAAGGAAGCGTAAATGACAGGTAGACATTGGCTCAAACGGTGGGCGAGTAAGTTGCTGCAAGACCACATTCAAATCCCACTCAGTGGCTGGTGGACGAACAGGAGGCTTGAGCAAAAGCAGGTCTCTGAGGAAGCGGGACACCAAGGGGTGGCCCGACAGACGGTCCCTCCACCAGTGAGTGGTGCACCGATAGATCACTGAGGTGAACCCGAACAGAGTTGGATTTAAGGCCTAGGTCTGACAGGTGAAGCAGATACTGCAGCACCACCTGCACCAGGCACGAAAAAGGATCCTCCTGGCGCTGAGCACACCAGGTGGAGAACCTACGCCACTTGAGGGCATAAGACGTCCGGGTGGATTGCCTCCTAGAGGCCAACACCACCTCTTCCACTTCCTTAGGTAGAAGTAAGGGAGCTAGAACTATCCTTTCAGCAGCCAGGCCATCAGATTGAGGGATCTGAGGTTGGGGTGCAAGAGAGATCCCTGGTCCTGAGACAGGAGATCGGTTTGCACCCCCAGAGGGAGAGGCATGTCCACCGCCAATTGCAGAAGGAGTGGGAACCACGGTTGCCTCGGCCATCGGGGGGCTACCAGAATCACTGAGGCCTTGTCTTGAAGAACCTTGAAAAAGATTCGGGCCACTAGATGCGTGGGAGGAAACACATACAGTAGGCCCGTAGATCAAGAGATTAGAAACGCATCTGCTGCTATTCTCAGAGGATGCGGTTGTCTGGAATAGAACCTGGGCAGCTGCCGGTTCAGTGGACTCGCAAGGAGATCGATAGTTGGAAGACCCCATCTTAGAAAGATCTGTTGGACCACTAGTGGATTCAAGTGCCATTTGTGAGGCTGTAGAATCCTGCTTAACCTGTCTGCTAGGTAATTCTCCTGGCCAGGTAGATAAACTGCTTTGAGAAACATGCCTTGTTTGACTGCCAGGGAGCAAAGAGCTTGTGCTTCCTGACACAGAAGCCTGGATCCTGTGCCTCCCTGCTTGTTCACATAGAACATTGCCACTTGATTGTCTGTTTGAACTAAGACAGACTGGTGAGAGAGAACATGAGAGAAAGTCTGTAGAACCAAGCGGATAGCTCGCAACTCCAACAGATTGATCTGCTGTATTGCCTCCCAAGGAGACCAGAGGCCCTGAGTGCATGCACCCTGGCAATGTGCCCCCCAACCCTGTAAGGAAGCATCGGTTGTCAGCACCTGTGTGTGTGGCGGCACTTGGAAAGGCACCGACAAGTTTCGGGAGATGTAGCCACCACTGCAGGGAGTCCACTAGTAGTTTGGACACCCTTACTCTGTCCCTTAAGTCTCCTGTGGCTTGCACCCACTGAACTCTGAGGCACCACTGAGCAGGCTGCATGTGCAGACGGGCATTCGGAGTTACATGGACCGTGGATGCCATGTGGCCTAAGAGTCTCAGAAAGTGTCTGGCGGAGTCTCAGAAAGTGTCTGGCGGAGACCAGAGAACCACTCTGGAACTGTTTGGCCAAGCCCATCAGCCTGTGGGCCCTGCCCTCGGGCAAATAAGCCTTTGCCTGAAGGGTATCTAGTCTTGCCCCTATGAACGCTATGTTCTGTGAGGGGAGCAAAGTGGACTTTGCGAAGTTTATGACAAAGCCTAGATGCTGGAGAAGAGATACAGTGCGAAGGGTGGCTTGTCTGGTCTCCTGTGGAGACTGACCCCTGATGAGCCAGTCGTCCAGGTATGGGAAGACAAAGATGCCCTGGTTTCTGAGATAGGCCGCCACCACTGCCAGGCACTTGGTGAAAACACTGGGAGCGGAGGTTAGGCCAAATGGAAGTACTCTGTACTGAAAATTATTTCCTCCCACTACAAATCTGAGATATTATCTGTGGTCTGGATGATTGAGGATGTGAGTATAAGCATCCTTTAGGTCTAAGGAGCATAGCCAATCTCCCTGCTGGAGGTAGGGCAGCAGTATCCCAAGGGTAAGCATCTTGAACTTTTCCCTCTCCAGGAACTTGTAGAGATTTCGCAAGTCTACAATGGGCCGGAGGCCTCCTGTCCTTTTTGGTACCAGAAAGTACCTGGAAGAGAAGCCTTGCCCTTTCAGGTGGTGAGGCACTGGTTCCACCGCCTGCTCCTTTAGAAGACCTGCCAACTCCTGAAGGAGGAGGTTCCGGTGAAGAGGAAGTCTTGGAGGCTCCCCTGGAAAATAGGAGGGGGTAACTGGTTGAAGTGGAGCAAGTAGCCCTTCTGGACTAGGCTCAGTACCCAGGTATCCCCTGGTATGGCTGACCACCTGTGGGCGTACAGTGTCAGCCAGCCTCCTGTGCTGAGTGGAGCCAGCTGTGGAGGAGAGGCTATGCAGTGGGAGTCAAAACCCCGCTCCCTGCTGTGCAGGAGCCGGAGCTGGCGGCTTGGGGGTTTTCTGCCTACGGGGCCCATATCCCTGCCCCTTGGCCTGCTGACCCTGTTGGGGAGCTGTAGAGGCCTGGAATTGAGGGTAGGATTTGTAGACAGTACCCTTTCTCGGGAAAAAGGGCTTCTTCCCCGAACCCTTCTTTTTCTGAGAAGGGGCAGCAGTCTTTCTGGACAGCCTTGCCTGGTGAGAGTCTCAGTCTCGATTTTTGCAGCCTTTTCCGCCATGGGTTTGCCAAAAAGGTTCTCACCTCGGCAAGGGACATCGACCAACTTGTCCTGTACCCATGGCTCCAGATCTGATGACTGTAGCCAGGCTTGACGGCGTGCACCGATGCCGGCTGTGCCTACCCGGGCCGAAGCCTCGAAGCCATCATAGGCTGCTCGAGAGATAAACTTTGAGCACTCTCGAATCCCTGATGACAAAGCCTTGAACCTCTGCAAAGGTCCCTCGGAGAGGCCAGCTGAGAACCTGTCAATTTCCTTTCCCAGGTCTTGCAGGTACATGTCCATGTACAGCTGGTAAGTCTGGACACGGCAAGACAGTATAGAGCCCTGGAAGCACTTTCTACCGAGTGCATCCAGGTTCCGGGCCTCCCAGCCGGGGGAGCACCGAGGAGTGTATTTGACTCTTCAGACGATGCATGGCCGATTCCACAACCATGGAGTGATGTGGTAGCTGTGCCTTCTGGAACCCAGGGCTCTTACGGACTCGATAGATGGAATCGACCCGTTTGCTAAGAACCGGCGCCGAGGCCGGTGCCTCCCACATGTGGAAAAGCAGCCGTTCCAGCATCGGAGGAACCGGTACAGTAAAGGCCTCCTTAGGCGGAGAGTCGTACTGAGTGCATTGAGCTCTTCGGCTCGATGCTCCTCCTCGGCATCCGCGGGGAAGGCCAAAGCTTTGCCCATGTCCCTCACGAAGTCCGAGATCCGGGTATCCTCCGGGGGGGACCTTCTCCGAGGCTCAGACTCCGGTGAGTCCGAAGGGACGCACCGGGTCTGGAAGGTGTCCGGGGGACTCCTCGTCTTCCGTCTCCCAGGCCAACTCCTCCGAGGAGGAATCGAGCGGCTCCGGCCGTGTGGGTTTCGATGCCACCTGCCTCAACGCCGAGGGTATCGGCATAGACGACCTCAGCCCCGCATGGGAGGTCGAGGGGAACCTTGACCAAGAATCGACTCGAGACTTCATCGACTCGAGGATCGGCTCGGTCTCCGGGGTCGACTTGGACGTCGAGGTCCCAGTGGTCGGGGCAGATGCACCGGTCAGACCGGCGATCAGCACCCGCTGCTGTTCCATGAAGGCAGCCAAGCTGCTCTCCAAGGCCGTCAACCTGAGTCCAAGCTCAGGAGACTCAGCAGCCCCCGACGGCGGCTCCCCTGGGGGAGAGTCCACGAGGACAACTGCACTCACGTGACTCGGGGACTCCAGCTCCACACGAGGTAATTTCGAAGGCCTCTCCGACTCTGACAGCCCGGGGCGTCGGTCGGGGCTATGCAACCTGGCCCTCGAGGGCTAAGTTGGAGCGAGTGAGCTTGATCCAGCTTACTGGACATGGATCAAGGGGAGACGTTATGGTGTTGAGGTTCTTAATGATGGTTTCTAGGTTCTCCAGTGATGGCACGAGTCTGGCAGTATTGGGAGGGTGATCGTATTGAAGTACAATGATGTCCGAATGCGCTCTCTCTACCTTTGCTTGAAAAAAAGTTTGCTATTTGTTGTGGTGTTGGTGTATTCTTGATGCTGCTATTGTCACTGCATTTTAGAAGAGATTTGACAATGTCAAAAAGCTCACAGGGCTTCTTTAAGGAGGACATTAACAACTTCATGTGATATTCCTTCTTTTGTTCATTGACTGCATGTCGGTAGCTGTGCAATTTGTCTAGGTAAATCATCTTATCATGATGGCTTTGAGTGCGTCGGCATTTACTCTCTAATTTTCTCAGGTCCTTTTTCAGCTGTCTTAATTCTGAACGGTAACAATATGAGTGGCTAGCAACCTTGTTATGTTTGGTCTGTGGTGCAGTGGATATTCACTTATGATTTTATTCCAGTTGGAGATGAGAATGTTAAGGATGTTGGACTTGCTAATTAGCATGGGAGCAATGTTGTCGAGGAATGATTCCTTTTAATGTATGAACTGGCATCCACTGTATGTACTGGAGTTGGAGTGGACAGTTTGTGGAGATAAGGATAGTTGGAATGCTATTAGGTGGTGGTCAGACCATGATACCTTTTTGATTTGTGTTATGGGGTTTATGTGAGGTTGTAGGAGATCAGCTGGGGTGAAAATGAGGTCTAGCGTATTTCCTCCTCTATGGGTGGGCTCATAGATGATTTGCTTGTAGTCCAATGCACCCATTGCTTCTAAAAATGCTTTTGCTTGTCCAGGGAGTAGGGTTGAAAGATTGAAGTCACCTAACAAAATTGCTCAAGCAAGTCCAGAGCTATACAACCAAACTGTTTCTAGTTAGTGCAGTATCCGTTGGTCTGGGTGATTTATAGACAAGGCAGAATGAGCTGTGCTTGTTTTCAATGAGAATCATGACAAGACCATCAAAACTACATAGTGACGTGGTAGCGACGTTGAGCACACTTTTGCTGATGATGAGCACACCTCCTCCTCTGTGGTTGCTTCTGGTACTACTATATAATTCATATCCTGGTACTTTAAGCATGTTTAATAGAATATTATCCGCTTCAGTAAGCCAGGTTTCAGTTAGGCATATAATATCTAGATCATAGTCTGTGATGTAGTCTATTATGATGGGGATTTTGTTCCTGACCGAGCGGGTATTTATTAGTACACATTTTAAATTCTGAGAATTGTATGTTGCGTAAGTATGGTCTCCTTGGGTACTTTGGAAGTGTGAGTCTATTTATATCATGGAGCTCTGAGGCCTGTTTCTTAATCTTTGCTGAGCATTCCCTATTGCATAATTCCTGCAGTTATGATTGGTATATAGCTTGAACTTAGTGTAAGGGCTTCTGATGGTGTAACTGTCAGTAAAAATGAGACTATGGTGAACAGGAGGATCATGTTGCTCTGCACAGTGCTAGATTTGTAGAATTGCTTGAAGAGAGTGCAGTTGCTGTTAATGTGCATAGTTCGGCGCTCACTGGGAAGATGCTTGTATATGATTAGGTTATGCTAAGTTCTACTTACTTCCTTTCCTTGTGATTTTTCCACATGTCCTGAGACAGGGTTGTCATTTGGATGGGCCCTTAGGCGAAGGACCACCCAGGGATGGTGTGATATAAACCCAACCAGGAGCACACCCCGATGCCAGTAAGCTCCTCCTCCCAAGGTGGCTTACTCACTTGCCGACATCCTTATATAGTCGGCAAGTGAGTAAGCTTCTTTGGGAAGAGGAGCTTACCGGCATCGAGGTGTGCTTTCTGGTTGGGTTAGCCCAATCCACTGTCTGTGCTGCCAAATTTGAATACAATGTGGACTGCAGGTAGTGTGCTGCCCGATCCCTGCTTAACGCTATGAGTGAAAGCCCCACATTTACTGGGCAGGAGAGTATTCCGCCAGTACCGAAAATAGTTCCTTTCTTGCAGGAGGGCTCTCACACACACACATGCACACATACACGCAGTTGCTGCAGCTAAATGTTCAAAATATGAGTTGGACTCTACAGCAGGGAAGGAGGAAATGCCAGTGTACCGCTGCTCTTCTCCTTCACCCGTGGGCCCGATTTGTCTCCTGCGGTTGATCCCACAATTCCCTGGCAAGGGCATGATTTTTTGACTCTTACTGCAGCATTGCAGGAAATCAGAGATACTGTTTTTTAAACTATGGCATTCTATGAAAGTTCAAATTTTACCTGGAAAAAATAATAGCTGAGACACACACACCGGTTAGACTGGTTCATGGATAACACACTGGTTGCTGGCCATGAAACCACAGGATTAGACAGCACTATGACTACAAGTTAAAAGTTGAGAAGACTTGACAACATACCTGCCCTCTCATGACAGCGATCTGCTTGTAAAACTGCCCCCTGTCAAAACCAGCATCTTTCTGTAAGAAAACAATCACATGGAACCCTAAATGGCAGTGATGCCCACTTTATCAGGAAAAGGATGCAAAAAAAGACATTGCTTAAAAGTGGGGAACCTCAAACATGCATTAGAATGGGAAGGGCATGAAATTTCATTTTGCCAGAAAGCCTCTAAAGACTTCTGTGCTCCTTCCCAGAGCACAGAATTTCTCACTTAATAACCTGTTTCCAGAATCAGTGAACCGCACTGTTCAGCAGACACATGCTGCTTTAGAGAGAGCAGAACAAGGGAATCTTATCAACTATCCAGCAGCATCTCCCTGTCTACACTCTGTGAATATTATACTTTTAATCAAAGGATAATAGAATGACATGAGAAAGACAACTGCATTCAAAGTCTAGGACCAGGCTCTTGATTGCAAATACGATAAACATGGAAGACTGCAAGGACGAACAAGATGGCAAGATCCACAGGGACCACATGGAGAGGCTCCAGCATTCCTTCCAGTCCAGATTTTTCTCTCTTGCCTGTCACCATAAGAAACTCTTTCCATCCCTGCAGCTAACCCATCCTTCCTCACTAATTCTCCTGAACCTCCCCACGATTCCCCATTTATATTCTGGGGTCCTGCCTTGATCTCCTGGGTTGCTACTGGCATACTAAGCTGTGCTACCCAGAGAGCCAAAGATGTATATATGTAAAAATGTACATATGTAAATAACTCCTCCCTCCTTACAAAAAGAAACCCAATTACCTAATTACTGTGTGTTGTGCTCACCCTACGAATCACCTTGTATATACTACAAATTTTTCTGTCCTGGTTTGACAGTTTCCAATATGTAATCTAATCCGCTACTGATCGCTGGAAGTAGCGGTATACAAATGTACGTTAAATAAATAACTAAAATAAATAAATACTGAATGCAATAATATGCTACCTCTTAACCCTATTCGGTGTATGCTATGAGTTGCATATTTCATTTGAGTATATTTATATACCTCAATATATAAAGTCATCAATGTGGTTTACAGAAAAACATAATCTAATTAAAAACACAGTAAAACAATATATGTAATAAAACAAAGAATTTATACAGAAAAGGTAGTTATTCACCTGTAGTAGGTGTTCTCCATGGATAGAAGAATAACTCCTTACATATGGGTGATGTCATCTGATGAGAACCACATGGGAATGCTCCCCAGCTACTAGTAGAAGCTTGTGAGAGGTTCCACCACACCTGTGTGCCATCTTCCTGCCTGCCACTACAACTTCATCTTGAATTAGTCTGATTCTATAGCTACAGCAGGATACAACTCCCAGGGGAAATGGGAGGGTTGTGAGGATTACTCCTGCTATCCACGGAGAACACCTACTACAGATGAATAACTACCTTTTCTCCATGGACAAGTAGGAATGAAGTCCTCACATATGGGACTCCCTACCTACAGGCTACCAAAAGCCCATGAGAAAGCAGACAAGCCCAACAGGGGCAACATTCCATTTACGTAATAGCAATAGGCCTTAGCAACTCAAGATACAGAACTATGTACAGTAGAAATAGGTCTCTTCCCTTTTTTTTGGTAGCCTGAACAGAATAGAATGGGCTTAGGGGGGATGGAGTTGGATTCTAATCCCCAAACAGATTCCATAGTACAGATTGGCCAAAATTGCCATCACGTTGGGAGCCCCCTTCTAGACAGTAGCGAGATGTGAATGTGTGGACAAAAACCACATTGCAGGCCTGCAAATTTCTTCCATGGAGACCAACCAAAAGCTGGCCAGTGACGCAGTCATGGCCTTGACGTGGCCATCAAGGCTCAGGCCTGCCTGGACATAAACGAAAGAGATGCAGTCTGCAAGCCAGTTGAAAGAGAGTGTTTGGAAATGGCAGCCCTTAGCTTGCTGGGTTCAAAAAAAATCAAAAAGCGGGATGGACTTTCTATGGGCTTTTGTCCACTCCAAGTAGCAGGCTAAGGCTTGTTTGCAGTCCAATAAGGGCAATGCAGCTTCTCCTTTGTGGGCATGGGGTCATGGGAAAAATGTTGGTAGAACTACTGACTGATTAAGATGGAAATACGATACCACTTTTGGAAGGAATTTAGGAGGAGTATGGAGGACCACTCTATTATGATGGAATCTGGTATAATGTGGATGAACTACAAGAGCTCGAAGCTCACTCACTCTGCATGCTGAAGTGACTGCCACCAAAACAACAGCTTCCAGGTTAAGATCTTCAGAGAGCAGGATTGAATGGCTACAAAGGAGCTTTCATGAGCTGCACAAGAACCACATTGGATGTCCCAAGACACTGCAGTAGGCTTGTAGGGAGGCTTCAAGAGAAGCAACATATGCATTAAGCAAACAACTAAAGGCTGTATCAAGATGGGCTTTCTTTTTACATCTTGATGATAAGCTCCAATTGCACTGTGGTGGACTCTGATGGAGGTGGACTTAAGTCCAGACTCAGAGAGATGTAGAAGATGCTCCAGCAATTTTTGTGTGGGGCAGAGGAATAGATCAAGGGCCTGGCCCTCAAACCAGACAGCAAACCTCCTCCATTTACAGTAATAAAACGTCCTCATTGAGGCCCTACTGGAGGACATCTGTTATGCCGGCGGGCAGGTTGAGCTCAGACAACACTAGCCTCTCAACATCCATGCTGTGAGGGCCAAGGACTGGATGTTGAGGTGCATCATCATCCAGTCTTCCTGCAAAATCAGATCTGGCTCTTGACTGGAGAGCTGTAGCAGGAGAGGAAACCAAGGCTATCGGGGCCAGTAGAGAGCAATGAGAATCATTCTACCTCCATTTGTTTTGAGCTTCAGGATGGTCTTTGCAGTGAGAGGGATTGGGGGATACACATACAGAAACACCTCCTCCTCCCCCTCCTCCTCATTATAGGAGGAAAGCATCTGAGGCCAGTCTGCTGTGTGATCTTAACCTGGGAACAGAAATGATCCACTTGGGCATTCTGTGGAGTGGTGAAAAGATCAAGGGGGTGCCCCACTCCCAAAAGAAGCAAACAGCCACCTCCCTATCCAGTGTCCATTTGTGTGGTTGGAGGATTTGACTCAGTCTGTCTGCCAGAATGTTTTGATCACCTGGCAGGTACGTGGCTCTCAAGTCCATGCTATGTGCTATGGCAGACTTCAACAATCTGCCTGCCTCCCAGTACATGAGGTATGAGTCCATTCTTCCCTGCTTGTTGAAGTAAAATATTGTGACTTAATTGTCAGTCTAAATCAGAACAATTTGGTTGGTCAGTCGATCCTGGAAAGCCCTTAGAGCATTTGCTACGGCTCTTGCAAAGAAGTTGACCTGGTGGAGACTTTGGATAGACCAATCACCCTGAGTGTGAAATCCATTGAGCTAAGCTACCCAACCCAGTTTGGATGCATCTGTCGTCAAAACCTTTTGAGATTAAGCAATTTGGAAAGGAAGACCCCTGAGCAAATTATACTGGATTGTCCACCATTGCAGTAACTAAATGAAGGGTATAGTCTGTGTATCACTAATCCTAAATCAAGCTGTGGCCTGAGTCCACTGAGCAAGTCTCATATGGAGGTGTGCCAAGGGTGTGATGTGCACAGAAGAGACCACGTGGCCTAACAGTTTACATCTTGCAAGCAGTTACCTGCTGACTCAATTGAGTCTCCCTCACTAGTGCTGTCAATCTGTGAAGTCAGTCGTGCAGGAGGAAGGCTCTCACCTGAGTCGTGTCTAGAAGGGCTTCTATCAATTCCAACTGTTAGGTGGATTATAGATGGGATTTTGGGTAATGTAATATATGATAAACCCTAGTGTAGTCAACCGTGTTGATTCTTGAACCCTTTACGAAGTGGTATTCTTGATCAGCCAATCATCCAGATAGGGGAAGACAAACACTCTCAGCATCTGGAGGTAAGCAGCTACTACCACGAAGCATTTTGTGACAACGTGAGGTGCTGAGGCCAGGCCAAAAGGCGACACTTGGCACTGGGATGTGTTGTCCCCCAGGATGAATTTGAGATACTTCCTGTGAGCGGAATGTATCTGAATGTGGGTGTACGCAACCTTCAGATAAAGGGAGCACAGCCAATCTCCTTTTTGAAGATAAGGAAGCAGGATACCCAAAGAAAAAGAATGTGTTCAGATCTTAGGACTAGGATAGGACGATATCCCTCCGTTTTCTTAGGGATCAGTAAATAACTGGAATAAAATCCTCGCTCTCTTTGCTCCAGTGGCACGAACTCAATCACGAGATCCATCAAGAGGATGGTGATTTCTCTCTGAAGCAGTTCCTGATGCATGTCGAGATGATGTACCCTCGAGGGGCGATTTGGAGGTAGTTCAAAAAATGTAATTTGTAACTGCTTTGGACGATATGCAGAATCCATGTGGTCTGAGGTTATGAGGGGCCACCTTTTGGCAAAAAAGAGTGAGCCTTCCCCCGACCTGGGGGTCTTCCACTGCAGTCACTGATAGAGTGGCTATGCTTTGAAGGAACCAGTCAAAACTCCACCCCAAGCTTTGGCTGAGGAGCAGGCTGAACTTTGAGGCTTTTCTAGTCATGGTTGTTGGTGAGGAGCCTGTTTTGGTTGGGAGGTTTAGGATCCAGGAAAGTACCCATGCCTTCGAGTAATAGGTCTTTTTCTGGCCCCCTCCTTGGTACCTCCTGTGATAGGACGATGGCTCAAATGCGCACTTTGAGAGATTACGAAGGGAGACATGCTTCTTTTCGATGAAGCCAGTTTTCTCTTTGACCTGTTCTCCAAAAAGATTCTCTATGGCACGGCACATCAGCAAGCTTGTCCTGCACTGATTGTTTGAGGTCTGTAGACCAGAGTCAGGTGAGTCTCCAGGCACAAATACCCAAGTTAGAAGCTCTCAATGCTGTTTTGACATTATCATAGGTCGCACAGACCATGAACTTTGAGTCATCCTTGCCGTGAGCCACTAGAGAATCATACTGTTCCAGTTTCTCTGGAGGGGTCAGATCAGTGAGGTCACAAATGATGTTCTTCAAAAACATGCCCATGTAGAGCTGATAAGAGGTCATGCAGACTATGAGTATGGATCTCTGAAAGTACCTTCTTCCTGAAGAGTCCAATGTCTGAGCCTCCCTCTCAGAGGGCACTGAGGAATGAGTCTTGGACTTTGGATCTCTTAAGGGCAGATTCGAACACCAAGGAATGGCGTGGAAGCTGGGGGCTTCTCGAATTCGGGAGCCTTCTGAACTCTATACATGAAGTCAAGCCTTCTACTGACTGGAGGTACAGTGAGGGGGGTTCTCCCACATTCTCATCTGTACTCTCCGAAAGAAGCGGTGCATGGGCACTGTCACTGCCTCCTTAGGGGCCGAGGATTACTGAAGAATCTCCAACTCTTCTGCCCTGGGCTTATCCTCAGTCTCCAAAAAAATGGTATGGCCTTGGTCACTTCCCTGACAAAAGTTTGGAAGGTCATGTCCTCAGGAGGGGACCTGCGCTGCTCATGAGGTGGAGACGGGTCAACAGAAACTCAGGAGACCTGTCCTCAGACAAGTCCTTGGACTCTATATTGATGACCCAGCCTTCTGAATTTGACTTAGAGAGGAAGCTGAAGTATTTCTGAGTCTGAGTCTGTCTGGATCTCTCTCCTGACCCGTGGGAATTGGGAGCTCCTTCGGGAGCAGTGATGCACCGATGCTCGTCTGAATTTCAAGGGTGCATCAGACCCTGCAAATGCTAGAGAGTGATATTGTTCGGGCAGGCACCAGTATCAGGGCCCTTCATTGCCCTGATGCCTCTCACAGGCAAAGCATGCATCTCGAGGATTGGTTGTACGGTTGCCGATGTCGATTCAGCTGATGTCGAAGCTCCGGCCTGCTGCACAGCAAAGAGCACCGCAAACCATTTCTTGAGAGCCTGCAGGTGGTGTTTCTCCGTTGCTGCCAATTCCAAAGGCTGTGGGGCCTCAGCAACTTTGACTGATGTACCCAGGATCTGAACAGTGTTATCAGGGGCTTAGTCTCGGCTCTCGGTAGGCTGTCGCTGCCCCTCCAATATTCTGGAGGATGAGCTTTCTTCCCTTTGGGGCAGCTTAGAGGGGCGCTCTTGAGGACCCTCATCACTCTCTATGCCATGCCTCGAGGAGCTCTGATGCTGGTGCACCAAAGTTTTCACTCGGTGCTCGGTGTGATCTCTCTTCAGCGTTGATGAAGATGAAGCCGAATCCTTTCTCATCCTCGGGTGGAGGATCAATCAATTGATGGCTGCTGCTCAGGGGCACTATGGGTGCTCAGCTCTAAGTGAGCTCGAGAACTCCTCAATGTTGATGAAGCCATTGAGACCAGTGCAGTTGATGCAGATGACAGATCGGACTTCTGAACAACAAAAAGCAATTTGCACTGCTTCTCTTGACCCTTAAATCCTCTTTTTGTCATCTGCAAACACAAATTACAAGAAGAGGGCTAATGAATGGATCCCAGACACTGAAGGCATCAAATATGAGTATTCGTGGCGGATATGGTCCTTGAGCACTGGGAACACGTCTTGAACCCACTAGCCAATTTTTGGGACATGTTGTCCGAAAAGATAGCCACAGTGAAATCAAAATGGTTTGATTTTTACAAAGGAACACAGCCCAACAAGTGCACCGGCACCTAATGGGGCAAAGGTGCCACGGAAAAGAAAAAAAAACTTAAAATGACTAAAAGGGGCTGAATAAAAAGGAAAAGAGAAATAACCATGATGACAAGCAATTAGAGCAAAAACTGGAAGGTAGCAAGATCCCCGAAGGGGCAAAAACAATTACCAAGGCAGAGACAGGTTGGAACACGCCCATTGGGCTCTACGGAAAAACGAAGACTAATTCAAGATGGTGCCGCAGTGGCAGGTGGGAAGATGGCACGCAGGCATGGTGGAACCTCCCAAAAGCTTCCACTAGTAGCTGGGGAGGGTTCCCATGGATCGGATAACGTCACCCATACGTGAAGACTTCATTCCTGCTTGTTCACAGACCATCACAAAAACTCCCTCAAAATGAAATATAAAAAACACACTCCTAAATTTTCATTTCTGCTAGAGATCTTCTTAATACACTAAAAAGACTACAATCCTTCCAACCTTCATCCAATCTCCCTCTCCTTTCCCTCCCTAGAGTGCCCAATAACCTCCACCCAATTCCCCCTCCCTACTACCTACCACTATAATAAAATATCTAATGTCACAACATCCTTCATTATGCTAGATATACTCTAGTAAAAAGAAATGTCTAACATTTTCTGAAAAAGTAGCAAATTCTGTTCTTGCCGAAATGGCAGAGGTAAGGAATTTGCATAAAAGGTAACACAAATGGATGGACGGGACCTGGACATAAGATATTTTTTATTCTTTTTAAAAACTGAATTTTTAATTTAGATCTATTGCTTGATTTTTCTAAATCCGAGCTCAAGGCGAATTACAATTCAGATGCACAAGTTATTTCCCTGTCCTAGTGGGCTTATAATCTAAGTTGTAGTTAAAGCAATGGAGGGTGACTTGATTTGACTTGCCCAAGGTCAGAGAGTGTCCGTGGGCGAAGAGGGATCTGAACCATAGCATTCCTGTTTCACAATCTGCTCCTTTAACCATTAAGCTACTCCTCCACACTAAAGAAAAAAAGAAAAAAAAATGACACTGACCTCGAATAGCTCATACAAGTCCTCTTCCAGATCCTTGACAAAATTTGGGTCAGAAATTTTTGGCAGAATAAGATCTTTGATTTCTTGTGAGAAAGGAACTTTGGCCTGCGGTAACCAGGCCCAGTAAAATGGATCTGAGGGAAGAGAAACCTTGATCACCACAAATGAAATTCTGACGCCACCAGTATGCTGCACAGCACAGAGACAGATACAGAAAGGCCCCAAAGCAGAAAACCAGCTTAGGCTGCATGTCATGACTAAATTATTCAACAATAAATGAGAACAAGGAGGCGCGAGTAGAAGAATATTCCACATATATCACTGATAAAAAAAAACTATTTATGGTCTGATAACAACCTTTTAAATATTAAGTATTTCAGAGTCACCTCACAAGTCTGTTTTGAAAACGTCCTTCCCAATCTGCAGTCACGCAACCATTTTAAGAGCTAAAACTAACTTTACCAAGAAAATGTCATTTCCTTTTCTAACTGTAGCACCAGAGTAAGTCAGGAACAGTTTGTTGCTCCTCACAGCTGAGGCAGTGAAACAAGTTCAGCACTAAGTGGCAAATACAGTCAAAATCTGCCAAATAGCAAAATTAAAAAACAGCTGCCCCCTGCTCTCCCACAGATTATCAAAATAAGAAATAATTAGAAACTAAATGAAAGAAAAAGCAGCAAGAACACCTGCGTTCAGCATCTCCCCTTCACCACCCTCCTCCCCCAAGGTGTCCAGCATCTTTCCTTTCCTTCCCTATCCCTCCCCTCCCCCTGAAGGTACCCAGCATCTCCACTGTTTCCTTTCCCCCAGCCACTGCTACTGCTACCAACAGCACCGCAATCCTACCTTCCCCAAAACTGTAACCAAGCCTGCATAAAAAGGCCTTGGCTTTTTTTCCCATTTTGGTGACTGGAATGTGTCAGCTTTGGGAATGTACAGCTCTTATACATTTTATATTTGCCCACAAGAGAATGCGACTCCTGGGAGAATACTGCCCAAAACATTAAATTCTGTGCAACCCCAGATGCATTTACTAACAGCACATGCTAATGTTATTATCACACATTATCTGTGACAGGGATCATTTTATTCAATAGATTCTACAGCAGTTTTACCACATGATAACAGTGTTAGCACACATTGTTAGTAAACATGCCTGCCATGCCCCAACCCTTCCCTTCATCCTACTTGGACTGAGGAAACAAACGTTTTCAAGGCCTTTCATTCTGGCACGATTGGACAGGCAGCCTGTTCCACCAAAAAGAGGACTCCACTGCAAAACACCTCTCCTGCCATTTCTTCAACCTCACCCACAGCGGACTGGGAACCACTAAGCAGTGGCCTTGATTTGACCACAACGCCCGGCCTGGCTGATACCATTTCAGCACCTCTGACAAATAGTGTGGTCCCTGACCTCTTAAAGTTCTAAAAGTCACAAGAAGCTGGAATACATACCGCTGCTCAACTGGGAGCCAATGAAATTGACACAATACGTCCACAACCGACTCCCTATGACTGCACCCCGAAATCACCCATGCAGCCGCATTCTGTACCATCTGCAGTTTCCACAGCAGATACTTAGGCAAACCAACATACAAAAGAAAATGCAATAAACTATAGCTATTAGTCAAAGATATTGAATTGGCAACATTTTTGTAATATTCTCAAAGGAGTATTGTTAGAATACAACACAAAGCTATACCTTGCATATACTGCCTATTCTCTGCTCCTCTCACCCCTTAAGGGCTTTGCCCACCTAAATCTCGCTCTTTGTAGGTCTCCCTCCACATCTTCCAGCACAATCTCCAGTAATAATTAATTTATAATGTAATTACTCAAAGATGCGGGGAAAAGAAAGAAGGGTATCTTCCGCAAACAAACAGCCAAGGGGGACCAGCGGAAGATTGACCACAGCCTACAAGATGGTAATAAATAATCTTTATTGAGGACCCAATAAAGATTATTTATTACCATCTGGTAGGCTGTGGTCAATCTTCCGCTGGTCCCCCTTTTCTTCATTACTCAAAGATGCGAAATTAAGATTTTTTGCTCAGATTATTGTGATAGTTCAGAAACCCCTCCCCAAGGCCTGCTCTCTCTCCCCCTTCATCAAGCTTGACCCCCTACACCCCAAGCTCTCTTTTTCCTTAGGCTCAGTCCTGCAGTTCTTGGGTGATGCAAATAAAGTATGTAATCAAAATTGAAATAAATACCCCTCCTTCCCCCACCCACTCATTACACATCCAGATGTGAACCCCCCAGGCATATGGATCTTCTCTGTCTCTTCCCCCAGACTCAATCCACCATTTTGCTCATTGTCCCTCTTCCCCAAACTCCATCAAACAGCACCATGTGTTCTCCTACCCCCAGGCTCCATCCTGCCTCCTCCTCCTAGATCACACAGGATGGGGAAATCAGTGGCAACTTTTAGCCCTTGTGGGCCAAAGCCACCAAGTTCTTCTGGCTCACACAGCCAACAATGTTATCACTTCTGGCCCGAATGGGCTGACATTACTGCTCCCTTATTTATGCAAACTGTAGTATACCGCTCATCCAGAGATTTACCATAAAAAACATTCACAACATAAAACCATACAATATGGAAACAGAACACCTAGTCTATCCATGACTAGCTCCTAACCCCTACAAATATCAATCCTACCCAACAACCTTCCCCTAAAATACCTTCACAAAAAGAACACAGTCTTCAAAAGCTTACCAAACTAAGCAAGCGCCCTCCTTTCATGCCACTTTTGGCAAATCATTCCACAACTGGGGAGGTCACCCACTCAATCTTAACTGAGTACACAAATTTCTCCACCCCACTTGCAGCACATTCCAAGACAGAGAACAGATATTTCTTAAGCTACTCTGCAAACTCCCTCCTCACGCTTTGTCTCCCCAGCACAGCATGCAATACTTGACCTCCAGCACATTCCATTTTTATTCCCACGTGAAAATGCCTTTTCACACACAAGCCAAGAATTAGAACTGGAGGTGTGGCCAAGGGTGGGCCTGGCTGGGCCACGGCCACTCCAGTTTGTGTCAGGCCTACCCAGTCAGCAGCAACAGAACACTCGAATGAGAGGAGAAATGGATGCACCGTTAACTTCACATTGCCTTATGTCAATCCATTCTAGGCCCCATCAAAAAACCATTTGTGGCTATGCCACTGATAGTAACATCTTACCATTGGGAAGACAGCCCGAAGAGCCTTCACTATGTCCAAAGTTGAAGACTACCTGGCTTCTAGATGTCACCACAAGAACAGCAGGTCTTCCAACTCACCCTAAAGGCTGGGTGGCACAATTGTACCCTCAGTAAGGAAGTCACTTTCTTTCCAGGGCTGCTTTTACCTATGGGCAAAAGGGGCAGGTGGCCCAGGCCCCTGCAGAACGGGAGCCCAGCTTCTCTGATGCCCATAGGTAAAAGCATCCCTGTTCCTCCCTTCTGTTCCCTGACGGCTTGCAAGAGAAGTGGGCGGCGCTTTAGTGAACAGACTGACGACTTGCCGCTTCCTACGCCACTCATAGCTCTTGCGAGCGGTCTGAGGGAGCAGAGGGGAGGAAGAGGACCTCTGGCTGTGCTGCTCCAGGAGGGAGGGGCCACAAAGGTAGCCTCATTCTCAAAGGTTAACCCAGGGCCCTATAAGGGTGAAGCAGCCCTGTTTCTTTCACATACCATTTACCTCCTCAGACTTCAAAGGGCTATCATAGTTAAAACCAAGCTACGATGTTTCATACTAAAACAAAATAGTCATGTGAAAAACGATAATAAACTACCAGCTTGAAACAGATATAACAGTCAGGTTTTCCTATTTATGCAGTCTTACTCAGTTGACACTAATCAGTCTAATGTACATTTCCTATTCATTAATCAAGTAGAAAAGCATTTGGGAGACCTAGAGAGATTACAAATCGCAGTACCAATGCTGACAAATGAATAGTGCAGTAAGTCTAGATATGAAAGAACTTACACGCTCTCCAAGAGTCGGGGTGCTTCAAGGGAAATGCTAAGCCATTATCAATAGCTGCAAGTTTGATTATTGGTTCTTTCACCACCACCCAGCCTGTATCCTAAACCATAAAGAATAAAAAAAATAACCATCAATCAACACAGCGATTAGAGTTTGGAAGACTTTCTTGCCGTCTTATTCTACAGCAAAAGGTGGAGGGCTGCTGGAAAATGATCTGTCAAGGAAGCACTTGCTGGAGAGGGGGGAGAAAGACTTCAAGAAACAGTGACTGATAAGAGTCTTAGGACAGGAGAGAAGCCGGGAAAGACAAAAATAGAGATGCGAGTTGCAGATTTTAAGAAACTTGTTTGAATGGGTATGGGGAGATCCCCTTGCAGAGGGAAAGGGATTTTCCCCTGTGTGGTTTATTTAGCTTTGGGCAAGACAAAGCATGTTGCTCCTGATCATCCGTTTTAAGATTTTGAAAAATACATGTATTTTAAGAATGGAATAATCAAGAAAAGAAAATGACGGGCGGTGTACCGGCAATGTAGAGTGTATTACAACCATTTGATTTCTGCCCACTCACCTGGGCGCTTGTGCTGTCCATTGGGTAGTCGTACTTGATGAGCCAGTTGTCATTTCCCCGATCTGCAGAAGTAAAAAAAGTCAATGACAAGGTAGGTCCCACCAGGATGAAGGACATTTACTTCCAATGCCAGGAGGTAGAATGCTACTCAGTGCACTCTCTGAACCTTCCTGAGACACAATCTGTTTTCGGATCTATCAACGGCCTTGTATGCTTTCCAGCAGTGACAATGGACAGGGCTCGTTATCATTAGAGAGCTGGCACCGGTGACCAAACACAAAGGTAGCAGAAGCTTCTGATCGCACTTCTCCCTTGATATGAAAAGTAGAGGAAGAGATGGGAGACAGAGGTGCCAGTACCCCGTTGCTCACCTGTATTCCTTATGATGTAATCCAGCACCACGAGTCTCTCAAATTGTAACTGCAGCTGCCGATTGGTGTTCTCAGGAAGAGGCTCTGCCTCAAACCGCCGCAACCAATAGTCTGCATCTTTGTAGCCATCCACGAACAGCTGAAAGGAGCCAACCTGGAATCAGAAAGACCCAGAAAGATACAGTATTAACAAATGCACTTCAGCTAGACGCTTCTATCCATTCACTGCAAAAGCCAAAATTAATGTGGGCAGTGGATTTTCCCCAATCTTTGACAGTATAGCAGTAAACCCTCCAATTCCAAGAGTTGACTAGTGAAACATTTCTAAGCACGCAAGACAGAGCTGATTATTTTTCATTTTACAAACTCTTTCAACGTCCACCTCCGCAGCTTTATTTTGGGAATTTTCTAAGGCACCTCATCCGCAACTGGTAGACCTCTCCACTTTTAACTTCAGAAAGTGATCTTAGTCTGGTCCTGCCAAGGTCAATGCAGCCTATACCTGCCGAGTCTCCCATTTCAGGAGTGCATCTCCCACTCTCCTGTCGGAGGACAGGAAAACTCCATTCAATGCGCTCTCCTGCCCATGCTGACTCACCAGCTGGTTTGGTGAGCAGATGCAAATGTTGCAGCCTGTTACTAATTATTCTCATTCAACGAAAGATGCATCAGTGGTGAGATTTGAACCAGATTACTCCTGCTCCCCCATACCTTTGGAGGCAGTCCTATTCGGTTAAATCTTTGGCCAACTTTCGGTACTTTCTCCAGTGCCAGTCGTTTCCCCCTGGCCTTCACCCTGTCAATGGCATTGTAGTTAAAGGTTTCACTGGCAAGATGCACTACCTAGGAAGACAAAGAAACAAAAACAGCAATAAGGCTTTAGCATGTTAACCTGTCTCGCTATCAAGAGCCTAGCTCTGGCATCAACTTAAAAAGCAGTCATTTGATGGGAAACTATTTGTGTTGTAAACAGTCAGTAGTATTATACAGAACACAGGGAAGACAGGCAAGCACAGTACTGGCTGCCAAGGAGGAGGAAGGCCCCTTGCTGGTGCATTGGGAACTGGAACAGCATGGGTCTACCAAAGCCTTCCCGCTGATATCATCATTGTTGGGACATCCTTCAGCATAAAAGCTCACTGGGTGATTTAAGGGGCGTGACCTAAGGGGCAGGCATGCCCCTTTGGAGCACCTAAGCAGCACTGGGGAATGCTGAAGATACTGGAGTATTAACCTGTGATTAACTATTTCAAAGTATAGTTTGGTAAAGTGGTTAAAAGGAAGAAAAAGAGCAAATCTACATCTATTGCTGTAAGCGTGGTCCTCCAGACAAATATATTTCCTCCCTAAAGGGGCAGATTGGGGGGGGGGGGGGAATGAGTTTCTTCATTGAATCTCTCTTCTGTGTCTGTGGCTTTATTAAGCTCAGACAGCAGACCTACTCCACCTATCCTTAGACTGTTGGCCCCATCTCTGATTACAGACAGCCCTACCCCCGGAATTTAATGGAGTTGTCTTGATGTTTGGGGACTGTGTCTCTGCTCCACACCCTCTGCCTAAAATATTATTGGTTCCAAAGCCTGTATTATCTCCTTTTACCCTAGAAAAGGGGTACTTGACCCAGCCCACGGGACACACCTTGCCAGTCAAGTCTTCAGGCTAGCCAGAATGAATATGTACGAGAGATTCACATGCCCTGCCTCCATGGTATGCAGATCTCTCTCATGCTTATTCATTCTGGTTATCCTGAAAACCTGACGGGGTCGGTGGGTGCCGAGGACCGAATTGAGAACTTCTGCTTTAGAAGCATCAGTGCCGCCAGAGCCTTCTTGAGAAGTTTCTTCGCAGGATTTTTGACAAACTTGTCTATTTTAAAGATATCAATGGCATAGTTGTCCTAATTTTCTAAGGAGTCAGCTGAAAAACAACAGAATTTGATGGTCGAGTGGATATTGATACACAAATCAAATCTTTGGGATCTCAAGTTGCTGCAATTCAATCTACTACAGTTTCTGGAATTAAGGATAATTTGTCCTTGTATTTTAAAATTAGAAGTTATGGAGAATCAGTCAAATTCAAAGAATTTACATTTTCTTATATCTTCCTTTAACTCATTTACTTTCTCCACAGACTTTACTGTTCAAATACTTTAAGGAGATTCTGGATCTGCTTAAGGCTGAATGTATTAATTACATTTGTCAGGTTTTTATTTTCTTTCCAATATGAAGCTACAGGCGGAAGATACAGAGGGAGGCCTTGATAAACTGGTTACTACATCTTTAGATCTAACTGGGATCATAGAAGACTCCCAGGACGTAATTAATGTTAGATGTTAGGGACACCCTTTTGGTGTTTCATGTCACAGCAGGACAAGTTGTTTTTCAAAAGCTTATTTCAAGAATAAAAAGGCTTTGTTCTGCGGTCACAAGATTCTGTTTTCCCCTAATGCGATACTTCCTACACAGTCTTGTAGGAAAACTTTCCTGCAGTTAAAGCTTTGAGTTCCGACTGTGGCAGCTATCTTTTATTTAAAACTTCCTTGCAAGTGTTTTGTGATATCTTTGTAGATCCTATCCACTTGGAAAAATTTCTGCTTGAGCATTCTTAATAGGGTTAATTTGGGGATGGCTGTCTGACCGGGGACGGTGGTTTAAAGAGGTTAGAAAGTGAAGGGACTATATTTACAGAATAACTTTTTTGAGCTTTATTTGTTTGTATGTCTTGCTTCTCTATCCAAAACGTAGGCTAAAAACTTAGTAAGTTAATTGTTTCTCTTTATTTTGTATTATTGTGTATGATGGTTGGGACTCTATGTATTTCTGTAATTAAGGATGCACTTGTAGTGTTGTTTTAAAATCTAATTAAAAAACAAGAACACTGGAGGTTGCGCAAAAGGAGAGAATCGGAAGACTCCCCACACTCACAGAAAAATTCAGTCAGGCTCTCCTTAAATCTGGGTAGTACCTCAAGCGCAGGGGGGCCTCGCTGCATTTGTGCTGCAGGTTCTTTCACAGAAAAACTGGCATCATTCATGAAACAAGCTGGTTAATTTCCTGGGAGCAACAGAGCAGATCTCTCGATCGCCTAGGCTAGGGCAGTATTATAGACAGAACTGTTTTTGTGCCAACATGAAGAAACGAAGGCTTCCTTGCACATTTAAAAAAAGAAACAAACTTCAGGCCCTGTTCATTTCTGAATATTTTTTCATTTTTCACCTGACAGCCCTTTGTTTCATCCAGTCCTGAGGTGACTCTGTTCAGACTGCACTAACTAGCACAATAGCTCTAAACTGCTCTTTGCATATAACTAGGAAGCCAAATGTATGGATGACGGGATCAAAATGGTAAACTTCACTTTTCACCAACATTTCTTTTACAAAATACATGGTGTTCCCATTTTTATTTTTTGGTCATTTTATTTTTGTGGCCAAAGAAGGATACAGTCATCCAAACTAACAAGTCAAGCAAAAATATAAACATAGTATCAATATGGTTCAACTATTTCACATTTATGTGCTCAATTAAGTTTATTTCCAACCTAACATGCAGGTTAATAGCTTCAATGTAAGCTTATAACCTCCAGTCCTTCACGGCTATTCCTCCTCCCTTTCCCTTACCATCCATCTTCTACCCTTCCCACATTTAAAGTAGACCATCCTGAAATGCATTTCATGAATATGTATGTGCACTTCCCCCACCTAAACTTGTTGTTATTATCCACCAGCATGAAATAAAATGGGGCTAAGATATGCCAGATACGGAAACCAAGGTAAGGCCTGCAGCTACAGCTCACTCTCCAGGGCTCACCCTTGTGCGAGGGACTATGTTGAGTTCCAGTTTTTGGTCCACCAGGCTGGCTCCTGCCTCCGATAAGTAACCCTGATTCAGAACGAGACAGTCCCTTCCAAAGCAGCAGGGACAGCACAGCTTCTGGAGCCACTTAGTCCATTTGGGGTTCAGCTGGCCATATGGCTCCTCGTTTTTGGGTTTAAACACGGCAATAATTTTCTATTGTCAAAAACAAAATTAAAAAAAAAAAAGGAATATTTAGCCACAATGACAAACCATTTCTCATGCAAAACATTTCACAAAAAGTCACTTGTGCTTTTGCAAGCAGCAACACTCCCGGTTCATGCAACTGAAGCCTGTAATATCTCCTTCAATCCTAGAAAAGGGGTATTCAACCCAGTCCTCAGGACACACCCAGACAGTCAAGTCTTCAGGATAGCCAGAATGAATATGCATGAGAGATTCACACGCACTGCCTCCATGGTATCCAGATCTCTCTCATGCATATTCATTGTAGCTATCCTGAAAACCTGACTGGCTCGGTGCGTGCCGAGGACCGAATTGAGAACTACACTGCAAAAAGTTCTCTCTCTTAATTAAAAGATCATGCATGCAAAACTTTGTCCAGACTAAAGATTTCATATGCAGTGACCTTTTAGCAGAAAAATGCCTCCTAAAGATAGCCAGTAACAGAGGAAAGGCATAAATACAATATAATGTGAACAGTCATAAAGCAAAAATACTTGAAAAAGAATAAAAAATCTTTGATCAGAAAGGGTCATTCTCAGGCTGGCCCAGTATCAGTACTGTGCGTGCCCCTGCTAAACAGAAGAATCCAGATTCATTTCTGCTTTCAGGTTGGCCAGTGCTGGGGATGCCGCTGAGTCAGCATTCATGATCCCTAGCAGGAGTGAGTCAAAGTAACTGTGATTTGGCAGGAACATGTGGCTGGATTCGAGAGCCATGACTAAGGTTTCTAGACAGAGCCCTAATGTAAAGTACCCAGCCCAAGGTCATCTCTGCAGTGACTGGACTAGTCAAAACAGGGAGGGGGGGGGGACTCTCAGGAAGGGTCTGGCACAGTCTTTCTGCAGAAAGCTTTTCACCATTATCACAGTGCATTCCATCACAAGCTGAGAGGCGGACACAGACTTCTTTGGAAGAATTCACAGGGACCTGATAGGAAGGAACAAGGGGTCTCAGCTTAGAGTCAATTCTCTCATTGAATGCACATACAGAGGGTAGTCTGAAGAGCACAGCAAGAGGATGGTACATGTCCTGTATATACTAGGGTAAAAACTAAAAAACGCTTGTCACATACAAGCCTGTTGCTTCAGATCCCTACTCTCTGTATTTTACCATTGAAATGAAACTTAAGGCACATGTCCCCTACAAAGACATTCCCTAAATGATGACACAAGTTACAGTTGTGCAGACATCAGGAGTAAACGGGAAATCGGTTGTTTACTCCAAAAAAAAAAAAGTCTAGGGGACAAGCAATCAGGCTACAAAGTAACGCATTTAAGATTAATCAAGAGAAAATATTTTTTCACTCTACATGTAATCAAGCTCTGGACTTCATTGCCGGAAGATGTAGTAAAAGCTGGGTTTAGAAAAAGGTTTGGGTGAGTTCCTGGAGGAAAACTCGATAAACCATTATTAAAAAGTGTACTGAGGAAAGGCCACTGCTTATCGTTGGGATAAGCAGCATGGACTGTCTACCTTTCAGGATCTTGCCAGGTACTTGTGATCTGGATTGGACATTGCTGGGTACTGGGCTTGATGACCTTTTGATCTGACTCAGAATGGAAAATCTTATATTCTTAGTTTTCAAATGACTCAAATTTAGGTAGTGTCAGGGTGGTCTATGGGTGTCAGTATTCCCAAAAACGTTCCATGTACAGGATATTCTTCCTTCCTTGTGTCACACTTTTTAAAAATTGTATAAAATTTACAAAGCACGTGTTAGGCCTTTTGGTAAAGTAGCTGGGGTTGAAGCCAATATCTCTATACTTGTATCCTGCAAAGAAAATGTCTAACAAAAACAAGCAAATCAAACATCAATGCTTATTTGAAAAGGTCAATATTCAAAAGCACTTAGGCAGCTGGTGCCACCACTGACCACATAAATGATTTATTTTTAAACATTTGCAGCACATCTGTGTTCAGCTTAGGCCACTGTATTTGCAAAACAGCCAGTACTACATTCAGAAAAGGAGAGCGATTTGGGACAGGTTGAGAGCAGGACAAAAACCTTATACACTGTGGTGAAATGCAGCTTCTAACATGAATTATATGTCCGAGGACCAGTGGGTACAAAGCATAGTTACTCACCTGTAACAGGTGTTCTCCGGGGAAAGTAGGAATCAGTCTTCACATATGAGTGATGTCGGCGCTGAAGAAACTATGGGCGGAAGCATCTCCCCAGCTTTCAAAGAAAGACTTCAGGAGATGCACCACGCATGAGTGGTCCCCTTCCCGCCCAAGGGTGCCATCTTACCTCAGTCAGATGACATAGCTAAAGATGGCAAAAAATGACAGAAAAGCAACTCCACGGGGAGGAGGGAGGGTTGTGAGGGCTGATTCCTGCTGTCCCCGGAGAACACCTGTTATAGGTAAGTAACTATGCTTTCTCTGGGAACAAGCAGGAAGTCAGTCCTCACATATGGGACGCTCTAGCTACAGGCTACCGAGAACCTGTAGAAAACCATGGCAAGTCGTGAGCAGCAGCAAGTGAGTCCGAAGGACAGACTCTGGAAGGACCACAGTGCCCAGGGAGAACCCTAACTCTGGTAGCCTGAACACAGAAAGATCGGAGGGTAGGAGTTGCCTAGACCCCGAAGAGATTACAAAGTATGGCCTGGCCGAAGGCGCTGTCCCATCGGGAATCTCTCTCCAGGCAGCAGTGACCTGCAAAGATGGAGTCTGAAGACTAGGTGATGGCCCAACAGATGTCTGCCATTGGGACAGAGTGTAAGTTCACCACTGAGGTCACCATGGCTCTGACATCGTGCGCCATGACTTGGTGCTCCAGCTGCAGCCCGGCCTATTCATAGGTGAGAGCGATGCAGTCCACCACCCAAATAGACAGGGTCTGCTTGGTCACTGCCTTCCCCAGCCAACGGGCGTCATAGGAGACGAAAAACTGGGAGGCTTTGTGGTGGCCTGTTGGCATGAGGCCATGGAAAGACGGTGGGAAGCACCACCTCCTGATTGAGGTGAAACAAAGACATCACCTTTGGAAGGAATTTGGGGTGCGTGCATAGCACGACCCTGTTCTTGTAGAACCTGCTATAGGGCGGCTTGCTGAAGCTCGCTGACTCTGTAGGCAGAGGTGAGCGCCACCAGGAAGGTGGCCTTCCACGAGAGGTACTGCAAATGGCAAGTAGCCAGGGGCTTGATTAGCGGCCGAATGAGTCGCACTAGCACCACGTTGAGATCCCACTCTGCTGCGGGTAGGCAGATTGGGGGCTTGGAGAATAGCAGGCCCCATAGGAAGTAGGTGATAAGAGATTGCGCCAAAAGAGGCTTGCCTTTGAGAGGCTGGTGGTGCACTGAGAGTGCACTCAGGTGCACCCTGACTGAGTTGGACTTGAGTCCAGTCTGTGAAAGATGAAGCAGGTACTGCAGCACTATCTGCACTGTGCAGGAGAACTGGTTGGCCTTTCTCTCCGAGTACCACACTGAGAATCTGGGCCACTTGAAGGCATAGGCACGCCTCATGGAGGCCTTGCGGGAGGCCAGGAGGACCTCCTCTACTTCCCTGACAGGTTAAAGGGGGCCAAGGCTACCTGTTCAGCAGCCTAACTGTTAGCACCAGAGACCCCAGATTGGGGTGGAGGAGCGATCCATCCTCCTGAGTCAGTAGCCCTGGAGGGTTCCCAAGAGGGATGGGGGCTCAGTCACTAAGCGGAGCAGCAGCAAGAACCACAGCTGCCTGGGCCACCGGGGGGCCTGCAGAATTAGCAACGCTGGGTTCCGAATGACCTTGAAAAGGGTCTTGGCGACCAATGGCATGGGCAGAAAGGCGTATAGGAGGCACTCTGACCACGGGATGAGGAAGGCATTTGCTGCCTTCCGGGAAGGGTGAGGCTGGCAGGAACAGAATCATGTCAACTGAGCATTGGCCGGACTGGCAAAGAGGTCCATCCGAGGGGTCCCCCAGAGCCAAAACAGCTGTTGGGATACTCTGCGGTCTAGCCACCATTCATACGGCTGGAGGACCCTGCTCAACCTGTCTACAAGGGTATTGTCCTGACCCGCACTCAGGAGCATTTCCTGGCTGATCACATATGAGCAGAGGGCTACTGCCTCCTGGCAGAGAGTGTACAACCATGTACCTCCCTGCTTGTTCAGGTAGAACATGGCAACCTGGTTGTCCATCTGGACCAGTACCGGCTGTTGCTGTAGGCAATGGCAGAGGGTTTGAAGAGTGAGAAATATGGTCCTGAGCTCCAAGAGGTTGATCTGCTGTTGGCTTTCCACCCTGGACCAGTTGCCCTGCGTGTGCAGGCCTCTGCAGTGAGTTCCCCAACCCAGCTGAGAGGAGTCCGTGGTGAGGATCCGATGAGGGTCTGGAAGGGAAGACCTGCCTGTAGGTGCTGTGTCACTTGCCACCAGTTTAGAGACTCCGCCAGCCCAGATGCCTTTGACCATGTTCCAGAACCGTTGGAGGGGTTCCTCGGAAAGGCCAGCAGAGAACCTGGCGAGCTCCCTCCCCAGGTCCCTCAGGTACATACCCATATATAGTTGGTATTCCTGGATCCAACAGACCAGCATCGAGCCCTGGTAGCACTTTCTGCCAAGAGTATCGAGGATCCTGGCCTCCCTGCCTGGGGGCACCAATAAATGTATCTTTTGGCTTTAAGCAGACGCATAGCGGACTCCACCACCATGGGGTTGTGTGGAAGCGGAGCCTTCCTGAAGACCAGGCCCTGGCGGACTCTGTACATGGAATCGAGTCAATGGCTGACTATGGGCACCGAGGCCGTTGACTCCCACATTTGTAGGGAATAGCCTTTCCAGAATGGCCAGGACAGGCACCATGAGTGACTCCTTTGGAGGGGACTCATATTGGAGGATCTCAAACTCCTCAATGTGAGGGTCCTCCTCCAAGTCAGTGGGGAATGCCAATGCTTTTGACATGTCCCGCACAAATTCGAGGAATGCTGTATCCTCGGGTGGTACCAGCGCCTGGCCTCAGGTGGTGGCTGGTCCAACGGCACATCGCAGTGTTTGCAAGTGTCCGGGGATGTCTCGTCCTCGGACTCCCAGTTGGAGTACTCTGTGGAGGACTCGATGGTGGGCCTTCGAGGCTGCATGGCCTTCGAGGCTGCATGGCCCTGGTCAAAGATAATCAATGGCCTGAGGAATGGGACCGTGATCGAGACCACTGTTGAGGATTGACTCAAGGCTGTAAGCTCACAAGGATCAGCTCAATAACCAGGGAAGTCCTCAAAGTCGAGGTACCGGTGGTCTGGACAGATGAAATGGCCAAACTGGACAACTGCGCCTGCTGCATCTTTAGGAAGGCAGTCCGGCTGTCCTCTAGGGACTCCATCCTGGACTCCAGTCCAGGTGGTACCAAAGCCTTTAACGCGAAAGCCGGGGTAGTCAGGTCAGATGCCGGTGAGTAGGGGGAGTCCTCGATGAGGAAGGCCTCGGAGATCCAAGGCCAATCACCGGGACCCGACGATTCCTTCCTGGGGACCATGGACGGCAGCTCCTGCTCCAACACCTCAGGCCTTCTTCGGGATCTGGCACGGGGCTTGTCTACTTTCACCAAGTCCCGCAAAGAGATCCTCGAGGATTTCTTTTTCCTCTTGTGTTCCCAGTCTGAAGAACCCCTGTCGGAGGACCTGCATGTCGGTTGCCGCGGGGTCAGTAGGCGACTCCAGGATCTCAGATAGGGCCCTGGATCCTAGGGTCACTGGGGGCTCTGGGGCAGAGTCTCATCTGGAGAAAATTTGGTCATGCTTCTGCTGATGGAGTTTGATTGTTTTAGTGGACATATGCTTGCAGAGGCCATGAACCTTTGGATCATGGTTGGGACCAAGACAACGGAGGCAGCAATCATGTGTCGGTGAGGGACATATTTTTGGAGCACCGATCACACTTCTTGAAGCCACTGGTCATCAGGGGTAAAACTACCTCAGCAAGGTCGAAGACCCAAGGAACTGCCAAGCTGGCAGATAAAAGGCACAAAGCCGCGCCGGGGAAAAAGGAACTTAACTAGAGAAAAAAGTACAGTCTGAGACGCGATGCCAAGGCAAATGAACTCTGAGGCGGGAAAGGAATTGGTCGCAGCTGGGGAAAAATAAACACACTATAGGATGAAATTTAACTGCTTTTTCAGAAGGAATCAGACATGTCCGCAGAAAAAAGGAGACTGAGCAAGATGGTATCCTTGGGCGGGAAGGGGACCACGCATGCGTGGTGAATCTCCCAAAGGCTCTCTTTGAAAGCTGGGGAGATGCTTCCTTGCAGAGCTCCATCGGCGCCGACATTATCCATATGTGAGGACAGACTTCCTGCTTGTTCCCAGAGAACAGCAGGTATAACTTCTAAACATGTATCGCATCATGTCACGCCCTTAGCCCCTTACAGATACTGTGGAGGGGCGTGCTTGTTATAGGAGAGATTCACCATTTAGCCTTTACCTGACTGGCTGCCTTGTAATGCCTCATGGGAAAGGTAGTTCAGTCAGGAGGTACTTGGCTTCAGGTAAAAAAAAAAAAGCCAATGTAGTTGGCTTTTGAGTGGTAAGGCTTTTTGACAGAAATTTATTGATGGGGTAAATGCTAGGGTCATAAATTAACACCTTTGGATTGTTTCTTCAGGATTCTTTCAAAAATACATCAGGATATAACTGAACTCAAAACAAAACAGCTTATAATGTTCTTTAGCATAAAGAAAAGTCCTTTCACCAGCTAATGCTACCAGACATGGCAACAGTGCTGTTTTAAAACAAACAGAAACAAACAGCTTTTCCTAGAACAGGTTTCTTTTCTCTCAGTCCAGAACACTTCCCCGCTGTTTGCCTCCTTAAGCACAGGAAAACTTTCAACAAGAAATTAAACTCTTCATAGGCAAACAATTCTCTATGCAAGATTTTTAGGAGTAGTGAAACCAAAATCAAAGCTTTCCTTACTTTCACCAACAGCACGGCTTCAGGCTGTGCACTGCACTGGCTAGCAGCTGTTTAACAAGTTGTAATTAGACAGCTGCAGTTTGCTCAGCAAAGGTATTTCTCCTTTAATACAGGACTTTCACAAGTTATCTACAGGCTCTCAGGGTTACCAGACTCTGGAGGTTTTCCTTACGGCTGACTCCCTTGCAAACCCTCTGTATTTGAAGATTGGCATAAAGAGCAATCCATGTACGAGTCTTCTTCTTCTACAGCCAGGTCTTGTTCACCCAGTTGCATTGGCTCTACCTTTAGTTTCTGGCTCAGAGGGCTTAGCTGACTGCCTTCCCTTAGGGCAAAAGCTGTCTCTTGCAACTCTGTAGTGCTCCAAATTAGACAAGCTTCCAATGCTCCTACCTGGGTCAAGGCTTGTACCAGCTTCTCCTTGCTCATGCTCTGGCCACCATTCACCTGAGCTTTCTCGTCCTGTCCTCCAACTTGTGTTCCTTGTTCCTGCTGTTCTTACTGTTCCAGCTCCATTCCTCTTCCAGTAAGCATTCCTACTCCTCTCCCTGTAGGCATTCCTACTCCTCCCCCTGTCTGGATAATCTGACCTAGTCTTAAACCTATCAGGCTCCAGCTTCTCCTCTCAGGTGTTGGAGATCAAACTGCCTCATGGGGCAGCTGAGTGATTGGGGAATTCAGTGACGTAAGGGTTCCTTACCCTGGGCCAGCATTCCCTCTCCTTTTCTCCACTAGGGGCATTCTGCAACCTACTGCAGCTAGGAATTACCTGCTTTCTAGGTGTAAATGGAGTTTTGTGTCTCTGACCTTGTAAAATAGGTCCTTTGATAAGGATGAATTCCTTCTCTTTATCCCTGTCTCCTGGGTCCTGATAAGCTTCCTTATCACAGTCATTTATGGAGGAAGTGACGTTCATGCTCGAATATGGCCATGAGCTCAGTCTGAGTTCAGGCAAAAGGTGTGCCACTGGAGTTTGATTGTCCCCGTGATTCTGCCATAAACTCACTAAGCTGAGATGTCTGTAAAGTCGCAGCTAGCAGAATGTCGCTCATTGCGTGTGCTGCCTGAAAAAGCTAGTCCCCGGAACAAGTCTGGCAGTATGGCACTGCATGAGACTAGTGCTCTGAGGAGGAGAGCAGAGTACCAATATAACCAGCAGAAGACTGGGTTACGAAATGAGCTCCACAATTGGTTTTAAGAGCTCCATTCATCATTGCATTTTTCTGTCACTCTAGCAGAGTATGATATTGTTGCTTTATTTGCATATAAAGTTTACGCGCGGCATTTTTGTTATAAGGTTTAGCCACACTACACCTTTTCCTGCTTTATGGTCTGCTTGATGGTTATTATAGTATTTTCTGCAGTCAGAGCTAACCATATTATTGTATATGCATGATGTTAACATGTATCGCTGAACTCCTGCTTGCATCGTGCCGTCTATCACACAAAGCGCTGTTTATTTTCTGCTTCTCTGTGCAGAATTATTTCCTACAGATATAATTGTTAGAACATGCATATATTTTTTACTATAATTTACAACTTCAGTGCCATTTTAATATCTCTGTGTGTTACACAGACTTTAATCTGCAATATTTTGGATGGCTCCTTTTCATCCATTAAGGTTCCTTCTTTTTATAAGATACTTTCTTTTTCTCTCAATCTCTTTCTTTTTCTTCTCTTCTTTTTTCTCTTCCCTCCCCCTCCTTCCCGCCCCTCATAAGAACATAAGATATGCCATACTGGGTCAGACCAAGGTCCATCAAGCCCAGTAGCCTGTTTCCAACAGTGGCCAATCTAGGCCACACGTACCTAGCAGTTTCCCCAAAAGACACAGGTTCCACAATGCTTGTATTGGGTCAAGCATTGATATCCTGGGTCCCTTTTAATAATGGTTTATGGACCTTTCCTCCAGGAACTTATCCAAACCTTTTTTAAACCCAGCTACATTAACAGCCTTTACTACATCCTCCAGTAACAAATTCCAGAGTTTGATTACACGTTGAGTAAAAACATATTTTCTCTTATTAGTATTAGTGGGAGGAGTGGCCTAGTGGTTAGGACAAGGTACTTCGGGCCGGGGGTTCAAGTCCCACCTGGGGACAGCAATCTCAGGCCGGAGGGACTGGGATTTCTAGTGCTATAGGCACTCCTTGTGGTCTTGGGCAAGCCTTTTAACCCTCCATTGTCCATGTTCCCTGTAAGTATTAGCGTATGTGTGTCATATCCCCTCGTGTTAAATGTATCTCCCAATTGACCGCTTTGACCCGGTGAAAAGCGGGATATAAATACAGCTAAATAAATAAATAAATAAACATTGTTTACCCAGTAGCTTCATTGCATGTCCCCTAGTCTTCTATATTCTGATAATGTAAACAATCGATCTACGTTTACCCGTTCCACTCCGTTCATCAATTTATAGACTTCTATCATATCTCCCCTCAGCCGTCTCTTTTCCAGGTTAAAGAGCCCTAACCTTTTTAGCCTTTCTTCACAGGAGTATCCTTCTATCCCCTTTACCATTTTGGTGGCTCTTCTCTGAACCTTTTCTAATAACGCTATATCCTTTTTAAGATACGGCGACCAGAATTGCACATAATATTCAAGGTGCGGTCGCACCATGGAACAATACAGAGGCATTATAATATCCTTTGTTTTATTTTCCACTTGTTTCCTTATGATGCCTAGCATTCTATTTGCTCTCTTGGCCGCCGCTGCACACTGGGCCGAGGGTTTTAACATGTTATCCACAATGACGCCTAAATCTTTTTCCTGAGTGGTGGTTCCTAATGTGGAACCTTGCATCGTGTAACCATAGTTTGGGTTGTTCTTCCCTAGGTGCATAACTTTGCACTTGTCCACATTAAATTTCATCTGCCATTTTGATGCCCAGTCTTCCAATTTATCAAGATCCTCTTGCAATTTTCCAATCCTCATGGGTTTTAACAACTTTAAATAGTTTTGTGTCATCTGCAAATTTGATAACCTCACTCGTTATTCCCTTTTCCAGGTCATTTATGAATATGTCAAAAAGCAGCAGACCCAGCACAGATCCCTGGGGTACACCACTATTCACCTTTCTCCATTGGGAAAATTGGTCATTTAGCCCTACCCTCTGCTTTCTATCTTTTAACCAGTTCCTGATCCACAATAGTACACTGCCTCCTATCCCATGACTTTAGTTTTGCCAAAAGTCTTTGATGAGGGACCTTGTCAAAGGCTTTCTGAAAGTCCAAATACACTATATCAACCAACTCACCTTTGTCTACCTGTTTATCACACCTTCAAAAAAACATAACAGATAGTAAGACAAGATCTTCTTTGTCTAAAGCCATGTTGGCTGTCTCCCATTAAGCCATGATTATCTACATGTTCAACAATTTTGTTCTCACAGGTTTTTTGCTACGAATGTACTTGAAAAAGTCTTTATTATGCGTTTTTGCTTCCGCAGCAAGCTTCTTCTTAAATTCTCCCTTTGCCTGCCTTATCAATGCCTTGCATTTAACTTGCTAGTGCTTGTGCTGTTTCCAGGTTTCGTCATTTGGCTCTTTTTTTCCCATTTCCTGAAAGATGCTTTTTTTGGCAACAGCCTCTCTGACCTCACCTTTAAACCATGCTAGCAGTTTTTTGGACTTCCTTCCACTTTTCTTAAAGCGTGCAATACAGCTGGTCTGGGCTTCCAAGATAGTATTTTTCAACACCACCCAAGCTTGATTTAAGTCTTTAACCTTTGCAACTGCTCCTTTTAGTTTTTTCTTAACTATTTTCCTCATTTTAACTTTCGAAAGGGAGACTGATAAAATGAGGAAAATAGTTAAAAAAAAAACTAAAAGGAGCAGTTGCAAAGGTTAAAGACTTACATCAAGCTTGGGTGGATTTCCTTACCATCCCTCCTCCACTAATTAAATCAAACGCGATCATGCTATGATCACTATTGCCAAGTGGCCCAAACACCCTTCTCTTGCACCAGATCTGGTGTTCCACTAAGGGCTAGGTCCAATATGGCTTCCCCTCTGGTCAGTTCATGAACCAGCTGCTCCAAGAAGCAGTCATTTATTTCATCTAGGAACTTTATCTACCTCGTTCTCTCTTTTTCTTTCCCTTTCCTCCTCCTCCCCCTACACCCACCTTCCTTCCACTTTCCCCTTCCCCTCCTCCCGACTTTTGGTGATGTCATTTCAATATTTTTGCTCTGCTCATTTTCATGATTTTTAATTTTTAAATTTATATATTTTATATCCTTCTTGTTTTATACTTCCCTTTTTTATGCATTGATTCATATAACCTGTACCCCTATGGTTTTTATACATTTCAGGAGGCCCCCCTGTTCCTTTTACAGTATGTTTCTATGCTTGTTGTGTGTCTCTTTTTTTTGTCTATACAATTTTTATATCTTCTGATTTTTAAGGCCATTTAGATGTACAGATTTTGATTTTTTTGTGTAAAAAATTATTTTCTTCTCGCCCTGTTTGATCATTTATCATTTTTTGAGCTACTGTTATTTTTATCTCCCCTTGTAACCAATACAGTTCTCCATAGACAAGCAGGATGAGTCAGCCACACATGGGTGATGTCATCTAGCAATGCCATGGACAGAATCACTCTCCAATAACTCAGAATGGCAAATGCTCAGAAGAGTCTTAGACCCGTCACCCCCACCACAGGGCCTGCCCCTTTCTCCTCAGTCTATTCTATCCGCCCAGCTATGCAGATGGATTCTTCACTCTCTCTACTATATACTTGTTTATTAATGTGCGGATCATCTAATGTATCTCTCCTTGCACCTTACTTCAACAGGTTTGCCATCAAGAGGCTCATCCTTCCTGGTTGCAAACATTGATTTCCAGGCTGGGTGTATGCAGCAGCCTCCTCCACGTGGGCCAGCTGTCCTGTTCTTTGACCAGCGTTTGTCCTGGTAGGGTATTTGTTTTATTGTTTCATTGTTTTATATTTTGTCTTTGGCTTTCATTTCATGTTTTCAGTGCCATTTTGATTTGTCTCATATGGTATGACTATTTCCCACATATTTTTTGTGTCATGATATACATGGTTTGGATGTTGTCTCTAATTGTTCCTGTACTGTATACTCAATGATACCTACTGTTGCTTTTTAGATCATTGTGCATTTTACTACTTACAGTAGCTTGCATTGTCAAAGTTGAAATTGACTTACATTGTGACTGATAACCTTCATCCCCTTTTTTTATATTTTCTTATTTTGATATGATTGTTCCTGTGTATTTTTCTGGCAGATACTGTTTTCGCTGTCTATTTCTCTTTGTATATATTTGTTATTTGTATTCTTCCCTGTGCTTTGTTTTATGATATGTTTTAATTAATCATCATTCTTATGTTCTGGATATGTTTTTATTTGGGATGTTTTTATTTTTACTTTTATTATAATTGTATTTATATATTCTTTTGCTGCAGACCCCTGATGCAAGCTTCGATGCTGAAACTTGCCAAGTTGAGTGTTTTTGATAAAACTTGTGTTTGCGAAAATTTAACTGGTGTGGCTGTAGCATTCTCTACTCTTCTGCTGAACTGAGGTAAAAACTAGCATCAAAGATGCAGCTACCATGTTGTGATGCAACTTAATAGAGCTGGAGCACCATGTGGAGGGGCATGCTGAGGCCCTTGATGCCATAAATGTTGATTGCATCAGGAACAGCATCAAATACCAGCTAAGCTTGAGGACTTTGAGAATAGGCTCTGATGTAGCAATCTCTGCTTCTGCGGATTCCAAAAGACAGAGGAGTATCACGACCATCAGAGTGGTGCAGAAAATCTGCAGGTGGTTGCTTCTGAGTACTTATGAACAGGATGTGGTTCCAAAGATTACTGTGAAGACAGTGCACCAGAATCTGGGCCAGTGAAAGGCCTCGCAGCTTGTTTGCACTCCTCTCTGAAAGGAGAGATTTTGCAGTCTGCGTTTAAAGCAAAGTTAGTGAAATTGTATAACTATCGGACTGATGCAGAAAACTAGTGTGGCATTTATGTGCAGATAACAACTGTTAGGCACAATTACCGCCACAGCCAAATGCAGAAAAGAGATGGACGTGTGTGTAAACAGCAAAGGAAAAGCTAGCACATACATAATGCCAAGAGTATTTAAATTACAGGCAAATGAGCTGTGCGTATTAAAATGGCATGCTAATATTGTCTGCACCCAATGCAGAGAAACACAGAATTTTGTAATCAGCCTTAGCGTCAATATCCCAATGCCTGGTCTTGAGGTGGCTTAAACATCTAGCATGTGCCCTTGACAGTATTTTGATGACTTTCGGGGCTTTCCCCAATGCCTGGATCATCTGAGGGGAAATGTCTAAGGCATCGGGGAAAGACTCTGATGCCATCAAAATACTGTCAGGGGGCCGATGTCCTTGACAGAAAGCAAATCTCTGGTGGCCCAGTGGGCCCTGATCCACCCCACCGACCCAAAAATAATCCTGGTGGCCCAACAACCCCATACCTCTCCTGGTACCTTTGCAAGGGAGTGGGAGTGCTGCCCACGCACTCCCGCACCACCATCTTGAAAAATGGCAGTGCCTTGCCCCACACAGTGCATCCTGGGATGCACCGCGTGGGGTCACACTGCCATATAAGGCATTTTCTACCTTATATGGAAGTCTTACCCTACCCAGTGCATCCCAGGATGCACTGCGCAGGGCTAGGCACCACCACCTTTCAAGACTGCAGCGCGGCCGCTCCTTTGTAAAGGGGGGGTAAGGGGTTCAGGGCCACTGGGCCATCAGGGGATTTGCTTTCAGTCAGGGCACCAGCCCTTGACAGTATTTTGATAGAATTGGGGGCTTTCCCCAATGCCTGGATAATCTGAGGGGAAGTATCAAGCCCCCAATGCCATCAAAATACTGCTGGGGCACATATGCAAATTAGGCATGCGGTGCCCCTGTTTTCTCTAAGAGAGAATGCCAAACTTGCAACAACGTCTGTGCCAATGTGTTTGGCTTGCTCTCCCAGTTTAATGCTGCCATTTGTGCCACAGTTTAACGTGTGGCTAATTTGCATATGCGCCCTTAACTGTATACCGGTGCTGAAGTCGCACGCTATCAGTGTGCTGCAAAGAAGCGTACAGAGTTGACAGTGCACAACTACAGCACTGGCCTTCTGCATTGGCCTGGATTTGGTGCAAGTTTTCAATGACCTTTCTACAGCGCCATCTAGCAGTGCAAAGTGTTACCAGCTATCTTTGTCGAGAAAATATTAGATATCAGTGGCTTTTCCTGTTTGGGTTCTCTTCTTTGACTTGGGGGACCGTGGCTCGGATCACTGCACTGGAGGCAGCAATGTTTCAAAAGACAGGATTTAAAGATTTGCCTGGCAAATTAACACAGTCAGCAGAACAAAAAGGCTCGTCAGAAGCCCTCCAGGGGCAGCAGATTTCAGCAAAAGGGAAGTATCTCCAGTGCCTTATCAAGCAGTAGTGCACAAAGAGTGGCGGAGCTGAATGTGGAGAGAGCCTACCAGGATGAAATAATCTAAGACAGAATGGACATTATCCTAAGGGCATATTTTAAGTTGGATGTGAAATGTATTATTGATTTTGTTGACTTCTGATGCCAGGTTATTACAATATGGTCTGGGGAGAATATGGTGGACGTGTATGGATGATGGATTCGGTAGCTGGGAGGTTATGTATATACACCTGTTAAAATGGAGGTGTCTTTGAAGGGGAGCTAATGGGGTTTTGGGCTGTGGGGGGTATATGTGTTGAGTTAGTTGTTTGAAGAGTGGTTGAGGTAGCTAGGGTTGGCTGGGAGTGCTGTGTGTGTGTTTTAGTAGTGCCATCAAATAAGCGCCGACTCCTCGTGACCCAGCTGCCTCTGGGGTTTGGTGGCAATGTATCACCGTAAGTAGATTGCCAAGCCTTTTCTTCCTAAGTTATGCAGGTCTGAATTCCTCTTCAGATAAGAGATGCAGGACCACATAACATGTTCTGGGAATCAAGAGACCAGGGTTCAATTTCCACTAGCACCTCTTGTGGCTTTGGGCAAGTCACTCAACCCTCCATTGCCTCAGAAAAATCCAAGTTATCAATGTCCCTGTTTAATGCACATTACCGAGTTTATGATATAATGGAAACCGCTTTAACTAAAATGATAAAGCGATATAAAAAAACCTGTTAAATCAATAAAATAAATAAAAACACATCACAATGTTTTGGGATGGAGCTTACCAAACCTCACCCTGCAGAAACGGAGTCACTTGGCAGATGGAAAAGGCCCCGAGTCAAGAGGGGAATTCAGCTGGCTGCCCCCTCACTGGTAAAGAACCAAATGTCTTTGTTCAAAAGATTCAAAGAAATTGAATAACCCCAGACCTCTATTTTGGGAATTCATAAGGTTATCAATCAGCTTGTTGACTAAGTGACTGGGCTGATCCTATCCTCCTCTTAAAGCCTTCTTTTCATTTTGAAGTGTAGGAGTGGAAAGTCTAAATACAGAGTCCTCCTATTTCCTGAAATGCAATTCATCCTGAAATCCAAACACCACAAAAGCATGAGGTGGCAAGAAATAGCTTCCTCATCACAGTAGGGCTTATGAAAAGGCAGAGGTTTGCATTTTGCAGGACACGAGAGGCACTGTGGTTTCCAGAGCTTTCAGCCTAAGAATTCCGTGACTATCAGCACCAAATGCAATTCAGTGGTGCCGGCAGCTCCGAGCCCATAGGGATCACGGCCTTGAGGAAGGAAGATCCCCAACTGCAGGGCCAGTGCTAGGATCTCTAGTGCTCTCCTGCAACCTACAGATCAGCGCCCCCTCCCCAGTTACTATTAATGGTAGGCTGAAACCCCCTCCCCCTTTCCCAAAACGCCTTCGTGAACTCTGTTCACAAAATGCTAGTATTTCTCCTTCAAAACAAATATTGAAACAAGAAAATTGCAGTGAAGGGGCAAATGGCTAGCTGGAATAAAAACCAAGTACTGTGTCTTTGATCCCTTGCCCCGAGTCTCTCGCCTTGCTGGCCTGTGGGAACAGCCTGTTCTGCAGACAAAGAGCAGCAGTGCAGGCTGCGATTTTCAGCCTACGGGACAGGCTGCTCCCACGGGCACATGCACTACTCCTGGCCACAATTTTTGGCCTGCGAGAGCAGTCTGTCCTACAGGCATACAGCGGTACTGCAGGTTCACAAGGCGGCAGCCAAAATGATTTGGAGCCTGCACCAGAAGACGTATGAGAAGAGACTTGAAGACCTAAATATGTAAACTCTAGAGAAGAGGAGGGATAGGAGAGATATGATGCAGACCTTTAAATACTTAAAGGATATTAGTGAACAAACAAGCCTTTTTTAAAGACAGGGAAGCTGTAATACTAGAGGGCATAAAACAAAGCTGCAAGCAGATAAACTTAAAAGCAACGTCAGGAAATACTTTTTTTCACTGAAAGGGTGCTGGATGCTTGGAATGCCCTCCCAAAGAAAGTGGTGGGGCAAATACAGGCCTTAACAAAAGCAATATAAAAAAAAAAATATCCCGCTTCTCTTTATTCTATTTGACCTAACAGTTCTCTCCTACTGCTTTTCTCTCCAGTTCAATTGGAACCCGGTTAAGATTTGGCACTATAAATCTTCATTTGTATGACATACTCAGCTGGGTCACTGCAGTGTAACCCGATTCCCTTTGAAATCTTACAGCCAAGAAGCTCCACTCTGACCATCATGGCTTCCCTACTGAGGAGCTGTGGAAACCACCTCCCCCCCTCCCCCTCCAAGGGTTGCTACTGTGAATTCATGTTGAAGATGCCTTTGAGCAACATTTCTGCAAAGCTGCGTCAAGGATTCTGCCTGCGCTAAGCTGGTAGTAGAAAGCGCTACGCTACTGTGCTTTTAATAGCACCTCCCCCTACCGGCAGAGGCAGAGGAACTCCCACGTAGATTCGCATGAATGTTGCCTTTGACAGAAATTGTAAAAATCTTTTATTGACTTCTGACCAGGCTGTTTTTGGGTTGGTTTTTTTTTTTTTTTTTTACAGTTTGCTTCTTATTCTGCAAATTAAACAGAATTGAATCAAAGGTGGAACTGAAGGGGAGAAGCGGCAGCCCGTTTCCCCCCACTGCCTGTCACAACAGAATTCAATTGTACTGTAAGCCAAAATGCAAAATGCACCAAAAGGCAGAAAGAAGAGCGCCTGACATGGGGCTGCTTTTTCTCGTGCTGCCCCATTTAAAAGAAAGAAAGAACACCAAGTTAAAACAGACTATCCCAGACAGCCTTGTCCCTGAATATTAAACTACTTCACTACTTCCAGTGACCACTAACCAAATCTCAGAGAATACTAAGGCAGCAGCGAGGACACAGAGAAAGACGGAGGCCAAGAGGATTCAAAACACAAGTTCTTTAGTAGTATTTTAAAGCTAAAATTGAGGCAACAGTTTATACAAATATATTTAACAACGTATGCTTTACATTTCTGATTTTTAAATGGCAAAGAGAAATATCCTACATATTTGAAATGCCCTCTCACTTGGCCACGCTCAGTCATTGTTGATTTACATAAAATGTTCAAATATGATTTTTTTAAAAACCTCATTTTTGAAGAAAAATGCTGGCTTAGGAATAAAAGAGTAGGAGGAAAGATTCGCTCAAAATCTGATTTTGGAGGAAGCACATGCTACTGTTGCTTAAAAACGTCTGTACCCTTTTAAGGCGCATTTTGGAAATGGCGCTCATGTGAAAGTGTGCCCGAAAAGACCAGTCATGTAAAGGTTCGGGCACAATTTTAGAAACGTGAATGCACCTCATATGGATGTCTTCAGGGACGTGTACACAGATGCCCCCACGGCAGTATTCAAGACAGGAAACACATCCCAGACAGCCCTTCCGCAAGCGGCAGAAAGAGAGCTGCAACACAGGTGGCCCCAATTCCTTTTAAAGATCACTATGGTTGTGGGCAGTACTGAGAATACCAGAGTACTGTCTCCTCTACACCCTCCAGGGGTTATATCGGCAAAATGAGTACTTTTACAATGCTTAGCCATAACCTGGAGCATGTATGGTTTTGGACATGGGCCTAGACTTGCCAACCGTTTCTGAAATCAGGCACACATGTAAACGTTCAGCGGACTGTTCTGCCATGCCCACCGCCATACTTAGATGTGCGGGAGCCAGGGATGTCTCTAGACCTCCGTGATTTAGACGGCCGCATGCATGTTTTCAGACTTCCAAATTGCACCCCTTTGCATATGGCTCAATATTTCCATAACACAGATAAGAAGCTGCAGTGCCCCCTTTCAGTTAAAAATCTTACTGTCAAGGATCAGAAAGCTCCTATTGTAAATTCCGGTCCAGTTTTAGTAGGGCGTGTATAAATCTTTGTTACAAAATTGATACGTCCAAAATTCTCCACAAATGTAAGAAGTATATTTTTATTAATCCTTTTCGCTTGTTTTTATTCTTTTTTTCAAAATTATTCGTTTACAACATATATCTTCCACACAAGTCAGGCACTTAATCTGTTTCTTTCAGTAACTTGCAACTCCCACTGCATTAACATTTGTAAAAATTCTTAAAAATTCTTAAAGAAACAATGTGCCATCGTTTAAAAACATCAGAACATTTTTTCTCCTAGGTCTCGACGCTCAACTTCGGCGCCTCTAGGCGTTTCAAAATTTATTTTCATCAGGAGACCATTAACCTATAGTAAATAAAATACATACACTCAATTATAATATTCCTTCATTTAAAATCGTCTTATCTAACTACAAACCAAACTTTAATAAATCTTACTTACATTCTAAGCTGCTGCCCGCGTTCCCCCTCCATCCATTTCTTACTCTGAAAGTGAGGCTACGAGAGCATAGAAGTAGAATCAAATGCAGGAGAGTAGAGGCCCCTATAGTTGCTCATTGCGAATCTGTGGGACACACTTTTGAGCAACTGCGCAGTTTCGCAATTGAACAAGTTCAGTTACCAAAACCAGGTAGGACACAGGACGACACTTTGTTAATCCGAGAGCAGTGGTGGATACATAAGTTGCAAACGATAGTTCCCAAGGGTTTGAATGTATCCATAGAATGGTCCTCTTGTGTATGAGATTTTAAGGTTTAGAACTATAGAGCTGAATAAAGTTGTTTAAAAATTTTGTGTCTTCAAAATTAAAAATTAAAAGTTGTGTGTTATTGAAATTAACATTGATTTTTTAATAAATGGGATATTTGAGGCATGTAATTATGTGACAAAGGTATAATTCCAATAATGAGGTGTCTTTAACGATCCATTTCCGGAAACCTCAAGAGGGATTTAAAAATGGAGTAGTGATAACTATCCCGCATGCGCGGCGTTTCGATGTAAGAAATGGATGGAGGGGGAACGCGGGCAGCAGCTTAGAATGTAAGTAAGATTTATTAAAGTTTGGTTTGTAGTTAGATAAGACGATTTTAAATGAAGGAATATTATAATTGAGTGTATGTATTTTATTTACTATAGGTTAATGGTCTCCTGATGAAAATAAATTTTGAAACGCCTAGAGGCGCCGAAGTTGAGCGTCGAGACCTAGGAGAAAAAATGTTCTGATGTTTTTAAACGATGGCACATTGTTTCTTTAAGAATTTTTAAGAATTTTTACAAATGTTAATGCAGTGGGAGTTGCAAGTTACTGAAAGAAACAGATTAAGTGCCTGACTTGTGTGGAAGATATATGTTGTAAACGAATAATTTTGAAAAAAAGAATAAAAACAAGCGAAAAGGATTAATAAAAATATACTTCTTACATTTGTGGAGAATTTTGGACGTATCAATTTTGTAACAAGGATCAGAAAGCGGCAACCAAAATAATTTGGAGCCTGCGCCAGAAGACCTTGCTGTTCCTTATGAATGGAACAAACTTCCTCTATCTTTAGGTCGTCTCTTCTCTCCCCCTCTTAAAATCCATGCTACAGGCTTACATCTTTGTGGCCGCATTTGGATCCTAATCCCTTGTTCTCCTTGTCTCCTTCCCTATTTGAACCCCCTTGTTTCTCTTGTATCGTTCTGTCTAACTTGATTAGATTGTAAGCTCTACAAGCAGGGACTTTCTTCTGCATATGCGTGTACCACGCTGCGTACACCTTATAGCGTTTATATAAATGATTAATAGTAGTAGTAGAAGAAGAGACAAATACGTATACCCTAGAGGAGAGGAGGGACAGGGGAAATATGATATAGACCTTTAAATACTTAAAAGGATATTAATGAACAAAACAAGCCTTTTTCAAAGAAAGGGAAGCTGTAATACTAGAGGGTATAAAGCGAAGCTGCAAGAAGGTAAACTTCAAACAATATCAGGAAATATTTCTTTCACTGAAAGGGTGGTGGATGCTTGGAATGCCCTCCTGATGGAAGTGGTGGTGGGGGCAAATACAGTGACAGAATTCAAATTGGCATGGGTCAGACACAGTGGAACCCTTTATAGCAAGAGGATAAAATAAAAATAAACTTAACTATTTTTTATACTTCAACAAAGAGGGGGGGGGTGACCTGCACGGAGAGGCAGGTACACCTACTCTGGTCACCTCACTGGGCAGTATCCCACTACGTAACTGTTGATTAATATCACTGCAGTGTGGGCTCCTCCACCATCACTACAGATTGCAGCCTCCACTTTGAGGATGCCCTTCAGACTTGATTTCCAAGTGATCCGAAAAGAAGTCTTCCTTGCAGGTGGCTTAGCCTTCTACTAACATTCCTGCCTAGGTAGCTAAAACCTCTGGAAGGACCTCATGGGTTTTCTCCCACCTTGCAACCTGTCTGTCCTCAGGCAGGCAATAGGCTTTCCATTCCCAGAAATCCTCAACTAATTTATCCAGCTCTTCCCTGAAAAGTGGCTGTCCCTTTAACAGCTTGCTTGACCTTGCCTTTAAGACAGTATCCACCACCCAATGTCGCAGCCAGAAAAGTCTTCTTGGTGCCGTCAATGTGGCCAGGAGCTTTGCTTACAGCTTCACCGAATTACAGTGTTAGCCAAAGATGCTGCTGCTGATCCTGGCATATAGATTTCGCCCATTATGGCTGATCTGTTGGGGGAGGGGAGGGTCTGCTGCAACCAACATAACAGGGACCAAAGCAACATAACCTCCACAAACTGCAGCCTGCAGAGACAGTCCAGAGGCTATGAATGCTTGCTTCTAACTTTCCATCTTGCATATCTCCGAGCATCACTCCTCTTTCTACTGGAACAGCGCATCCACTTTGGGCAACATCCACAATCATTCCCTTCTTGTCCTTGGGCAATGGATACCTGTCACTTAAGGACTTCAAAGTCCTTGCTCTCACTCCTGGCCGTTCCCATGCCTTCAAGATCATAGTCTTAAAAATGGGATAGAACGGTTTTAGCAGTTTGTTTATTCCCCAGAGGGTTGGTCATCTGCCAGTGTTTCCAGTTCTTCCTCAATTCCGAGGATCTTTGTCACCTTAGATATCAACCTGTGAAGCTCCTCCTTAAGAGTCTAAGCTGTCCACACTTTCCCCTGCCACTCGGATCTGGGCTCTCAGACTCTTCCTCATCCAGAGGGCAGTCTCTCTCCAGGAAAGCATTGCATTTACACAAGGACTCCCTATTTTGTTCCTGAAAGATCTACACTGCTTTAATGGCAGTTGCAGGTCTGCAGAGCTCTGAAGCTCCTGCCCCAAGATCTGAGGTACCACCATCGAGGAGCTGCAGCACCCTACCCCATTACCATATAAGCTTTATGCATCATCACCATAAAGACTAGCGAGAACAGACCTACCAGAGAACCTCCTGTTTTAGGAAGCATGTTTGCATCTGGGGACCCTCCCCACAATCCCTGAAAACCAGGCTCTTCTTCCACCAGTCCTCCCATAGCTATGGCAGGTTGTGCAGGGGGGGATCTTACAGATAGAGCATAATTCCTATGCTGGCTGCCACATCTGGATCTGAATACCGCCCCCTGAATCAGCATCACAGCGCCAGCAGAATGTACTAGCCACCAATGCTAGCCGGCATTTCCCGCAGACATTGTAGAGTCTGCTTTGCTTCATGTGGAGGCTGCTTCCACGCTGAACAGTTGCCTGGCTCAAATTTCAGCCAGGGAATACTCTGCAGGTGCTTCCTCTAACATATCGCTGCTACAACCAGACAAATAAAACCTGTGCATGTTCTAATGTATCAATGCCGGAGTCTAAGCTATCGAGACTCTCCTTTTCCACTCAGATCTACACCTGTCTCCTTGACCTCCAAACGTTTTGTTCACCCACAGAAAGAAGCTGCCTGTGAGAGGTGGCACCTATCCCTCTGAGTTCTAGTCTTTGAAGCCGCAACCCCTGGGGAACCTACAGTCATTATTATGGAAAAAGCCCAGCAACAGACCTAGAAGGGCAAATTCCTAAAATACAATGCATTTATCATACCTACTATAGATTTTCATAGAAGGTTGAAACCCTATTGATGGAGCACTTCAGTAGTGAGAACTAGCCACTTTACCCATCTTAATTATTCAAAAGCTACCACATTTCCGCTAGCTCTCAGCATAGCCGCCACCACCCCTTACTCTGTTATATATCCTAATTCCATGTACAGCTGTAAGGGAAACGTGTTAAAGTTCAAATTATTATGTAATCTACTTGTGCTTCTGTTTCAATGTAAGGTTATGTGAAATTTTACTTTGTTCAACCTGTAAACAGCTTTGACTTTCAGATACGGTGGTATATAAGAATAGATAAATAAATAGTACCAGGGCTTCTCTTTTAGTACAGCTGCACCTTCGCTGAAGAAAACAGGGGTAGGCCAAGTCAGGAACAACTCCAGTCCTTTTTTCATTAAAGACATCTGCCCCCCTCTACTACCCCAGCCTCCGTGGCCAAGCCTCCAATTTTTTAACATTCTTTACTATAGCAGCCCTGCTTCTTCTGCTGGAGACAGAGCAAATACTAAGGGACTCTGATGCCATGGCAGCCTAAATAGAGAAGTCCCCCAGTTTTGTTTTCTCTCTACTTCCTGGCACGAGGGCACAACCCCTTCTATGGGCTAGTCTGGCAAGGACAAAAAGGAATGCTCGAATCCTTCAAAAACAGAATAGAGAACAAAGCTGAGCATATCATTATGCCTCTGTGTATGGTGTGACCTCAACTTGAATGTTGCATGCAGTTCTGGTTATCCCATCGGAAAAGCACGATAGAGCAGAACTAGAAAAGTTCAGAAAAGAGTGCCAAAACGATAAAGGGTTTGGAACAGCTCTCTTAAGAGGAAAGGGTTAACAGGTTCTTCAGTATGGAACTTTTCCTTCTTGTTCGCAACTTTGCACCAAAAACATTGCAAGGGCCCAGGTCTATTCCTGTTACCCCGGATCAGTTAAGTCTCTTCGATACCAAAGAACAGCCTAACTTTCATAATGAGACAGAAGCTGTAGCACATTTCTTCCCCCCCCCTCCCCCGCCCCTTTCATCCATGGAACACTCCCCAGATAATCCTCCGGGGGTCCATCCCAGCATTATCCAATCCTCCCGATGGACTCACATTTTACAAAACCTCTCAGTTCACTAAACTGAACAAACTCACTGGCTGATATTGTCCTCCCTCAACTAGTGAAATATTGCTGGGATCGCATTGCTCCGGCCACACTCAAATTAAATAATGACAGCCTGACACATGGAGAAGTTCTTTCTTTCTATCTTGAAACACTCTGTAGTACACTCCCTAGTGAAACAGCCAAATCTGAATCCAACCATATTTATTTATTTATTTATTTATTTAAAGTCTCTTTTATACCGCGCTATTCAGCATCAGTGCGGTTTACAATAAACAACGAACATACACATTTCCAATAGTACTTTGTGTTTACATATGAACAGGAGAATCAACTTGGCTAACAGGGTAACTATATACAATAACAATATACAATTTACAGGCTGGTCATGTGTTCTTATGGTTTCAGACAGAGGAGATTTGTGAGGTCTCGGTAATTGGTGCTGAGCTTTCATTGGTTTCTGGGTAATGTAGGAGGAAGAGGTAGTGTTTCACAGCCTTCCTGAATTGGAATATGTCTGGGATTGTTCGGATGTTGTGAGGGAGGCTGTTCCAGATCATTGGTGCATAAAGTTTGAATGCCCTGCTGGATGTTGACTTGGTGCATTGAGTCATTGATCTTGGGACTATCAAGGTGTTTTGTGCTACTGACCTTCTGTCCCTATTGTGGGGTGTCTTCTGGACTATCTCTGATAGTGATGTTGACGAGAGACCGTTGGTGGCTTTGAAGGTGAGTAGCAAGGTCTTGAATGTAATCCTACCTTGAATCGGGAGCCAGTGGAGCTGTTTCATAATGGGTGTGACATGGTCTTTCCTGGATGCTCCGTGTAGTACTCTTGCTGCGGTGTTCATTGCCATTTGCAGTGGGTTCAGAGTGGTTTGGGGGAGTCCTTGCAGTATTGCATTCGCATAATCGAAATGCGGAATTATTAGTGCTTGAAAGATGGTCCTGAAATCGTCAGGCTGCAGCAGCGATCGTAGGTATCTGAGGGATCTGATTTTATGGTATACTGCCTCCGGACTACACAAGGCAGTACGCATGACGACAGACCTGCTGATCAGGGTGGGATTCCTTCTCAACAAGGAGAAGTCCAAGCTGGAACCAGCCCAGCGCACAGAGTTCATCGGGGCGATAATAGATACCAGAGTCTGCAAGGCTTTTCTGCCCCAGCTACGGATCAACACCATCATCCGCATAGCCACGGAGATGTCAGCGGAGAAGCATACCTCGGCCCGCGTGAAATGGCGTGAAATGACGGCGCCGTGACGGAAGTGCTCTCTAGCTCAGAGATTTCTGAGCATGTGTGAGGTGGTCCCACCTCCCCAGCCCGCCCCTAGCCGGCCAGTTGGTGACTAGCTATGCCGTTACGGCTAGGTGCGGAGCGCAGGCCACCCTCATGAAGGGGAGGCGGGTGGGATGGTGTGGCTGACTTATCCTGCTGTCCACGGAGAACTCCGTTACAGGTAAGTAACTCTGTTTTCTCCTAGGACAAGCAGGATGTGTCAGCCACACCTGGTGTCTCCCGAGCTGTGTACATGCAGAGGGGAATGAGGGAGGCATGCGTGAGATGCAAACATTTATTGAGAACAACAGTAGTAGTGCAATCAGAACAGTGCAAACAACAACTGTGCAAGAACAAGGCATAACTGTGCAATTGTGAACAAATGTGCAAGAACAAGGCATAAGTGTGCAATAGGAACAATACCATCCTAGGGAACTACCGCCCCATTTACAGCATGCCATTTCTTGCTAAACCTCTGGAAAAAAAACTGTCCTTGAGCAGGTTTCATGCTTCTGGAAGACAAGTAACTCCTCCAATCCATGGCAATCAGGTTTTCAGCCACAACACAGCGCAGAGACCTCACTTTTAGCTATCCTAAACAAAACAAACCACTTAGATAACATAAATAAATGATGGAGCGGACATAATAGCAGATTATTCACTATCATGATTTTATAAAGAGGGAATAGTTGTTTAACCTTTCAAACATTAAAACAGAAGGACACTTCGTGCAATTAACAGACAGTAAACTGAAAAATTGTAGGAAGTGCTTTTTCAAACAGGGCATAATTAAGCTTAATCATGCAGCGAGAAGGATGCTAGGCTGCACAGAGAGGGGCATAACTGGCCAAAAGAAGGAGGTGATAATGATCCTATACAGATCATTGGCAAGGCCTCACTTGGAATACTGTGTTCAGTTTTGAGGCCGTATCTTGCTAAGGATATAAAAAGACTTGAACAGGTTCAGTGGAGAGCGAATGAAATGGTATGGGGCTTGCACCAGAAGCTGTATAAGAAGAGAACATAAGAACAAAAGAAATGCCATACTGGGTCAGACCAAGGTCCGTAAAGCCCAATATCCTATTTTCCAACAGTGCCAATCTAGTTTCAAGTACCTAGCAGTTTCCCCAAAAGATACAGGTTCCACAATGCTTGTACTGGGGCAGCAGTGGATTTCCCGGGTCTCCTTTAATAATGGTTTATGGACCTTTCCTCCAGGAACTTATCCAAACCTTTTTTAAACCCGGCTACACCAACAGCTTTTACTACATCCTCCAGTAATGAATTCCAGAGTTTGATTACACGTTGAGAGAAAAAATATTTTCTCTTATTAGTCTTAAACGGGTTACACTGTAGCTTCATTGGATGTCCCCTAGTCTTTCTATATTTTGATGGCATAAACAATCGATCTACTTTTACCCTTTCCACTCCATTCATTAATTTATAGACTTCTATTATATCTCCCCTCAACCGTCTATTTTCCAGGTTGAGGAGCCATAACTTTTAAATCTCTTCTCATAAGGGTATCCTTCCATCTTCTTTAACATTTTGGTGGCTCTTCTCTGTACCTTTTCTAATTCTGCTATATATTTTCTTTTATTAGTCTTAAATAGTTTACCCTGTAGCTTCATTGCATGTCCCCTAGTCTTTCTATATTCTGATAACGTAAACAATCAATCTAAGTTTACCCGTTCCACTCCGTTCATTAATTTATAAACTTCTATCATATCTCCCCCTCAGCCGTCTCTTTTCCAGGTTAAAGAGCCCTAACCTTTTTAGCCTTTCTTCATAGGGGTATCTTTCCATCATCCCATTTACCATTTTGGTGGCTCTTCTCTGAACCTTTTCTAATAACGCTATATACTTTTTAAGATACGGCGACCAGAATTGCACACAATATTCAAAGTGCGGTCGCACCATGGAACAATTCAGAGGCATTATAATATCCTTTATTTTATTCTCCATTCCTTTCCTTATCATTCCTAGAATTCTATTTGCCTTCTTGGACATCACTGCACAGAGCGGACGGTTTCAACATGTTATCCAGAATGACACCTAAATCTTTTTCCTGGGTGATGGTTTCTGAGGTGGAACCTTGCATTGTGTAACCATAGCACTTGTCCACATTAAACTGTCATTTGAACACCAGTTTTCCAATTCATCAAGGTCCTCTTGCAATTTTTCATTATCCTCTTGAGTTTAACAATGTTGATTAGTTTTGTGTCATCTGCAAATTTGATTACATCACTCGTTATTCCCATTTCCAGCAGCAGATCCAGTACAGATCCCTGGGGTACTCCACTATTCACCTTTCTCCATTGGGAAAATTGGTCATTTAGCCCTACCCTCTGCTTTCTATCTTTTAACCAGCTCCTGATCCACAATAGTACACTGCCTCCTATCCCATGACTTTTTAATTTTGCCAAAAGTCTCTCATGAGGGACCTTGTCACGGGCTTTCTGAAAATCCAGGTCCACTATATCAACCGGCTCACCTTTGTCTACCTGTTTATTCACACCTTCAAAAAACATAACACATTAGTAAGACAAGACCTTCCTTGTCTGTTCCATGTAAACTGAATCTGATCATTGCAAGCCACAATTGATCTGTAGGTAATCATGGTATAAAAATGTTGATAAAATAAAATAAACATAAAATAAAGTCATGTCGGCTTTCTCCCATTAAACCATGACTATCTACATGTTTGGTCATTTTTTTCTTCATAATGGTTTCTACCATTTTACTGGTACTGACATCAGGCTCACTGATCTGTAGTTTTCCGGATCATCCCTGGAATCCTTTTTAAAAATTGGCATTACATTGGTCATTTGCCAATCTTCAGGTATTACAGATGTTACTAAAAGTAGGTCTTCAATCTCATATTTCAGTTCTTTCAACACCCTCAGATGTATACAATCTGGTCCAGGTGATTTGTTACTAGTTTATCAAATAGTTGCAATACATCTTCCCGGTTTATTAATATTTCTTTCAATTCTTCCAATGCATTACCTTTAAATACCATTTCAAAATTGGTAACTTCCCTACACCTTATTCAGTAAAGCATAGTTACTCACCTGTAACAGGTGATCTCCGGGAACAGCAGGAATTTAGTCTCACATATGGGTATCGTCGGTACCGACGGAGCCTGCGTGGGAACGCTCCCCAGCGTCCAATTAGAAAGCTTTTGGGAGCATCCCACAGCACCTGCGTGCTGCCTTCCCGCCTTTCCCAACTGCATCTCTCCAGTTGAGTTTAAAGCTGAGACAAAGAGAGAGAGACAGAAAGAGAAAGAGATAGAGAGATACAACTCCTAGGGGAGGTGAGTGGGTTGTGAAGACTAAATTCCTGCTGTTCCCAGAGATCACCTGTTACAGGTGAGTAACTATGCTATCTCCAGGAACAAGCAGGAATGTAGTCTTCACATATGGGGACTCCCTAGCTTTAGATGCCAGGGAGAGACCCCAGGAGTTGTGTGTCCCTGTGAAAGGGCTCCACATCCCCCCATGGATCTCTGGCATCCAACCAGGGATGGTGGGTAGGAGTTGATTAGGTATGGAACAGGTGTTGGAGAACAGCCTGACCAAACAAGGCATCTCGGCAGGAGTCCTTGTCCAAGCAGTAAATGGCCTGTGAAGGTATGAACCAAGGCCCAAGTGGCTGCTCGACAGATGTCGTCGATAGACACAGAGTGCAGATGAGCCATTGAAGCTGCCATGGCTCTCACATTGTGAGCTGTGACATGGCCCTCTAGAGGAAGATTCTTACTCTGATAGGCAAAGGAAATGCACTGAGCAATCCAGTTGGACAGTGTTCTCTTGGAGACTGGAAGTCCCAAATGAGAAGGATCAAAAGCAACAAAGAGTTGAGAGGACTTTCTATGTTGCTGTATTCTTTGTAAGTAAAAGGCTAGCGCTCTTTTACAGTCCAAAGTATGAAGACTCCTTTCTGCATTTGATGCATGAGGCCTTAGAAAAAAAACACAGGCAGGTAGACCGCTTGGTTTAGATGAAAAGGCGAGACCACCTTTGGCATAAAGTGTGGATGAGTCCTAAGGACTACCTTGTCATGATGGAACCTTGTATAAGGTGGATCAGCCACTAGTGCCTGCAACTCACTGATGTGACGTGCTGATATGATTGCAATGAGAAAGATAAGCTTCCAAGAAAGGAATTTCAATGAGGTAGTAGCTAAGGGTTCGAAAGCTGGCTTCATGAGCTGACCAAGAACCAGGTTTAAGTCCCATGCCACCGGTGGTGGCCTAATGGGACGCTTAGTTAGAAGAAGACCTCTCATAAATCTTGCTATAAGAGAATGGGAGGAGATAGGTTGTCCATTTAGAGCAGGGGTCTCAAACTCAAATTGCTTTGAGGGCCAAATGAGGACTTGTAAAGTAACCCGGGGGCCGCATAAGACGCGGGGCCTCATTTGCATAAGGGGCCTCATTTGCATAAATATTTGCATAATGTTACCATACACTAACTTTTAGTAAACATGCCTCTTTAATGAGTATGGATAAAGAAAGACTAAAAGATTTAGAAACAAGAAGACAATAATTAAACTGGGAACCCCAAAAGCCAAACTTGGAATGTACAACAACACTGTAGAAATAAAACTATAAATTAATTTCCTCTTGTACTAAACAAAGCGCAAACATTAATGATGCACATTTCCCAGAGCTGACATATTCCAGTTAATAAATTCAAAATAAAGAGATATTTTTCTACCTTTTGTGCATTTTTTTCAGTTGCAATTGTTCCAGCCACTTTCTTCTGGTTTCTTCATGTCTTCTGCTAACTCTCCATCGTCTGCTGTCCATTTGCCCTTTCTTCTCTCCTAGTTTTTTTTCCATTCTCTCTCTACATCTGCTTTAACATACTAATCTTTCTCCTTTTTCTCTTTCCTCATTCCTATTTCATCCACTCAAATTTTACCCCTCCATCCTCAATCCCCACTTACTCTCCCAATACCTGGCCAATTGTAGATTTGTCTTCTCTCCCAGACAAAATATTTTTCCCCTCTCCATTTCACTTTCCCAGCTCCATCCCATTCTAATCCTCCCCCAACATCAGCTCCCTTCTAGTTCCAGCCCCACCCAGCATCCGCTCCCTTCTAGTCCCCCCATTAGTCCATTTCCAGTCCTATCCTAGCCTCACCATCAGCCCATTTCCAATCCTAGCCCCCCATTAGCCCATTTCCAATCCTAGCTCCCTCCCCTCACAGCCCATTTCCATTCCAAGCCCCCCTCCCCATCAGCCATTTGCAGTTCAAGCCCCCCTTCCACTCAGCCCATTTCCAGTCCTAGCAACCCCCCCCCAGCCCATTACCAGTCCTAGACCCCCCATAGCCCATTACCAGTCCTAACCTCCCCATAGCGCACTTCCAGTTTTACCCCCCATCACCCCATTTTCAGTCTTACCCCCCCATAGCCCATTACCAGTCATAACCCCCCTGCCAATAGCCCACTTCCAGCCCTAACCCCCATTACCCCATTTCAGTCATCCCTTCCATAGCTCATTACCAGTCCTAACTCCCCCCATCAGCCCACCTCCAGTCCTTCCTAACCCCCACCTGCCCATTTCCAGTCCTAGCCCCCACCATAGCCCATTACCAGTCATAACCCCCCTGCCAATAGCCCATCTCCAGTCATAACCCCCCCCCTGCCAATAGCCCATCTCCAGTCATAACCCCCCCCCTGCCAATAGCCCATCTCCAGTCATAACCCCCCCCCCTGCCAATAGCCCATCTCCAGTCATAACCCCCCCTGCCAATAGCCCATTTCCAGTCATAACCCCCCCTGCCAATAGCCCATTTCCAGTCATACCCCCCCCCCTGCCAATAGCCCATTTCCAGTCATACCCCCCCCTGCCCATAGCCCATTTCCAGTCATACTCCCCCCCCCTGCCAATAGCCCATTTCCAGTCCTACACACCCCCCCCCCTTGAAACCGCGCGAGAGGGGAATACTCTCTTCGCGGCTTGAAAAGCACGCCGCTGATAGAGCAGACTCGGATCTCCGGGCACAGGGGAAGGGGCCGCAGGACAGCTGATTTTGCTGCTTGAGCAGCAGAAGTAAGTTTTTTTAAAAATTTGACAATTGATTCTGCCGCTGCCACGGCGGCAACGGCAGAAGCCAGGGTTTTGGGGTTTTTTTGTTTTCCTCCGTCGCGGGCCGCACAAAGTTGTCTCGCGGGCCGCGTGTTTGAGACCCCTGATTTAGAGGCTTGAAAGAAGCTGCAATAACACTCAAATGGACTCTTACTGAGTTAGTCTTAAGTCCTGCATTGGATAAAAGAAGGAGATACTCCAGTAATGATTCCAGAGGTATCGCAAGGGGGTTAAGACCCTTCTGCGAACACCATATGGTAAACCTTTTCCATTTGAAAGCATAACAGCATCTTGTGGAAGGCTTCCTGGAAGTATAAAGGATATCCTTTACTTGCTGAGGGAGGTTAAGATCATGGAGATCTAGGCCTTCAGCAACCAAGCCCTGAGATGCAGTGAGTGGGGATTGGGATGCCATAACATTCCGTCCTCCTGAGACAGGAGATCTGGAGCAGACCCTAACTCCAGGGAGGGAGTTTGAGAGAGATGTAGAAGCAGAGGGTACCACACTTGCCGTGGCCAATGTGGAGCTATGAGAATCATAAAGCCTCTGTCTCTCTGAAGCTTGAATAGGGTTTTGGGAATTAGGGGAATGGGTGGAAAGGCATAAAGGAAGTCTTGACCCCAGTGAAGGAGGAAAGCATCCCTGGCCTGAGAGTCCTGAGCCGGAATTCTGGAACAGAACCGGGGAAGTTTGGCATTCAACGGACTTGCAAAGAGGTCTATGTCCGGGGTTCCCCAAATTTGAAAAATCTTGGCCACCTGGTCTGCATGTAGAGACCATTCGTGTGGAAGCAGAACTCGACTGAGTCTGTCTGCCCAAGAGTTTTGTATGCCTGGAAGATACACTGCCAGGAGATGAATTTGATGCTCTCTGGCGAGGGCCCATAGTCGCAAAGCTTCGTTGCAAAGCGACAGAGAGCCTGTTCCCCCCTGCTTGTTCACGTAGAACATGGCTACTTGATTGTCCGTATGAATGAGGACTGTCTTGTAGCTGAGCAGGGTGTGGAACACTCGAAGAGCAAGAAAGATTGCTCTGAGCTCTAAGAGTCTCCTGTGGAGCCCAAATGCCTTGGGTGGGGAGATCTTGTAGATGAGCTCCCCAACCCATTGGTAAAGCATCTGTTGTGAGAGTTGCTTGGGGTAAAGGCTGTTGAAATGGGGACCTCACCAACAGGTTTTGAGTGGACTGCCACCATTGGAGGGACAAAATAAGGCGATTTGTGTTTGCTATTTTGTCTGACAGGCACCCTGATGCCTGGGTCCATTGAGTGGATAAAGTCCACTGGGCTGCTCTCATATGAAGGCGAACATAAGGAACCACATGCACAGTAGATGCCATGTGGCCTAGTAGTTGTAACATTTCTCGAGCAGCGAGATGAGGCTTTGACACTGCCTGAGAAGCTAACTACACCATGCGAAGGCAACGGGTCTGGGGAAGATAGGCCCTTGCTTTTCTGGTATCCAGTAAAGCTCCTATGAACTCTAGAGACTGAGTGGGAGTTAGACTGGATTTTGGGATGTTTATGACCAGACCCAAATACTGAAGGATACGCATTGTGCAAGCTAGAGAAATCCTGGCCTCTGACTCTGATGGGGCTCGAATGAGCCAGTCGTCTAAGTAGGGGAAGACAAATATTCCTAGAGTGTGGAGAAATGCTGCTACCACAGCCATGCATTTCGTAAATACCCTCGGTGCTGAGGCCAGGCCAAAAGGAAGCACCCTGTATTGGTAGTGCTTTCCTTGAAAAAGCAACAGAAGGAACTTTCTGTGAGTTGGATGGATGAGAACATGAGTGTACGCATCCTTGAGATCTAGAGAACAAAGCCAATCCCGACTCTGAAGGTATGGCAGCAGAGTTCCCAGAGAAATCATCTTGAATTTCTCTTTGAACAGGAATATGTTCAATTCTCTGAGGTCTAAAATAGGTCTGTGTCCCCCTGTTTTCTTTGGGATAAGGAAATAGGGGGAGTAAAACCCTGTACCCTGTTGAGGAATGGGTACCTCTTCTATTGCCCCTTGGGCAAGAAGCATAGTGACCTCTTGATCTAACAGGTTGATGAGATAGGTCTGAGAATTGAACTGTTTTACCATTGTGGGAGGGGGCATGCAAAGAAAGTGAAGCTTGTACCCCTCTTTTATAATGGATAGAGTCCAATGTTCTGCTGTTATCTGCCCCCATCTAGGAGCAAAGTGACACAACCTTCCTGGAATGGTGGAAGGCTCTGGACCATTGAGAGCCAGGAAGGCTAAGTTCTCTAGATGGAAGTCAAAGGCCTTGTGGAGGCTGAGACTCCTGAGACGGTTGAGGCTTAGCAGCCTTTGCTTTCCTTTGCTTAGGTGGTTGCTGACTCTTTTGGGCAGGCTGACCTGCAGAACGTCCCTGCTGGGAATAAGAGCGATAAAACCTCTTCTTTTTTGAGAAGAATGGTTTCTTGAAAGATTTCTTCCTTGCAGGATCAGCTGTGGCTTTGGATAACCTATCCAAAGTAGAGTTGTCAGCATCCGACTCATTGCTTTTTCTTGCCAATCTTTGCCGAATAGATTCTCACCTGTACAAGGGATATTGCCCAGTTTGTCCTGCACCCAGAGCTCCAAATCAGATGCCTGGAGTCAGGCAATTCTATGTGCACCTATGGCAATGGCAGAGGTTCTGCTTATGCACTCAAAACAGTCAAAGGCTGCACGGTTGACAAACTTAGAAACATCTTGGGCATGTTTAACCAGTGTGAGAAAATCCTGCCTTTTATCCTCAGGAAGAAGAGGGCTCAAAACCCCTAAATCTCCTGTGACTTCCTTAAGGAACATTCCCATATATAAGATATAGGAACTGATCCTGGCAGAAAGCATGGAAGCCTGGAAAGTACGACGTCCAAAGGCATCCAAAGTTCTACACTCACGTCCTGGAGGATTAGAGGCATGCCTCTTTGCACGCCTGATCCTTCTCATAGCTGATTCCACTAAAATAGAGTGGTGAGGAAGCTGAGTCTTCTGGAAACCAGGACAAGGAGGGACTCGATACATGGTATCCAGTCTACGAGTGAGGAGAGGTGGTAAGAGGTGTTTCCCACATTCTTAACATGAGATCATGTAAGATCTCATGGCTAGGCAAAGTAGCTGCCTCTTTAGGAGCCTTGGGATATTGTAGAATCTCCAACTCCTTTGCCCTGGGCTCTGTTTCAGGAGCCACAGTAATGGAAAGACCTCGAGCCACCTCCCTGATAAAATCCTGAAAGGAGATATCTTCTGGAGGAGACATCCTACGTTTAGGAGAGGAAGGCTCCTCCGGGAGAAGTATTCCAGTACCGACAGAATTATCAGAATCCTCAGACTCCTCCGAGGATTCAAAGTACCTTCTGTCCGGATGCTCTTGAAGAGCCCGATACCCGTACCAACGGAAGTCGGTACCGGGGGGAATCGGTACCGGTGTATCGGTACTGGAAGGCATCGCATGACTGGGTGCCGGCAAAGCAGACACCGATGTTGATGCCGATGCTGTCGGTACCGGTACCAATACCAGTGCCGGAGTCAGTGCCGGTTGAACTGTCTGACACGGTTCCGAGGGCATCGATGCCACAAGGAGAGCTGCCAGACTGCATCCAATAGCCAGGAACCTCTGGTCTATCGACGCTGCCGATGCCTGGGTATCGGTACTGGAGAAAACATCAAGTACCCCAGAGCATGGCACCAGTAGTTCTGCCGAGGTCGAGGCCTCGAGAACATCCTGGAACCCTGATAATGCTTTGGAAGCCGAAGCCTCCCGCCGGGGCAATTTTGCCGGTACAGCACCCTCAAGGGCAATGCCAGAGGCATCTCGATGCTTAGAAGGAGATCTACCCTTTGAGGACCGGCTCGATTTATGTTTAGTTACCTGAGATCCATGGGAGGAAGACGAAGCCCTGGAAGACGTCGATGCCACAGAAGCTGCATCATAGGGAAAAAGGGTGCTGAGCTTAGCAGCTCGGTTTTGTCGAATTGTTAAAACCCAAGAGGATTGTGGAAAATTGCAAGAGGATCTTGATAAATTGGAAGACTGGGCATCAAAATGGCAGATGAAATTTAATGTGGACAAGTAGTGAAGAACAACCCAAACTATGGTTACACGATGCAAGGTTCCACATTAGGAACCACCACCCCCAGGAAAAAGATTTAGGCGTCATTGTGGATAACATTTTAAAACCCTCTGCCCAGTGTGCAGCGGCAGCCAAGAGAGCAAATAGAATTCTATGTATCATAAGGAAAGGAATAGAAAATAAAACAAAGGATATTATAATGCCTCTGTATCGTTCCATGGTGAGACCGCACCTTGAATATTCTGTGCAATTCTAGTCGCCGTATCTTAAAAAGGATATAGCATTATTAGAAAAGGTTCAGAGAAGAGCCACCAAAATGGTAAAGGGGATGGAAAGATACCCCTATGAAGAAAGGCTAAAAAGGTTAGGGCTCTTTAACCTGGAAAAGAGACGGCTGAGGGGAGATATGACAGAAGTTTATAAATTAATGAACGGAGTGAATGAGTAAACTTAGATTGATTGTTTACGTTATCAGAATATAGAAAGACTAGGGGACATGCAATGAAGCTACAGGGTAAACTATTTAAGACGAGTGAAAAAATATTTTCTTTTATTAAACGTGTAATCAAACTCTGGAATTTGTTACTGGAGGATGTAGTAGGGTTTAAAAAAGGTTTGGACAAGTTCCTGGAGGAAAGGTCCATAAACCATTATTAAAAAGGGACCCAGGATATCACTGCTTGACTGAATACAAGCATTGTGGAACCTGTGCCTTTTGGGGAAACTGCTAGGTACGTATGGCCTAGATTGGCCACTGTTGGAAACAGGATACTGAGCTTGATGGACCTTGGTCTGACCCAACATGGCATATCTTATGTTCTAAGTGCACTTCTATGTCCAACTGCAGTAGTCCCTTTTGATAGTCCTTCAAGACTCAAGAGACTTGAAGACCTGACTGACTAAGTATACCTTAGAGGAAAGGAGGGACAATGGAGATATGATACAGACCTTTCAATACTTAAAAGGTATTAGTGAACCAACAAACTTGTTTCAAAGACATAGAAGCTATAAAACTAGAGGACATGAAATGAAGCTACGAGGTGGTAAGCTTATTTATTTATTAGGATTTTTTATACCGCCCTTTCATTAGTTCAGAGTGGTTTACATAGAACATAAAACCAACAACCAAACCTTTACATAGGCAAGGATGTTAAAGCTGGAAGCACTCTTTCACAGAAAAGGTGGTGGATGCCTGGAATGCCCTCCTGGTGGAAGCGGTGAGGGCAAAAACAGTGACTAAATTCAAAAAAGGCACAGGATAAACAGAGAGGATCCATATATAGCTAGAGGCTGAAAGCAAAACTTAAATAACTTTTTCACTTTGAAAAAAAGCACAGAACAGGGATAATCTGCACGGAGTGGCAGTACAGCCAAAAGTAGAAGCACAGAGCAGGTTAACCTGCATGGAGTGGCCGTTACAGCCCAAAATAAAAGCGCCTTACTGGGCAGACTGGATGGGCTGTGCTAGTCTTTATCTGCCAGCATTTACTATGTCACTATGCTGCCAGAGGACGTGGTCATAACAACTAATATAGCGGGGTTCAAAGAAAGTCTGGACAAGGTCCTGGAGAAAGGAGAACATTTTACAGACCTGATAAGTGTCTTTTCTTGAATCCCACTAGACCATGGGTCGCGGGCCGCATGCGGCCCACGAGGTCCCTTCGTGCGGCCCACGAGGCTCTACCCCGGTTAACATTACGTGCGGCCCGCCAAGGATTCCCGCCATTGTAACTACGGCCCGCGGCATGCTCGGCGGGTTCAACGGCACGTGACCGGTTTCCCAAGAGCAGCGCGCAAATTAGAGGACCAATCAGCAATAAGACTTCACCAAGCACTCGCAAGACTTTGCCCTCTTCAGTGCCCCCTTCGAGATGAACCCCACCGACGTGCCCTCTGACCTTCAAATGGACTTGATCGAACTGCAGTGTGACGACGCACAGAAGTCGCGCTTCATGGCTATCAGGTGATCAGCCATTGTTTTCATAATTTTGCGTTTGCTGTTTTTTTCGCGGGGGGCGGGGAGAAGGGGGGTGCGGCCCGCGAGGCTCCCGGTAGTCGGCTGTGCGGCCCGCGGCCCTCTGGAGATTGGTGACCCCAGCACTAGACCAATCCAGACATATGGGCTATGCTCCCTTGCCAGCAAGTAGAGGCAGGCTTGAGCAACTTTCAGTGATGTCACCACTTGGTAGATCTGCTGGTGCAGCACGGAGAGACAGTCTGGTAGCACCAAACACCCAGCAAGTCAAACAAATTCCCTTTGCAGAGGTCCTGGGAGGTGAATACCATGTTTGGCCCCAAGGAAGAATAGTCGTATGATACAGTCAAAGCACAAAATGCTTTGAGGGGATAGGACAAGTTCAGGTCAAGGTTTCCTTGATCAAGAACTCTTTCAGCGTGGGCAGCTGTTGTATGTTACCTTTGGCCTCCTGCAGGCTTTGAAGGCGAGCCTCAGACTGGCGCTTGTCCTTCCCCACTTTCCAGGACAGGTGGATATGGGCTTGGAGAAATGGCATCAGTAACGGGTGAGTGTCCTGCGTCTCCAGCAGCCGAAGAGCCTGCTCACAATAAGCCTGGGCCTCCTCTAATTTGTCCAGCTCCTTGTGACAAACTGCTAAGCCTGCCAGCGTCAGCAGAGCATATTTCCCACTGCTTCCAGGGTGTAGTTTATTCTGCAGCAACCAGGCATTGCTCCACATGGCGATGGCATCCTGATAGAGCCCAGCGCAAGTCAGCTGCTGCACCCCCTGCAGATCCTGCAGGTAGAAAAACTCCAGAAAATCCTGGCACCGCCGAATCTCAGGGAAGGAGTACACGTGGGAAAGGAACTGCTCAAAGGCTCGGCTGCGTTTGGCGATCGTGTCAGCTGTGAAGTTCTTCCGCAGTTTCTTGCGAGGGAAGTAAATATCGTGCATGTCACAGCGGAAGAGGCTCCGCAGGTGCCTGTTCAGCTTCTCGAAGTCTGAATAGCGGCGGGAGATGATCGCTGGCGCCTTGTCAAATTGGCCGGATTTGATCAGGTAGATGGTGTATAACACGTATTTAGCGGAACCATTGTGAACCACACTGGCACTGGTCACCTCAAATATGAGTCTCTCAGGGACAGAACGTGTCTGCGATTTCCTCCAGAACTCCTGAAGTTGCCTTGTTCAGAGGGGCTTGTCACGCTGCTGTTCCTGTGGGTTTGACTCTGTCTCCTCATTGCTGGACTCTTCTAGGTTATGAGAAAGTTCCTTGTATCCGTTTCCATCACACCTTTCCTCCATGCTCTCATAGGCTGCATCCCCCTCCTCTTCCTCCTCTCCTTTCCCAACGCTGGTGAAGCTAAGTGTCCCGCTGAGGTGTGTTGACAATCCATCCACATCGTCCACCAGCTCTGAAGTCTCTGGAAATTCTTCTACTACATCTGCATCCAATCCTTCCTCCTTCCTTTCTCTCATATCCTTTTTTATAATAGTATGTCGAATCCGATGCAGAATCTTGGAAGCCATCAAGATACGTTAAGGACCTTGAAGCAGCTCTGGAGTCAGCCTTGTCCTTGGCGGCAGCAGCCCTGGATCCCTTTTTCCTGGCTGCTGTGCATGAACTTCTGCCTCCACGCTGGGTCCCTCCTCGGGTCTCGCCCAGCGTCCACGATCCCGTCGCAGGGGCAGTGAGAGCCGAGGCCGCAGAAGGAGGTGGCCCCCGCTCACCTGGCCAGTATGGCACTTCCCAAGCAGTATATAATATTGAAATACTCAGAAATGAACGTCATTAGTAATCAACAGCCCAAATTTGGAACAGTTAACAAACAAGTATTTGGCACTCTAACAATAAATTCTGCATCACAACATAAAATATTAATACACTCAATAACCTGTACAGAGTCCTCCTGGACTACTCTAGCAAGATTAAAGGAAAATTATCTGCACTATCATCCTGCTAGATCAGTCCAGACATATGGGATGTACCCAAGCAATCAGGACCCAGGGTGGGAGGAAGACAATGCTCTAGACAGAGTTGCCCCAGCCAAAGTCACTCGCTGCTCCAGCCCCCACATGCAATCTGTAGCGCTTCACAAAGGTCCACCAAAGGAGCACCACCCCACATCGCTCAGAAGACACCCAGTCAAAAATACGTGGTTTAAATGTTCAATCGTGCAAAGTATTAGAATATTTTCCATACCATACTAATTTTAAAGAGGTATCTAACAATTATCCCATATTTTGAGTATTTTGACATCTCTGTACCGATATCTAAATTTCACCTGTATTCCTCTACTCAAAATTTCTCATCTACACTTTCATGCCCTTAATTCATTACACAACAAAAAATTCCATCCTCGTGGGACTTCATGTATATTCCCCCTTCGTTCGGCGCTCACAACACCAGACAAACTATTTGGATGACACTTACATTTATGAATAACAGGAGATCTTCGTACAAAAAGACTACCATAAGCTCGCTGTAAAGGCTTCTTCAACAAAGAAGCCCGCACTTGCGCTGTATTTAAACGCGGGAAAAATGATGTCTCTCCATAGGAGCTGCAGGCGTCATCCGTTGCTAGGTGCATTCTCGCTGAGGCTCCATTTGGATTGAAGTACTTCAAACATCCATACTCACTAGGTCACAAACTCTATACATACAATGCTAATTTTAATAATGATTCTAATAAACTTTGATAGCTACTCTAACACAGTTATTTATCTCATTGAAATGTACATTATTCTATAATACTAACATCTCAACCACTGCTATTCTGACACTCTAATGAATAATATCACCATTCTCTACAGAATCATTAATGTACATATATCCTGTTTAGGCACACTATTCACTTACTAATCATTAAAAGAACCCTCTCCAAATGTAAATCATACAATCACAATTTCAAGAGAAATTGCATATCTATTCTATTATTCCTATAATAACTCTAACGGAATAAATTATCTCAGCAGGGTATGTTATGACTGTAGCACTTTGAGCTCCTCCGCCCTTATGTTCCCAATAATTTATGTTGGCATTATCTTACATTACCACTTACTATACATATCCTGTATGAAACTGCACTGGACTTACAAAAATACTGATAGATCCCTCTCCATATTTAATCCATTCGGAGACAGGGAACCTAATTGAAAAATATAACGTTGCTCTAGTCTCTGTATCATCTTATCAGCATCTCCTCCTCTCCAATTAAGCTTCGCCTTTTTAATAACAAAAAACTTTAAATCACTAATACGGTGTTTCATCTCTTGCCAATGTGCCACAAGCAGTTTTTCCACTATACCCCTCTTGATACAGCTTTTACGTTCTATTATCCGAACCCTCACACTCCTAATTGTCTTCCCCACATATAATTTTTTACAGGGGCATTGTATGACATACACCACATGAGTGGTCTCGCAATTAGAAAAATCTTCTATCCTGAATTCTTGTTGCGTAATAGGATGTACAAACTTATCTCTTACTGGCATCACGTGGGTGCACACGGAACACCGCCCACATTGGTATTGACCTTTATGCCTAGATAAGAACTTATGTTCGGTTAATGCTGATGGTACTAACATGTTTTTCAAATTAATGTTACGTTTGTGAGCAACCGTGATCGTAGTGTCTTGAAATCCTGGCAAGGTTTAAATGAGGTGCCATTCTTTCTTTAAAATTTTCGTAATTTGTTTAGAATGAACTGAATATAACAACTGGCATACTAATCCTACATCTTTCTTCTCCTTCTCTTGCCGCAACAACTTATCACGTGGTGTATTTTTTGCCCTTTGATACGCTTGGTCAATATATTGTACAGGATACTTCCTTGCCACAAATCTTTCCTTCATCAGTTCAGCATGAACTTCAAATTCTTGTATTGTAGTGCACGTCCTCCTCGCTCTAAAGAACTGCCCTACTGGCAAGTTATTTTTCAAGGACGGGTTATGAAAACTATCAAAGTGCAGTAGTTGATTACGATCTGTTGGCTTTCTATACAGTGTGGTGATGAACTGCTCGTCTTCTCTCCTAACAACTAGATCCAAATATGGTATTTGTCGTGCATCATAAGTTATCTGAAACTTTAAGTTCATGTCTAAACTATTTATCCATATATTGAATTCTGCCAGACTCTCCATGTCTCCCTCCCAAATAATTAGTATATCATCGATATAGCGTATCCATAACTTGATGTTGGCTTCATATCTATGTTCCTTTAAAAATCTTTCTTCGAATTGAAACATGTATAAGTTGGCGATGTCCGGCGCCATTGATGACCCCATGGCCACCCCTTTTACCTGTTTGAAAAAATTTCTCTAAAACAGAAATAATTTTCACACAACGCAAACTTTGCTATAGCCATGAGGAAGGCAGTAGGAATACGCTTAGGGCCAGTCCTTTTCAATAAACATTCCTCTATAATCTCCAAACTTTCTGCTTGTGGAATGTTAGTGTATAACGACTCCACATCTAGTGTGACCAGTATTATATTAGAACTAAGGTCCCGAAAATTAGACAAAATTTCAATGACATGGGTGGAGTCCCTAACATAAGACCACATTTGGACAACAAATGGCCGTAATAAGATGTCCAAAAACTGCGAGATGGGTTCCATCAGGGATCCAAATTGCCGATACAATAGGGCGGCCAGGTGGGTTGGTCAGAGATTTATGTATCTTTGGATTTACATATATAGTCGGAATGTTAGGTGCTGGCACAGTCAAGAAGTCTCTCTCTTTCTTGGTAATATAACCAATTTCAAATGCCGTAGATATCAAACTGTCTATACTTTTCTTCAATGCAACAACAGTAGGATCTCCATCTAGCCGGACATAAAATGACCGATCACTCAATTGTTTATTTATTTCTTCAATGTACATAGTTTTGTTCAGTACTACTACGGCTCCTACTTTATCAGCCGGCTTGATGATAATACTATCATTTTTTTGTAATGCCTTAATCGCCTCATTCTCACCTTTTGTAAGGTTAAAATATTTATGTCGCGATTGGGTACATAGTTTTAAAAGAAGTAAAAAATAGTATTTTCTCAAACGCCTCAATAACTGGGTCTGTTTGGGGTGGAGGGACCCAGGATGACTTCTTACTAATAATAGATCCATCTACTTGGTTTGCTTGTTGTGCCATAAAAAATTGTTTAATGCGTATTTTCCAAAAGAATTTATATAAATCAATCTGGAGTTCAAATAGATCCGGTTTTCTTATGGGTACGAAGGACAATCCTTTATTTAAGACTGAAAGCTCATTTGGAGTTAAATCATAATTGGATATATTAACAACATTATTATATGTATTACTATTTAATACCACCGTTCCCGGGATCTGTCTGACATCCGTCTCCCACGGCCTCTCCCTCTCCCCCGACTTGGATATTGGTTGTTTTGATTGTATCTTTTCTCTCGTGGGTAATCGTAATGTTTGTCCTGTTCCATCAGCGGGGGGCGTGTACGTGATCCCTCCCGACCTCCCCCTTTCCACAACACATCCATATTGAAAAAGGTGATATGTTATATTTTGTATTTGTTTTACTTAAGTACATCTTTCCGTTTTCTTTCAAGTATGTAATCTATTGCTTGATGTAATTATTAAAATTTCAAAATTAAAAAATTAAAAAAAAAAATGATATCGGTACAGGGATGTCAAAATACTCAAATTATGGGATAATTGTTAGCTAGATACCTCTTTAAAATTAGTATGGTATGGAAAACATTCTAATACTCGCACGATTGAACATAGTGAAAAGCGTACAGGTCCGATGTTGGCAGGAACTTTATTCTAGCAGAACGTCAGCAGCCTTTTGAGAGAGAAGCTTTTGAAGAGTTTAATGTGTAACTTACTGGCCATGTTTTTTAGCCACGATGATTATGCCAATGAGGGAGTTTGGTACAGTCAAGAAGTCCTCCGATGGTAGATAACCTCTTTCCCCCGTTTTATCAGCAGTACATCTAGCAGTACATACATAGGGGTAGCTCTTTAGAAGGTAGTGAATTTGGTAAGAGTTGACCGAGTGATCAGGGACAGAGGGGGTATCAAATAAGGATCGAGTGTTCCATGCTCCTTTTATTTCAATCCGAAATGACAGTGATCAAAACTCTAGACATGAATTTAATAACATAAAACAGCCGGTTCTGTTTGATTTTATCCTTCGTTATTCTTCATCTAATAATCGCTATGGGTGATTAGGCAGTTTTAAAGGAATGATGATATTTCCACACACTTTAGATATTATGTTCTATACCCTACCCCGGTAAGATAGATACATAGTCGATATGCCCCATGAGGGAATCTATATTATAGTTTGAGTAAACGTTTAGATGAACTTTTTATGTTTTTAAATTATAGAGAATACGTCAGAGCGGTTCTTAAAAAGAATCCAGTTTTGAGCCGTGAATACTGATCGTAAGAATGGGTATGGTGCTTCACGCCACAAACATTTTAGAAAGTGCTTAGTTATGATGCTTAAGTATTTTTACATTCGAAATTCTGCAGTTGGAATTTTAAGTATTTATGTTATTTATGATCTTATTGTTTATAAATTCATCATGAGCTACGCCAGTATTTGCATACCGTGCAGATGTTTAAGGCAGTGTTTTTATACATTTATTTCTTGCTTTTATGAGTATTGACTTATTTATTTTATTTTATTTATTTACAACTCTTATATACCGCACTATTTGCGATCAGCGCGGTTTACATAGAACAAACAATATCTGACAATAAACAAGAGTCAGGTCATTACAATGAACAGGAGCAGTAAACTTGGATAACAGGGGAAACTATCTACATGTGTGGAACACTGAACAAGGTAACTGTATATATGAGAGATGGAATTATTGTGTGTTGCTCATACATGGTGGCTGGGGTTCGGGGGAGGCTGTGAGGTATTTAATGAAGAGGAAGTGTTTTAAGGTCTTCCTAAACTGGCTCAAGTTGGGGATAGCTCTGATGTGTGGTGGTAGGGAGTTCCAGAGGCTTGGGGCACTCAGACTGAAGGCTCTGTTTGAAGTTGATATGGCGCATCTTGTCATAACTTTTGGTATTGCTAGCATGTTGGCTGCAGAGGTTCTTCTTATCCTGTTGGGTGTGGGTGGTTGTATGAGGTCACATATTGAAGAGGCGGATAACCCATTGATGGCTTTGAATGTCATCACTAAAGTCTTGAAGCTAATCCTGGCTTGGATGGGGAGCCAGTGAAGCTGCATCAGGAGGGGTGTGATGTGCTCTCTCCTTGGTGCTCCAAAGAGGATTCGCGCAGCGCAGTTCATGGCGAGTTGTAAGGGATGTAAGGTTGTCTGGGGGAGTCCTTGTAGGATGGCGTTTGCATAGTCAAAATGAGGGATGATGAGGGCTTGGTAGATGGTACGGAAGTCGCTCAGCTCGAGTAGAGGGCGTATGTGTCTGAGGGATCTGATCTTGAAGTAGATTGCTCTTACTATTTTTGCTATGTGTTGCTTCATGTTGAGGTTCTGATCCAATGTGACTCCGAGATACCGTATGGCTGATTTTACTTGTAGTTTGGCATTGTCTACTTCCAGTTGGTTAGGTGGAGTGAATTCTGGATTTCTAGAGATGAACAGGACCTCAGTTTTCTTATGTTGGATACGCAGATTTTGGGAGAGGAGCCATTCTGATATTGCATTGAAGCAGTTGGTTAGTGGGGTGAGGTCCGGGCAATCCAGTGATATTGGCAGGTACAGTAGGACATCGTCTGCGTAAATCATGCAACTCACATTGAAGGATCTGATGATGTTACAGATGGGTTGGATATAAATGTTAAACATAAGTGACGATAAGGAGGATCCTTGAGGGACTCCTTGACTTTGTAGGAATGGCTCGGATGTGGTTCCGTTTGTTCGTACATGTTGCCATCTTCCAGACAGGTAAGACTTACACCACTCAAGCGCTGTTTCGGTAATGCCTTTCTCTCTTAGTCGAATCAGGAGAATCTCGTGGCGGACTGAGTCAAAGGCTGCCGCAATATCTAGAAAGATAAGTGCGAAACCTGTACGTGAGTTGTCAATGCCTGAGATTATGGTGTTGAAAAGAGTAGTGAGTAGTGTTTCCACTCCGTGTGACTCTCTGAACCCGTGTTGTGATGGATCTAGAGGTGCGTTAGTGTCCACATGATCTTGTAGCTGCCTGTAGACTATTTTTTCAACGATTTTGGCGAGCATCGGGATACTGGATATGGGTCTGTAAGACTCGACCTTTTGAGGGTCTAATTTGGTGTTTTTAAGCAGCGGTCTAACGGAGGTCTGTTTGAGCGTGGATGGGAATGACCCGGTGCTGAATGATAATCCTATCATTTTAGCTAAGATTGGGGCAAGGTCGGATCGCAGATCTTTTATCCAGAATGCTGGACATGGATCTGAGTATGAAGTGGAGGTATTTAGGGTAGCAATGGTATCTTCGATAGTTCTCTTAGACGGAGTGGTAAAAGTGGTTAGAAACGCTGTGCGTGCTTTGTCATCAGGAGGGTCTGGTATCATCATCTTGTCAGTCTTGCATAGTTTTGATTGCATAAATACTGCGTAATCCTGTGGGTGTATAGATCCTGTGCGTTCCGGGGTCGGTTCTTTGGCAAGATATTTGACCAGGTTGAAGAGGTCATGCGGTTTGTTTAGAGAACGTTTCAGAGTGTCAGTGTGATGTTGTTTCATCTTGTCTGTGACTGCCCTACGATGTGTGTGTAGGAGTTGGATGTATGCTGCTTGGTCACTGCTGGTACGTGATTTCCTCCAGCGTTTTTCCGATCTTCGTAGGAGGGTTAGTGACGCCCTTAGGTCAGCTGTGAACCATGGTGCGGATGGTCTTTTCTTTGGGGCTTTAGATGTGGGGGGACGGATTGCGATCGAGCTGAGTCTGCTGTTCCACGTGGAGATTAGGACATCTAGGTCTTGTGAGGTATTGTCAAGGAGAGAGTTTGTTTTTATGACTTGTTTTTATGAGTTTATTATAGATGTGGCATTTGTATCAAAATGGTGTATTTTTCATGTTATAGTTTAGGATCTTAAGTATCTATGTATTTAGGGTCTTATTTTATAATTTTGATGATTTATTTTTAGCCTTGATCCTTTAGTGTGTCCATAAGACAAGTGTTTTTACGCACTCACTCCTTGCTCTTATTAGTCTATCATAAATGTGATTATCACATAACCATGGTGGTTACACATAGCCTAATGAGTATACATTAATTACATGTAATTTTACACACCCTTTCATAAATTTTCACTTACATCAATATGTGATTAATTTTTTTTAGATTTTGATCTTATTAATTTTTAAATGGTTGTTTTATATACATAGTGCAATGGTTTTATATTAGTTTATATGTGGTTTTACTCCTTTCAATAATTCTACCCATATTATGCTGTAGTGTGCTTATTTATGCATGTTTTTATTCTTATACGTTTTAATTGTTTTTTTAATATTTTTTTATATATTTATGACAATATTCTATATGTTTTATTATCATGATTTGATTTGTATGTATTATGTCATTTGTGTTCGTATTTATGCAGCACGCCTGAATCCCCTGAGGAAGTGAAAACGAAACACGGCCTGTGTCGGGCTCTCAGGTTGTTGAGTTATTGAATAAAAGTATCCTTCCTATTTTTGACTGGGCGCTTCACAAAGGTCCTTAGAAAAGACCAGGTAGCTGCCTTACAAGTGTTCTCTGAAGACACCAACAAAGAGTCTACTAAGGAGGCAGCCTATGCCCTAATGGGTTGAAGTGACTCTCTATGGCACATGCTCACCAGCCAGAAAGTGCTGACTCAATGGCCTTCTTAATCCAGTGAGGAATGAAGGATTTGGCCACTGCCAGTCCTTTCCTTGGATCACCAGAGAGGATTTAAAATATGGTCCAACTGGTGGAGGGATTAGTAACTTCCAGTTATTTCAGCAATACCGTCCACATCCACCAGATGCAGAGAGGGAACTGCCTGAAAACTCTTCCTCAGAGGAGGAGGGCAGCATCTTTGGGAGAGAGAAAAAAACGGCACAGTCCGCAAGGAGACAGAACTCATCAGGATGGCCAGACAAGGCCTGCAGCTCCAACACCCGTCAATACTCACCAGAAAAATTACCTTGGGGGTGAAATCTTTGAGCGAGACCTTACAAATGAGCTCAAAAGGAGGCCCTTTCAGAGCTTTCAATACCAGAGACTCCACTGAGGAACATCTGGACAGACTGACAGGTTATCTGCTTCATTCCCAGTTACCAGAATCCCTTGAATGCAATCTATATAGCATTCCAGAGCTGCTACCTGAACTTCAAGAGAGGTCAGGATCAAGTCCTGGTCTAGACCACATTGCAAGAAAGACAAACTGTGACTAAATGTCCATCTTCCTGTCCTCCAAGCATCAAGAGGAACATCACTTATAGTTTATTTAAAACTTGATCTCTCTCTCTTTGTATTACCACCAGAGCTGTTTACAGATTAAAATTTAAAAAAAACCACACACACCAATTAAACAGACAAACCAGTAAACTTAAACTATTAAATGAAATGTATCTAACAACAAAAATAGACTAAAAAGAAAAACATATATATATAAAAGAGTAAAAAGAAAAAAAATCATAACACACAAACACAAAAGCATAAAACATAGGGCAGATTCCAGCAAGCAGCAATGACACCTAGCCCATCTAATTGTGTCCAAAAGCTAAATTAAAAAAAGCTTTAAAAACTTTTTTTTTTAAACTTCTTGACTGACTCGAAGGCACACATTGCATTTGCAATGTGGATTATGTTCTTATATATAAGGGCATAGAAGTCCAGAGAGGAGGGGCCAAAAAGTAAAACGCCGATTAATGAGTTGAATCATAGATAGCCAAGTTATTAAGAGGAATCACTAGAAGATTCTGACTTTGTGAACAAACAGACCTAGCCAGTACAAAAGGTACAAGCAAATCCGACATTGGGAGCCCTGAGTAAAAAAGCCTCCAGAAATTCACATAAGCTAAGAATGTAGAGATCCTCTGGGTCTTAGGCAGGGTGTCCACTACCACGCCAGAGTAGCCCTTCTTGGACAGTCTATCTCTCTCAAGGACTAGGCCATAACCAAAAAGGGAACGAGATCCTTCAACACTAGGGGCCCCTGGCATAGGGGGCCCCTCTTTTGAGGCAGCAAGATGGGGAACTCCAGCAACAGGTTTAAGAGATCTGCATATCAGGATCTGTGAGTGCAGTCCAAGGCCAAAGAATCACCAGGTCTGGATGAGCCTGAATTTGGTGCAGAAATGGCTAAATCAAAGGCCATGAAAGAAAGATATACAGAAGCCCCTCTAGGGCCAATCCTGAAGCAGGGCATACAAGTCCGTCACCCGCAGTGCTCTCCTGTGGCTGAAAATGTTCTTCACGTTGGCAATCTTTTGAGTGGCCAACAAGTCAAATACTGGAAGGCCCGACCTCTGCACAATGAGGTCTAGCATGCAAGTGCTTAACTCTCATTCGCTGGGATCCACAGTGTTCTGACTCAGAATGTCAGCCTGCATGTAGTCTACATCTACAATGTACACTGCTGACAAGGCAATCAAATGCTCCTCTACCCAACAACACAGCTCTGCCACTTCAAGAGCCACTTCAGCACAGCTAGTTCTGCTTTACATGTTGACATATGCCACCAGGGTGGTATTATCCGAGAACACCCAAACCACTTTGCACAACAGGAGAGACAAACTTCTTCACAGCTAGGCAGTTCATTCTGACTTACAACTGAAGGGACACTAGCCCAAGCGCAAACACAGTGAGCCCCCATGTCCTTCAGGTTGGCATCCAAGGTGACAATACCCCAACCTCGCACTTCTAAAGGCATTTCAGTCATAAGATGGTGGGACTTCAACCACCATGTCAATTGTTCCTTGATCTCACAGGGGAGAGAAAGGTTCTGATCCAACTGAGAACAAGGAGACCAGAGATCAAACAGACATCTTTGAAGAGGGTGCATATATGTCCCCTGGTCCACAGAACTTGTTCCAGAGTCAATGCCATGGACCCAAGCAGTTGAGGTGGTCTAAGGCCCATGGAGCTACCTACTGTAGGAGCAAAAAGCTCCAAGTTACTTCTGAAGTTTGAGGGATCTCTCCGTTGTGAGAAAAACTTGACTCAGGAGAGTACTGAACCAAGCTCCAAAGTGTTCCAAGTCCTGGAAGGAGATTCAGGCTGCTCTTGGGATAGTTGATCACAAAACCCACCCTTTCCAGCCAATAACTCACCAAGGTTGTGTCATCCTTGGACTTCTCCAGGGAGTCCAACTGAATCAGTCAATCGTCCATGTATGGGTAAAGCATAGTTACTCAATTGTAACAGGTGATCTCCGGGAACAGCAGGAATTTAGTCTTCACATATGAGTATCGTCGGCACCGACAGAGCCTGCGCGGGAACTCTCCCCAGCATCCAATAGGAAAGCCTTTGGGAGCATCCCACAGCGCCTGCGTGCTGCCTTCCCCAACTGTCCCTCTCCAGTTGAGTTTATAGCTGAGACAAGAGAGAGAGAGGGAAAGAGAGAAAGATAGAGAGATACAACTCCTAGGGGAGGTGGGTGGGTTGTGAAGACTAAATTCCTGCTGTTCCTGGAGATCACCTGTTACAGGTGAGTAACTATGCTATCTCCAGGAACAAGCAGGAATGTAGTCTTCACATATGGGGTCTCCATAGCTGCAGATGCCAGGGAGATGGCCCCAGGAAGTTATCAGCCGTTGCGAAAGGGCCCCACTTCCCCCCATGGATCTCTGGCATCCTACCAGGGACGGTGGGTAGGAGTTGATTAAGTGTGAAAAAGGTGTTGAAGAACAGCCTGGCCGAACAAGGCATCCTGGCGGGAGTCCTTGTCCAAGCAGTCATGGGCTGTGAAAGTATGTACCGAAGCCCAAGTAGCTGCTCGACAGATGTCGTCGATAGACACAGAGTGAAGATGAGCCATTGAGGCTCTCACATTGTGAGCGGTGACATGGCTTTCAAGAGGAAGGTTCTTACTCTCATAGGCAAAAGATATACACTGTGCAATCCAGTTGGACAGTGTCCTCTTGCAGACTGGAAGTCCCAAATGAGAAGGATCAAAAGCAGCAAAGAGTTGGGAGGATTTTCTATGTTGCTTTGCCTTTGCAAGTAAAAGGCCAAAGCTCTTTTACAGTCCAAAGTATGAAGGTTCCTTTCTGCACTGGAGGCGTGAGGCCTCGAAAGAATACAGGAAGGTAAACCGCTTCGTTTAAATGAAAAGGCGAAACCACCTTTGGCATAAAGTGTGGATGAGTCCTAAGAACTACCTTATCATGGTGGAACCTTGTATAAGGAGGATCAGCCACTAACGCTTGCAATTCACTGATGCGACGTGCTGATGTGATTGCAATGAGGAAGATAACTTTCCAGGAAAAGAACTTCAAAGAGGTAGTGGCTAATGGTTCAAAGGGCGGTTTCATGAGCTGCTCAAGACCAGATTCAAGTCCCATGCCACCGGTGGTGGCTTAATGGGAGGCTTTGTTAAAAGAAGGCCTCTCATAAATCTCGCTATGAGAGGATGAGAGGAAATAGGTGTCCATTTAGAGGCTTGAAAGAAGCTGCAATAGCACTCAAATGGACTCTCACTGAATTGGTCTTAAGCCCTGCATTTGATAAATGAAGGAGATACTCCAGTAATGATTCCAGAGGTATTGCAAAAGGGTTAAGACCCTTCTGCGAGCATCATATGGTAAACCTCTTCCACTTAAATGCATGAGTGTCTCGTGGAGGGTTTCCTGGAAGCATGAAGGATATCCTTCACCTGTTGGGAAAGGTTAAGATCCTGAAGTTCTAGGCTTTCAGCAACCAGGCCCTGAGATGCAGAGACTGGGGAATGGGATGCCACAGCATTCCATCCTCTTGTGAGAGAAGATCTGGAGCAGATCCTAACTCCAGAGGCGGAGCTTGAGAGAGATGTAGGAGCAGAGGGTACCACGGTTGCGGTGGCCAACGTGGAGCTATGAGAATCATATGACCTCTGTCTCTCTGAAGCTTGAACAGGGTTTTGGGAATTAGGGGAATGGGTGGGAAGGCATACAGGATGTTCTGACCCAGTGAAGGAGGAAAGCATCCGTGGTCTGACACCCTCGAGCCGGAATTCTGGAACAGAACTGGGGAAGTTTGGCATTCAGCGGACTTGCAAAGAGGTCTATGTCCGGGGTTCCACAAATTTGAAATATTTGGGCCACCTGGTCTGTATGGAGAGACCATTCGTGTGGAATCAGAATTCAACTGAGTTTGTCTGCCCAAGAATTTTGAATGCCTGGAAAATACACCACAAGGAGATGAATCTGATGCTCTCTGGCGAGGGCCCATAGTCACAAAGCTTTGTTGCATAGCGACAGAGAGCCTGTTCCGCCCTGCTTGTTCACGTAGAACATGGCTACCTGATTGTCCATTTGAACTAGGACTGTCTTGTAGCTGAGCTGGGTGTGAAACACTCGAAGAGCAAGGAAGATTGCTCTGAGCTCCAGGAGGTTGATATGAAGACAGGCCTCCTGTGGAGTCCAGGTACCCTGGGTAGAGAGGTCGTGCAGGTGGGCTCCCCAACCCACCTGTGAAGCATCTGTTGTTAGAGTGGCTTGGGGTAGGGGTTGCTGGAAAGGAGACCCCAGCAGAAGTTTTCTGGGTGACTGCCACCATTGGAGGGACAAAATAAGACAATCTGAGTTTGCAATTTTGTCTGACAGGCAACCTGACGCCTGAGTCCACTGAGTGGATAAAGTCCACTGGGCTGCCCTCATATGGAGGCGAGCATAAGGAACCACATGCATGGTGGATGCCATGTGGCCTAGCAACTATAACATTTCCCGAGCAGTGAGATGAGGTTTGAGCACTGCCTGGGAAGCTAACTGTACAATGCGAAGGCAGCGGGGCTGTGGAAAGAAGGCCCTTATCTGTCTGGTATCCAGAAGAGCTCCTATAAATTCTAGGTATTGAGTGGGAGCAAGGTTGGATTTTGGGAAGTTTATGACAAGTCCCAAATACTGAAGGATACGCATTGTGCGAGACAGAGCAAAACTGGCTTCTGGCCCTGAAGGGGCTCGAATGAGCCAGTCATCTAAGTAAGGGAAGACAAATATTCCCAGGGTGCAGAGAAATGCTGCTACCACAGCCATGCATTTTGTGAACACTCTTGGTGCAGAAGCCAGACCAAAAGGAAGAACCCTGTATTGGTAGTGCTTTCCTTGAAACAGGAATCAAAGGAATTTCCTGCAACTTGGATGGATGAGAACATGAGTGTACGCATCCTTGAGATCTAGAGAACAAAGCCAATCCTGACTTCGAAGGTATGGCAACAGAGTTCCTAGAGAAATCATTTTGAACTTCTCTCTGAACAGGAATTTGTTCAATTTGTTCAATTCAATTCTGAGGTCTAAAATGGGTCTGTGTCCTCCCGTTTTCTTTGGAATAAGGAAATAGGGGGAGTAGAACCCTGCACCCCGTTGGGGAATGGGTACCTCTTCTATTGCTCCTTGAGCAAGGAGCATTGTGACTTCTTGACCTAACAGGTCATTGAGAGAGGTCTGAGAATTGAACTGTCTTACTATTGTAGGAGGGGGCATGCTGAGGAAATGAAGCTTGTACCCTTCTCGTACAATGGACAGAGTCCAATTTTCTGCTGTTATCTGACACTGTCTGGGGACAAAATGACATAACCTTCCAGGGATGGTGGAGGGTTCTGGTCCATTCAGGGCCAGGAAGTCAAAGTTCTCTAGATAGAAGTCAAAGCCCCTGTGGAGGCTGAGTCTGTTGAGCCAGTTGAGGCTTAGCAGCTTTTGGCTTCCTTTGTTGCCTAGGTTGCTGCTGCTGTCCCTTTTGGGCAGACTGACATGAACGATGTCCCTGCTGGGTACAGGAGAGATAAAACTTCTTCTTCCTGTTGAAGAACAGTTTCTTAGAGGATCTTTTCCTCGCAGAATCAGCTGTAGATTTGGACAATCTATCCAAAGTGATATTGTCAGCATCTCTCTCATAAGCTTTTTCCTGCCAATTCTTGCCAAAGAGATTCTCTCCTGTGCAAGGTATATTCCCCAGTTTGTCCTGTACCCAGAATTCCAAGTCAGATGCCTGGAGCCAGGCAATTCTACGTGCACCTATGGCAATAGCAGAGGTTCTGCTTATGCATTCAAAGCAGTCAAAGGCTGCACGATTCACAAACTTGGAAACATCCTGAGCATGTTAACAAAAGCAAGATAATCTTGCCTTTTATCATCAGGAAGAAGAGGGCTCATAAGCTCTAAGTCTCTTGTGACTTCCTTAAGGAACATCCCCATATAAAAGATATAGGAACTGATCCTAGCAGAAAGCATGGAAGCCTGGAAGGATCGACGTCCAAAGGCGTCAAGAGTCCTACACTCACGTCCTGGAGGATAAGATGCATGCCTTTTGGCACTCTTCATCCATCTCATGGCTGATTCCACCACTGTGGAATGTGTGGTAATTGAGTCTTTTGAAACCCAGGACAAGGAGGAACTTGATACATGGTGTCGAGTCTTCGAGAATGAAGAGATGTGGTTAAGAGGTGTTTCCCACATCCTTAACATAAGATCATGGAAGATTTCATGAATAGGTAAGGTAGCTGCCTCCTTGGGAGCTTTAGGGTACTGTAGGATTTCTAATTCCTTTGCCCTAGGCTCTTTTTCAGGAGCCACTGTGATGGAAAGACCTCGGGCCACATCTGGGATAAAATCCTGAAAGGACATATCCTCTGGTGGAGACATCCTATGCTGAGGAGAAGAGGAATCCTCGGGAAGAAGTACTCTGGTATCGGCAGTCTTCGGAGTCTTCAGACTCATCCAAGGATTCAAAGTATCTCTGATCCGGGTGATCGTGCAAGGCATGGTACTGTTACCGATCAAAGTCGGTATCAGAGCGGTCCGGTTCTAACTTGTCGATGCCAGATAGAGACGCTCATGACTCGGTCCCGGTAGTATACCTGCCGATGTCAGTGCCGGTGCCAGTTGAAGTGTCTGAAGCAGTTTCAGGGGCATCGAGGCCGTGAGAAGAGCCGCCAGACTGCGTTCAATAGCCAAGAATCTCTGGTCTATCGACGCTGCCGATGCGTGGGTATCGGTGCCGGTTAAAGCATGGCACCAGTAGTTCTGCCAAGGTTGAGGCCTCAAGAACATCCTGGAGCCCCGTTAGTGCTTTGGAAGCCAAAGCCTCCCGCCGGGGCAATTTTGCCAGTGAAAGTCCCTCAAGGGCAACTCCAGAGGCATCTCAATGCTTAGAAGGAGATCTACCCTTTGAGGACCGGCTAGATTTATGTTTAGTTACCTGAGATCCATGGGAGGAAGATGAAGCCCTGGAGGACATCGATGCCACGGACGCTGAAGAAAAAAGGGTGCCAAGTTTAGCCGCCCGGTTTTGCCAGCCCCTTTTTGACATCATTCCACAGGCGAGGCACTCTGAAATAGAGTGATCAGGACCTAAACATTTGAGGCACCACTCATGGGTGTCAGTGACGGAGATGGTACCGCCACACTTAGAACATTTTTTAAAATCCGAAGCAGGTTTTTCCATGTTTAAGGAAAAAAGTGGGCCTAGTGCCCAAAATGGCACGTAGCACCACAGAAGAAAGTTACTGAAGAAAAGACTCCAGAAACAAAGTTGGGGTTTTTTTTATTTTGTTTTTTAGAAAAAAGAAAGGAAGAACAGGCGGTACCGGTATAACGTCGAGGGAAGGCAGATGCGACCACAAAAAAGAAGTATAAGAAGGGAATTTTCTGTGGTGACAGGATGTGCGACCTGTCGGCTCCGCGGAAAACAAAAAACTGGAGAGGGACAGTTGGGAAAGGTGGGAAGGCAGCACGCAGGCATTGTGGGATGCTCCCAAAGGCTTTCCTATTGGACACTGGGGAGCGTTCCCACACAGGCTCCGTCGGTGCCAACGATACCCATATGTGAAGACTACATTCCTGCTTGTTCTTGGAGATACCCAAATGCCCTGCCTGCATTGGAATATCACCACCACCATGATCTTCGGGAAGATACAAGGAGCCGTACTAGGCCCAAATCACAAAAGTGGAGAAATCGCCGATACTATTCCCTGATGGGACTATGAAAGTACACCTCAGCAAAATCTAGGAAGGTGAGGAACTCCCCCCTAGCTAACCAATGCAATGATAGACTGGATGGTCTCCATGCAGAAGTGAGGGATCCTGAGCCCGGCATTGAGTGACTTTGGGTCCAGGATAGGCTGGAAGGAACCTCCCTTCTTGGGCACCATTAAGTAGATGGAATATCTCCCCTGGCTATGCTCTGCAGCGGGCACAGGTCCAATAGCTTGCAACTGCAGGAGGTGCTGTACAGTTTCCTCGGTCACCACCAGCTTGAGCAGGCGGCCGGCAAGGAGACTTCACAAAGGCATCCCCTAGTGGCTCTGCAAATTCCAGTGTATAACCCTGGCTGAGGACCTAGAGGACCCACTGGTCTGACATGATTGGGCCCATCCTGAGATTAAAAAAAAAAAAAGAGCTGGAGCCACCCCAACTGGCACTCCTTGAAAGGAACCCAACGGATCTCATTGTGGGGATTTAGTGGCGCCAGATGGAGCTGCAGTGGAGTCTCAAGCATGCCAAGAGCTCTAAAAGAACTTCCCTTTCTTGGTCTTAGAGCCATAGGAAAGTTAGGCCCTATCCAGACTCCCAGAAGTCCAAGGGTGTCTCCTGGCTCTCTGCACAACCCTATGAGAGGCACGCTTGGAACCTCTAGGCCAGTCTTCTAGGGGGTATCTGTGGGCGAGCCTCTCCAAAGTCTTTGGTCAACTTCTACAGGTCCTTCCTGAAGAGAAAGCAGCCCTTAAAGGGGACGTTGCTCAGCCACAACTTAGAGGCCACATCAGCTGACCAGCTGTGAAGCCAGAGCTACTGCCTGGCCACTATTACTGTTGCCATGGACTTAGAAGAAATCCTGGTCAAATTGTGTAGGGGGATCAGCCACATAAGTGACCCCTAACTCCAATCTCACAACCTCTGGGCTGTCTGGCCACAGCAGTATCCAATGTAGGAGAGCTTTAGCCACCAAACCCGTACACAGTACAGCTTAAGAGCTTAAGGTGAAAACCATAAAGACATTCTTCAAGAAGGTCTACACCCTCGTATCATGAGGGTCCTTGAGCGCAGCGCCCCCTCCACTGGGATGGTCCTGCACTTTGCTACAACCATAACCAGGGCATCCATCCACAACAGCCTGAAAGGCTGAGCCAGCTCACCCTGGGGCAGAGGATACAGCTGAAAAAGGAAAATCGGGCTCTAAGGCCCAACTCAGGAGTCTCCCACTGAGAGACTCTACGAGATGCCACATATGGTCTGGGAGAGGAAAAAAGTCAAAAGGATAACTGATATCCTCCAAAATGGGATCTGCTGGCAAAGATTGCACAGTCACAGCCAACTGCAAAGCCACCACAGCAGTTTGAATAAGGAGAGAAAGGCCTTCCCAATGAACCAGGCAGATCATAGAAAGTTCTATGCCCTTCTAAAAAGGAATGGATCTTTATTCCTCAGACTCACTTTACGGAGGAGGGATTCCTTTGCTTCATCTCAAGCAATATCCGTAAGGGATAGGTTCCCGGAAACACAGCTAGGCAAACTGATGCAGCAGGCGTGCTTAACCTCCCAGTCCATAAAGAAAGAGGTAACCGAGAGCCCCAGACCCCCCTCCCCCCGAAGTCACCTGGGACTCCAACTCCCTCAGAAGGGGGGCTGCCAAATAGCTATCAAGGACTGAGAAAGGCTCATGAACTGTTTCAGTAGCTACAGTGCAAGCCATTTAAAGAAGGGGCTCCTGGAGCCCCAGAGGCCCTTCGGGGATCCACGGGCCTACAGACATGGTCACACCATTATACCCCACCCTCAGCAAGGACTATGGCACCATAAAAATAAATTAAAATAAAAAAAGGTTAGAGCCTGCCATCAGGAAAAAAACACAGAGAGGTGGTGCAGTCGGGGCACCAAATATGGCACATCCGGTCCCAGGCCCCCTGTGGGGACTGTCAAACTTGCCACAAAAGTAAGGCAATCTTATTGCACCTGGGGGGGAAAAATGCAGCCACAGGAAAAAAAATATTAAAGGCTGCGGGCTGCACTGGGCTGCCATTATGCACAGCAACAGACCAAAGAGAAAAAAAAAAAGAGAAAAAAGTCCACTGGAAAAACAGACAAGAACTGTGGTGAAAAAGGAACCCTATTAAGCCAGCAGGGGAAACCTGAGAAGGGAGGCCTCAGCCATCCTCTACAGGCCTGAGAGGCCTAGCTGCTGGAGAGGGTTTTTGTTTTTGTTTTGCAGAAAACCAAATATAGTGGGGAAAGAAAAAGATAGGAAAAAAATATACAAACAATACAGCTTGCAAGTATATATAGGACAGCAAGATAGAAGGGGGCGTGGGCCGAAACTTACCAACCCCCACAGGGGCCCTGCGGGTTCTTCCTGGCCTCTCTCCTGCCCACCATTGCTGGCACCTGTGGGGAAACAGCAATGGGCATAGGGCTGCTATAGGATGTAAGGGACAGGAGCGTATACGAGTTCTGAGCAAGATTGAGCTTAAATGATTCTGCACACAGGTCACAGAAACAGAGGCCTGGTTTCCCTGGCACAGATTATCTGCACTGTGGCACCAGCTACACATCTTGCCACCTGCTGGAGGCAGACAAATACAGACTTCTCTCAGTGCTGCGCCAGCAGATATGCCTAGTGATAACCAGTGAAAATTGCTCAAGTCTGCCTCCACCTACTAGCAACGGCACATGACACATACATCTGGACTGATCTAGCAGGATAAGGAAAAGTCCATTGGCCAGGTAATACTTAGGAAAGCCATCACTTATCCCCTGAAATGAGCTGTAAAGAATGTGATCTAATTTTTGGGATCTGCAAGATACTTATGAACAAGATTGGTATCATGGTTTGTTTTGGTGGTGAAGGGGTATATTCATGCCCTGTTCTGGCAACATACTTGGAAGGGCTAGGGCCCTGAAGCTGTACAGTGTTATTAGTAGATCTAGGCAATCACTGGAGTAAAGTGGGTACAAGTAAGGAACAGTCACTGGAGCAAGCTGGAACCAGAATCATGACTCAGTGTAGCAACCAGGAATGGGCGACAGAAGCAAAAGCCAGAGGAACAGCATATCCATGGGACAAGCCCACTGGAAGCTGCTGAACCAGCAAGGGTGTGTCTTCCTGGTCTTGTTTATATTTGGTGTCTAATCAAGGACACAGCCTATGCTAGACCAATGGAGTCCTCCAGAGGCATCTCTCTTCTGCTGGTGCCCAGAGGATAATGATTCAGTGGCTTCTATCTTGGCTGAGTGGTTCTTATGTAAGTCTCCAGCCTCTACTCTTGAGAATTCCAGACAAGCCTGACAACTGACCACTATCGGAGACAGGATACTGGGCTCAATAGACCTCGGCCTGAATCAGCATGGCTCATCTTATGTGTTTAATCATAAAATGATGATGGTGTCCTGGACATCAGGCTTTTGATTTTAGTTTGAGGCAAAGGGAGAATTTGAGAAGAAGCTTGCTGCGGAAGCAAAAACGTGAAATAAAGATTTTTTCAAGTACATTCGTAGCAAAAACCCTGTGAGAGACTCAGTTGGTCCATTAGATGATAGAGGAGTTAAAGGGGCACTAAGAGGCGACAAGGCGATAGCAGAGAGACTGAATGAATTCTTTGCTTCGGTCTTTACTGAGAAAGATATAGGGCTGTTACCCATGACTGAAGTGGTATTTAAAGGTGCGGAAGAATTGAAGGAAATATCGATACATCGGGAAGATGTATTACAACTATTAGATAAACTGAAGAGTAGCAAATCACCTGGGCCGGATGGTATACATCCAAGGGTGTTGAAAGAACTGAATTATGAGATTGCAGACCTGCTATTAGTAATCTGTGAACTATCATTAAAATCATCTCTAATACCTGAAGATTGGAGGATCGCCAATGTAACACCAATTTTTAAAAAGGGTTCCAGGGGTGATCCGGAAAACTACAGACCGGTGAGCCTCATGTCAGTACCGGGAAAAATGATAGAAACCATCATAAAGAATAAAATTACTCAGCATGTAGACAGTCATGGTCTAATGGGAGATAGCCAACATGGCTTTAGACAAGGAAGATCTTGTCTTATTAATCTGTTATGTTTTTTTGAAAGTGCGAATAAACAGGTGGACAAAGGTGAGTTGGTTGATATAGTGTATCTGGACTTTCAGAAAGCCTTTGACAAGGTCCCTCATGAGAGACTTTTGGCAAAACTAAAGAGTCATGGGATAGGAGGCAGTGTACTACTGTGGATCAGGAACTGATTAAAAGATAGAAAGCAGAGGGTAGGGCTAAATGGCCAATTTTCCCAATGGAGAAAGGTGAATAGTGGTGTACCCCAGGGATCTGTGCTGGGTCCGCTGCTTTTTGACATATTCATAAATGACCTGGAAAGTGGAATAACTATGGTTACACGATGCAAGGTTCCACATTAGGAACCACCACCCAGAAAAACGATTTAGGCGTCATTGTGGATAACATGTTAAAACCCTCGGCCCAGTGTGCAGCGGCACCCAAGAGAGCAAATAGAATGCTAGGTATCATAAGGAAAGGAATGGAAAATAAAACAAAAGATATTATAATGCCTCTATACCGTTCCATGGTAAGACCGCACCTTGAATATTCTGTGCAATTCTGGTCGCCGTATCTTAAAAAGGATATAGCGTTATTAGAAAAGGTTCAGAGAAGAGCCACCAAAATGGTAAAGGGGATGGAAGGATACTCCTATGAAGAAAGGCTAAAAAGGTTAGGGCTCTTTAACCTGGAAAAGAGACGGCTGAGGGGAGATATGATAGAAGTCTATAAATTAATGAACGGAGTGGAACGGGTAAACGTAGATCGATTGTTTACGTTATCAGACTATAGAAAGACTAGGGGACATGCAATGAAGCTACAGGGTAAACTATTTAAGACTAATGAAAATATTTTTTTACTCAACATGTAACCAAACTCTGGAATTTGTTACCAGAGGATGTAGTAAAGGCTGTTAGTGTAGCTGGGTTTAAAAAAGGTTTGGAAAAGTTCCCGGAGGAAAGGTCCATAAACCATTATTAAGAAGGGACCCAGGATATCAATGCTTGACCCAGTACGAGCATTGCGGAACCTGTGTCTTTTGAGGAAACTGCTAGGTACGTACGACCCAGATTGGCCACTGTTGGAAACAGGATACTGGGCTTGATGGACCTTGGTCTGACCCAGTATGGCATATCTTATGTTCTTATGCTCTTAAGTAATTTTAATCTCAGGTTTTTCCAATAACAAATTTAACAGCAGCTATAGTTATTACTATGTGCTAAGATGTTAAAGTGCATTTTTTCGCCTCACGTCCCATTTTGTACAGTGGAACCTGGTTACCAATAACGCACGTTAATAGTGTTAGTAAAGAGCTGTAAAATAGAAGTTTCACAAAAATAAAAGATTGTAGTGTATGAAACACGTTAGTGGTTTTGTCTTTTACGTTTCTTGCTACTGCCTATTAGAGTTCAAAATCCAGAACTAACTCAGAATGGGAGAAGCAAAAAGAATTTGAGGTAGAAGAAGGGATGGTAGCATCAAGAAGTTGGCATGGATGGGCAAACTGGTTAAGTCATATGGTCTTTATCTGCCATCACATTCTAGGTTTCTATGAAGGACTGCAGTGAATTGTGGAGCATACCTTCTATGTACAGTTCTCCTGAGGCTGGATTTCCACCACAGAGGCAAATGAGACAGACAAGAAAAAGAGAGAAAGATAAAAGAAGAGGCAGATAAAAGAAGCATGACCTAACAGGAATAAAGACTTCAGGGTAATTAGGTTAAAATTAGTAGGCTACTTATCTCCAGAAATCCAATGGATATATGCCAGTGAGCTGCTAGTGGCCAGATACCATCCTGCTAGGTTACAGAATCTAGGGGTCCAGATGTTCACAAAACATTCAAGCAACAACCCTCACTGGTTCTGGTAGCTGTTTAAATTATAACATAGGGGGAGGAAGGGGAGGAAGGGGGCAAAGGGTTGGGTGCTGAATTGCATTCTCATTCACCATCAATGTTCGAGAACTCAAGAGAAGATAACAAAACTTGGACTTGCATGAGGAGCAATATCCTGGGGCTAGCAGCTGGGATATGAATAACCTTAAAACAAGGATAACTGTGCAAACTGGCCCGGCCAATTGGTAATTTTCTGATCCATCTATTAAGTCAGATGTTCTCAATCGAGTCCTCCAGACACACCTAGCCAGTCGTTTTTTTGGCATTATCAAATGAATATGCATGACAGAGATTTGCATGCGCTGCCTCATTGTATGCAAATCTCTCATGCATATTCATTACAGTTATCCTGAAAGCCCGACTGGTTGAGAGTCCAAGGACTACTAGAATAGTACTAAATTACTACTAGAATAGTAACCTGATGGTGGGGGGAAAAAAGGGGATTTATGTATATACATGCATTCCCTAATATCCTCTCTCCCCTCTCCTCAGGGGCACCTTTTTGCCCTGCAGAGGTACTTTAACAAGACTGGACAAGGTTGGACAAAGTTTAGAAGTCTATTTTACACGTGGAAGTATATTTTCACCTATGTGAAATGTATAGGAAGTTCTGTCCTATAGGAAATGCATTTTTATTGTATGTTTGTCCCTTAACAACCTTAATTGAACCTATGTTTGGTGGGATACCAAGAGCAATGTCTAACGAAACTAAGTTAGTCAGTAAAAGCCACAAAAAGGTACTGCAAATTGTCGCGCACCCCCCTGGCGGCCAGTGGTCGCAAGGGCAGGTGGGACATAAAATTTTATTGTTATGATAGGAGAGTCCTTTAAGAACCAAGTGGAACTTGGTCTTAGTGGTTTTTAGCTCCAATCTTTAAAGAAATCCAAGAAAGCAGAGTGGTGGGAAGAAAAAGGCATTTATTCCCTTTACGCATGGGTTTAAAATTTGGGTTACAACTCAAAGCAAATGTCCTTAAATTCAGGAATGAAAGAAACTCGGTGTTTTAAGGAAAAACTGTTAAACTTCACAGTATTAGCAGTGCTCAAAAACAGCTTCCAGCTTGAAACCACATTTTCATTATTCTTCTGCTTAGCAAATTAAAGACACTCTGAAGACAATACAGGCAGTTCATAAGTCTAGCAAAGACTCTATGCTACTGGAAACACACAGAGAGCAATCCATCTCTTCATCTGATAACTGCTCAACCAGTTCCACTTGCATCGGCTCTGGAGAAGATATGTCTAACTCTGTCTCATCAGTTTCTTGGATAATACGTTCTGGAGGTTTATATATCTCCTGAAGCACTTGCCATTGTCTTGGGCCTAGCCTGGGGCGTTGGCCACGTGCTATATTAGGATTAGCTGTGCTTTCTCTTCTCAAAGGTTTTACACTACCTTCAAAAGAACTTTTAAAAGGTACAGCTTTCCTCCTAGGAATGTAATTAGCATACCTTGTACTGCAGCAGCATGAAGACGAGAGGTTTTCTCCTTTTGTTTGCTTCCCCCACTCAGAAGCTTGGTGCCAATCTTTTCTTTGAAAGTTTGATTTACCTTTCAGCCTTGGAATCAGCTCCCCTGGTAAGCGCCTGCTTCTGCATAAGCCAAGTTCCTGGCTTCCCTGTCAGCCTGGCTCTGCTTTCCCAGCTGATTCTCCTTTGGTTCCTGCTTGCAATTAGTGCATTGCTTTCGCTTCTGCCAGCAAACAGCGTTCTCTCCAGCTTGACCCGGTCCTCCTCTAGCTCGAGGTGGTCCTCCTCTAGCTTGCGCTGGTTCTTCTTTAACTCCTGGTGGTCCTCCCTTCCAGTCTTCCTTCCTCTCCTTATAAAGCACTCCTGCCTTTGAGGATTGTGAACTGTTTGTCAGATGCTGTTGACCAGCTGGGCATGGCCCTTCAGTCTCTCTGAACATAGTCCTGCTCCCTCTAGCTGGTCCCTGTGAATATTGCACCTTGTGCACATCTTTTTCATTCTGACAAACAGCTTCTTTTTTTTCATCTTGGCTTTCATCAGCCTTCGCTGCATGACAAAATATGTTTTGGGAGCATCTTCTTCTGAAGAAGCCCAAACTCGACCCTGCTGTTCCAGCTAACTGGCGCCCAGTGTCCAACCTCCCCTTTCTTTCTAAAGTTCTCAAAAAACTAGTCTTCACACAACTTTCTGTGCATCTGCGCATTTGACTCTTTCGCTTCACCCCCGTCAATCCGGCTTTAGATCTGGTCACAGCATTGAAACCACCCTTCTGGTACTGCTAAGCGAGATCTATCAATCCCATGAGCGCAGTGACCTCTCTGTTGCTGTCTCTTTGGATCTCTCTTCTGCTTTTGACACTGTCAATCACCGCACCCTTTTTCACTCGCCTGTCTGATCTTGGGGTTCATGGGACAGTTCTTCAGTGATTCTGCTCCTTTCTAGCATCCCACACTTTTGCGGTTCAGTCGGGCACCACTGTCTCCCCTTCACTGTGGTGCTCCCCAAGGCTTTGTTCTTGCCCCTCTTCTTTTCAATGTCTTCCTCGCACCACTTGCCTTTCTCATCCAGCAATCCAAAATTTCTGCCTATTATTACATGGACGACATCCTGCTTTTGTATCACACTAGCCCCCTGGCCCCTGACCTCACTGTCTTAGACACCTGTCTTGCACATATCACCACTTGGCTTGCCGGCAACTTCCTTCACATGAACCCCTCTAAGTGTGCTGCTCTCTGGTTCTGCATCGGTTCTTCCTCACCCCCCCCCCCCCCGTCTCCACCCTCCGTTATCTCGGTGTCACCCTGGATCTTTCGCTTTCCTTCCATCACCACATCTCTGCGCTCACCCGTAGTTCTTTCTTTCACTTTCGCAAAATCCGTGCTGTCCAGTCTTCTCTCTCTCCCTCTCTCTCACTACTCTTGTCCTACCTCTCATGATTTCCCGCTTGGATTATTGTAATTCAGTTCTCGCAGGCCTTCTGCAATATCAGTTACGACGCCTTCAGCTTATTCAGAACACCACCACTCGCCTCATCACTCTCACCTCATTTGCTCATGTCACTCCTCTCTTCCTCGACCTCCAGTGGCTTCCCATTAAGGCCCGGGTCATCTATAAGCTGTTCATCATCACCCACAGTCTCCTCAACACTAGTACACTCCAGTATCTTGCTGATCTCATCCATCTCCAGCCCGCTCCTTGCCTTCTCCGTTCTGCACATGGTAACCACCTCTTTCTTCCATCTCCGTCCCAAGCTCATCTTGAACTCACTCGCCATTCAGCCTTCTTTTTCCTAAATCCAGTCCTTTGGAACTCACTCCCATACTCACTCCGCACAGAGCTATCTTTCCCACGATTCAAAGCCCTTCTTAAGACCCACCTCTTCCGCCAGGCCTTTGACCTCCCCTCCTCCCCAGAACATCTCAACTGGCTATAGATTCTACGAGAGACATAACACACCCCACAGCTCCTTATCGCTCCTTTCCTCCCTCCCTCTTGTCCCCTCTCCTCCTGCAAGCTGGTGTCGGATGTCTTTTGTTAGTCTCTCTTTCTCCCCCCTGTCTATATCTTTCCTGTAGTTAATGGTGTTCCTTTCTCTCTTTGCCTGTTCTAGCAGCCTGTGTTTTATTGTACACCGCTCTGAGCTTATGCACAAGCAGTATATCAAGCCTTGCAAATAAAGATAACAACCAACACAAATACAGCAAATTATATAGCAAGAGATGTCACAAGCTGGGCAATTCCACAGAGTGAATAGAGGGGGAAAAAAAAGGAACTGAAAAGTAAAGCTAATCAAACCACCACAGTAGCGTTATTCAGAGCAACTCTTGTGGTAAATATATTCTGCAACAGTGTAAATTTAATTAACGAGAAACCAAATAAACGAGGAACTTGCACTCAGGACATTCCAGATCTGAGCAGGAGAAACATTCCAGGCCAGCACATGACTTTGCAAATCACACAAGAAAGCAATCGAGACTTCCAACACAGCCAGCCACATCCAGACATCCTTTGATGGCAAAATGTAAAGTATTAGTTGCTTTCACTCCTGTGAAACCTTAAAAATGCTCATGATGCAGCCATCAGACGTTTCTATTTGAACCACATGGTTGTAACATTTGATGTCTGAACTGCACAGGGCTCCATAGATACTGCAGTTCCCCTCCCTTGTATCTGTATTACTCCTATACCTGCTCTTCCCAATCAGCTTGGCATCTCTCTCCTTTGCTTTTCTATTTTGTAAACGGCATTCCTTTCCTCTTTCTCGTAGCTCCTTACAATTGTAAACCGCTCAAATGCTCTGCTATTGGGCGGTATATTAAGTGACACCATAAAGATAAAGAGTGCCCCATGGTTCAAACATTCTGTGTTTCCACTGGTACAGGCCACAGAAGGGAGGAGAGGAGGCGGCGGCATTTGCAGGAGCAGTTTCAAGGCAAGGAGCAGAAAGGTGAGAAGTGAGCAAGACTAAGGGGGTGGGGGGGGGGTAGGTCTACTAAACGAGGCCAGCTGTTAACACAGGCTATCTGCTCCTAGGACCCATTGAATAACATGAGATCTAGGTGCAGATAGCCCAGGTTAACCACTAACCCAGCTTAGCAGACATACCCCCATGAGTTTATGTGCAGTATTTGCTATCCTGCCATTTGGCTAAAAAGATAGATATCAACATGGTTTACAATCACGAGTAAAAGCAAAACCTAATATCAATGAGAACTACAAAAAACAACAGGGGAAACAATGGGTCAAGGAGTTCACAGCACAACAACAAAATTCCAGAGACAAACAGGCTAGCAGAGACAACAAAAAGAACACCAGGAAAACTGCCAAGAGACATGTCCACCATATCATGATTAGGAAATTAGTCATCACCAAACGACAGGAGTATAGGGACTTGGACTGCTTGAAGAGAGGGGGAGAAGAGCAGGGGAAGAAATGGACTCAGGGGCTTGAACATTGGAGGAAGAGCGAGTACTCTGGGATTGAGAATGACTGAGGAATTGGAGATAAGAGTAGGAATGGTGAGGGTCAGAGCAGGGATTTAAAAAAGGGAGAGAACATAAGATATGCCATACTAGGTCAGACCAAGGTCCATCAAGCCCAGTATTCTGTTTCCAACAGTGGCCAATCTAGGTCATATGTACCTAGCAGTTTCCCCAAGGGACACAGGTTCCACAATGCTTGTATTATTCAAGCATTGATATCCTGGGTCCCTTCTTAATAATGGTTTATGGACCTTTCCTCCAGGAACTTGTCCAAACCTTTTTTAAACCTAGCTACACTAACAGCCTTTACTACATCCTCTGGTAACAAATTCCAGAGTTTGATTACACGTTGAGTGAAAAAATAAATTTTCCTTTATTAGTTTTAAATAGTTTACCCTGTAGCTTAATTGCATGTCCCCTAGTCTTTCTATATTCTGATAAGGTAAACAATCGATCTACGTTTACCCGTTCCACTCCGTTCATTAATTTATAGACTTCTATCATATCTCCCCTCAGCCGTCTCTTTTCCAGGTTAAAGAGCACTAACCTTTTTAGCCTTTCTTCATAGGAGTATCCTTCCATCCCCTTTACCATTTTGGTGGCTCTTCTCTGAGCCTTTTCTAAAATCGCTATATCCTTTTTAAGATACCGCGACCAGAATTGCACACAATATTCAAGGTGCGGTCTCACCATGGAACGATATAGAGGCATTATAATATCTTTTGTTTTATTTTCCATTCCTTTCCTTATCATACCTAGCATTCTATTTGCTCTCTTGGCTGCTGGTGCACACTGGGCCGAGGGTTTTAACATGGTATCCACAATGACGCCTAAATCTTTTTCCTGGGTGGTAGTTCCTAATGTGGAACCTTGCATCGTGTAACCATAGTTTGGGTTGTTCTTCCCTAGGTGCATAACCTTGCACTTGTCCACATTAAATTTCATCTGCCATTTTGATGCCCAGTCTTCCAATTTATCAAGATCCTCTTGCAATTTTCCACAATCCTCTTGGGTTTTAACAACTTTAAATAGTTTTGTGTTATCTGAAAATTTGATAACCTCACTTGTTATTCCACTTTCCAGGTCATTTATGAATATGTCAAAAAGCAGCGGACCCAGCACAGATTCCTGGGGTACACCACTATTCACCTTTCTCCATTGGGAAAATTGGCCATTTAGCCCTACCCTCTGCTTTCTATCTTTTAACCAGTTCCTGATCCACAATAGTACACTGCCTCCTATCCCATGACTCTTTAGTTTTGCCAAAAGTCTCTCATGAGGGACCTTGTCAAAGGCTTTCTGAAAGTCCAGATACACAATATCAACCGACTCACCTTTGTCCACCTGATTATTCACTCCTTCAAAAAAACATAACAGATTAGTAAGACAAGATCTTCCTTGTCTAAAGCCATGTTGGCTGTCTCCCATTAGGTCATGACTACCTACATGCTGAGTAATTTTATTCTTTTTTCCCGGTACTGATGTCAGGCTCACCGGTCTGTAGTTTCCTGGATCACCCCTGGAACCCTTTTTAAAAATTGGTGTAACACTGGCGATCCTCCAATCTTCAGGTATTAGACATGATTTTAATGATAGTTCACAGATTACTAATAGCAGGTCTGCAATCTCGTATTTCAGTTTTTTCAACACCCTTGGATGTATACCATCCGGCCCAGGTGATTTGCTACTCTTCAGTTTATCTAATAGTTGTAATACATCTTCTCGATGTATCGATATTTCCTTCAATTCTTCCGCACCTTTAAATACCACTTCAGTCATGGATAACATCCCTACATCTTCCTCAGTAAATTTATTTTATTTATTTAACAATCATTTATATCCCGCATCTTCCAGAGTTCAGTTGCGGTTCACAATAAAACAACAAATCCACAAAGCAAGAGCTTGGTTTTACATTGAACATTTTGAACATCAAACAATATAATGGTTAACAGCATGGGCTAATACATAACAGCACAAAACTGGCTTGTAAACTATGTACAATAAACTATATACAAATACAGGTTGTGGGCACTTTAGAGTGGAGTCATATTGTTTTTAGATCAGTGTATTTTCTGTTAGGTTGTTGGATTTAGTATTACTCAGTCTGGTGTTTTTAACCTTTATCTGAGTATAACGAGGGATTATCTATGTTGCCGTAGTGCATGGAGAATAAATAGGTCTTTAGTTTTTTACGGAGTTCCATAATTTCGGTTATGGTTCGTAGGTCCTCCGGAAGGGAATTCCAAATGGCTGGGGCTGCATGAGAAAAAGCTCTGTTATTAGTTAATTTATTTACTTTTATGAAATCATTAGGAGTGTTTAATTTATTTGAGTGTCCTTTTCTGTGCGTAGTTTTTTGAAATTCCATGCTGATTAGGTTGCTTAGTGGGATTGGAGCCATGTCATTTAAGGCTTTAAATGTAGTTATTGTAGTTTTATATATTATCCTGCTTTGAATTGGCAACCAGTGAAGGGAAGCTAGTATTGGAGTTATGTGCTGGAATGAGTGTGCTTTCATTATAATTCTAGCTGCTGCGTTTTGTGCTAATTGGATTCTTTTGATGTAAAGACCGAAGCAAAGAATTCATTCAGTCTCTCCGCTAACGCCTTGTCGCCTCTTAGTGCTCCTTTAACCCCTTTATCATCTAATGGACCAACTGACTCTCTCACAGGTTTTTTGCTACGAATGTACTTGAAAAAGGTCTTTACTTTGCGTTTTTGCTTCCGTAGCAAGCTTCTTCTCAAATTCTCCCTTTGCCTGCCTTATCAATGCCTTGCATTTGACTTGCCAGTGCTTGTGCTGTTTCCAGGTTTCGTCATTTGGCTCTTTTTTCCATTTCCTGAAAGATGCTTTTTTGGCAACAACAGCCTCTCTGACCTCACCTTTAAACCATGCTGGCAGTTTTTTGGACTTCCTTCCACTTTTCTTAAAGCGTGGAATACAGCTGGTCTGGGCTTCCAAGATAGTATTTTTCAACAACAGCCAAGCCTGATGTACGTCTTTAACCTTTGCAACTGCTTCTTTTAGTTTTTTCTTAACTGTTTTCCTCATTTTATCATAGTCTCCCTTTCGAAAGTTAAGGAAATCCACAGTACTGTACTACCTTTTACTATCCCTCCTCCACTAATTAAATCAAAGACGATCATGCTATGATCACTACTGCCAAGTGGCCCCAACAACCTTATCTCTTGCACTAGATCTGGTGTTCCACTAAGGACTAGGTCTAATATGGCTTCCCCTCTGGTCGGTTCATGAACCAGCTGCTCCAAGAAGCAGTCATTTATTTCATTTAGGAACTTTATCTCCCTAGCATGTCCAGACATGACACTGACCCAGTCGATACCGGGGTAGTTGAAATCACCCATTATTATTACTGCGCTGTAACTTTTGTTAGCTTCCTTGATTTCTTTGAACATTTCATCATCCATTTGGTCATTCTGGCCAGGCGGTCGATAGTACACCCCCACTGCCATTGCCTTCCCCCTTTTACATGGAATTTCAATCCATATAGATTCTAAAGCAGATTTTGTTTCCTGCAAAACTTTAATCCTTTCTGACTCAATGCCCTCTCTAACATAGAGAGCAACCCCTCCACCAATTTGATCAGCTCTATCATTACAATATAGTTTGTACCCAGGTATCACAGTGTCCCACTGGTTGTCCTCCTTCCACCATGTCTCTGATATTCCAATCATATCTAACCTCTCATTTAGTGCTATATATTCTAACTCTCCCATCTTATTTTTTAGACTTCTAGCATTTGTATACAAGCATTTTAGAGAATGTATTTTATTCATATTAATTTGGCTATTGTTAGGCATGGGTAATTTGGGATCTTTAAGCTCTGTCTGCTCCATACTTGAGGGCATTTGGGCTAGTTTACTCTTTTGTGGAACCTCTCTGCTTTTGGTAGTATCCTTCAAAGATACATTCTTCCGAACCATCTGCTCTTGGGCGACTGTCGGCTTTCCCCTAATATCTAGTTTAAAAGCTGCTCTATCTCCTTTTTAAAGGTTAATGCCAGCAGCCTGGTTCCATCCCGGTTAAGGTGAAGCCCATCCCTTCGGAAGAGCCCCTCCTTTCCCCAGAATGTTCCCCAGTTCATAACAAATCCAAAACCCTCATCTCTGCACCATTGTCTCATCCACGCATTGAGACTCCGGAGCTCTGCCTGCCTTTTGGGTCCTGCGCGTGGAACAGGAAGCATTTCGGAGAACGCTACCCTGGAAGTTCTGGATTTCAACTTCCTACCTAAAAGCCTAAATTTAGCCTCCAGAACCTCCCTACCACATTTTCCTATGTCATTGGTACCGACATGTACCAAGACAGCAGACTCCTCCCAAGCACTATCTAAGACCTTATCTAGGTGGTGCGTGAGGTCCGCTACCTTCGCACCAGGCAGGCATGTTACCTGGCGATCCTCACGTCCACCAGCCACCCAGCTATCTACATGCCTAATGATCGAATCACCAACTATAACGGCTATCCTAACCCTTCCCTCATGGGCACATGGCCCTGGAGAAACTTCCTTGGTGCGAGAGGGTTTTACATCACCTGGAGGACAGGTCCTAGTTACAGGATCACTTCCTGCCACACCAGGGTGATGCTCTCCTGTCACGTGACCTCTCTCAGGGATGCTGCCAGATTGGAGGTGGGACTTCAGGACTATATCCCTGTAGGTCTCGTCTATGTACCTCTCTGTCTGTCTTATGCTTTCCAAGTCTGCTACTTCAGCCTCTAGAGAACGGACTCATTCCCTGAGAGCAAAGAGCTCCTTGCACCTAGTGCACACGTAAGACCTCTCACCAACTGGGAGAAAATCGTACATGTGACACTCAATGCAAAAGACTGGAAAGCCCCCATCCCGCTGCTGGACTGCTGTCTGCATCTTAGTTTTAAGTTTGTGTTTAGATCTAAGTTCTTTACTTACTAAGGGTTGCTATGGATATTTATACTAATAAAACTGTACCTAATACGTGTAATATACCTTGTTCACCTGAAGCTTAACTAATCTCAGGTCCTTAGTGTATGATTGATTTGGGTAATGAGCTTCACCTGAGAGCACCTCCTGCCTTTTAAGATGTGTAAGTACCTATAAAGCTACGATTATCCCAGGGGTGGGTTGCTGTGGGGAGGGAGGGAGGGAAATAACACTTATTAAAAGAGGGCTGCTACACAGTACCCTGTCTTGTGCTGCTGAGGTAAGCTATACTCTAATTTGATTTAAATTATAGCTCTTAGCTGCTGCTAGGCTCTAATTTCTTATGAAATTTAAACTACAAGCTCTCTGCTGGGTATGAAATGTAACCAGAAAGTTCTCATCTGTGTTTTAAATTTAAACTTAAACTGCTGCTACTAGGCCCTAACTGATTTAACAAAAAATAGTGGGTTCACAGATTAATTAGCTTTAATACAAAGAATTCCTTTTAGAAAATTACCAGAAGTATATACTCACAGTTTCAGATCTCTCTTCAGAAGTAACAGTCCCTTTTTCTAGTCCTTCAAGAATCAAAAACTGAGAGGGATTTGGGAGTTCACAAGGGGCATGCTGGTGGTGTGGGTTAGGCAGCAAGATAGTAAGAGAAAGGGGCTGAAGGGTAAGGATGGGTTAAAAGATGGTGTGAATGACCTGGAGGATTGGAAAGAGGGTGAGATGCAGGAGAAAATGGATGGCATGTGCAGGGGTGAAGGAGAAAAGGGAAAGGTAAGAGAGGTAGGTTTTTTGTATTTTGGGCTAGATATCACTAGCTTTCTAGAGGTTATATTTTTGTGTGGATTTCACCGACAGAAAAGGAGACATTAAAAAAAAATGCTGGGCAGAATCCTCAACTCCCCCTACCTCCCACCCACATTAATTCCATTGTGCTTCAAAGGGCTTTTAGGCCCTCCCACTGATCCACTCCTCCCCTGACAGGGCTAACTGGACTGCCCTGCCCTGGGACAAGGCATCTGGAACAGAAAGATCCTTGACCATTGTGCCGCCTCCTCCTCCCCCCCCCCCCCCCCCGGGACCAATAAAAAAAAAAAAAAAAAACTTACCTGGTCCAGGGAGGCATCCAGCAGCATCCCTCTCTTCATGTCAAGATCTCGGAAAATGATGACACCTGACCCCTAGTGCTGGGACACAGTGCTATGGTCACTTTGCCAAATGTGAGTACTCCTCCCTTACTACTACGGCTAAGAATCATTCGTATAGTGCTACAAGGTGTACGCAATGCTTTACATATAGATGCAAGACAGTCCCTAATCATCAGAGCTTAAAATCTAATTGCCCTGGTTGCAACAACGCCCCCCCCCCCAAAAAAAAAAAAATGAATGCCAGTCCTGACGCTTGCTGTCTTTATATTTTGCACAGTATGGGGGAAATGCATCTTTTTCTACATGCAGAATCTGCCTTCTTGGGGTTTTGGTTATCTATATATTTCTATTTGAAAAGCAAATAGACGTGGCGTGTCTTGATGTACCACTAGAGGTCAGGGGTGCCACTTTGGAAGATGGTGGCAATGGAGGTAGGAGTAAGTGGGCATCACTCCTGTTTCCCAAGTTTAAAGGCAAGTGGATTGTTGGGGTCCACTTGAGACAAAGATCTTCGGAAATTGGGCTGGGAGGTCCAGGAACCGCCTTGGTTCATCAGGTGTTGTTGGGGAGGGGGGAGGGAGTATGAGGTGCATGGGGGGGGGATCACCTGAACCACCAGTAATCTTGGATCATCTGGATGTGCCACACTTCACTTTGCTCCTGCACAACATCTTTACTTCAGCTCTACGAGAAGAGAGAATCAGCAGACTAACAATTTTAATGTGATTTTTTACATAAGGTGCAATTTGGTATTCAATGTTTTGCACAGTGGTTTTAACGTTGATTTCCCCATTCTAAAAATTCTTAGTGCAGGAAAATCTAGAGCTAACTGCTGTGCAGCACTGCTTATTGCATTGAGGCCTCAATCTTCTGCAGTGAGCAAGAGCGATTGAGATTATAAACCTGTAACACTGAACACAAAAATCAATGGATCCTAGTGGCTACTGAACCCTATCAAGCAGTGCTATTAGTACAATACATTACAGCTATCCCGTCTATTTGGAACCATATATAAACAAGGCTAGGCTTGCAGTAAGAGGCATTTCATGCCATGGGCACACAACACTACACTTGTTTTTCCATTGTTAAATTCTGTGTGTGTGGGGGGGGGGGGTTCTTCTTTCCTCCTGCCGTCCAGCCTTTTACTCCCTCTCTCTTACTGATTGCAAAAATTACAAACAGCATGCACCCAGGAACCAAACATGACTGCCCCAGAGGCATACAGGAACTACAGGGAAGAGGTTTGAAAATGTCAAAAGCAAGAACTCCTAGCTGGGCTGCAGTGGTAGTAGTTTCTACTACTACTACTGAACATTTGTACAGCGCTACCAGACGAACACAGTACTGCACTGACACATGTAAAAGACGGTCCCTGCTCATCACAGCTTACAATCTAGTTAAGACAGACAACACAGTAGCTGTAGACATGAAATACATCTAGGGGGAATGGTAAGGAAACACAAAGGAGATCAGGTGAGTCAAGATCCGAAAGCGGCAGCAAAGAGGCGAGTTTTCAGCCTGGATTTGAAAAGGGTCAGAGAAGGCGCCTGACATACAGACTCGGATAATTGTTCCAGGCATAAGGAGCAGCAAGGTGAAAGGAGCAAAGTCTGGAGTTAGCAATAGAAGAGAAGGGCCCAGATAGAAGTGATTTGCTAGAAGAGCGGAGTTCCCGAGGAGGGGTGTAGGAAGAGAAGAGACGAAAGGTAGTGAGGAGCTGCAGTGAATGCACTTATAGGTCAGCAGGAGAAGTTTGAACTGGATGCGGAAACTGATAGGAAGCCAATGAAGTAACTTGAGAAGAGGGGTAATATGGGCATGACGAGGCTGGCAGAAGATTGGCCGCACAGCAGAGTGTTGAACAGATTGAAGGGGAGAGAGATGATTCAGAGGGAGACCAGCAAGGAGTAGGTTACAATAGTCTAGACGAGAAGTGATTAAGGAGTAGATAAGTGTTTTAGTAGTGAGTTCAGAAAGGAATGGTTGAATTTTCTTGATGTTGTAGAGAAAGAAATAGGAATTACACTTACCTGGTAATTGTGGTTCCTTGAGTGACTCCAGTTTAGTCCTCAGCCTCCTCCTGCAGCTTGGAGACTGGGCATGTCAAAAACTCATGACATCACTGGATATAGCCTGTTGGTCTCTCCCATCAGCCCCCAGTGAACTATTGACAAAGCAGACTCAAAGGAGCAAAAAATCAGTAACTTTTTTTTAAACATTATATTCAAGGGCACGCAGAACATATAACCCATCTTTTATTTATTTATCAGGTTTTTATATACCGCTTTATCATTTCAATCAAAGCGGTTTACTACTCCCCTTCCAGAAGGAACGGGACTGCTTCCTGCATGCTCTCCTTTCCCTCGAATGCCTAGCCCTAAATAATCCAGAGCAATATAGCAATATATATAACAATATAAAACAATATCATAATATAACAATATAGCGCAAAACAGCCCCCACCACCCCCAGCCCCCACCACCCCCAACAGCCCCCACCACCCCCAGCAGCTCTCCCCTTCCCGGGGATCGAGCCACCAGAGGCAGGAGGGGCCATCTGCTGCACACAGCCCAGTCGGGGCTGTGCAACGAAACATTTAAATTCTTCGCGCCATCCGGCGCTGCTCATCTTCAGCCCCCACCACCCCCAGCAGCTCTCCCCTTCCCGGGGATCGAGCCACCAGAGGCAGGAGGGGCCATCTGCTGCACACAGCCCAGTCGGGGCTGTGCAACGAAACATTTAAATTCTTCGCGCCATCCGGCGCGCCCGCGCCTGGCGGGCCCGCGCCTGAGGGCCTCGCCAGAGGGCCCTTTGGCGTGGCCCTTAGGCGTGGAACGGGGCGGTAGACGGTGGCACTCCAGCAAGCCACAAACAAAGCCACATTTTTCACCCGGACCAGAGCCAGTTGCCAATACCAAAAAGGCAAGTCCTTCACAGATAACTGTTTCTTTTTGAGATAGAAGCCTTTGCCCTGACCATTAACCAGCAGTCACCTGAGCTTTTAGGGGTAGTATGTAGATGTTTTTGTTGTTTAAACCCTACTAGCAACAATACTCCTATACCATTCTCTCCATTGACAGTGCTCTGCATACTCTGTACTGCTTTTTATGCAATTATCTTACTGTATACTGTATACCAGTAATTAGAATCCTTATGTACTATCACCACTATTGCTATTACCACCTGCATTCACAGTACTATTGCAATTAATCCCTCCTGTATTGCGAATACTGAATCACACTGCACTGCACTACTAACACCCAAGAGAATGTACAAATTTCTGCTCTTATTCATAACCTTCCTTACCCTTGGTCTCCCGTATACATCAAATGCATTCAACCATGATACATATCATATACCAATCCTACGCACACACGGAAGGAGATGGTCCGAATTCCCCCACCACACTACGGCAAAAAATAACTTTACATCTCACTCCCATCTACTCAACATTCCTCTCCAAACCATCAAAGGGATACAAGAAGAGAAGTGTCATCACCAACGCCTACTGAAATGTGCGCTGATAAATGCCAGATCAGTACGATCTAAATGGCCCGCAGCCATTGACCTGATACCCCAATATAATCTCGACATCTTGATGATCACAGAGACATGGCTATCCGACTGTGACAACGTACTACTAAATCAGATGCTACCACCAGGATTTGTGATATACACATCCCACAGACCCAGTCAGAAAGGAGGCGGAACCCTCATCCTAGCCAAAGCTGATCTACACTTCAAGATGTCCAACTCCTCTAGCTCAACTCATCTTGACTCCCTCACTATAGCTAACGAGCTCTGCACAATCAACCTCTTCTATCGGGCACCCTCCCACTCTCCAGATGATCTTCCAACTATAATTGAGCATGCATGTACTACATCCACCTCACGCTCACCAAGTTGGCTAATCGGTGATTTCAATCTCCCATCTCTTCAAGACAGCCACTCAGCAGCATTCCTTGACGCCCTGGAGGATCTAGGTTACAAACAGCTTGTCGATTCCCCCACCCACACTAAAGGTGGCAAACTAGATCTCATTTTCGCACCTCTCTCCAACGCCATAACACCCCTAACTCTTGCACTATCTGTAATACCAGTACCCTGGTCGGACCACAGTCTTCTCAGTTTCAATATACCCATTAATACATCCCACAAAACCAGAAAGTCTTCTAACACATCTGGATCCCACACAACCCGCTTTAGACCACTCAACCAGAGCGTAGTCCTAGAGAATCTCAGACCTCTCATGGCCAACACTACCATGGACTTAGAGGATCTCGTATCTAAATGGGATGAAAACCTGAGAGCTGCCTCCTGCCCATCACTCACCGAAAAGAGAATTCGAAAACGTGAACATACTCCATGGTTCTCCACAGACCTTCGCACATCCCTCCACCATCTACGCAAACTTGAGCGAAAGTGGCGACGAACTCATTCTCCTGAGGCGCTGGTATCATATAGCTCATACCTAACTACCCACCGAGCAAAGATAGCACAGAGCAGGAAAACTTACCACACAGACTTAATAAAACGCTCCTTCAACAAACCACATGCATTGTTCAGCATAGTAAAGTCCATAACAGGTGAACCGGTCTCAGCACAACCCCCTATGCCTCAGCCGCAGGACTACGCAAACTACCTGCAATCAAAGATGATTAAAACCAACACAGACACAAATGTCAATAACGCCACCACTTCACCCAAGGCATCCCAGGCAATGCCACTACACAACTTCTCCACTGTATCAAATAGTGAGGTTGTGAACATTATTGCCTCAATCAATCCCAGTACAGCTCCTAACGACCCGTGTCCAGCCAGCTGGATCAAGGACATGCGACATGACCTCAGTCAAATATTGAGCAAAATACTGAACCAGTCCTTCTCAACAGGTTCCTTCCCGCAGAATCTAAAACGCACTTCCATCAAGCCCCTACTGAAAAATAATAGACTGGACCCATCCAAAGTTGATTCCTTCAGGCCTATTTCGAGCATCCCACAGCTTGCAAAAATCATTGAGAAGGCTGCCCAACAACAAATCCAACATCATATTGACACTGAAGCACCACTAGATCCATCTCAGCATGGCTTCAGGGAAGCGCATGGAGTCGACACAGTCCTTACAACCCTGTTCAATGTTCTGGTATCAGGAATAAATAACATGCAACAGGGTTTCGTCCTCATTTTCCTGGACATCTCCGCCGCTTTCGACTCTGTGAGTCATGACATACTCCTACAACGCTTGAAAGATAAGGGGATTCAAAGCACAGCACTCGAGTGGTGTAAATCCTACTTATCTAACAGGTGGCAACAAGTAAAAACAGGCCACGAATCCTCAGAACCATTCCTGCAATCACAGGGAGTACCCCAAGGATCGTCCCTATCGGCACTAATGTTTAATATCTACATGCAGCCGATATGTGACTTGATCAGATCCTTTAATGTACAATGTCTCGCATACGCAGACGACATCCTCCTATATATGCCGTTCACAATTGAACACCCAGTATTCTCCCCAATAATCAACTGTTTTGAAGCTGCAGCCGAATGGTTACTATCTCAAAACCTTCGGATTAACCACAACAAAACTGACGTTCTTTTTGTCACAAGGAACCGTAAGTTCATACCTCCTCCATCTCTACTCGTCAACAACATAGAGTTGAAATCAAAAGCCACCATCCGTTACCTCGGCATCACATTGGATCAGCACTTGGATATGACAACGCATGTCAAGAACATCACAAAAACTATATATTATAAGATCAAATCGCTACGTCACCTCCGCTCCCTACTTGATCCCACAGACTTCCGAACAACCTTCCAGGCATTAATCCTCCCACACCTGGATTTTGCCAACATCATCCTTCATGGCCTCCCTCAATCAACTTTGAACCCGCTCCGCCTAGCCATGAATACAGCCGCCAGAGTCCTTTCTGGCTCATCAAGATCTGACCATATAACACCCATCATGAAAGAACTGCATTGGTTGCCATTACATGCCAGAATCCAGTATAAGTCTTTAGTCCTTACTTTCAAGGCACTAAATAACTGCCCCCCTACGCCAATCAGCAAGCTCATCCATGTCACCCTGGAAAACAGAAAAAAGGAGAACCACATCAATGAACACCTTAATAGTCCCAAAAATAATAACGAAGTGCACTAAGGCCACCTCCAACAGGGCCTTCTCCTTATTTGCACCTCTAAACTGGAATGCGCTACCTCACGAAATCCGTGCTATCAAAAACCTAATCCTATTTAGAAAGGCATTGAAATACCACTTGTTTACAAAATGCTACCCAGAAGTCAACCTAGACATTATCAAAACTAGCTCCGCAATACAACCTGAAAAGGGCTAGCTGGTCAACCTTCTCTCTAGTCCTATTAGTGAACCACATTACAACATCCAAACGAGTTTCATATTACTGTATATAACATTAAGTTAATCTGTACATAGTACATTAAGTTAATCTGTACATAGTTCCCCCGGTTGTCCTATTGTTGAAGTTCCCTGTTTAATGTAAAACTCAATGTTACTTGTATGCATTGTAGTATGTTCTTGTTCATTGTACACCGCACTGATTGTAATAGCGCGGTATAAAAGAATTGTTAAATAAAATAAAATAAATAAATAAATAAAATAAATAAATAAAACAAATAGAAGCATCAAAACGACTGAACACCAGTGAAGGCCTATATCCACTTTTAACCTTGCACTTCCCCCAACAGAATGATCACTGCTAAGACCCCATCCCCGGGTGGGAATGAGGACTAAACTGGAGTCACTCAAGGAACCACAATTACCAGGTAAGTGTAATTCCTATTTCCTTATTGTTCCTCCAGTTTAGTCCTCAACCTCTGGGATGTATCAGAGCAGTAATCATTGGGAGGGACCTGCCCAGCTGGATCTCAACACCGCCTACCTGAAAACGGCATCCTTAGCCGCCAGAACATCTAGGCGGTTGTGCTTACTGAAAGTATGGAGAGACAACCAAGAGGCCTCCCTACAGATGTCCACTGGCGGAACCAAACTGTGCTCCGTCCAAGAAGACGCTTGCACTCTGGTAGAGTGAGCTCGTAAGCTCCCTGGAACTGTACGGTCCCGTAGAAGATAAGCCGATTCAGTGTTACAGGTTTGTGTTCAGTGTTACAGGTTTATAATCTCAATCGCCACTCCAATCCATCCAGAAATTTATTTACATTCTCTTATATACCACGCTATTCTGCATCAGTGCGGTTTACATTGAACAAACTGAAATTACATTGAACAGGGCATTATAACTTGGAGATAACTATTTTACAAGGAACATGGGCTATGGAGGGTTAAGTGGCTTGCCCAAGACCACAAGGAGCACCTGTGGGACTAGAAACCCCAGTCCTTCCGGCCCAAGGTTGCTGTCCTCTAGTGGGATTTGAACCCCCGACCTTCTGGCCTGAAGTACCTTGCCCCAACCACTAGGCCACTCCTCCACTCCAAAGGTGGTTTGGAGAAATGGACTCCTTCGCCGCCGCTTCCCTTTGCGGAGCCCTCCAAACACCCCAAAGAGAGACGATCCGCCTTGCGAAAGTTTCTGAAACCTTTAAACACTGCTGCAGCACTCTTGACGTCCAAACAGCACAAGCTATGGTTCAATACGCTCGCCTCCACCGCACCTAGCGCTGGAAGAGAGACCATTTTAGTTAGGTGAACGCAGAAACCACCTTTGGCAAAAACAACGGAACCAGCCACCAGGCCACCTTCTGTCTGGAGACAGACAAAAACGATTCCTGACAGGTCAACGCCTGCAACTCCGAAAATCGCCTCGCCGAACAGATGACCATCAAACATACCATCTTCAAGGCAAAACCCTTAACCTATGCCTATTGCAAGGGCCCCAGTGGCGCGCTAGCTAACGCTCCTAAAACCAACTTGAGCTTCCCCAGTGGAATTAATATCCTACGAGAGGGCTACAGTCTGGTAACCACCTGAGAAAGCGTACCACATCGATCTGTGCATGAGAGCCACTCCCTGTCCTCTGCCCCTATAGCAAGACAGAGCTGCTAACTGAACTCTCCAGGACCTGCCTTTACCAAACCCATCCTGCAGAAAACTTAATACTAAGGGAACTGACACTGCTGTTGCGCAAGCATGCCTCCGTGAGCACCCGTTCTCAAAGATGCGCCATATATGCACATAGGCAAGGGACGTAGACTTTTTTTTTTTTGCGGCAAGGTGGTACAGACTGCTGTCAAGCAACTCTTTTTCTTTAAGCTTGCCCTTTCAATGGCCACCCCGTAAGCAAAAACCGATGCACCTGAGGCATTCGAAGGGAACTCCGTAGCAACAGAATCTCCAATGTCAGAAACCTCCATGGATTCCCATCGAGCAACCGTATGAGGCAGGCATTCCACGGGTGCCTCGGCCAGCCCAAGGCCTCCAACCACACGTTTCCCCGAAGCGCTTCGATACGCAGAACCACTCAACCTATGAGTGCCCCCGGTGGAAAGATATAGAGAAGACCGGACGACAGCCGCCACTGAAACAGTGCGCCGATGCCTTCCGACTCGTCTGCTGAAGAAGTGACCCATTTACGCAGAGTGAAACGCCGCCATGAGGTCCATTACTGGCTGTCCCCATATGCGACCGATCTGTGCGAACACCTCCGGATGCCACTCCCATTCTCTGGCATCTACTCGGACCCAGCTGAGGAAATCCACCGTCACAATGTCCTTATCCACAACATGCGCCACTGGAAAATGCTGGCAGCCAAAGCTCTATCCACACACACAGACCCTCTGCCACGGCCTCTATGGCCACACTTCCAGTTCTGCCCTGCCGATTGATATAGACTACCGCCGCGGAGTTCTCACACAGTACTCGCACTGCTCGACCTGTCACCATAGCTTTGAACGCCTGCAATGCCCGGCGTATCGCCCGCAATTCCAGTCAGTTGATTGACCACTGGGTCTCCTGTGTACTCCAAGAGCCTTGCGCGAAATGATCTCTGAACGTAGAGAAGTTTAACAAAGTTTTTGGCCAAGCTCCCGGAGGAAAGGTCCATAACCTTTTATTAGAGAGAAGCTGGAAAATTATAATTTTTTTTTATACCAACTTTCACCAATGCAAGATGTTCTACAAGGCACACAACCCAACAGAGCGTCACATCTGTTGTACATGCAACGGAACCCTTAAAATATGAGCATACATGAATCCACCGCTTGCCCCGATACAAGCATTGAGTAGCCCTATTCATCTTTTTGGAAACCAGCCGTGTCCTTAAGACCAGGATTGGCTACCCTAGGAAACAGGATACTGGACCTGAAAGAGCTTGGTCTGACCCAGTATGGTATTTCTCGTATCCTTATGAACGGAACCTCCAAGGTCTCTGCCTTGGAAGTAACAGGCTGTGCCTGGCCCTATGGCCCTGTGGCTAGCTCACACGGAGCAGTGCGGTCTAGTGGTTGAGGCAAGTTGCCAGAGGACCAAGGGTTTGAATTCCAATCGAGACCACCAATCCTGGGGTTTCTGGTCCCACAGGTGGTCCTTCTGGCCTTTGTTAAGCGACTTAACCCTCTGCCTCAGGTACCAAAACATAAATTGTGAGCCCTTCAGGGACAAAGGAAATAGAAATACCGTAATCGACTGCATGCCACCCTGACCTGTAGGCAATCAGTATACTCAAATGAATAACTGACTGGGAATATGTGACCGTAGCAAACACTGGCAGTGGAGAGACATCAGAGCTGGTTCCTGGTCTTCCTTTCTCGCTCTCCCAGTCCTTCTGCCAGCATTAAGAAAAGGCTGAGAATAGATTGTCCAGTGGGCCGGGGACCTTGTGTCCTGGACATCAGAGAGAAAGAGGGGCTAGGATCTGGGAGCAAAGCCCAAAGAGAAAGGGAAACTGGTGACCGACACTGTAGCTCCTCCAGACGGCTCACTCCACAGCAGATCCCACGACTGCATCTCCAACCCTATGTAACACCATGAGGACCTCACGCACTTTATTACAATCGACATCCCCCCATTACTGGAGAAATTACCTTAGTCTGATAATACAGTCTGAGCAAAGAAATGCAGTCTCACTCTGCAAAGAGTGCACCCAAAAATCATGCCTAAGCAATTGTGAGCACATACAAAATGCACATCTACATATACGGGTGACCCAGCACCTGTCACCCAAACACAGTGCAGTGAGCACGCTTGAACATAGGCTGAACGCATGGAGCATACACAGAGTATTGACTTCCTCTATGAAACCTTCCAGTGCCCTGGAGCGCTAAGCCCCAGACTGTGCTACCTAGACGTCCTTCTCTTCACCCTCAGCACGGGCCCTTTAACAAGATGGCACAGACGTGTCAGTGCCCCTGCTAAGTGCTTAAAGCCCTGCTCTGACAGCACAGGCTATAGAAATAGATGAGAATTTCCTGGGAAGGGCATGCTAAGTGGAGCTATGAAACACACAGGCACCCCCCCCCCCACCCCCCTGCAGTCAGAGAAATAGCAGTGGGATACACCGACAACCTTGCAAGTGGAGGTCTTAGAGGTTGCTGCCTGTGTGAACCTACTGAGGAATACGATTATGTATTTTACCACCCCCCCCCCCGCAGGGATGGGGGCACTGAATACTATATGTGATTCATGAGCAGCGCTGCCATCCGGTGGCCTTTAGGGCACCAGAGCCCGACAAACAATACAGAAGTTAAGAGCTTTAAATCTTGGTCATATAATCTGGATTTGCAGAACATTACAGTTGCTTGTTTAGTCACTAACCCGAGTGCCCATGAGGTGGCCCTGTGGTTATTTCTTCCCTGACTTGCCGAGAATGATCAATCTGATGATGGCTGCATACACATGGTCACAGAAAGGCACTCTTGAGTGTACCAGCTGCCCTCTGGTGGCCATAGACCGTAGCACAGGCACTTCTTGGTTGACAGTTTAACTGTCATTATTATTATATATTTTTTTATATCCTAAGGTTTCCTAAACCTGTCCCTGTGAAACCACAGGCGTTTGGGCAACTTTCACTATAGAATACACAAAAGCACACTTCCAGCCTGTCCCTCCTTCCACCTACAAGTTAGGGCTCTGCTCTTGAAGAACCTAAAAGCTGGCAATTTGCCTAATATCCTGGGACTTAACAGATGCTCCTCAGAGACATGATTAGGAGGGAAAGAACATGTGGCATCAGAGATCAATGCCAAAACTGCTGTCCTATAAAACTAAGAATAAACTTAAAAATAAAGAGGACTGACAACAGCCCCCTTAAGGCTGAGGAACCCCCCCCCCCCCCGCCCGAGCCTCAAAAAACCTACAAACAAAAGAAAGAAACACTAGGCCCAAAATTCTAGCTATTCTACCTGTCGTCTTCCTCACTCAGGCAGCTCACTGCAACTCTCGCCATGCAGTCCAAATACCTAGAGAGAAAATGGCCGCCCCTTTGCCAACGAATTTTGGCGCCAAGAACAACAGCCGCTGCAAAAAGGAGGCTTCAGCAGACCGACAGAGCCCGAAGGCCTTACCTGCAGGGCCAAAAGCCACGCAGCCTGCTCCTACCGCCTTGAATTCATCCAATCCTCAAGCCGCGCTGATGCGCCTGGCAGCCGCAGCGAGGACCGCTCAGCCGGTTCCACAGAGTAAAATTTAAATCCCACAGCAACTGAGAGGCTCCGTCTCACACAGCTTCAGTGTGGCTGTACGGGTCCCGGAGCTCTCTCCCGTACCGTCAAGGGAGAGAGATCCGCACCGGCGAATGCCGGAAGCAAGTGAAAATAACTGACAAGGAGGGAAGGCGAGAGCTGCTACTAATTTAAAGAGCCAGGCTCAAATTTAAAATTACTGTAAATATAAGGAAATTTGCTCCTAACAACTAAAGGGAACTAATCCCTGATTGCCAATTAACCAAAGGTAACTGAATTAAAAGTAAAATTAAAGGTAAAAATCAAAAGTAAAATCAGAATAGAATTTGTCACACTAAATGCTCCTTATCTGTTCCCCCACGTGAGCCCAGAAGCTAGGCTCACTACGTCCTCCTGCTGCATGGAGACTGGACACACTGGGGGCTGATGGGAGAGACCAGCAGGCTATATTCAGTGATGTCATGAGTTTTTGACATGCCCAGCCTCCAAGCTGCAGAAGGAGGTTGAGGACTAAACTGGAGGAACAATAAGGAAATGGCAGTTTTTACCTATCAGTTGGATGTGTGTGGAGAAGGAGAGAGAGAGGAGTCAAAGACGACCCCAGGTTTGCGAGCTGAGGAGACAGGGAGAAGTAGGGAATTATCCACAGAGACTGAGAAAGGGGAGAGGAGGGTTTAGGGGGAAAAAATAAGCAGCTCAGTTTGGTCATGGTCAGTTTCAAGAGGCAGTGAGACATCCAAGCAGCAATGTCAGAAAGGCAGGCAGAGATCCTGGCCTGGATTGCCAGAGCGATTTCAGGTGTAGAAAGGTAGATCTGGGAGTCATCAGTGTAAAGATGGTACTGAAAATCATGGGAAGAGATGAGTGCACCAAAGAACTGGGTATAGAGAGAGAAAAGGAGTGATCCCAAAACAGATCCTTGGGGTACACCAACTGAGAGCGGGATAGCAGCAAAGAAGGATGCACCAGAACAAACACTGAGAGAGCGATGGGAGAGATAAGAAGAGAACCAGGATAGCACAGAGCTCTTAAAGCCAAGCGAGGACAAGGTATCAAGGAGAAGATTGTGGTCAACAGTGCCAAAAGCAGCAGAAGGTTCAAGAAGGATGAGGATTAAATAAAGGCCCTTGGATTTTTCCAGAACAGGTCACTGGAGATGTTTTGGTAGAATGTAAAGGATGAAAGCCAGATTATAGAGGATCCAGAAGAGCTTGAGAGGAGAAAAAGTTGAGGCAATGGCAGTGAACCACATGTTCAGTAGTTTAGAAACTAAGGGGAAGAGGGAAATGAGTTGATAGTGAGAAGGATAGGTAGGGTCTAGTGAGGTTTTCTTGAGAAGAGGAGTGACCACAGCATGCTTAAAGGCTGCAGGGGAAGTTGCAGTGGAGAGTGATAGGTTGAGAATATGAGAGATGGAAGGGACAACCGTGGAGGAGATGGAGCTAAGGAGATGGGTGGGAACAAGATCAGAGGACCAGGTAGTGAGTTTGGATGAGGAAAGAAGGCGAGTAGTTTCCTTCTCAGAGATCATAGAAAAAGAAGAAAAGGTAGCAAAGATAAAGAGGGGGGGGGGGGGGAATTGGGAGTGAAGAGGGGAGTTTCAGCTCTCTGCAGCAAAAGGTTGCTCAGTCAAAGCAATAGTCAAAGTCATCTACAGTCCAAAAAGCCAAGCCACAGTAATAACCTTTAACAACCCACCAGGCCAATGGAGAGAACCATGCATGTGGGGGATGGGAGGTGTCCTTCGGCTAATAAGGTCCAATGAGCCCTGTCAGATACACAGCTCTAACTGCTGGTATGCATCTGTAACCAGTTAGCCTGCCGATCCACAGTTTCCGCAAGCAGCTGCTGGCAATGCTAGTCCTTGCCTGAAATGTCAGATGTCTAGTCAGAAAGACAGACAAAGCAAAAACATAAGCACATTTTCATACAACACACTAAAAATGAAACCTTATGCTAACTTTAAGCAAGGCTGCATACTGAAGTATAAACAGATACAAGGTATCCAAGCGTAGCAACATTTCACCCACTAAAGGAAAAACAGGTCTATATTAAACTAAAGCAACTGAATGTAAACTTTAGGTAAGATCACATACATCTTTAGAAAGTATAGTAATAATCTATAATAAGGAAGGCAGCGAACATGACATCAAAAATGGAGTAAAATATGGCTCCCAAGCAGAAAGGCACCAGTAAATCTGCCAACATCTGGCAGTCAGACATGGGAAAACAATCGCACTGGACAGGGCAACAGCATTGTTTCTGACTGCACCTGCAGCCACAGAATTAAAGTGCTTGAAAAGGGACAGTTTTTCCTTCTTTGGGTTCTGAAGGCTATGTAGAAAGAAGTCACACATATTGGGTTTTGTACCCATTCATTTATCATTCTTATTGGCCAAGATCACTCTGCTCCTACTGGACAAGTTCACATGGAGAGAGATCCATAAGCTGCATTGGTAAAAGCCCACTTGGCAATGTGTGCCTCCCTTTAGCACAGGGTAGCACGCTACCGCTCCGTCTGCAACTCTGTTTTGTGTGTGTCTCTGTAAATATGCTAGTGCTCTCCTCACCCATTCCAAATGACAACAGAACAGTGACAATTTATGGCAGCTGACAGTTGAAAAATATTACTATCACCACACACTTTAGTGCAAAACTATTAAACTCTGGATAAAAGGGTCACTTATACAGTCACAGGACTTTAGGGCCATGAATGCCCAATCTTGCCATGCTACTAGTAAAGGATGAATCTCAACCAGGCAAAACTAAATGTGCGAAGGAGAACAGAGCATTGAACACTATCTTGGGTACTGCTGAATCTGAAATATCATTCAACCTGAAAAAAAGAAAAATGTTGGCTTGGGAAGAATGAGCTGGATTTAGATTGCAAATTTAATTATTTGCCCTTTAAAAGCAAAGCTCAAGATGAGTCACAAATTCAGGTACAATAGTTAGCTTATAAGCCCTATGGGGAAGGGACCTAAGTCAGTACCTGAAATAGTGAAGGATGAAAGGACCTGCCCAAGATCACAAAAAGGATGCCGATGGAGAGGTGGAATTTGAATCTTGGCTTCCCTGTTACAACCACAAGAAAATAAGATATGCCATACTGGGTCAAACCAAGGGTCTATCAAGCCATATCATGTTTCCAACAGCAGCCAATCCAGGTCACAAGTACCTCTCAGATTCCCAAAAGGTAGAGATTCCATGCTGCTTGTCCCATGGGTAAGCAGTGGATTTCCCCAGTCCTTTTTACTATGGAACAGTTCCAAAACAACAGGTACAATTCACCCAACCTCTAGCAGAAAAGCATTTACTTTTATTTATGTATTAGTATTTAGCTCACTCCTTTCCAGTAGTAGTTCAAGGTGAGAGCTTACAATCTAAGTTTGTATCTGAGGCAATGGAGGGCTGAGCGACTTGCCCAAGGCAATAACTGCACCGGTGAGATTTGCTTGCCCCAGGCTCCTGCCCCGCTTTTTTCCACATTAGTCACAACCTGCTCTTACTCTGCTTGCCATTTCTAACAGGAACCTGAAACCGAGTTGCCAAGGGCCTTCATCTGTATGAAGCAAGGTTTTGTTTCCAATTAGACCCCCACCCCTCCTCCTTCCATAAACCAGTCATTACAGCAAGAGTCCTTGGTATAGAGTCACAGATCATGGGTCTACATGCAGGGGGATATGGGGCCATTTGCAGAGACTTACCGTGTGACCTATTTTTCACAAATATCTTCATAAGTCTGTAGGAAGCAGGGCCATGTGCAGTTAACATAGCTGTTCACGCATAGGACTGGCTCTGTCCACATGCATCCTAAACCCCAATCCATTCTTAGCACTATGGAAGGGCAGGGACTCTTCCGACTGGTTTCTCATATCAGCAGAAGACAGGTGCAAGAACAGAATCCAGTTCTTCATCAAAGAATACCTTGTACAACTCCTACAAAAATACCTCAGCCAAGCAAAACACTACTACTGAGGTGTGAAAGAAAGGGGGGAAAAAAGCAAAAAAAAATCATACTGGCTGCACATTGCCCATCCTTAGCTAATGAGGATAGCAAATAAACACCTAAAGAGTGTGCACTGACAGACCACAGAAGTTTATTCATTAACTACAATTAGGTGAACCTCTGAAGATAAATAAAGTACTGCTACTTTTGTGCTACAAACCCTACATTTTAAATCAAGAGGGGTCACAAAGAAAGCATGCTAAAAATTGGGGAAAAAAAAGCTGCAAAAAAACAACTGACACAGATTTAAGATACATTACTGGAATCATATTGTAAAACATTCCTTGCTACATGGGCTCTGTTGGGAGCACTAACTGCTTCTAGGTGATGAAGTTGTAGAATTACCATCTGACTCAGACCCAAGTCAATGACATGTTTTTAATGTTACAAATACTTTTAAATTTCAGAGTTAAACCTAACTTGAGAGTAGTATTGGATGATATTTTTTTCCACAGAGAGAGGAATTAATGCCATTGAGGTGATAAAGGCAACAGTGGTAAGAATTCAGGAAAGTGTTGAAAAGGCCCAGGGGATCCTTACCTGCTGCAAAGAAGTGAGGAGGAGGGGGGAGTAAGAGAGGGATTCTCAACTTGTCTTTATGATCACATCCAGGTTGAGTTTTCAGAATGTCCACAATGAATATGCAGGATATATCTGCATACACTAGAAAGCCGGCATATGCAAATATACCCTATGTATAATCACTGTGGATACCCTGAAACCCCAACTGGCTGTGGGATCACAAGAACAGGTTTGGGAAGCCCTGGTCTAACTAAAGAATGTAATGGGAAAAAATAGGAACAGTCTGGATGGGCCCTGCAGTCCTTACTTGTTGTCATAGTCTATGTTTACGCAAATGTTAAAGGAAAAATAAAAAGCGGTTACCAGATAAATGCTTTCCTTAAGCATTTAGCAGCAGATCAGCATCATAATTTTAATAATTCTCAAGGAGTACAACTAACCATGGAGACACACTAACAGGAATAACCGACATAGCATCTCATCAGATGTGGCAGAAATATGCTAATTTTATGGAATCTGACACTCATGAGACATCAAATAGAATTATATTAGTATAATACTTGGAAACACATCAAAGCTCCAGAGACATCCACAAGACAAACTAAACAGGTTCCCAAACATTCTGACCAGCATTTGCATCAGGTAGCTTGGGAGTTATCCCAAGTTCAATTTATGTACTTGGGGAAAGAAGGAAAACATGCTGTTGAGCAGATAATGGAAAAACTGTAAACAGCATAAAAAGAAAGCACACAAATACGTAGTCCAAAATTATCCACAGTAAATAATTAGCAGTGGAATACTAGAAAAGGAACATAATAGATAACATTCCTAATGTCTAATCTTCTTAATTCCAATCCAGGAAGTCTGTCTACTAAAACATTAGCCTTTTGCAGCTAATGTGGGACGCTAGCTGCCAAAGCACCACCTTTCACTGCATTTCCCCTGCACATGCCGTGGAGGACAGCTTTGTGGATGCAGCTTTCAACAACAATTCAGGTGGCGGTAGCTGCATCCACAAAACCTGCAAATCAAAGCAGCTACTGTGCTATTCAATCACCCACAGCAGCTGCACCCGGCAGGCTCACCCACACACCATCCATCCTCCACCCTAATCCCGCCTTTGCCCACAGCTACCGCAGACATCGTAGAAATGCTCCGCGATGTCTGCACGTTCCGTGTTAGCTGCCACCACTGGGTTGTATTTCCACATTAGCCGAACGGTAACAGCTAACACTGTTTAGTAGGAAGGTCCCTAAGGGAGCAAACAAGACATTGCTAAGATAATGTTATAGGGAACAAAATGCTGCAGGGAACCAGCATTTAATTTTAATGTTAAATAATTTCTCAGAGAGTTTTGTATCAAAATGCAAAGTTATTTCACAAATGAGACCTACACAAGGAAAACTATGTGCAAAAACACTGATAGTGCTGCGTTTTGCAATTGTGTTTTTTACACGTAGGTCCCATCTGCGAAAGCATTGGCAAATTTTGCATAGTCTGATATGTACAATATTGTATTCAAATTATTAATTAATTAATGAGCTGCTGCAAAAGCAATATTATATAAAGCATCTCATTAATTCGGCATAGAGAGAAAACTGGCACGTGATGCAGCGTGAAGAGCAGATGAAATCATCTCATATTCACATCTTTTGTGAAGAAAAAAAATGATAACTGGGTCTTACAGAAATGTAGCTATCTTTTTCAGCCTGCCTTGTAGCTCAATTTGCATCTGTAACAAACTTTCATGAAAACAGGCCATTAATACACAAGAAATCCCATGGGCTAATGCACTGACCTCTTGGTGATCTGTCATGATTTGTCAGACCGCAGCAAGTACACCCTTCCTCCAAAGGCTATGACACAACCAGCCCCTTCTCCTCATACATCTCAATCAAAGACTCAAATATATGAGTCAGAACAACATTATTTGGGGGAGATACATGAAAAGGACCAATTGTAATGCAATGTGTGCCTCTGAGTCTGTGCTGACTCCTGGTGACCCAGCAACTCCAATTTCTACACTGGAAATAAAATGCTTTTCTTTAGATTGAATCATAATCTCTGATTTATGTTTCTATGTATAACAATTCATAAGAAACCACAGAAAAACAGCAAACCATGCCATCAGATGAGGGACAGGGGCACATCACACATGATGTCTACTAGAGGATCTGCTTTGGAAAAGCTCCAAGTGGGTTGATGGTACATGTGAGTAGCCACCTAATGCTTAGAGCAGCACAATGTGAGCCCTGAAAGCTAGGGTTCAAATTTTGTTCCTCTGACGAAGGCATCTTGTGATCTAGGGCAAGTCACTTAACCAAGCCGGTGCTTCCATCAGGTGAACTAGGCGGTTGCCTAGAGTGCTGAAGTTCTAGGGGTGGCAGCAGCAGGCTGGCAGCTCAGCTCCTAGGCCTGCAGGAGGAAAGGCACTTAAGAGCTAATCAATCCGTTTCCTCTATAGGAACAGGGAACTAGGGACAGCTGCACAAGAAAACACCTGCCTTGTGGCCAACATGATAAATGGTACTTAAGAGCGTGTCAGTTTCCTCCATGCCACAGGGTCAATTGCAGATCATCTCCCGAGACCGAACTTGTACCATAGAGGAAACTGATGCACTCTTAAGCGCCCTCTGTCATGCTGACCAGGGGGTAGGAAGCTGAACTGTTGGAATGTTTGCTTGTATAGCTTCCCATGCTGCAGAGGAAACTGATGCATTCTTAAGCATCTTTCCACCTACCAGCCATGAAGTGGGGGGCTAATCTGCACGTCACTGTGGTCAAAAGGTGGGGGGGGGGGAGTGGGGGCTGAAGGAAGGTTCGTCTAGGGTGACTGACAACCTTATACTGGCTCTACACTTAACGCTCCACTGCCTCCAATACAAAAACTTAGTTCTAAGCCCCAGAGGCTTATACTACCTACCCATTTTACTGAAAGTACATACACTATTAAATGCTGCACATCAGCAGATAAACAAAAGTATGTATGCCAAGGCTAGGGGATGGTTCAGCTCATTTTACTGAGGTAAGCATGTTTTTATCCCAAATGAAATTAGCTTTGGACTCAGATTGGGAAAAGTGGTATTTAAGCTTAAATTCAGTATTCTCAGCATGCCACTTCATCCCCAACATCAGGACTAACATATTCTTCCCACTAAATAGGATAAAGCCAGCAATTAAGTTACTAAGTTTGAGCCCCATGGCTTAAAGCTAAAAAACTGAACCACAAGCAGGATAAAAGTGAAGTAGAGAGATGGGGTAGAGGAAGGGAAAACGGAGAAAAGGGGCAGACAGATTCAGCTGGAGGAAAAATGTTGAGTAAAAAGGTTTAAGGTTCAGAATTCTCTGTAAAATCCCAAGAGAACGTTCTCTATGGATGCAAAGAGACCTAGCTACGACTAAGATCAACCCAAAGAGCCAATCGATTGGCGAAACAAAGGTGGTTATGTCACGGAGGAAGCTTGAGATTGGAGGTCTAGAGAAGAGGAGCACTAGCATCGGATGGGGAAAGTGAGCGGCCGAATTAGGCAAGGGGCAACTGGGGAGAAGAGCGGATCTATGGACCTCACCCAGTGCAACAGGAGGCAGGACGCAGATGCCACTGGCTCATCAAGTGAGCCAGAAGCGAGGACGAGGAGAGTAATTCACCCCGCTCCGCACTCACCCCCTGCGAGTCTTTCACGAAGTAGCTGCCGCTGGAGCCCTGGTAGATCCTCTCGGGGAAGATGCCGCGCTCGATGGCAGCCTCGGCCCTCCGCACCACCTCGGCGAACTCGGGATCGTCCGGGAAGTCGTTGCGCTCCCGCTGGGCCTGAGCCGCCGAAGAAGCCAGGGAGGCCGCTAAGCTGCGGGCCTGGGACCTCTCGAGCAACGGCTGCCGCTCCCGGTCGGGGGAGGCGGGGGGCGAAGGTCCGGCAGCCGCCGCTATAGCGCAGGGAAGCCGCACTACCGCTCCAGGCAGGCGGGCAACGGGGCTGAGCTGGGCCCCCGACGGCGTAGGACCGCATGGGAATGTGTAGTCCGGGTGATCCCGCACCGGGGACACCAACGGGCTTGATTCGTCCATGTGAACCGTCGGCAACGGAAGGAGCAAATCGCTGCGGAAACTCTCCCCGTTCCGCCGGTCGGAGCAATCCAGTCAGCTGACAACCAGCTGACTCAGACTCCCTTCCGGGATCGACAACCAATGAGAGGTGAGGGAGCGCGCGGTGCGGGCGACGCCACGCCCCCATCCAACAAACTATAAGAGCGTGCGCGGGCGTTCCCCGCCCCCTGTCAGATGCTCTCTTCTTCGCGTGACGATGGGGTGGAGCTACGAGCTTTCACTCTGCACGGTTTGGGAGAAGTGACCGCGGCGGGCGATGTTGCTTTCCCTTTCCTCCAAAAACAAAAAAGTTAATAGGGAGGAGCTGCTATTGCACTGTCAGCCCCGAAGAGGAAACGCGCACGAGAGTGATGGGAAGAGGCGAAAGAAACTGGGGTGAGGAGCTCAGAAAGAGGATCAAGCAGGAGACTTGGGAAGCTAGGGGCCTATGGTAAAACCTGGCGGAACAAAATGTGCTGTATTAATGGGGTAGGGCAGCCACGTTAATTGATCTACGTGTCTGTGGTACAGGGAGCTTCAAACCTGCTTGGAGAAGGAGGCACGGTGTGGAGAAGGCTTCGGGACCCTTTCTCAAATTTCTGATCTGTGTGAAAGGATAAGGGAGGGAAATAATACAAATGTAAGGCCCTGTACGTAAGCAATGCTCAACTATTTGATCTGATTATATCGTGGATATTTCTCTTTATTATTGATGTCTGTCTTTACTGGAAACTGTGAGCTCCATCCAATCGCTCGTGGCTTCATGTAAAATTTAGTTCCCTACATGTATAGTTGATGTGGGGAACAGAATGTAACAATGGTAGGATGGATTTCAATAAACGCCCCTACAAAAAAAATAAAATTAAAAGATGCTCAACGAGCATAGGCAAAGACCTAATTAAGAAGGAGTAACAAGTGAGGTAATTAATTTGCAGCAGACACAAAATTATTCAAAGTTGTTAAAACACAAGAGGATTGTGAAAATTGCAAGAGGACCTTGTGCAAACTTATGCACCTAGGAAAGAATAACCTAAACTTTGGTTACACGATGCAAGGTTCCACATTAGGAACCACCACCCAGGAAAAGGTTTTAGGCATCATCGTGGATAATACATTGAAACCCTTCACCCAGTATGCAGCGGCAGCCAAGAAGGCAATAGAATGCTAGGTATCATAAGGAAAGGAATGGAGAATAAAACAAAGGATATTATAATGCCTCTGTATCATTCCATGGTGTGACTGCATCTTGAATATTGTGTGCAATTCTGGTCGCCGTATCTTAAAAAGGATATAGCGTTATTAGAAAGGTACAGAGAAGAGCCACCAAAATGGTAAAGGGGATAGAGGGATACCCCTATGAAGAAAGGCTAAAAAGGTTAGGGCTCTTCAACCTGGAAAAGAGATGGCTGAGGGGAGATATGATAGAGATCTATAAATTAATGAATGGAGTGGAATCTGTTACTTTACATCATCAAAAAGTAGAAAGACTAGGGGATGTGCAATGAAGCTACAATGTAACTCGTTTAAGACTAATAAGAGAAATAATTTTTTCACTCAACGTGTAACCAAAGTCTGGAATTTGTTACCGAAGGATGTAGTAAAAGCTGTTAGTGTAGCTGGGCTTAAAGGTTTGGACAAGTTCTGGAGGAAAGGTTCATAAACCATTATTAAAGATGACCCGGGAAATCCACTGCTTGCCCAATACAAGCATTGTGGAACCTGCCAGGTACTTGTGACCTGGATTGGCCACTGTTGGAAATGGGATACTGGGCTTGATGGACCTTGGTCTGAGCCAGTATGGCATATCTTATGTTCTTATTTTTCCCTCCTGAATTCAAAATGTAAGAAATTCTTTCCTGGCTAGGCTCTTCAAGAAGCTATTGGCTATGGCAATGTTTACCATCCTTTTAAACCCTAAGGCATTTCTTTCTTTTTCAAAAAACATTTATGACACACCAATGGCCATTGGGGGGGGGGAGGGATTCACAAGGCCAAATGAGAAGCTAGGGGAGCACAGAGAATGGAAGGACTCTGAGGCAGTTTGGAAGGGCAAAGTATTCTATGTACTGCACAAAGCAGAGCCTAGTTATCTGCTTTACATGCTGCCTGCTAATCCCTGCTCATCTGGGGTTTAGGCTGTACTTGGGAATGAGAGACACGTGTGCTCAGAAAGGAGCTCCTGCATGTTTAAGAGCAATCACTGTCTCTTGTTGCTTGAATGCGAACATCAGGCAATGGTGGCTTATTTCTCTCCCCCCCCCCCCCAATTTGGTAAACCTAATCAGGTTTAAAGGTACATTAGTGTGTGTATGGGTAGTGCACTCCCATGTTTCAGTACCATGCTCCCTGTCTGGCCATGTTCAAGTTCTGTCTAAACCTGTCTAAATCTTAATCCTTTGCTTTCCCTAATCAGAGCCTTGTTGATTTTAAGTTGCCTATATTTATAATTCTATATCATTTTATTAAGCTTATTTTTCTTGACTACATAATAACTCCATTGAAGAAGCTGTTTTGTGTACTGGTAATAGTATGTACCTTGCCTGTTAAGGACTTAAATGATCATGGTCCATTGCCCACTATAGGACAAGTCATTTGTTTTTAACTCGCATCTCTCAGGCAAATTACATTCAGGTGCAGTTAGAGCTGGCTCAACTACTAGGCAAGACTAGATGGTTGCCCAAGGGCATCAAAGAGCACTAGCCATCAAAGCAAAACAATAGATGTTGACAACCACCCAAACCCGCTGCTTTCAGCACATTCTTTACCTGTAGGGAGAGTGGGTATACAAAGCAAAGTTAAGTATGATGTCCAATGACGTATTTTTACAGGATTGTTTTTAGGAGGTGTGGCGTTTTGATAGTCATGGTTGTTGCGTTTATAAAAATTGTGAGGGTGTAAGGCTAAGTTTGTATATCAAGCAATGTAGGATTAAGTGACTTGTGTGATTACAAGGGTTTGAACCTTGGCTTCCTTGGTTCCCAACTGCTGCTCTAAACACTAGGCTGCTCGTCCCATCCACGCTGGCCTGCAATTGCTTTCTGAAGTGTTTTGGGGTTATTTGTAGCGCAGTAGAAATCAATAGGTGTAGTTACTTATAACAGTATGTGTAGTTTTTTGATGTTAGTATAGATATGCTGCTGCAGAAGAATCCATTTCCACACTGTTAGCAAACTGCAGACTAATCATGTGCCTAATATTGTGTCAAGATCTCCAGATCGGTTCGTTTTTGTACATATGACAGTAATGAACCTCACTGCCAAGCTGGAATATGTGGCGTGTGATCCCAGTCTTTCAAATCTACTACTAACGTTTGCCGTAGTACTTGCATGCTGCCATAGAGAGCTTCCTTTTGAAGTTCATAAGATGTGCTTGAAAGTTCTTCTTGAACTTGTCACACTCAACATGATGGACAATATTTATGTGAGGGAGGAATGGCCTAGTGGTTGGGGCAGTAGCCTTGGTCTGGACAGAGCTGGGGTCAAGTCCCACTGGAGGACAGCAGCCTTGGGCTGGAGGGACTGGGATTTCAGTCCCATTGGTGCTCCTTGCGGCCTTAGGCAAGTCACTTAACCCTCCATTGCCTCAGGTACAACCTTTTAGAGTGTGAGCCCTTTGGGGACAGGGAAATACGTTCAGGTACTGTATGTAACTTCCTTAACTGCTACCCACTCTAGGCAGTATATCAAGTAAATAAACTATAACGGTATCTTTCTGCCATATTTTTTTGGTCTGTGACTGTGTGTTTTGGTACATGAGTATCTCCTCCCTCTCCACACGAGTCACAGAATAATCTCTTGGAATGGGCACCGTCATCCCTGCTCTTCTCTTTTTACCATTATGCCACATTTTCTTACATCCAGGCTTTTTATTGTTGGGAATAGGAATGTCCCAGGCTATGAGAACTTTTTCATTCTCTAATTCTTGGGGTTGGGATTCCATTGCTGTGCAGCTTGCCTGTTTATCTTTCACTATGCATCAGAGTGTTGAGTAACTGTTTCCTGATTTCTTAGCTATTAACTTGTATCTAAATTATGCTACATGCCATCAATATTTGCACCAGTAAAATGTTATTGTATTGGCATAACACTTTTGCAATAAAGGCTTTGTTTTGTTGTGTTTTTGCGATTGAGCTATAGATCCCCTTAAGTCTATTTATTTATTTACATTCTCTTATATACCACGCTATTCTGCATCAGTGCGGTTTACATTGAACAGGTCATTATAACTTGGAGATAACTATTTTACAGGGAACAGGGGCTATGGAGGGCTAAGTGGCTTGCCCAAGACCACAAGGAGCACCTGTGGGACTAGAAACCCCAGTCCTTCCAGCCCAAGGTTGCTGTCCTCTAGTTGGGTTTGAACCCCTGACCTTCTGGCCTGAAGTACATTGCCCCAGCCACTAGGCCACGCCTCCACTCCACTCTAGGTAGATATTTTCCTGCCCTCTCAATGGAAGAACACATGGGACTGCAGTAGGGATGCAACAGTACACAAAGGAAGCCCTTACTTCAACTACAGGAAGATCCTGAAAAAGGGGTAACATGGTCATAACACTTTACAGAAAGAGGTAGATCTTGAATCTTGTGTGAAAGGTGAGAGGGTGGTAGATGCATACACTCTCTCTACCACTTCTCCAGGGACCCTAAACATTGACTGACTCCAAGAAGGCGTGGCATAAGCACAGAGGATTTCAGGTGGCAAAGGAAGGACAGATCTGGGGTCTGTGGTATTCCACTGGGAGGTTGGACAGAAGGTTGCAGTATTGGCAAACAACCTACACGTAGCTGCCTTAAGGCAAGAGGCCAGAGAAGGTGACAAGGGCAAAACAAAGGGTGGAGAAAGGAAGGATGACCTAGAAATAGAGGGGAGGGGGTGTCATGGAGCAGCTGGGCTTGTTCCTTCAGGCTACAATTCTTCAGACACCTGATTCGGTGCTGGCAGCATTATGGTAGTGGGCTATTTTCTAGCAAAGCCATGATGGATGTAGGAGGCTGGATTGTTGACCGCAGCATGTTAACTAGCCTTGGTAACTATCTACATTATTCTTAAGAGCACAACTATACTACAGGAGCAGTATAGAACACATTTCCTCAGGGCTTACAGCAACTATTATGAGTCCCTGTATTACATGGAATTCAAGAACCTAAATGGAATCAATCTAGGTTGTTTTTTTTTTAGGGCTTGTGCAAAATTAAATACAGTTCTTGTGGGATGCAATGTACAAGCTAGAAAGGTGCCCCAATGTCAGTTTATAAATAATGAATAAGAGATATAAGTACATCTTTGATTAGACCAGAGGTTCCCAACTCCAGTCCTGGAGGGCCAACCACCATTCAGGTTTTCAGGTTGTCCCTAATAAATATGCATGAGATACATTTGCATGTACTGCCCCCACTGTATTCAAATGTATCTCATGCATATTTATTAGGGACAGCCTGAAAACCTGAATGGTGGTTGGCCCTCCAGGACTGGAGTTGGGAACCTCTGGATTAGACCTAGCCATAACCGCTGGAATGGGATGAACCACATAGGCCATGGCCCAACCAACTTCGGGCAGAGCAGCATGATCATACAAAACAGTGCTCTGCAGCTGGGGCAATTTTGGTCATGGGCAGGATCACATTCTGGCCTGCGGCTACACTTTTCAGACAGAAGAGAAGGCCAAGTTGAGCAATAGTAGCATTAGCAGTGACCAGCATCTTTCTCCCATGATTGGGCCTGTTTATCTAGCAGCAGCAACTTGTTCTTCCCCTGCACATGGACTGGAGTGTAGATGTAACCAGAGAGTAGGGCTGATGGAAGCTTTAGGCAGTTGCCTAGACCACCACCAGTAGGGGGTGACGGGCAGGTCAGCAGCACTGCAATAAGATTAATATCACCTCAGTCATCTGCTAGTTTAGAGTGCTAGCTGTGGGCCTGACCTATGAGACCAAGAAGGCAAGGCCCTGGAGGAAAAAACACCTCGAGTGTTACACTGTGCTTGCGCATTAGGAGTCTGCTTGTTTTAAAAGCACTTCTTCAACATTTTCTTTCTTTTTTTCATATATTTGCTTTTTGCACAAGCATTATATGCATGCTAAGCCTTTCCATGTGCAAATAGATTGTACATGTGTTAATTTCTAGATATACTCGAGTACTGGCGACTTGCATGCATTTTCAATTTTTAAGTACATAAACAAACTGAATGTGCACTTGCAAATGCACGCTGCTATTATCCAGAGGGTTGCCATGAGTCGACACCAACTCGATGGCACGTAACAACATTGTGCATGCCCTGCGGCAGCATGCTGGCGCAACAAGTTACGGTATCCTTTAGAGCAGTGCTTTACTGATGTAATAAGCTTTTTAGTGTAGGAAAAATCAGCAGTAAAAGCATCATGCTAAAGTGTAGCAGGGTGGGTACACAACACTCTTGCAAAAAGGCTGAATCTGAAATTCTCCTGATTAAGTGCTACATCTTTGCATGGCTTATCAATAGGTGGCTTATCAATAAACTGACCAGCCTGGGGATGGGTCCCTAGGTGGTGAACTGGATCAGAAATTGGTTGATTAACATGACAGAAAGTGATGATAAACAGAACACTCGGATGAAAGGAGGGTGATTAGCGGGGTGCCCCAGGGTTTGGTCCTGGGGCTGGTACTGTTCAATGTATTTGTGAGTGATAATGCTGAAGGACTGAATGGAAAATTCTGGTTTTTTGCAGATGACATGAAAATTTGAAACCGGGTGGACTCCCCTGAGAGAGTGGATAACACGAGGAAAGATCTGCAAAAGCTGGAAGAATGGTCTAATGCCTGGCAGTTAAGATTTAATGTAAAGAAGTGCAGTGTCATGCACTTGGAATGCAGAAATCCAAGAAAATTGTATTCGATAGTGGGCGAGAGGTTGGTGTGCACAGACCAAGAGAAGGACCTCAGAGTGATTGTTTGTGGATCTCAAAGTAGCGAAACAGTGTGACAAGGCAGTGGCAAAAGCCAGAAGGATGCTGGGTTACATACAGAGAGAAATTACCAGCAGAAAGGAGGAGGTACTAATGCCACTGTACAAGTCGCTGGTGAAGCCTCACTTGGAATATTGTGTTCAGTTTTGGAGATCATATCTCACAAAGGATATAAAAAGAATGCAAACTGTTCAGAGGAAGGCAACCAAAATGATTTGGAGCCTGTGCCAGAAGATGTATGAAAAGAGACTCCAAGACCTAAGTATGAATACTCTAGAGGAGAGGAGGGACAGGGGAGATATGACACAGACCTTTAAATACTTAAGGAGTATTAATGAACAAACAAACCTTTTTTCAAAGACAGGGAAGTTGTAATACTAGAGGGCATAACATGAAGCTGCAAGGGGGTAAATGAAAGCAACGTCAAGAAATACTTTTTCACTGAAAGGGTGGTGGATGCTTGGAATACCCTCCTGATGGAAGTGGTGGGGCAAATCCAGTGACAGAATTCAAAATGGCATGGGACAGACACAGTGAATCCTTTTTATAGAAACAGGATAAAATCAAAATAAACTGTCTCTTATATCTCAACAAATAGAGGTGACCTGCACAGAGCGGTGGGTACACCCCTAAACAACGGTATGGGGAGGGGTGACCTGCACAGAGCAGCGGGCACGCCTACTCTTGCCACCTTGCTGGGCAGACTAGATGGACCATGTTGGTCTTTATCTGCCGTCATATACTATGTTACTATCACTAAACCGTTACTGCAGCTCAGGGCTGGAGTAAGGGTTCTAGCATGGGATAAAAAGGTCAGCAAAAAGTTCCTGTGGGCCTCGAAGTTGCCTCCCTTAACAAATGCCTGGGCCTCATCCACACCTTTGAGCAGCAGGAGCAAGGTCCACTCACGCCTGCCTCTGGTGCTGCCACCTTGAAAGCTGGCAGTACCAAATATCCTTCATCAGATAACCCTCATTGTATTTAGTTTCCCCTATTTCGCCAAGTTATACTTCCTGTTAAATGTAATGACCAGACATATGTAAATTGTCGGATGTTTTTTGTTCAATGTAAACCGCGCTGATGTCTAATAGTGCGGTATATAAGAATTGTTAATAAATAAAATAATAAATAAATAATAAGAGCTGCTTTTTGTTTTTCAAGATGGCAGCACATGAGGAGGATGGTACTGGACCTCTCTGAGAAGAGGTAAGTATCACTGGGGTGCTGTAGCTTCATAGGCTCTTTAGTTGAGGGTCTGTCTGGGCCAGGGGTTCTGGAGCTGTTTAGCCTTGGATATCATGGGTTGTTTTTTTCTCCCTGTCAGTGTATGAGTCATCCCTTTTCACTACTGAAATAAACTTTCACCCACTGACACAGCAGCAACATGCCACCATTTTTTGTCAGTGCACTTTTTTTTATATTGCTGTATTTTGCATGCCATTAGTTCAGTGCATTGAGAATAAAAGGTATCTTTTCAGCATGTGGGTTAGGATATTGCCCATGCTTATTACATCAGCCCCTGAGAGGGTGGTCTTGTGTATGCGTTGAGATGACACCTTGCAAGAAAGGAGAGAGGGTGTCATCTGCTGTGCGCCTCTGTGGTGGAGTTTAGGCATGGGGTCCAGGGAGGATGACACTTGAGGTGCGGTTACTCGGTTCCTTTCTGTGTTGGGGCTGAGACACTAGTGCAATAGGACACTGGGGCAGGAGGGCTGGGGAAAGGAGAGGGGGTAATGTTTATTTACTTTGACTTATTAATTGTTGCTACTAATGGACCCAAAGTGACTTACATTATACTTATACAATCCCATCCTACCCACTAAAAACTTCTCTCAATTAAAATCTAGAACTTTAGGAAGGACACTTCTGTAAATAGCCATGCTTTCACCATTTTCCTAAATCATATATAATCTGGGCAGCTTCTGGGGCTGGCGGAGAGAGAAGGGGATCTGGATGTGGCTGGCTGAGGGGGGGGGGTTAGGAACATGGCTGCTGTTGGTTGGGGGGGGGGGGGGGTTGGAAGTGAAGAGGATCTAGATATAAATATATACCTGAACTGTGAGTAGGGGAGGCGTGCAAGGCCAAAGATATTTGTCTTGGCATTTACCACCCTTGCAGAGGTGAGGTAAATTAATCTACTTCATTAAGGAATGATAGCCTACAAGTGGTCAAACCTCTGCAGCTGGTATATATCCTTGCAGTATAGACAGGAATAATAGCAGACAAATGGCCAATTTGGTCTTTTTCTGCCATCATCTACTATATCCTATGTTACTTTTGGGGATGGCCCACGGATAAATAATACCATAGGTGAATCTTCAGCCAAGTGTCCCATCCCCTCCCTGTTCTCCCCCCCCCCCCCCAATTGCCAGCATATTACCTTCCCTTCTGGAACCCCAGAAATGCCAAGGGTGGCCCGTCCCAAAGAGTGAGGTTATACCACTCCAATGATTAAGATGAATGAGTGAGGTTTTTCTCATGGTGCATTTGCGGTATAAGTCTGGAAAGATCTGCATGTTGTATTGCTTTGTAAATGACAGCAGCATGACATAATGCTATTTAGCTTTGTATGGTTTTATTTTAACATGTAATTTTCACTCCCTCCCTCTTCCAGAACAGAACTAGGACATTTCCCTGTAGAACTAACCATGCGGGGAAAAAAATAGGTCTGACAGTAACAACATAACTAACTTTCTTTAGTAGCAGGAGTATGTGAAGTAAGACAAAAACCTACAAAAGTCACTCTGGGTAAAACAGGTTTACCATTCCATAACAATACTGATGAGGACCTACCTAGGGAAAGGCAGGACTGTCAATACATCACTACTAGCCATTAGGAAAAATAAACAAGCCTGGTTACTGCAGAACCCTCGCTGCTAACAGAACACCTGGCCTCCACCACATTCTAAACACAGACCTTCAGTGGCACTGAGTATAGAAGATATTACCACAAACTGACAACAGAAATATGTAGACAAAAATTAGACTGAAACCCCAAGAAGCCAGACTCTGCATACAAGGCAATACCAGAGAAATAGAACTAGCAATGTGTTTCCCCCCATACTGTACTAAAATAACAAATGATAATCCAAATATGTAAATGTAAAAATGCGTAATCCAAAAAGGTGTAAATGTACAATTGTAAGCCAGAAATGTGTAAATACGTATGTATAAATGTAAATATGTATAATATTCCCCCTAGACACTAACCATGTGTGCTGTGACTTCACCTCAGACCTATGTATTTACTGTACCCTCCCAGTCCTGATTTGACACCCCCAAAAGAAGAATCGAACCGCTGCTGATCGCTGGAAGCAGCGGTATATAAGTGTGTATTAAATAAATAAATAAACAAACTCCAAAAACTGACATAGTCCAATCATTAAATTAAAAATAAAAAAATTTTTCTACCTGTGTTGTCTGGCCATTTTATTTTTCTAATCGTGTTGGTCCCAGCCTCAAGATTTTACTTTCCGATTCTTCTTTTAACTTTCTCTCCGGGGTTTCTAGTCCATTTGCCCACTTTCTTTGCTCCTCTTTATCCATCTCTGACATTTATTTTTCTGTCTCGCTATTCACTCTGATTTCAAACTTCTTTTTGCTCGATCTGTGTACAGCTTTACATCCCCTAGTATTGCGCCCCCCCCTTCCTTCGGCATCTTTTTCCTTACTTTTGTCTAGTATCTCTCATCTGTCTTCCCGCTTACCTCCCCCCATGTCCAGTATCCTCCCTCCTATGCCCAGCATCTGCCTTCTATACTGCTACTCCAATTCCCTCATGTCTAGCATCCATCTGTGTCTCTATCCCTCCTCCTATTCCCCCCCCCCTGCATTTAGCGTTGCTCCTATGTCCATCACCTCCCTTCTGCGTCCCTACTCTTCCAGCTGCACGTGCTAGCATCTCCCTGTCACCTTTTCCCCCGCCTTAGTATCCCTCAGCATCCCTATTACCCTGTGTCCAGCATCTCCTGTCGCCCTATTTACCCTCTCTTTAGCACCCCTATTCATGTCCAGCATCACCTCCTTTTGTGTCCCTATTATTCCTCCCCCTCCAGCCCGAGTCAGAATATCTCAGCGTCTCCCATGTTCAGCGTCTCTTCGTCCTCGCATGACGCCAGGCCACTGTTCAGCTCCTTCCCATCCTCTCGCCACTGCTGCTTTCCAGCAGTGGCAATAAAAAAACAGAAGAGCGGAGCTTGCAAGTTCATGCGTGCCGCTCATGGCTCTGCTGGTCCTGCCTCTTCCAACGTAAACTTCCTGTTTATGAAGGTGGGACCAGCAGAGCTGCTCTGCTCTTCTTTTGTTGTTTATTGCTGCTGCTGGTCCCAGCAAGTGGCAACAGTGGAGGAAGTTGGGCGCTGGCGGGAGGAAGGAGCTGAGCCTGAACAGAAGCAGAGATCCAACATGATTATCTGAAAATGTGTGTGAGTGGGGCCGAATGCGTGTGATGAGGCATTTACCTCCCCCCCCCCCTCCACACCACCTCTTAGGTTCTTACCCAGGCCATAATCTGGCTGCTACTGCTGCTGCCTCCACCTGACTCACTTTAAAAGGAAGGAAAAGTAGCAGAGCAGGACCTTGAACAGATGCCTGTGTGCTTACAGCAGGCACTGTCCTTCCCCTTCTGAACTTCCTGTTTGCGAGGCACACCAGACCTTGACTGTGCGTGTCCTGCTCAAGATCCTGTACCAGCTGCTTTCTTTTTGATGTAGGGCTGCCAAGGACTATTATGCCAATGATAGTATTGGCGCTGCCTAGTGGAAGGGCTGCCTCTGGTTACAGTGAAGAGAGCTGGACAACATGGTTGAATGAGAGGCCTGCCATTTGAAGGGAAATGTTTATTTCTAACTCTGTTCGAACAGAGTTCTGTAGTCAGTAGACAAAGACTCTGCTTGTTATTCTATTCAGTCTCGTTGGGACTATATCAAGCATTTATTTCAAGCAGACCTAGACCAGGAATTTTGTTCAGTAGGAAACTAGTTTTAAAATCAGCATTTCAAACAAAAATCCTCTTTGTCTTGCATTTTTGAAGAAATATTTATCTTTTGGGCTTTTATGGAACTTTCCTCATAGCCACTCTCATCATTATGAAGTTGGGATGTGGTCTCTCCACCACCTATGGCTCCTTAATTGTTGTTCTGCTGATAGACCCCAGTCAGGACCAGTTAAATATGGGCTTGGCATGAACAACTGAAAGAAGGAGGCGAGTTTCGTTAATATTTAAAAATGTTTTCTGTCCATTACTAAAAGAAAACAGAACAAAATGCAATTAGTACTTAAAGCTAAGATTGTTTGAGGTGATAACTGTGCCTGTTTCAGAGGTGGCTCTTACAGAAGTGTGGGACACACACTGGTCTAGCTGGCCATCAGTTCTGTACTAATTGCCCCAGGTCCTTGTTAAACTAAAAACAACAATCAGATTTTTCACCCTATCCAGGCTACTGCAGCTTTCTAAAAGGCAAACCTTTCATTAGCAGGGCACCCAGTCTCCCAAGATTCTGTAGGTGCAGAAGGGCTGCACAATCCCACCGCTTCCCTCAGAGCTTCAGCACTTATGGAATTGTTATGGGCAGGGCCAGATTTACCTTGAGTGAGGCCCTACGCCAACAAAAATTGTGGGCCCCCAGAAAAGATAAAAACGAGCACGCCGGATCTGCTGTTGGCCCTGACGTCATAATTAAACTGGGAATCCCAAAAGCCAAACTTGGAATGTACAACACTGTAGAAATAAAACTATACAATGATTTGCTCTTGTACTAAACAAAGCTCAGATGTTAATGATGCACATTTACCAGAGCTGACACATTCCAATTAAATTCAAAATAAAGAGATATTTTCCTACCTTTTGTGCATTTTTTTCAGCTGCAATTGCTCCAGCCACTTTCTTCTGGTTTCTTCGTGTCAGTCCACCTCCAGTCTTAACCCCCCCCCCAGCCTATTTCCAGTCCCAGCCCCCCCCCCCCCCCCCATCGGCTCAAGTAAAATTAAATTTTAAAAAAAAAAAACCGCTGGCTGCTGCCGCGGCAGCATGGACTGTCCCCGCGGGGCCCCCTCTGCTGCCGCGGCAGCATGGACTGTCCGGCGGGGCCCCCTCTGCCCGGCTGAATCCGTCCCTCCCTCCCTCCGTGCCGGCTTTGAGAGGCGCGAAGGGAGAGTGTCTCCCTCGCGTCTCTGTTAAGCCCGCAGGGGCTGATGGGAAATTTGAGATCTGGGCAAGGTCAGGCAAGCTGGTGCCCCTCTTGCCAGCAGGGTTATTCCCTCTTCTTTCTTCACCTTACAAGCTGCTTAGGCCAGGCCTTGACAAGTTTTCTTGGAATCTAGGAGCTAGGACCGAGACCTCAGTCACAGTGCCCTCCCCCCCCCAATCCCCCAATCTCCCAAAAGGTGTACGGCAGCGCCTTTTTAAGGGCCTGTTTAATGTTTTCCCCTTTTCTATAGGAAAAGAAAACTTAACTTAAATCAGGCCCTTAACATGCCATTAGACAGTACCAATAGAAGGCAGCGACCCTGCTCCCCTTCCCAATGAAAATGTTGTCAGCAGCATGTTGGTGACCCTTTAGAGCTTTACCCAAGGCAACTTCCTTTTTGTGGTTTACGTATCACCATGGCCTGATAATACATAAAGTGAAAAAACATTTCTCATAGCCCCCACATCCTGACTTCCCCCTCCAGCCATCACCCAGTTTGTCTCTCACTGCCCCTCACCACCATCACCCCAGTCTGTCTCTCTTTCTCTTTGCCCCTCCTCCAGCCGTCACCCGATGTGTTTCTTTCTATTTGCCCCTCTCTCCTAGCCATCACTCGATTCAGTGGCTCTCAACCCAGTCCTCTGGGACTCCTGGATCAGCCAGGTTTTCAGGATATCTACAAAGAATATGCATGAGAGACTTCTGCATGCACTGCTTCCATTGTATGCAGATCTATCTCATGCATATTCATTGTGGATATCCTGAAAATCTGACTGGCCTGGGGGTCCCAGGGGACTGGGTTGAGAACCACTGCGATACATCTTACCATTCCTGTCATGATGTTTGCTGCTCCACTGCATCTGTCCTGCAGGTAGCCCGAGCCGTGCAGTGCAGGAAATTTGCTGATCTCGTGAGACTTGAAACCGTGAGATCAGCAAACTTTCTCCGCCATGTGGCTCAAGCTACATGCAGAACCGATTGCAGTGGAGCAGCAACAGCGTAGCTGGAATTCTAAGACATATCGGATGATGGTTGGGGGAGGGGGGCAATGAAATCTCAGGCACCAGGGTTCCATTTATAGTCGCCAGGGTGACCTGGCGCCCAGAATTTGTCATGCCCTGGCTTAGGCTATAAAAAAGAGTGACTGCATGCTATCACTGTGTCTACCTCTGCTGCCTGGAGTTGGCTGTTGCTGTGAGCTGTGCAGTTTAAAGAAGCAGCTGGCTCTGCATGCTTAGGGCACCATATTTTGAAAGTACAAGTACCCATGCCAAGGAAGAGCCTGAGCCTGCTTACATTAATGCCAGATTCATGCTTCGAAGGTGTGGCACAATGACCTTCATCTGCTGGCTCTCCAGTCTTTGGGATCTCTGACATCCTCACACCCCTGCTCTCTGGAATATGCTGGCTGTTCTTGCTTGTGGCCACCAAACTCATTTATTTATTTATTTATTTAACATCTTTTATATACCGCGCTATTTGTTTTCAGTGCGGTTTACAAGTAACAGAACTGCACAATCAGAAAACACTGGTGTGCTTACATTATAACAGGTAACTTAAACTTGGAAAACGGGTAATAAAATATAACTATGAATACACAGTGAAACTATATACAAAAACAGTGTAAAAACTGAGCTATGTATAAACATATTGGGTTGTTTAGTATTCACAGGCAGACTATGGTCGGAATAAACTTGAGGCAGAAACTACTTGTGAGGGAAATGGGGAGAAGAGTGAGAGTTTGTCGGTTTAGGAGGGCTGATGATCCGGTGAGGATTAGAAGCTTGTGCAAAATGGATCAGGAAGATGTGGTGCTTGATTGCCTTACGAAATTGAGAGAGGTCTTTAATCGCTCTTATTTCAGGTGTGAGGTCATTCCAGCATTTAGGTGCATAGAAGGCGAAGGTCCTTTTCTTGGTTGATTGGGTACATTTGATGGACTCCTTGGGGATAATCAGGGTGTTGTCAGTTGTTATCCTTCTTTCTCTGTTTTTTGGGGTGAGGGAGATGAGGTCGTTAAGAGACGTGGGGGCAAGGTTGTTGATAATCTTGAAAGTGATGATGAGGATTTTATAGGTTATCCTGCAATGAATTGGTAGCCAGTGTAGTTCCATGAGCGTCGGGGTGATATGGTCTGATCTTGATAGACCACAAAGCACCCTAGCAGCCGCATTCATCGCCAGTTGTAGAGGATTAATGGTGTTTTTAGGGAGACCGTATAAGATGACATTAGCATAATCAAAATGAGGTAGTGTGAGGGCCTGGAAAATGGTCCGGAAGTTGTTGTGAGGTAGCATGGGTCTGAGTTGTCTTAGCGTTCTTATTTTATTGTAGACAGCCTTTGTGACGTTCCGAATGTGTTCCTTAAATTCAAAATGCTGATCCAGAGTAATCCCTAGGTAGCGAATGGATTGTTTACAGGGGAGATCAGCATCTCTTACTTTTAGAGAGGATGGAGGTGAGAATGCTTTGTTTCTTGATATGAAGAGAACTTCGGTCTTCTTGAAGTTTATACGGAGGTTTTGAGAAGCTAACCAGTCTGTGATGGCATTGAAGCATTGGATAAGGTTGGTGAGGTCTGGTTGACTGACTTTAAATGGAGTAAACAGTAGAACATAGTCAGCGTAAATTAATGAGGAGATGTTGAAAGTGCGTATGATGTCACAGATCGGCTGTAAGTACACATTAAACAGAAGTGCAGATAAGGACGATCCTTGCGGAACACCTTGGTGTTGGTGGAAAGGTGTGGATGTGGTGGTACCGACTCTGACATGTTGCCATCGCTCAGACAAGTATGACCTACACCATTCCCAGGCGAGACCCTCGATTCCCTTTTCTAGGAGTCGGGCAAGGAGTTGATTATGATTAACTGAGTCGAAGGCAGCGGAGATATCTAGGAATATTAGAGCAAAGCCGTTTTCTGCTTTATCAAGACCTCTGTTCAGTGTATTAGTTAGGGTGGTAAGGAGAGTTTCTACACCGTGTGATTCCCTGAAGCCGTGTTGACTGGGATCAAGCGGTGAGGCTGTATCAATGTGATGTTGTATCTGTCTCTGAACAACCTTCTCTATTATTTTGGCTAATAGAGGTATGCTCGAGATTGGGCGGTAGGAGTCAGGCTTTAGTGGGTCAAGCCTAGAGTTCTTCAGTAGAGGTCTTATAGAGGTTTGTTTAAGGAGAGATGGGAACGTGCCTGTTGCAAAGGAGAGTCCAATGATGTTGACTAGGATTGGGCTCAGTTCGGCACGTAGCGATCTGACCCAGTATGCTGGGCATGGGTCACTTGGAGCAGTAGAAGTGTTGATGGAGGTGATGAGATCTTGAATGTTTTTTTCAGAGGGTGTTGTAAAAGTTGTGATTGCAGGAAATGGGGAGTGAGAGTGTGATGGTGTTGTGACTGAGATTGTGTCAGTTATGGGGGTCTTGGATTGTAGATAATCAGCGTAGGACTGGGGGGGGATAGGAACTAGTTGGGTAGATGATGGGTCTTTAATTAGGGATTTTGCTATGTTGAAAAGGTCTCTGGGTTTATTTAGTGAGCGGAGGAGAAGATTAGCATGGTATTCACTCATTTTGAGATATATAGATTCACGGTGGAGTTTGAGGTGGTTCAAGTATAATACTTTAATGGCTTCGGAGTGAGATCTTCTCCATTTCCTTTCAAGTTTCCTGAGGGAGAGGAGGGATGAACGGAGATCTGCTGTATACCATGGTGATGGCTGTCTCTTGTTTTGTTTGGTCTTGTTGCTTTTGGTTGAAGCTGGTAGTTGTGCAATAGACTTTAATGTGGTGTTCCAGTTGGTGATTGCTTCTCCGAGGTCAGAATGTATTGGGTTGAGTAGAGGTAAGGCGTGCCTAATGAATTCATCTTTGTTCAATGGTTTGAATTGAGAGGTAGGTTTGGATTCTGTACATGGATTGTTAGGTAGATGCTTAGGGTGAAGAGTGGGCATCTGAAACATAATTAGTTTATGATCCGACCAGGGAATGGAGGTAATAGTAGTGTTAAGGATGGAATTTTGGCTGGATGCAGCGTGGGGAGCGAAAATTAGGTCCAGTAGGTTTCCTTTATTGTGAGTGGAGGTGTTTACAAGTTGATCAAAACCAAGTGTTTGCATGGCTTCTAGGAAAGCATCTGCTTGGTTGGGTTGCAGGGAGGGTAAGTTAAAGTCACCAAGCAGCCAATTGGAGCTGTGTGGGTCAGCTGGGTTGCAGGCTAAGTCTATGAATGTGGAGATAACTTCAGGAGGAGAAGAAGGGGATCTGTAAATAAGGTTTATGGTGATGTCTTTATTGGCAATGGTGATAAAGTCAGCATGGGAGGAGCTCTTGGCTGTGAGCAGTCGAAATTCTAGGTTTGTTTTTGAAAGAATGAATACTCCACCTCCTTTTCGGTTGGTCCTATGGCAAGTATGGATGGAGAAGTTGGGAGGTATTAATTGGTTTATGATAGCTTTGTCAGTATCCTTGAGCCATGATTCAGTCACCATGAGTAGATCCAGGTTATGCACTTCTATCAAGTCTGGTATCACTGGCCATTTATTACGCACAGAGCGTGAGTTTATAAGGGCACAGTTGAGGAAGAGTTGAGTTTTAGGTAGTGCTTTTTTAAGTTTGTCTGGATGATTGAGGTCCACATACAGCAGGTGAGAGCGTCGTGGGTGTTGTGGGAAGTTGGCTGCAGAATGGTAAGGGTTAGATTGGTTCTTCTTGCCCAGGTAGGGTAAATCTGTTCCTGGATATAGCATGACATGCAGCCACTCTCCTCTTCCTCCTCCTACAGCCCAAGCAAGGTAGGAGGAGGCAGGCAGATGGGAGGGAGGTGTGGGAATATAGAGGAGGCATGAAGAAGAGGCAAGAGTTCCAGCAAGAGTCAAGTACAAAGCTATCCTACTCGTCCACAAGACTATCCACCAAACACGGAACACCTCACTCCACCACCTTCTGCCTCGCCCATCTCACAACAGATCAACCAGACAATCCTCCAATAACTCCATTGTCGTCCCCCACAAAAGAACCAAGTCCACACAACGGACCTGCAACAGAGCCTTCGAACTTTATGCCCCATCCCTCTGGAACTCCCTACCAAACCACATCAGAAGCAACGCTGACATCACATCATTCAAGAAACAGCTGAAAACAAGCCTATTCCGTGAACACCTTTGATCAGAATTGCCACCCTATCCACACGATCTAATACCTAGATTCAGCAGAAGTGTACATGTCTATGTCCACCCAAATCATTAAGTGTTGTCCCTGGTGATGGCCCCACCCTGTAAAATTCTACCCCCCCTCATGTTATATGTTACACCGCTTTGACCCGGTGAAAAGCGGTATATAAATGCAGTTAAATAAATAAATAAAGGTGTTTCATTTTTAGTTTAGTTTATTCAGCTTTTTGATATACCATTCCTGGGGCTTGTCAGGGCTCAGCGAAGCTATTTACATTATACATAATGCAAGGGAGAAAAGAAATTTATAACAGAGAAGATAGAAGAGAACAGAGTTAAATGAAAGGGGAAAGTATCTTTATTTATCTTTATTTTATTGCTTGACATCAGGACAGTGTACAATGTAAAGGCAAGCTACAGAAAGGAGAAATTGAAAAGAACACCATCAGTAGACAGAGAGGAAAAAGAAACTAGGCAGAAATAGAGAGAAGGTTACAGGGAAGAGAGGAGGGTGGAGACGGGAGAAGCGCCTTTAGGGAGGGAAGGGGCAGGTCATAAGCAAGGTGACACAAATGGGATTTGAGTGCTGCTTTGAAGAGAGGGAAGGATAATTTGGAATGGAGCATGTGGGATAGTGAATTCCAAAGAGCGGGGTCCAAAAAGAAAAATGTAGAATGGCGGGTAAGCTCGAGGTGAGCATGTGCAGGGGAGAGAAGAGAGAGGCTGTTCACATGTATGGATCAGAGTGAACAGGGTTGAGGCATGAAGGGTGAATGAGGTCTGCAAGATACTGAGGAGTGTTTGTGTAAATGACTTTGTGAGTGAGGATAAGTATCTTGTATGTAGATCGAAATTTGATGGGGAGCCATTGTAGGCGTACGAGCAAAGGAGTGGCGTGATCAAACCTGGAGGAGTGAGTGAGGAGGTGAGCTGCGGTATTCTGAATAAGCTGAATTTTATGGAGTTGCTGAAGGGGCAAACCAGCAAGGACGACATTGCAATAATTAATTCTAGACATGACAAGTGATAATACAAGGGTAGTAAGAGAGAAGGGGGGAGGAGAGAGCATATGGCATGGATCTGACGGAGGGAAGCAAAAGAGCGACAGATGAGTGAGGAAATATGGTGATGGAAGGTGAGGTAGGAATCCAGAGTGACCCCGAGGTATCTAAGCGATGTCACACGAGGTAAGATTCTAGAATAAAATTCTAATCCCCAAAAGCTTCTGTAAAAAGGTGAGTTTTCAAATTTGTTTCTGTTTAACTCTCTCCTTAGAATAAGGCGAGGGGACATGTCATTGGGAGGGGCTGAAGTAACAAAGGGTGATTTGGCAGGTTTCCAGCTGAATTTTTGACAGTAGGGGGAGAGCAAGTTTATTTTTGTACTGTTGACTAACTGCACGAGGAGTAATAAGGAATGAGAAGGTTTGATAGAAAGTCCGAAGTGGAGTACTTATATGTGAGATGGGATGAGGAGTATAGAGAGCCAGAGGATTGTGAAAGAGGAGCTATTGGGGTGGGGGTTCTGTAAAAGAATGGCTAGCTTAGTGTAAAAGGACTTGGAGAGTGGTGAATGAACGTAAGAAGGTCCAGAAAAGGGACTTGGGGTGACTAGGGTGGAAAGGAGGGGGGAGGGCGTAAGAAAAAGGGATGGAAAGAAGGGAAGTGAGCAGAAGCACAGTTGGCGCAAGAAGATGGACACCTCCTTCCTGCTCTGCATCCACTCCCCGCCCCAAAAAAAATCCCAGAAGCCCCATTCTTTTATCCTGCCATCCTGCTCCTCTTCCTCCCTTCCCATTCTTCCTCCCCATCACCTCTTCTTCTGTCCCTGCAATCTCTTCCTCTCATTCCTCCCATTAAGATCTTAAATTTCTCACCAATATATATTGAAAATGTAATTCAAGAAAAGACAAGTTCCCTTTCTGGGGTATGTTAGGATTTACTCAGATCTTACAAGTGAAACACAGAGACGAAAATTTCTTTTTAGTGAATCTTGTTGTCCTGCAGTTAGGGGCCTTATTATTTTTCCTAAAATTTCCTTGCAAGTGCTTAGTTAAAAAAAAACCCCAAAGAAACACACACATAATTAACAGAGTTATATTTCTCAAGCTAGTGTTCTGCCTTCAATCTCCCTTCCCCCCTCCCTCTCATGCTGATACTCGCTGACCCCCTCCCCTCCTCCTCATGTTTCGTCCCACTCTCTCTTTCCTATCCAATTTATGGTGTTCTTTTCCTTTCTCAGCAGTGGTTTTTTGATGTAACTAACACTGCAGTTGCCTTATGATATTATGACCATGACACTGAATATGATGTTTTTACATGGCTACCTTGACTGTTGAACTCACTTGCTAACTGTATATAGTTAATTGTATATAGTTCACCAAAGTTTGGAAGTTTAATAGTTTAACTGTTGATGTACATAATTCATGCAATGTTCAATGTAAAAACAGAAATGTCTTTCTGTCTCCTTAACTGTTATTTGTAAACCGCACCTGATCACTGGAAGGTTGCGGTATATAAAAGTTTGTTAAATAAATAAATGTATTGTAAACCGCTCAGATGCTCAAGTGTAGAGCGATATTAAGAAGCAAATAAAGATAAATTATCACACACTGCTTCCTTCCACTGCCCATTCTGTGACATGATGGGTGTTGTATAGGTATTTGCACTAGAGTAACTCGGGTTCGTCTTAATTTTCCAAAATTGTTATTAAATAAATTACAATGGATTCAAACTATGGCTGCAGAGATGATCACACATAGTGGTTATAAGGATAGGGTTACTCCCTTACTGATAAATCTTCATTGGCTGCCAATAGAAGCCCATGTTTTGTTCAAGGTGTTGTGCCTGGCTTTTAAAGCTATTCATAAGATTGGCCCTATTTGTCAAATAGATTGTGTCGTAGTTCATCAATAAATCGCTCTGTTCAGCGACACTACCTTCAGTCTCTGCTTTTCGACCACAGATAGAGAAAGATGTTTTTCAGGTGACGTTCCAAAATTATGGAATGAATTACCTGTTATAATTAGGGACATTGAGGATTATGTGCAATTCTGAAAAGTTTTAAAGATGTGGTTATGGAATTTTTTTTTGCAATTATACTTAATGTGTGTTTAAATTTAATTTTTCAATCTGCTTTGTATGTCTGTATATTGTAAAAGTGGTGCATAAGTGCTGTAATCAAATCAAATTTATGTTACAGGGATTTCTTATGCCAGTTTTATACCCCCCCCCCCCCCCCCCCCACATTGTGGACTTGTAAGAGCATATGAGTTTGTGTTTTTATTTGTATTTCCTTTGATATCTTATTCTTTTTTTCTGTACAAGTGTATACTTGCTTTATTTGCTATGCCCTTGTTAATATGCAAAAGATTTCAAATTTAAACAAAATGTACCTTCTGCAGAATTTGCTGCCTCTTGCTTCATAAGCTTCATGCTTGGCAAGGATGAAGGTCGATGCAAAAGAGGAAGGCCAGCAATGCCATAGATACAATAAGAGCAATTATGGATGCCACTCTATCAAAAATTAGCCGGCTGGCTGAAGAAGGAATACCGTTTAGGACAACTATCCAGAGGGTCCCCATGACTTGACATGGACTGGATGGCACTTAACAGCTGCATAATCTGTACAGTAAATTGGGTCCTCTGATCATCCTTTATTCTAACTTAATTTGTCAACCCTAATTTGGAAACAAGATCAGAATAAAGGTAAATTAGTGTTATGGCTAAGTCTTTTTTCACTAGCCTCTGAGCACGAATGTAAAAATTAGCTGTTAAGCGTTGTAATCACGTTTTTAACAGAGGCATCAGAAATCTCTGTCACTTAGAGCTATTATCTCAGAAAACCACAGAAAGGCAATTTCCTCTAAGGCAGCTGAAATCCAGTTACGTTAACTATTGCTTGACCTGTTCCTTCCTCATTTACCATCCTCAAAACAATCTTTCAAAGTAGGCCTGTTTAGCTGGTAACACAGCTGCTAAATTACTTTCTTTTCAGTAAATGAAAGTCGAATGATATTTCGAGCTCATTAGCCCTATCCTTTCGTTTATTATTGCTTATATAGCTGCCTTTCTACTATCTGAGCGTAGGGCTCAAAATTAATAATATGGAGAGGTGGGAATAAATCAAACCGACCAATAGATAGGCACCGAGCTTGGAAGCGACAGTGTAATGGCCAATCAGCAGCTCCCTTGGAGACTGCATGTACGTCTGTACTCTCGCTAGTAGGAAATGAGAGAGGCGTGAAGCGTGTTTGCCGGCTCCTTGGAACCGGGGTGGCCGCGCGGAGCTAAATCAAGTCTGGACTGCGGATGACGGGGTCGGCAGTTGTCTGGATTAGGTCCCGTTGCCGTGTACAACAAGGTAAGCAGTCGCGGAGGAAAGAAAGTGACTTCTGTAGACCTCCCCGCTCCCAGGAGTCGCCTGTCCTGTGCAATAAACCTTCCGCAAGAAGAGCTGCGGGCGGAGGTGGGGTGAGCGCGCGCCAGACCCTTCGCGAACGGGGATGGGTGAGCGCGCGGCAGGTTCCTTCCTCTGCGGGAGATGGCTCTTATCCTCCCCCCCCCCGGGATGCGCGCTCGTACCTCTGGGAGATGAAATAGACGAGGGTGGAGGGGGAGACTTGGACAGTCGGGAATGCGATGAGATCATGTCTCGTAGGGCTTGAACAATGCAGCTCCCCTTGAAGGCGTTTCGTGGCTGTAGCTTGCTGTTGGAGGGGCCAAACAAACGAAACTCCAGCCCTGCCCCCAAGTTCTTTAATTGCTAATACTGTGTTGAGCAAAATGTTGGTAGAGCCGTGGTCCATCCCATTCCGTCTATGGTTGTTGGGTATAGGGGTAAGAGATGGGTTAGGTCTTACTGGTCATTGATGAGAGATATGGAGACGAGCTGGCTCTAAGGAGCAGGTAAGTAGCCTAAGGTTACAGGCGCGTGCAGGAAAGGGACGATTCTACCCTCTCGATTAGCCAGTGAGTGTCTTGGGGCATGCAGTCTAGACTTCAGTGACTTCTGCTTGACTCTGCAAACAGCACTGAATAGTAGGTGACACATTATTTTTAATTTAGAACTCTTTACAGAAGAGAACCGACATTCTTTATCTGCATCAGTTAATGCATCATTCATATTCTGCTTCCTCCAGACATCCTAAGCCCAGTTTTCCAAAACTATACTTTGGTTTTTTGATCTTTTTTTGCAGGAATACATGAGAAATAAATCTGCAAAACCATAAAGTGTAGTAGGTGGTGGCTTCTAACGAATGTAGAGCTGTGATCATTAAATTTTTGGATGTTTAGGTGCATTTCATAGATGCCTTTTGTGGAGGCCCCGTCCATTGGTCTGTTTCTCTGTCCATATGCATAGGTTTTGCGCTTAAACTGCTACCAAGAAAAGCAGTTGCAGCCAAAACCATCCGTGCCTGTTTGCAGGGACCCCATCTCCACCCACAGAGATGTGTCCAAGGCTGCGGCTGTAGCCCAAAATCTTCAGTGCCTGCTGGTGGGGACTCTATCCCTTGCTGGTGCGTATGTGCCTGAAGTTGCGACTGTGGCCAAGAATGGTCTATTGAGAAAATGTAATTAAAAATAATAATAATTAGATGAAGGAAAGGAGCCAGAGTAGAGGGAGGATAAGAGCAGAGGGAGCCTGAAGCTTTGGAGGCTTAGAGGTGTAATAAACAATAATAATTTTATCACAATAACAGACACCTCAGTGAAACCAAAGGTTTCCTTGAATTTATTTATTACAATCTTGCAAGAAGGGGTAGTCAAATATCATATTTCTTGATAAATGAGTACACACTTTGACATATTTCAGTGACATTTATACATTTGTAAAATCAGCAAGCCCCTACCCCCTGCATCTTATTGGCTAACTACCTTGTAATACAGTGTTATTGACCTATCTGCTGTGCTCAGGCAGCACCCATGGGTTTCTGCTCATCCCCTTTATTTGTTCTTTTATTTTATTTAACATAATTCCATATTCTTACATGACAGACCACATGCAAGAATGCAATTTACCTTGTTCTTCTGACATCTTTTATCCCCTTTATGGTAGTACATACTGATATCAGCCTTATCTATCTTTTGCATGTTCAGGTGGTCAATTGATTATTTATGTTTGTACTTGCTCCATAAGACCTTTGCATTGCAAAAGGTCAACAGAGCAAGGATCTCTTTTATTTAACTAAGACCAGCCTGACCTCTACAAAACTAATTTTTCTGTCTTGCATACATTTCCCACTGAGGGCTCTTGTCTCTTACAATATGGCAACTAAAAGAAGCAGCTTTCTTATAAATAGACACACTTTAATAATTTTGGCTCTCATGATCACACAGTATGCCTTCTGGCTTTGGATTTCTGTTACTTCTGTCAGTCCTTATCATAAATTACTACAAAGTTAAGGAGTGGGGGGCAGAAAGAGGAGAAGAGGGGAGTTATGTGCTTAGCAAAGCCTAAGAGCCACTCACTATCTCTAAGGGGCTTGTGTACAAAGCTGCGGTAGCGGTTTCCGATCGTTATTGGAGCCGCGGCCCCATTGAAATCAATGGGGCCACGGCTCCGATGACAATCGGAAACTGCTACCGCGGCTTTGTAAACAAGCCCCTAAGTGTAGAACAATGGAGTGAGATAAGAATCGGCATGAGATGAGGCATTTATCCCAGACAGTTTTTTTTTTTTTTTTTGCAAAGCACTTTTAGAAGCCTCTACACTTTTGCTTAATTTCCTGATCATTCTGTAAAAATAACAATTTACATTCTTCTATCACCTTTGTATAGATACTTTTGTAAAAAAAACAATTTAAACCTTTCTGTCAGAGTGTTTATACCGGAGGAGACAGGAATAGGGGTGAAGAAGGGATGAAATCAAGGAAAAAGTGCACGAGCATGGAAGGTCAAGAATTTAAGGGGTATGTTTACAAAGCAGCAGTGGCGGCCGCCGTGCAGTATCGGAGCCGATATCGCATGAAGGCCACTACCGCTGCTTTATAAACATACCCCTGAGTGTATGGAGAGAAGGAGACCAAAATGCCTGTATTTCTCTTGCCATGCTTAGAGGAATGCACACATGTACAGCCTTTGGCCCTATTCTGCATGCATACATGCTCATCTCACTTTTCCATATGGGTGTAGTTTGACTTCTTCACTTGGAGGGGAGAGGGGACAAAGGGTGAAGTCTCTCATTTGCATATTCATTGTGGTTACCTAAAATAATACTAGATGGATATGAAGCTAGTATGATTGATGAGCTGGTACCCCCAATATACTCAAAGGCTCTCATTCAGTGGGTTTGCTAAAAAAAAAAAAGGCAAGCAACATATTCCCATGCTATATAATTAAAATGCATCAACAATTGTAACTGTTTAGTTACTCAGCTTGGCATTCTAAGATTAAAATGCTACTGACATCTGTAAATACATATTCTCCAAAAAACAGGAGATGTAAGGTGCTCACATGCCAAGGGACAAGAAGAAAAAGAGAACTACAGCTCAGTTTCTAATTTTATTTTGGAATTGGAAACTGTACTATAGTTCTTTCTTTTTCTTTTTGAGCATCGATTTTGCATCCAATGAAACCACTCCTCCAACATTGGTGCAGAACAGAGCTAGGACAATTTCACCATCAAACCCAAGATATAAGAAAAACATAATCTGATTCTAGTGTCATCTCATTAACAGCCTCTCCAGTACCAGGCAGATTATGTACTAACACAAAACTCTACAAAAAACACTGAAGACCTATAAAGCAAATCTACTATACCATATGACACCAGCTTCTAAATTTAATGCAATGAGGAACCTACTGAGATGTGCAGCAGTATAAGTATTGCAGTGGGCCGTAGAAATCCTTTAATCTATTCAGAAAACTGAACAAGCCAGATTACTACAGATCCTACGTAGAAACTACATGCTAACAGAACACTGGGTGTATGTCTGCTAAACCGGGCTAATGGTTAACCTGGGCTATCTACAACTAGGTCCCATGTTATTCAATAGGACCTAGTTGCAGATAGCCTGGGTTAACTGTTAGCGTGGTTTAGTAGACATACTCCTTGGTCTCAGTCATACAGATAAAACAGTTAGACCCTCACCAAGTACAGAATACATAATACTAAACTTGAAGTAGAAATATTTAGGTAAAATTAAATTGACACCCCAACAAGCCAGGTTCTGCATGCAGTGTAACACAAGAAATAGAGGAGGCAGGCGACACTTTACATCACCTTTGCTGAGCAGTTGCATGAGATTTACAGGTCTCTCTGATCCTACATGCAGGCAGCACGGCCTCTCCCCATAGTTTTCTTCTTCCATTGATCTCAGTGCCACTTGCTCAGAGGCAGTCATGCCGTTGATTAGGTGCAGTGCTGGATCTCGCCGCAGCCCATTTCTGAACAAGAATCACCAGGGTCGAGGGAAGGGGCGGACCATAGGGAGAGGCAGTGTTTCCTGCATGTGAGATCAGAGAGAACTGTGCCTCATATTACAGTCCGGAAACGTTTACAGGAACACAGATCACGTCTTTATACAAATACGTTAACAGCTCCCATTGTTCAACACTGCCTGTCTGCCTCCCACAGTTTTGAACAACTTCGCTGGACGATTTTGGACACGGTCCCCCCGCTTCATAGGGGTGGAGACCGTCGCGCTGCATTACACCACCGTGAACAACGTTGGATATTTACTCTTCATACAGTTACTCCGTTCGGCATGAACGCGGAGATTGAATGGTGGAAGATTAGATGAGCTTCAAATTTGTTGTTCAGCACGTCATCAGTAGTTCCCATGCGCTTTGATGATGTCATTTAGCGTTTGTACGGAACAGGAAGTTGGCTGGGTTTGCTTGAAAAAGAGCCAGTATCATTGCGGGCTTGAAACACAAAGGTTTGTGTCGCAACATAACCCAACCATTGACTGTCTTGGAAGATTGTTGGCAAGTATAGAGTGGAGTTCTCTGAAAACCATTCGAGGATATGGACCTAGCTTAAGATGCCCCAATTTGGGGAGTTCATGATGTTTCATCAGCGTGGTCCCTTGTGAATCTTCGAAAGTGACGGCTTGAGAGTTTCTGGATCACTTCACTTCACCCTTCAGCTAAGTGCCACCACTTCCATGTTTAAACAGTTTTGCTGGTTACAGAATTTTTCTGAACGTGAATTAGGATGCATGTTAGCATTCACTTTATGCACGGGCTGGTCCTTTTGGGCTAGTTGTAGCCCTGAGCATACTTAGGTTATACTGACCTTTTTAAAAATTACAGTTGAATAAAAGGAGGGTCTGTTATTTGAGAGTGTTTGTACACCCTCGCGACAGGCGATCCGACAAAAAAATACGAATTTTTGGTAAATTTCCCTGCTACATACAAGTGTTGATGATATTTATGGGACAGTGAGTGACCTTTTAGGTTAAGGATATATTTTGGGTTTACTTCACAGAGGTTTAGTTTTTGGTCATATTACTGCTCAGCAAACGTAAAAGCACAGCTAGCAGAGAGGTACGCATTTGTGCAGGTGTGTGGCCTATAGCTGGCCCCAAAATTCCAAATGTGCTGTGCCTCTCTTGCAGGCCTCAACAAATTTTTATGTGGATTTAGGAGCTAGGCCAAAATCTTAGGTGCCAATGTTTGTGACCTTCTTGTGCCCACCTCACCCCCATAGACTCCCATGGTGGTCTCATTCTCAAGTCTCACGAGACCAGTGCCAGAGTTTCTGTACCGCACAACATCTTTAGATAGAAATACAGATAACGGTTATAGCTTCAGATAATTAAGTTCTGTACACGTGTGTGTGCTGCAGTAGTAGCTGTCTGTAGTAGATGTAGCTGTCTGTGTGTGGGAGAAGATGTGGTAGGTGCCTTTGTGTGAGTGGGGTATGGAGTAGAGGTGCCTGTATATGTATGTGTGTTCATGCCTGTTGAGTGGAGGTTTGTTGCCTGTGTGTGGTGTGGAGGTGGGGGCGGGGTGCTTGTGTGTGTTCTGGGGGAAGAAAAATGAACTTTTGGCAACACCTTCCAACCTATCTCCTGCTGGCTTCTCTGCTCATTTTTACCCTTCCAGACTCTTCCCTCCTTCACCAACCCCCCTAGCACTCCCATCTCCTGCCCTAAAATCCCCCATTCTTCTTTTTTAAATAGGCCCCCTGCTCCTTTAAATTGTCCCTACCTTCTCTACCTCACTTGAACTCCTCTTACTCCCCTCTCCCCCCCCCACACCAACACCAATTTTGCTGCTTAAGGTGACCAGGCCTCTATCTTCTCCTCTGTCTGAGGACTGGCTCCCCATGGGCAGACTGCTTGCCTCTGCAGCCCCTTCTCTTCTGGCCACGAGAGATTGGATCCCTGCAGGTAGACAAGTATCATGGCCATCGTCAGGGCAACTTGTTTGGAGGAGTAATGCGCTCCCTCCCCCTCCCCCAAACTCCACCCATGCTTCTTCAGCAATGCCATACACACACAGTCCCTCATCTCACTCTCCCCATGGGGGCGAACACACACACACACACACACACACACACACACACACACACACTACCTCATTACCCCTATGGGTGCATGAGCATGCACACACACACAACCCCTCATCCCCCCCAGCGAGTGCATGTACACACACACAACCCCTCACCCCCCCACCGTGTGCTTGTGTACACACACACACCCACACACCAACCCACCCAAACACCCCCACACACCCACACCCACCCCCTCCCCCCCCCCCCCATGACACAGAGCCCCCTCATCCTCCACAGTGGGGGTGGGTGCATGCACACACAACCTCTTTTTTTTCCTTTTCCCAATGGGTGCATGCGTGTGCACAGTTCCACCCCACCCCACTTTCTCATACATACATAACACCCAGCTCTCCATTCTCCACCTTCTTATACTCGCGCACATACACCCTCACTCCTCACTCCTCCATCCTCTCATACACCCACACAAGAACCCCCTGCCCCACTTCACTACAGCTCTCTCAACATCTACTCATAAGGAAACACATACATCCCCTCATCCCACATCCTTTCACTCACATGCTCTCAGCCCCTTGTTCACATGCGGTCATGTACACACATGCACATCCCTCCCAGCCTCTCCTCCCACGTTCTCTCATGCATACATGCACAGTCCCTCTCCCCATATGTGCGAGCTCTTGCACACACACGTGTGCCCCCAACCCCTCTCTCCACATGCTCTGGCGCATCTACACCCACAATAACACCATGAAAATAGACCTGCCCTAATGAGGCAGGTTTTTATCATATCTCTATGCCCAGTTCCTGTATAGACATGCATGAGTTTGCAAATGAAAAAAGGTGAAACATGCTATTTTGTCACACTATATACAGTATGTGCACTTTTTAAATAAGTGCTGCTTTTCTTGTTTGAGGGAGGATGCAATCAAAGTAATAGAACATTTCCATTAAAAACAAAAAATGACTTTTTATGCATCAAATAAAGAGAGAGAAGAGGGTATCCTGCAAGTAGCATCAGGTACAACCGTACAGGCTGATGCAGAAACGCTGCACTAGAGCCCAGTGCTTAAAGCTCTAGTGCACGGTTTCATAGTGCAAGTTTAATGTTGACTCTTTGTGCTGGGATGCAATATGCAAATTACCCAGTGCACACAAGGCCAGTTAAACTGGGAGAGCAAGTCAAATTCATGCACACAGAAGTCGGTGCGTGTTTGACATGCTGTCCCAGAGAAACAAGGTCATCTGAGGTGAATTTTGACACCACCTCAGATGACCTAGGCATCAGGGAAAGCCCCCAATATCATTGGCACACTGTTGGGGGTCTGGTGCTCCCTCCCCCTCCCCCCGACACTGAGCCCCTGACAGAAACAAAATCCCCAGCGGCCCAGCAGTCCCAATTCCCCCCTTAAACAAAGCAAAACACCCCTGGTGGACCAATGGTCCTTGAACTGCCCCACCCCCTCCCACTACCTTTTAATTATGGGGCAGGAGCATTGCCCACATGCTTGTATCCTTGCGTCGCCATCTTGAAAAGTGGTGGTGCCTGGCCCTGCGGTGTGCATCCTGTGATGCACCGAGCAGGCTCAGACTACCATATAAGGCCCCTCCCTGTTGCATCCCGGGGAGGGCTTATGCACAGGCCCCCCAACAGTGTGCTGGTGGCATCGGGGGACTTTCTCTGAAGCCTGGATCATCAGAGGTGAAGTGTCAAACTTCACCTCAGATGATATTTTCACTCCTGGCTGGATTTTACGTCTGCCTAAAGCTGGCGTGAAGATCCAGCATTAAAAACAGTGTAAAAAACTGCACCAAGTTTCAGCACAGTTTTTACGTTTTGTGCAATTAATTATGCAGCGATTTGCATGTCAAGTGCACTGCAATTTAGTGCAGTTGTTTGTGGGTATTTTTCCAGCGTTAGCTTGCTTTCTACATCGGAGAGCAGGCCTAGCACAGGAAAAGCGCCAGAAAAATGTTGTGCAAAGGATTTCTGCATTGGCCCATAAGTTTCCTTACCAAGCAAACTAGATAGGCCATGCTGATCTTTATTTGCCATCATTTGCTATGTTACTATGAAGCTGAAAAGTAGTACATTTAAATTTAATAGGAGAAAATATTTTTTTTTCTCTTAATGCATAATTAATTTTGGAACTCTGACAGATGTAAAAGCATAGGTTTGGACAAATTCCTTGAAGAAACATCTAGAAACTGTTAAGGTAGACTTTGGAAAAGCACTGCTTATCACTGGGGATAATTAGAATGGAATCTGACTACTTATAGGATATGCCAAGTACTTCTGACCTGAATTGACCACTGTTGGAAACTGAATACAGGGCTAGATGGACCATTGGTCTGACCCAATATGGCTGTTCTTATGTACAATATTATTAAAATATTTTTATGACATACAGTTGGACTATTTCCAATTATTTCTCAAGATATTATATGCAATATATCTAAAATGTAAGGGTGCCAGTAATGCTGACCAGAACTACAAGTCACTCCATTAAGTTACCAGGGCCGGTGTCAAACATCTAGGGCCCATGATAGAAACTAAGGGGGCTTGGCCAGTCTCTGTGTCCCAATGCTGTGTCTGAATAACATTGCTGAGCTCTGCCAAGGGAGCGCCTTAATTCCCCCCTTCACCCCTAGTAATGGCCCTGTCAGTTCCGCTGTAAATTATCCCTAGTGATTTCAGAGATACATGTTGTTGTTGTTAAGTGCCGTCGAGTCGGAGTCGACTCATGGCGACTCTCTGGATAGCTATCTTAAATTGTGTTCGGTCTTCAGTCAGGTGGCTTATTGTTGACAGACTGGTACCCGTAGCTGCTGTTATTGTATCAATCTATCTCATTGCTGGCCTTCCTCTTTTGCGTTGACCTTCTATCTTGCCAAGCATGATGTCTTTCTCTAATGATCTCTCTCTTCGCATGATGTGTCCAAAGTATGAAAGTCGAAGTCTTGTTATCTGAGCTTCTAAAGAAAGCTTAGGTTTGATCTCCTCTAGTACCGACTAGTTTGTTCTTCTGGAGTCCATGCTATACACAGTATTCGCCGCCAGCACCATAATTCAAAGGCATCAATTTTCTTCCTGTCTGTCTTTTTCACTGTCCAGCTTTCACATCTATATGATGATATTGAAAATTCCATGGCTTGAACAAGTCAAATCTTTGTATGGCGAGAGAAATCTCTGCTCTTGAGAATCTTATCTAGGTCTTTCATAGCCATTCTGCCAAGAGCAATGCATCGTCTGATTTCTTGACTGTTTGTTCCTTCTGTATTGATAGTTGATCCAAGTAGGTTAAAGTTGTTCATGATTTAAATTTCTTCTCCTTCAACGATGAACCTGTTGATTATGCCAGTTGTCATGATCTTTGTCGTCTTTACATTAAGGTGCAGGCCCATTTTGAGACTATGTTTTTGACTGTGAGAAGCAAATGTTTCAGATCATCTTCACTTTCAGCCAGTAATGTGGTGGTATCAGCATAGCGAAGGTTGTTGATGAGTCTTCCACCAATCTTCACACCTCTGTTGTCTTCATACAGTCCTGCTTCTCTGATTTGTTCTGCATATAAATTAAACAGGTAGGGGGAAAGTATGCAGCCTTGTCTTACACCTTTGTTTATTTTAAACAATTCTGTTTCTCCTTCCGTTCGAACTGTTGCTTCTTGATCAATGTACAGATTGTGCAAGAGTACGATCAGGTGTTCTGGTATACCCATGCTTTTTAATGTGGCCCAGAGTTTCTCATGGTTTACACAGTCAAATGTCTTGCTATAGACGATAAAGCACAAATAGATATCCTTTTGGTATTCTTTAGTCTTTTCATGGATCCATCTCACATCTGCAATGATGTCTCTCGTTCCTCGCACTTTCCTGATCCCTGCTTGCACCACAGAAAGAAATACAATGGGACAAGGAACTGAACCAGGAAAATACTTATGGGCAATACAAGCACTCATCACACGAAACACCAACTTCAACCCCACACCATTCATCACAACCAACAACACGGCAATACCCCTGAAAGACGAAGTGAAATACCTCGGAATAACTCTTGACAAAGAGCTGAACTTAGTCACACATCAGAAGAATCGCCAGAAACACATACTACAAAATGAAGATAATTAGACACCTCAAGCCTCTACTCTCCCATGAACACTTCCGCACAGTCTGCCAGGCGCTCATAACCCCCATACTCGATTTCTGCAACCCGATCTACAACGGAATACCAAAACAATCACTCAAACCACTTCAAATGGCTTAAAACACAGCAGCCAGAATAATCACCGGCTCCCCAACCCAAGCCCACATCACCCCCATCCTCAAAGACCTCCACTGGCTCCCAATCAGCCACCGCATCAAATACAAGATGATCTTAAACATATTCAGAATCAGACACAAGAGCTCAGCACTCAGCCTCCAAGCCCTTATACTCCCTGACATCAGCAACAGACCAAGAAGAAAAACCACAGCAGACAGACACAGCACCCCAAGCAACTACACAAAAGCTTGCAAATCCACCACACAGAGAGCTCTATCACTGGCGGCTCCATCAATATGGAACTCACTCCCTCACGACCTACGATCCACTGAAGATCTGAAGGACTTCTGAAAACACCTGAAGACTGTACTCTTCACAGAGCACTACGGCCAAAACGCATAACCAGAACCTACAGAGTTGGTCCAACCTTGGACTCGATTACAGCTCAATCACAACCAGCAATGGACCCAGCAAATCCATGTATATACTGTATATAGCGCACACTATAAATGGCTCACACTAATCAGCACATCCGCACACATGCACCCTCACTGTACATAACCACACCTGACACACACAAGAATTACTAATGATCGTTTGCTGTGCTCACCGCCTTGATTGAAGGATAAGGCGGGATAGAAATACCCTTAAATAAATAAATAAATACAACCAGTACAGGGGTCGCGGATGGGGTCGAGGGAGAGGACCCAGAGGATCCGAGAAATCCACAGAGATGAGGTATTAAGGCAAGATATGGTTAGTAACGTTATTAGCATCTCAAAATATAACCTCACTCCTGATGAAGAATCCCTTTTAAACAAAGGCTTATCCTTTGTGCCAGTTAAAAGATATGATCCTTTTGAAACCCGTATTGACTTGTATAAATTTTTTCGTAAGATCCGAATAAGACAATTTTTTGCTAACCATGAGTCATCCTCTAATGATCAATCCCTAATAAAAAATAAGTCATGTTGGATCCCTCCTCCAAATACCAATCCCTTAATTGAGGCTTTTGAAAAAATAGTTACAAAAGAGATTGACCAAATAAGTATAAAGGGTAGGCCACCTTATGACAATCTTACCATTAAAGAGAAAGAGGCGATAAAATCTTTACAAAAAAATAACAATATCATCATAAAGCCGGCGGATAAAGGGGTACCATTGTTATTTTAGATAAAGATTTTTACATTGAGATTCAGAGGCAGTTAAAAGATACTACATTTTACTCTCGTTTGTACGATGATCCTACTCTCTCTCTGAAGAGATCTATTGACAATTTAGTTTTAATTGCTTTTGAATTTGGACTCTTACGGAATAAGAAAAAGCTTTTCTTATAGTAGATTTTCCGGTAATTCCGACTATTTATATTAACCCCCAAATTCATAAATCCTTAGAAAGTCCCCCAGGACGACCTATTGTGTCAGCCATTGGATCACTCCTGGAGCCAATTTCACAACTTATGGATGTTTTATTATGTCCCTGTGTTCAAGAGATGTGGTCATATGTGCGGGATTCATCACATGTCATCCATATTCTTGCTTCAATACAAGATTTTAATCCAGGTTTGCTCCTAGTTACACTAGACATAGAATCATATACGAACATTCCGCAGATGGAAGCTTTAAAAACAGTTGAGTAATATTTATGTAATAGGAAGACACATAAGCGTATCCCTACGGCATTTCTAATAGACTTGGCTCGTATGGCCCTCTGCGAGAATTACTTTTGCTTTCGAGATTTGTTTTACAAACAGGTTAAGGGAGTAGCCATGGGCTCTTCTATGGGCCCAGATGTCGCAAATCTATTATGTTTTTAAATTTGAAGAGAATCATAAAAAATAATCCGTTTAGAACCAATATAAAACTATGGATAAGATACATAGATGACATTTTTATATTGTGGGATGGTTCCATGGATCTGTTATCCAAATTTAATGAATGGATCAACACGTGTGGTGGTGATTTACGGTTTCAAGTTACCTTTGATGAATGTTAAATACCATATTTAGATTTACTTATAAAAAAACTGAAGAAAGGTTTACTACCACTCTTTTATAGAAAACCCACAGATAGAAATCAGCTACTTCATTTCAACAGTTTTCACAACTCGGCATTTAAACAAAACTTACCTGTGGGTCAATTTTTAAGAGCCCGTAGGATATGTACTTCAGATCAGGAATTTGAACAGCTGGCAATCATTATGAAAGATAGGTTTAGAGTTAGACACTACCCTCAGCATTACATTAATAAAGCATATAATAGAGCTCGTCGGTGTGCACGGCAGCAATTATTACAACCACAGGAAAAGGATAGTGATGTCGGTATAGTGGTTCCTCTCATCAATCTCGTCATGTAGAAAAAATAATTTAAAAAATTGGTATTTGATACAAGCCCTTCCGGTTTTCAAGATTTGAAACTTACAGTGGCCCATAAGCGCAATGTTAATTTGCGCAACATGCTAGTTCCATCGGCATTTACTGAATGCAAAGTTCTTCCTAAATGTAAAGGACATTTTCAGTGTGGTCATTGTTCAGTGTGTGTTCATGTTATAACAGTCAAAAAGCAATATATTCACCCAACAATTAAACACATTTTTTACCTAGATGATTTTTCCAATTGTCTCACTAGTCATGTCATTTATGTAATACAATGTCCTTGTAATAAGTTTTATATGTTGTTATGACCACTCGTCCGGTTCGTAACAGAATTAATGAGCATAGAAGCTGTATTAAGAGGGGGGTGGTGGATAAACCCCTGGTTAACCACTGGTGCGAGAAAACACATAAAGTGTCTGATTTAAACATTTTTGTCATTAAGAAAGTTAAGTTAAATTGGAGAGGGGGAGATGTGGATAAAACCATCCGGTGTTTAGAAGAGCGATATAATTTTGCTTTAAATAGTTTACATCCTAATGGATTGAATATGGACAGTGATTTGTCCATTTTCCTTTAACTATAGGATATTTTATAATACAATTACAGAATTCAAACCCTTTCTCTCCCCCCCCCCCCCCCCCGTGTTTGGTTCTAGTAACTCTCGGTTGGGATTATTAATTTCTTCTGGCTTATTTGGTTTATTGCTTTATATTTTGCCTTAATTTTTATGTTTTGTTTCTGGAGCATTAGAGTTTAACCTTTTTGCACATACAATCCCCTTTGCATATGCCGGTGTCTCCGTTCTGAACAGCTATCTAAATTAGTCAAGTATACAGTATGCAATATCTTCGTGTTCAATAGAATACTTCTGAATGCAAGTGAAAAAGTAATAATTTCTTTTTATGCTTTTACTTCACACTAGGTATTTATTGTTTTAAATGGTCTTAAAAGTTTTTAATATAAAGAGGAAAGGTCCATAAACCATTATTAAGAAGTGACCAAAGATATCAATGCTTGACCCAGTACAAGCATTGTGGAACTTATGTCTCTTGGGGAAACTGCTTAGGTACATATGACCTAGATTGGCCACTGTTGGAAACAGAATACTGGGCTTGATGGACCTTGGTCTGACCCAGTATGGCATATCTTATGTTCTTATGTTTTTCACGGGATTCGCCGGTTATACAATCTGCGGGGTCAGTACATAAATATAAATATATTAGTGATACAAATAATATATAAAAGGAAGAGTTTAAGATGGGGTTCCAAGTTTTTCAATAAAATGGATGGTATTCACGGAAAATGTTGGTTGTATATTGTGCAAAAAATATATTACAGATCTTAAGTGAATTGAGTACTCTTTTCAGTAGTAAATTAATATATAAAAGGAATTAGGTTTATTTTTTAAAGAAAAATCATACAGGGATTGACACCTGCTCCCATACTCCCAATCTAATGGTTTGTACCGGTTAAGATTTTAAAAAAGATAATAGTTGTATATTTAGGGGTTTAAGTGGACAGAGGATGTACTCAAATTTGGTGGGTACCGTTCCCCTTTTAAAAATCCTGAATCATTTAGAATGTAAAACCATCGGCCCCTTTCTTTAAAGTTTGAAGGGATTTTAGTATCAACATAATTTACATGTTGTAGGCGGGTTCTTACCTACAAAGCATCCCTAATAATCACCAAGATTGCCTGGGCACATGGGAGCCGTATACCAGGAAAATAAAACAAAAACTCAGATCAGTCACTTGTCAGCAAAAACTCTTTATTTGGTACAAGCAGCAAAGCTGTAGCACAAATATACAAGTGTCTGTCTGAGGGACCTGAGAGCAGGTGACGTTCTCCCTACCCCTCAGTGGTGAGAGAGAAAGTCACCCCCGAGCTATGTAGCTGCCTCCTTATATACATCTTTCTCTGTCACAAAGTTCTAGAAAGCACTGCATAGCTTCTGATGTCATATGCAGGGTTTTTTCTATGGAGTACGTGCAGCTTTCTGCAAAGTCTGCAAAGTTTCTCCTTGGGACCCTCCCCATGATTATCTGGGCCAGCGATTGCTTTTCTTCAAGGTCCTCGCTTATCTCTGCTGCCTTACGCAGCTCACTGCCTCCTTCCTGTGCTCTGTACATGTTCTCCATTTCTTGGCACAATTTGTAATCTTCAAGGCAGAGAGTATGTGTGTTACAGGCCATGCTGGAAACAAAGACCTTTATTTTCTCTTGCTACTGGGCCCAAAAATACTCTGCACACTTCTGCACAAAGTATGGTCTCCAGACTCAGGCCCTTGCCTTTGTAAACTGCATATACTCACACTCTCTTGTAACCCACATGCTTGTCTTCTGTGCCATAAACAGGATGCTTGTGTACGTTGCAGGCCGGCAGGAGTGTAAACATAGAAGAAATATGAAGCAGATCTGAGCAGAACTATCCCTAAGCCAGAATATCCCAACAATATTCCCGCCCTACGCGTCATCTCACCAACCGCACAAACAATCCCTTCTTAAAACGCAGATGCCGGCGTCTCCGGTTTGAATAGTCATTTGAACAAGTCAAGTACATGAGATACAACCTCCTTGCGTTCAAGAGTCAGCCTTTGAATGTAAGTAAAGAAGTATTATTTTGGTTTTATGTTTTTAAACTTCGTATTGGGCATCTTTATTTAAGATAATCTTCAAAGTTTTTTTCACAAAGAGGCTTTGCCCATGAGGATCATTGGTCGTATAGCTTGCGGGGTTAGTAAAATAAAATATATGATACAGATGTAACAAAGTACAAAGAAAAGTGCAAAATGGTTGTCAAGGTTTTAAGAAAAAGGCTTTGATTTCTGAGATCCGCCGGTTAAACACTCTGTGGTTTCAGCATAAACATACATATACTACAGAATTCTATATGAGTAGTAACGAGTATATACAGCCATAAGCTTTAATTTAAAAAGAATGGCAGGGCTTGATACCCGCTCTTATACTTTCAATGTAATGGCATACAACCGTTGAAACTTGCTAAGTTTTTTCAAGGTTTAAAGTAAGCTACATATGCGCTTTCTTTTGGTGGGCGCTGTGTTTTTTGGTTAAGCTCCGATATTTTTCTTTTATAGTGCAAAACTTCGGTGGTTCGTGCAGCAACACCTTTATATTGGATGAGCGTCAAGGAATAGTAAATAATATATTTACACACATTATATTTGTTTTTGGACTATAGAGATAGTATACTTCATAATTTGACACCTGTAGGTTCCTGTGTTGTTCAGGGATAAGTTAGTAATCCATATAGTATTTACAGTTAGACAGTACAGCATATCCAAATAGAATGTTGAGAAATCATTAGACAATTTTCCGATCATTAACATGTAGAATTTATCCGGTTTACAACAATAATATTACTATTTGAATAGATTTCCTATGTAGTACAATTAGGAATTTTGGAAAAATATTTTGGAATAGTATATTTGATTTTTATATTTAAAATGGCAGTCGTTCCACTGATTCCTTCTTTTGGTGCATTCCCTTCCTCCTTTATTAGTTTTATTCATTTACGTTTATTTTATTCTCTATTTTCAATTGTTTTATATACAGATTGTACATTTATATCCTCTCTCAATGATATAGAATAATTTGAGCATACAAGTGAATACAGAGGTAGGTTTTCATTGTTTATTGTATACCATATTTGTTGTCACTTTTAGTTTCATGACAGTTTAAATATATATGTTTTATGATCAATTATCTATCTATTTATTCATTTATGTTTTCCAACTAATAATGTTCAGTGCTGTATTATGTTTACATTTTACATTAGGCTTGTATATGCATGTTATATTAATTGTTAGTTTTTTAATTTACTATTTAGATATTATTATTATTATTATTTTTATACTTTATTTTTATATGTTGTAGTTAAGCCAGCTTCAGCCCCTGATGAAGGCAGAACGAAGCACGGCCTGTGTCGGGCCAGTGGCTTAAGTTATTCAATAAAAGATATTCTTCCTCTGCTTTCCACGTTTTGGACTATCTTTTTCACTGTCCAGCTTTCACATCCATATGCTGTTACTGAAAATACCATGGCTTGAACAAGTCGAATCTTTGTATGGAGAGAGACATCTCTGCTCTTGAGAATCTTATCTAGGTCTTTCATAGCCATTCTGCCAAGAGCAATTCGTCATCTGATTTCTTGACTGCTTGTTGCTTCTGTATTGATAGTTGATCCAAGTAGGTTAATGTCGTTCACGATTTCAATTTCTTCTCCTTCAAAGTATGCAGCCTTGTTTTACACCTTTGCTTATTTTAAACCATTCTGTTTCTCCTTGTTCCGTTCGAACTGTTGCTTCTTGATCAATGTACAGATTGTGCAAGAGTCCGATCAGGTGTTCTGGTATACCCATGCTTCCTAATGTGGCTCAGAGTTTCTCATGGTTTACACAGTCAAAAGCCTTGCTATAGTCGATAAAGCACAAATAGATATCCTTTTGGTATTCTTTAGTCTTTTCAAGGATCCATCTCACATCTGCCATGATGTCTCTCGTTCCTTGCCCTTTCCTGAACCCTGTTTGCACTTCAGGTAGCTCTTGTTCCAGGTATGGTTGTAGTCTCTTTTGAATAATCTTCAGTAGAATCTTTCTGGCATGTGGGATCAGAGCGATTGTGCGATAATTTCCACAGTCAGTTGGATCACCTTTCTTTAGTATTGGTATAAACACAGATCTTTTCCAGTCAGTTGGCCATGATGTTGTCTTCCATATTTCTTGGCAGAGCCTTATAAGTACGGTAACAGCTGCATCAGATTGCTGTAATACTTGGGAATGCTATCAATGCCTGGTGCTTTGTTCTTTGATAAGGCTTTCAGTGCTGCTTCAACTTCTTCTTTCATCACCAATGGTTCCCGATCATAAGGTAGAGGTTGAAACAGCTGTTGGTCCACTTGATCTTTATCATATAAAAACTCTGTATATTCCTTCCACCTTTTCTTGATCTTCTCAGCATCATTCAACATAGAACCCTGAGCATCTTGTAACATTTCAATTCGAGGCTGGAACTTTTTCTTTAACTCTCGTAGCTTTAGGAAAGCCGATCTTGTTCTTCCTCTAATCGTTTCTGCTGCTATTTCCTTGCATGTGTCGTCGTAGTACTTTTCCTTGTCCTGTCTTGCTGCACGTTGGAAATCTGAGTTCTGTGATTCTTTCTTTCTCCTCTGACTTTAGCTTCTCTGCATTTCTGGGCAATTTTCAGAGTTTCTTCCGTCATCCATTTTGGTCGTTTTTTTCTTTTTCACCTTTTGTAGAGACTTCTTGCTTTCTTCCAACACAGCCTTCTTGATGTCATTCCATAGCTCTTCTGGAACGCTGTCATTTGTATCTAAAGCAGCAAATTGATTTTGTAGGTAGTCTTTTAATTCCAGTGGTATATTCTCAAGGTCATATTTTGCTGCATTCATGAGTGGTTTGCTCTTTTTCAACTTTAGCTTGAGTTTGCATACTAGTAGTTGATGATCTGTACCATAGTCGGCTCCGGGTTTTGTCTTTGGTGACATTATAGAGCTTTTCTATCGTTGACTTCCACAGATGTAGTCAATTTGATTTTTATACAATCCATTGGGTGAAGTCCATGTGTACAGTCGCCGCTTGTGTTGCTGGAAGAAGGTGTTTGAGATGAATAGATCATTGGTCTTGCAGAATTCTATCAGTCTTTCTCCAGCTTCATTTCTGTTGCCAAGTCCATATTTTTCAACTACTTTGCCGCCTTCTTTGTTGCCAAGTTTGCTTTCCAGTCACCCATGACTATCAGGATATCCTGTTTGCATGTTCTGTCAATTTCAGCTTGTACTTGTTCATAGAACTCTTCAATTTCATTCTCCTCTGCAGCTGTTGTTGGGGCATATACTTGAATTGTAGTTGTGTTGATAGGCATTCCTCGTAGACGAATAGAGATTAAGCTTTCGCTGACTGCATTGTATTTCATTACAATTCTTGCAGGTTTCTTCTTTATTATAAATGCAACACCATTTCTTCTTTGTCTTTCATTTCCAGCATAGTAGACCATGTGATCATCTGATGCAAAATGCCAGATGCCAGTCCATTTCAGTTCACTGACACCCAACAGATTACGTTCTACACATTCCATTTCATTCTTGACCACCTCCAACTTCCCTTGGTTCATGCTTCGTACTTTCCATGTTCCAATGTGTAAGATATCTTTACAGCTTCTGACTCTCATTTCAGCAGTCAGACGTCCCAAGGGCTTTGATCCAACCACATCATAAATGCTGCCTTTACTCTGAAAAGTCTTCAGCTTTTCCCCAGTAGCTAGTTGAGTGCCTTCCGACCTGGGGGTCTCAACTTCCAGCACTATAGCACAATTTGTTTTGTTGTAACTATCCATTGGGCTTTCATGGCAAGATACAGAAGTAGATTGCCGGGCCTTTCTTCCGTGCGGTTTAAGTTTTGTGGTGTTGCCGTTGTCACAGAAATGTGATCCTCCGCCGTCAACACTATCCCATTCTGCTGCTGCCCAGATGGGTGGTTTGTCTTGGTCTGGCACCTCAGCTGAGACCTGTCCATCTTGGGAGACCCTGCCAGTAGTTAAACTACCGATTAGTTTAGCTCTCAGCATCACTGATGCACACAAGTCCTCACAGCACGACAAGCTGCAAACCAAGTACATAGGAATATTCGAAAAAACAGTCCCTATCCCAAGGTAAATCTACATTTCTCACTTCTCTTAATATTATACTAATGTCCCATAAGTTTTAGCTACATAGTTTAGAAACCAGAACTATGGGGTATGTCTACTAAGCTGGGTTAATCAGTTAGTCCGGCTTAGTAGACATACCCCATGTCTTAAACAAAATTTATTTTTTTCGGACCTCCTTAAAATCAGAAGACAATAGTATGGTGCTGTTGCTCTGAACCTCAGGGAGTCCTTTTTATTTTATTATCTAACACTTAAATTTTTTTAAACATTTGTTTCTCTATATTTTTTAAAATATTACACTTTGTTCTGAGGAGAGATGGTATTTTATGGTCTGAAAAATCTGCTTTCGCCCTTAATCTATGGCATTTCAGTCCTGCACTTCCATTTGCTCTCAGTGTAATACTTAATGGCTTGAACGATCCACTTACACTCTCTCCAAACCCCAACTTTCTCTCCATGACATGCCTCCATGTTTCGACTGTTTATCTCAAGGGAGTAACTCTTTCATCCATCTGAAAAAAACTTCAGCTTTCACACTTCACTTTTGGTAACTATGATGGCGTCTTTCTTCCAACCACGGACGTGAAGCCTAACAGTTGGATGAAAGACATTTGTCATATTTACCAAAAGTAAAACATGAAAGCTGAAGTTTGTTTTCATTTGCGTTCAACTGATGGAAGACCGGTGAAGTGGATTGCTCAAACCTTATTGTATCATTTTAGTTTAATGAGCGTGCAGGATTTATTTATTTATTTATTTTAGTTTCTTATATACCGCACTTTTTGAGATCAGCGCGGTTCACAGGGAACAATAACAAAACCAGAACAACAGGCTGTTCGGTATTACATATAACAGGGGTGACAACTTGGTTCAAACTGGGAGAACTATATACATGGAATATGTAGTCTGTTAACTAGATAACATAATCGAACTATGTACATGATTTAGCATGGTTGTTGGGCGAGAATGAAGCAGATTTGGAGGACATAAGGAAGAGAGTAAGAGAACAAGAAAAAAATTGGAAGGATAAGTGGTGGGACTGTTAAGCTATGTTTTATGTGGGGTAGTATTTGGTGAATAGGATGAATTTAATGGCCTTTCTGAATTGGGTTAAGTCGGCTATGGCACGGATGTCGGAAGGGAGAGAGTTCCAGCATTTTGGTGCGCAAAACAAGAAAGCTCTGTTCGCTGTAGATAGATTGCATGTTATTATGGCCTTTGGTACTGCTAAGGAGTTTAGTGCTGCCTGTCTTCTAATTCTGTTTGATGGAACTAATTGGATGAGCTCAGAAAGTGAGTTTGAGGATATACCCTTGATGGCCTTGAATGTAAGAATCAGGGTTTTGAATATTAGCCTTCCATGTATGGGGAGCCAATGGAGCTGTTTGAGAATAGGAGTGATATGTTCACTTTTGGAAACTCCTTGAAGAATCCTTGCAGCAGTATTCATCGCGAGCTGTAATGGGCTCAAGGTGGATTGTGGGAGCCCTTGAAGAATTGAGTTGGCGAAGTCAAAATGTGGTAAGATTAATGCTTGGTAAATGGTTCTGAAGTCTTCTGGGTCAAGTAGGGAACGAAGGTGCTTGAGCGTGCGTATCTTGAAGTACACAGCTTTTACGATATTGTTTATGTGTGGTATCATGTTGAGCCGATGGTCAATTGTTACTCCGAGGTATTTTATTGTTTCCTTGGTGTATAGTTCAGCACCCTTGACGTTTATATGTGGTGGTGGGGTGAAGTTGGGGTCTCTGGAGATAAAGAGAACCTCAGTTTTTTTGTGCTGAATGCGGAGGTTTTGTGACAGGAGCCAGTCAGAGACTGCATTGAAGCAATTCGTTATAGGCATTAAATCCATTTGCTTTGTGAAAAATGGCATGTAGAGAAGGATATCGTCTGCATATATCATACATTTCACATTGAAGGATCTGATGATATTGCAGATCGGCTGCATATAGATATTGAACATGAGGGAAGAGAGAGAGGACCCTTGTGGGACGCCTTGTTTTTGATGGAAGAGTTTGGATTCTCCTGTTGCGGATTTCACAAATTGCATTCTGGTGTCGAGGTATGATTTGCACCATTCAAGTGCTGAGTTGCAGATGCCCTTTTCCATCAGTCGACCGAGGAGGATCTCATGGTTTACTGAATCGAACGCTGCTGCTATATCCAGGAAGATTAGTACAACGCCTTGCTGTAAGTTGTCTATGGTGGTGAGAACATCGTTGAAAAGAGTAGTAAGCAGTGTCTCAACACCATGGAATTCTCTGAAACCGTGTTGAGCATGGTCCAGGGGGGCTGCAGAATCTATATGGTCTTGAATTTGCCTTTGTGCTTCTTTCTCAAAGATTTTAGCTAGCAGGGGGATGCTGGCTATTGGTCTGTATGAATCGGGCCGTTTAGGGTCTAGTTTCGCGTTTTTTAGTAGAGGTCTAATGGATGTGAGCTTTAAAGCAGATGGGAAGGAGCCAGATGTAAAGGAGAGGTTAATTAGTCTAGCAATGAAAGGGCTAAATGAGCTTCGGAGATCCTTTATCCAAAAGGCTGGGCATGGGTCGGTTTGTGCAGTTGAGGTGTTGAGTGAGGCGATTGTGTCTTCAATGTGTTTATCTGAGGGAGTGGTGAGTGCAGTTAGGGGTGTTATGCATGTTGTTTCGTGTACAGTGGTTTTGGAGAGCTCATCTGTTTGTAGAAGTTTCGATTGTAAGTAATCAGCAAATTCCTGTGGGTGGATATCTTCTTTTGTTCAGAGGATGGTTCCTTTGATAGTGATTTGACCAGGTTGAAAAGGTCACGCGGTTTGTTCAAAGATCTTTTGAGCATATCGGTGTGGTATTGTTTCCTTATGGTTGTGATTGCATTGCGGTGAGATGTAAGGTGCTGATTGTAGGCTGTGTGATCATCGCTGGAGAGTGATCGGCGCCAGCGTTTCTCAAGTCTTCGTAGATGGGAAAGGGAGGACTGTAATTCAGGGGAGAACCATGGAGCAGAAGTTCTTTTTCTTGGTGTTATGTTCTTTTTGGGTGGTAGTTGGGCAATGGTACTGAGGTTGTTGAACCAGGCGGAAACAGACTCATCAAGGTTGGGTACTGTGTTGTTTAGGAGTGGTTGGGTGCTTGATAGTATGAGTTCTCTATTGAAAGGTCGGAAGCCTCTCGTTGTTCTAGATGTGCTGCCCAGTTTTCTATTGTTATGAAGATGATTGTTGCTCAGAGGAATTTGTAGGTTTATAAGCTTATGATCTGACCATGGTACATTGGTGATCGACTTTACAATGTTGCAGTTCTGCTCAGAGACAGCTTGGGGAGCGAAAACCATATCAAGAACATTTCCTTTAGTGTGTGTGGGCTCTGTGATAAGCTGTTGATATCCAAGGTCTTCAATGGCGTTAAGGAGTGAGGATGACTGGTTTTGCTGTAATGATGGGAGATTGAGGTCTCCCATTATCCAGTTAGGAGTGTGGGGGTTGCTGGTATTGGCAGCTAGGTCTAATATGGTGGGAAGATCGTCCGGTGCGCTCGAGGGGGCTCTGTAGACTAGGTTGATGGAGCATTGTTTGTTTACTATGGTGATTATATCTAGGTTGCTTGTGCTAAGAGAGCTGGTCATGTTAAAAAGGAGTTCAGACTTGGTGAGTATTAATGCTCCTCCTCCCTTCTTGTTTTCTCTATGGGTTGTGTGTATGGAGAAGTTAGGTGGAATGAGTTGGTTGATGAGGACATTGTCTTCTCTAGTTAACCAGGTTTCGGTGATCATGAGTGCATCCAGATTGTGCAGGGTAATTATGTCTAGGATTACAGGCCATTTTTTTCGAATTGAGCGTGCATTTACGAGTGCACATCTTAGGTTTTGTGGGGGTTGGGGGTTGTGTTGCTTAGGGTTGTTGGTTTGTTGTATTGCTATATGGATGAGGTGGGAGTGTCGTATACGAGCTTCCTTATCTGGATGATGGTAAGGGTTGTTAGACCATTGTTTTCCGCGGTTCTTGAGGATTGGTATATGATTGGTGGGGGGAGAGTAGGCAAGGGAGGTTCCTAGCCAGTCTGTGAGGAGGAAAAAACTGAGAAAGGTGATTAGGTGGAGAGCCATTTTGGTTTCTTGGTATGGGATGTGTGTGAGAGTCTTGGATTATTGAGAGGGAGTTTACAAGATGCAGTATAGTAAAGGCAAAGTTCAAGATACAGTATAATAAATGTTAGTGTAGTAAAGGCTTTGTTACAGTATAAGTGGTTCAATACAGTGATATTGTGGTTCAATACAGTATAATAAAGGCTATGTTACAGTATAGTAAAGGCTGCGTTATAGTGTAGGTGGTTCAATACAGTGATATAATACAGAATATAGTGATTAGAAAGGGTACTGACAACGGTCAGAACTACTGAGACAGGATATGATTATGGTAGAAGTGTGATTACAGAAATGGGGACTATTGCAAATTATGATAACTACTGACGACAGTATGGATTAATGGAGAGGTATGACTACTGGCAACAGTATACGGTTATGGTGAAGATTATGTAAAAGGTACGATTACTGACAACAGTATAGGCTTGAAAGAGGGGTATGACTACTGGCGACAGTAAAAGAGTATGGTAAAGATTACGGTGTGACTACTGTCAACAGTATGATATTAAGGGAGGGGTATGGCTACTGGCGACAGTATAAAAATAAGGAGAGGTATGACTACTGGCAACAGTATAAGACTGGGTTAGGTATATGTGGTCAGTTAGTGATAGCTAGAGGACAGTAACTATTGAGAACTTGGTTTCTATGAACAGAACAGGTTTGCAGCTTTTAGCAATATGGGGGTTATTCTCATGCGGAGATGCAGTTGAGTGCAAACTTTTGAGTAAAACGTTGTATTGTACTTGCTGTGAGATCATACGGTGGTCGCACTGGAGCAGGTGAAGAGATCTCCTTGTGGGTTGGTGCGGGCTGTGGATTGTTTTCGTTGCTGTTTGTTGGGATCTTCAGAGGCTTTCAGAGAGGGCCTTTGCCTAAGGGCCGTGCCAAAGGGCCCTCTGGCGAGGCCCTCAGGCGCGGGCCCGACAGGCGCGGGCCCGCCTGACGGCGGCTGCTTTTTCTTCGGTGGGCTCCGCCTCCCACAGCCCCGATTGGACCGGAGGCTCCTGAGCAGGGAGGATGTGTGGACCCTGCTCAGGTGTGCTCTACCCGCTCGGGGAGCACGGAGCAGGGGAAGATGGAGGAAAGGGCTTGCTTCTGCCGGCGGCTGCTTTTTCTTCGGTGGGCTCCGCCTCCCACAGCCCCGATTGGACCGGAGGCTCCTGAGCAGGGAGGATGTGTGGACCCTGCTCAGGTGTGCTCTACCCGCTCGGGGAGCACGGAGCAGGGGAAGATGGAGGAAAGGGCTTGCTTCTGCCGGCGGCTGCTTTTTCTTCGGTGGGCTCCGCCTCCCACAGCCCCGATTGGACCGGAGGCTCCTGAGCAGGGAGGATGTGTGGACCCTGCTCAGGTGTGCTCTACCCGCTCGGGGAGCACGGAGCAGGGGAAGATGGAGGAAATGCCGTGGTTTGGAGAGTGATAGAGGATTACTCAAACCATAAAATATCATCTTTCTTAGTATAAAGAAGTGTAATATTTTAAGAAATAATAGCATATAGAGAAATTGATGTCTTTTTTTTTTTTTTTTTAATAAGAATGAGTTAATAAAAAGGACTCTCTGGGGCTCAGAACAATAGCACTTTCCTATTGGTTTCTGATTTTAAGGAGGTCCAATAAAAAATTATTTTGTATAAGATAGAGGGCCCCTTTTAGTAAAAGCTGTTAGCTGGGTAATGTATGTTTTAATGAGCGGCAACTGATAGTCAGGAACACTTAAGTGTAAGTTTACTAAAGGATGTTGTCTTTACAGTGCTAACGTGGGATTGCCACACTGCAAAGGCAGCTAATGCAGGATAAATGCAGACATCAGGGTGCTTTTCCGCAAGCTCTGCATTTTGCATGGTAGATGCAGGATTAAGGTGGAGAGTTGACATGCCTGCAGCTGGCGATTACTGCAGGTGTTACCACTGCGTGGAAAATGCCAGAGTTTGCAGGCTTTGCGGATACAGCCATTGCTGCTTCAATGGGTGGTGATAGCTGCAGCTGCAAAGCTTGCCCACCGCAATATTTGCAGAGGAAATGCTGGGAACACCCTCTGCGCCTTCCATGGGACTTGTGCAGCTAACACTAGCTTTTTGCACTATCGTCTGGTGTTAACTGCAAAAGCCTACCGCTGTATAGTGGAATTTTAGAAAGGACTTCCTAGTGCAGTCGGGGATGTCCAGGGTAAAACATGCAGAAAAATGCTTGGAACATCTATGCCTTGGCCCGATTATAGAAACATAAATGTTCACGTAGATCTCCCCACTAAAAAGGATTTGGGCGGGGGTGTCTTATCAGTGTGGCAAAATGAAAACATGTTCCCTCATTCCCTGTCAAGATGGAAAATATAGAGGATACAAGTTTGCCTCCTTCTCCACACACATTTCTGTTGCCTAGTTGTGCCTGGAGCATGTATAACTTTGACGCAGCATGGGATGTACAGGATGTTTCTGAAATTGGGCGAGGATGTCCATGTTCTTTGGAATGCAGCGGACATGCCTCTGCCATGCTCTCTTCATGGCTTGGACGTCCTTGCACCAATGGTATCTCCGTAGCTGGCTTCTAAAATGCCTCTGGAAACATCTCTGATTTGGACATCTGTATGCCCATTTACAAATGTCCAGAGTATGAATAACGCTTTTAAAGTAAGCCCCGTAACACGCGAACATGTCCGCCACTGCACACTAAAATGCATGTTAACTGGCGATCACGAGATGGGGCAGGGAATGGGCGGAGTGTGGGCTTGGAGAGCACATTGCCATTAGCCCCAGAGTTATTGCCATGCTCTCATGCGGCAACATGGCTCTTAATGTGAGTTCGCTTAATGACTTCTCTGGGAGTTGTTAGGTGAATCCACCTTGATGAAGTGCAGGTTAAATTGTTATACTGTTTCAATGTAAACCGCACTGATGACACAGAGCGCGGTATATAAGAAATGTTTAAATAAATAAAATAAATAAATTGGACCATTGCGTGTTAACTGCTGGAACTATAATGGGCACCCCCTTCCCTCTGACAGCTACTGTGGAGGCTTTGCAATTTAACATGTGTTTGGCATGTTAATTGCAAATTCTTTGCTGCCTTTAGTAGAAAGTTTTTAGAAACACAAACTACAGGCCCTATCTCGTTAAAACTCTTAGGACATTAGTAGAGCGTTAAGAGGAGTGAGAAACACTGGAAACAGTCTGATTGCCTTCCATGTCAGAGTGTAATTACATTGTACAATACTGTTTTAAATATGCTTGCTCTTTTGATCTATGTATTCCAGTAGAACCAACTATTTCACATGAAAGTAGGTGTACGATATAGAGGCATATTTTGCCCTAGTGCTAGGAGAATGCTAATAGAATGACCAAGGAGTATACTGTTAATTTTCAGGCACTAAGGAGAAAACTGCATGTTGTCTTTCTAAATGATGGGTTAGCTTGCAGACTGCAGGATTGTGTGGACCTTGCTGCAATCTTGCTAATAAGTGGGTGATTAACAGCGGGGAAGCCAGGGTTCAAATCCTACAGATTCTCCTTGTGACCTTGGCAAGTCACTTAACCTTCTGTTGTCTCAGGTAAAACTTAGATCATAAGCCCTCTGAGCAATGGGCAATAACTGCCATAGCTGAATATAACTTTCCTTGAGCAAGAAATGAAAAGCAGCAACCTAAGTAAATTTGAGACGTCTTGTAAGATCTTTTAAGAAACAGGTGAAGACCTGGTTATTCCGGCTGGATTTTAGGGATTAATTTGGGGTACTTTAACGGTTCATTCCTTCCCTTTCTTATTTTTTTTTTTTTTTTGTGTATTTTGAAGAATTATTGTTTTATTCATCGTCTTTCCTCATGTTCTTTCCAGGGTTTTTATTTTATATTTTGTGTTTGTGTTTGCCGGTATTTTAGGTATTGTACACCACTTAGGGGTATGTTTATTAAACCACGGTAACCTTATAAAGCGCCTTGTCAGCCTTGTAATGTGTGGTGTTTCTCAGCTTAAATGTGCAATGTCCCGTTAACGTGCGCTAACTGGCCAAGGCGCCCTTTAACGCGTGTCACACGGCCATTGCTACCTTAACGCTGGTACACCCACTTCCTTATATGGCATTACTCATGTTAACACTGCACTTATCACCGGTAACGTTACCGCACTTTAGTAAACATACCCCTTAGATGCTTACCCTATGTTGGTGCAATTAGTGGTATAGTATGTGGGTTAAATATATAAATATTGAAATGGTTCATTTGTGCAGCCCTCATTGTGTTCCCAGTGAAGCCTTTGACAATATTCAATAAAGAAAAGGCATTCAAAATATATTTTCTTTTTTTTATAAAAAAAAGGAAAACATTCTAGGGTTTTATAGTTGATTTGTTTTATTATATTCAATAGACCACCTCTTACCATAAGCATCATGGCAGATTCATGTGAGATTTTGTTCTGGACTTTGCATATTTTGCAGCGAGAATTCCTCTGTACTAATCATTCTGTGCTTCGTACCTAATTCCTGAACAAGGTCTAGTGTATTTGTGGCTTCTTTTCATTTCCAGTGGAAGGGAAGAGGGGGGAAAAGTGTGTTGTGAAAACAATTGGCTCTTATAAAATTGCATGGGTCTGTCTGCACTGAAAAAGTAGACACACTGCAACATAGTGCCTGCTTATATGCCATCTACGTGTAGGTGTTCCATGTAGCAGGAGTGGAATCGCAATGTACGTGTAATTCGTGAAGTATAGGTGCATATGCACATAGTTGTTCATTTCTCAGAACTGCTGTAAATTTCCATGAGAGCATTTGTGTGCTACTAGGGATAGTTGTGTCTGTCTCTGTTTTATAGGCAGTGAGGCACATGTGTTGCCATTATAGATGGGAGCTTTTTATGGACATTTTTCAGATGCCCTGTTAGAAAATGAGCCCCTCTTTATCAGCAGGTTTAGATAGGTTTTGTTTGTCATGGCTAGAGAACAAACTTCAAAGGCTGTTACTCAGTAATATACCAGAGATGGGCCCTTGGAGGCTCTGGGGTGCCCCTTGTTATGTTATTTTATGAAAATGAAAAGTGTATTGCACAATGAAGAGATTATCAGAGCACCTTAATGAGAGCAGAACACTGGTATTTTATTAATTTCATTGAATTTATTCTTGGATTAAGCTCACACCTTTTCAAGGTGAGTTACTTGCAGCTTTTATTTGAAAAGGGTTTCTCCTGTTCTGTTAGTCTGATGGGGGGTGAAAAATATAATCTCTTAATCAGTATGAAAGTAATCTTGCAGCCTATTCTGTCTTGTGTTACAAAGCTGTTGCATTCTGTGATAATTGTCATGGAATTGTGGTGCTGTTATATTGTAACAGTTAGGGCCCCATTCTGATTGCACACGTCCGGCTTGCTGGATGTCCAAAAGTGGACAGGCTGGATTTGCACCTGATTCTGTACCTGTGGGAGCAGAATCGGGTGCAAAGGGCCTGGACAGGCAGGATGTGCCCTGATGCTATACTATTGCATGTCCAGCTCCCACCCCATCCAATCCAGCCAAAGCACCTGCATGGAGCCCCGGTGCCATGGCATCCTGTCTCCATGGCACCAGGACGCCATGCAGGAGCCCTGTTGTCCCGCAAAAGTTAGTTCTGTTCCCTGCTGCTTGACCCCTAAAAGAGCCTGTCAAGGCTGGAATCGGGCTGCGGAGAACCTCCTACTCTTCTCATTTGGTCTTGGGGGGGGGTCCCGCCACGATGGCCGCCTACGTCGAGGGGACCTTTTCCACCCCCGAGGTAGAATAAGTCCCCTGTCTACCTCCTCATGCCAGGACATACAGAGCTGTGACGAGAATCAGCTCTGTATGTCTGGGGTCAGGGTCCCACCTCCACCCCATCCACGCTCCTCCTCTGGCCCTCCCCCACCCGCCTCCTCGGTATGTGCAGGGAGCTTTGGGATCAGCATCGGGCTCACGCATTTGGCGGGGGATGTACGTCCAAACCGGATGTACATCCCCGTTAAATGCTGATCAGAATGACTCCTTGGTGTTTACAGCAAAGGCATCCAGGTTTTTTCATCAGTGGGCCCCATGACCAGACATCCATCTGCATGTAGATCACAAACAGCTCTATGTGTGCAGGCTGCTGTGAGTATCTTAGCAGGGGAGATGCAGGCACATTATGTGGTGACATCTTGGTTGGCTCCCGTGATTTGCAGTGATCTCCCACAGCTCGGAGAAGTCCTCAAAAGGTTCTTTGTGAGCATACCTGGGAGCTTTTGCTCTTTTTAAGCATCCTGCCGTTTTGCTTCGCAGTTCTCTTTTCCTGCTTCACCGAATAGTTAAGTGCTCTCCAGAGAAAAACCAAAAGAGTTCCTTGAATAATAACACCAGCCTTCTCACCCCTCCAGGGCCTCCTGAGTACCTACAGGCATGAAGTAAGGTTGCATCTGCACCTACACCCTCTTTATGGGCCCTGATATGCATCTGTGTAGGCAATTCCTAGCCCAGTACAAGAGCCAGCAAGCTGGAGGCACAACCTGGACAAGTTGCCAGCCCAGCACGAATGGCCTCCTAGCTGCTCCCCCACTCCAACCCTGTCCTGGGCGGCCTGAGAGAACTTTGACCCTGGGGCAGATGCTACTAGCACAAGTCTCGCAATGCTGACACTGAGGAATTGGGGCGCTCCATTCTCCTCATCCTCCAGGATTGCCCAGAAACTGGCAAACCAAGAAATTCATGCGCAAAACTAAATTGGTAGGGGAGGGGGAGAGAGAGAAGCATTTCCTCAAAACACTCTGCATCTACCATCACATAGAGCCGTTTTGAGGATGAGAACTAATATTCATATTACAGAGCCCCTTAAACAGTTGTATAGCCAACAAACAATGCCTGTCTTGAGGGTCGAGCCAGTCCTGGTGACCCCCACTGTTTGTCCCAGCTCATGTTACTTCAGCTTCTAAAGTAATTTATATATGACAGTGCGTCCTCTTGTAAACTCAATAAAAAAGATTTGAACTTAACTTAAAGTAGCTCCTGAAGCCTGACCTTAAAAAAGGTGTGAGCAAAATCCAATTTCCCTCTCTTCCCCTCTATCCTATCACCCATAGATTTCAGGCATGTTCTCAGATTATCCTTGGGATTCGTCATCAGAAATTTGGCCATCTCTGATTCTGAAGATACAATTTTACCTCTGAGTACCTCTGTCTCTGCAGATTATTAGCTCTTCATTTGAAGGACCACTATCTTATTCTCTTCCAACCCATAGAGCAGCCTAAGGACCCCTCAAGCAGGACAAGGAAAAGAACATATTTACCATAAGTTTCTGCAGAAGATCTTTAAGACTCTTACTGATCATTTCTGAATCCCTGGACCCTAAACATGACTTTGACTCCTTACTTCAGTCCTTTAGCACCTCTGGAAAAAAACAATGCAGTACAATGGGGGGAGTAGGGGGAAACATTTTTCAAATGTTAGTGAGAGGAGGAAGTACAAAAGTGGTATTATCAGACTCAAGGTTGAAGGGGAGGAATATGTAGAAGCTGATGAGGATAAAGCGGAAGTGCCTAACACACATTTCTGTGTGTGTTCACAGATGAAGGGCCAGAAGCACAGAAAAACACCCACAGATAGGGACAGAAGTGAGGTGGATCTTGAATGATTTTCAGAAGACTGTTCTTGAGGAGCTAGCTAAATTAAAAGTAGACAAGGCGATTAGGCCAACTGGGATACATCCAAGAGTATTGAAGGAACTTAAGGAAGTTCTGGTGGCTCCACTTTCTGACCTTCTCAATGCTTCTTTAGGGTCGAGAGTGATCCCATAGTATTGGAGAAGAACACATGTTATCCCTGTTCACAAAGCAGAAGTAAGGATGAGTTTGGGAACTACAGCCAGTTATTCTTACCTCTACAGGCCAGTTGGTCTGACCTCTGTGGTGAGTAAACGAATGCAGAGACTAGTGATGTTGTTTTAGTCCAATGGATTGTAGGATCTGAGGCAGCATGCGTTTACTAGAGGCAGGACTTGTCGGAGAAAATGAATTACTTTGAGGGAGTGACCAGGGAGTTGGACCAAGGGAGAGTCCTACATGTGATGTACTTAGATTTCAGTAAAGCGATTGACACTGTTCCACACAGGCGACATAAATAGAACACCCTAGGGATGGACCCTAAAGTGACTGACTGGTTTAGAAATTGGCTCAGAGGGAGGCGACAAAGGGTACATGTAAATTGAGCTCACTCTGAAGAGGAAGGATGCTACCATTGGTATGCCTCAGGGATCTATCCATGGTCCAATTCTTTTAACATTTTTGTGATATTGTGGAAGGGCTGTGACTGAGTTTTGCATTCTTGCAGATGACACTAAAATTTACAATAGAGTAGACACCCAGGAAGGAGTAAATAACATGAGGAGGGATCTAGCGAAGTTTGAAGAATGTTTGAGATGTTGGCAGTAGAGATTTAACACTAAAAAATGCAGAGTAATGTGTTTGAGATGCAAAAATCTAAGGGAGCAGTACAGTATAGGGGGTGAAGTACTTCTGTCCACGAAAGAAGACCGAGGTATGGGGTGATTTTATTCTGATGATCTTAAGGTGGCTAAACGGGTAGAAAAGGTGATGGTGAAAGCCAGAAGGCTGCTTGGGTGCATAGGGAGAGGAATGGCCAGAAGAAATGAGGTGATATAGTGCCTTTGTATAAGTCTCTTTGCTATGACTTCATTTGCAGTATTGTGTGCAATTCTAGAGACCACACCTTCAAAAGGATGGAAACAGCATGGAGTTGGTACTAGTGTGACTACTAAAAATGTCAGTGGGCTTTATTGTAAGGCAAATGGGGACAGACTTGAAGATCTCGATACGTATACTTTGGAAAAAAAGGTGTGAGAGGGGAGATATGATAAAGATGTTTAAATATCAACACACAGAAGGAGAGCCTCTTTTCAATTGAAGGAAAGCTGTGGAACGAGGGGGCATAAGATGAAGGATGGAAGGATGTATCCTTGAAGGATACTAGCAAAAGAGGGAAGTTAGGGCATTCTGACAGAGAGGTTCCAATAAACTTAAAAGTACATAAGAGATTCCATACTGGGCCAGACCAAGGTCCATCAAGCCCAGTATCCTGTTTCCAACAGTGGCCAATCCAGGTCATAAGTACCTGGCAGTTTCCCAAAAAGACACACAGGTTCCGAAATGCTTGTATTGGGGCAAGTAGTGAATTTCCCTGGTCCACTTAATCATTTATGGACCTTTCCTTCAGAAATTTTCCAAACCTTTTTTAAACCCGGCTACACTAACAGCTTTTACTACATCCTCTGGTAGCAAATTCCAGAGTTTGCTTATGCGGTGAGTGAAAAAATATTTTAATTTATTTAGTCTTAAACGAGTTACACTGTAACTTCATTTATTTATTTAACAGGTTTTATATGCCGCTTTATCATTTCAATCAAATTTGTTTACATTGAAACTTATACTTGGTAATGTACATTAAACAGGGACATTGAATACTTGGATTTTTCTGAGGTAATGGAGGGCTAAGTGACTTGCCCAAGGCCACAAGGAGTGCTAGTGGGACTCGAACTTCATTGCATGTTCTCAAGTCTTTCTACATTTTGATGGCATAAACCAGGCATGTCCAACTTCGAACAGGTTGTGATCTACTTTTTCCGGCCAAAAGTGCCAGTGATCTACCACCATGAAAATTAAGTTTCAAATTAGTTTCAAATTAAATTTTAACGCAATAAAGTTGGAGGATTCCCCCCCCCCCCACACACACACATTTTTAGTGAACTTTCTGTCATTTACTTGGATGTGATCAGCTGTTAAGCAAATTAAGCAAAAACAAAACAGAGATGAAGATCCAGTAAGAACTGCAAGGGGGAAATGGAAAGTACATTTTTTTTTTCTTAAAGTTTTATTGAGTAATACTTTCTTTAATTGTCTTAATAACTTTCTTTAACTTTTATTGAGTAATTTGTGTTAAATTTAGGTAGAGTATTGATCCAGGCTGATCTTGCACAATCTTTAATATTTTGCTCTTGCTCATTAGTGAGATGTCTGAGCCTGCATTTCATCCACCAGCTTTTTAAAGTTGGGTGAATATTGCGTGAGGGCCAGTTTCAGGAAATCCTGGAGATGTTCATCTGTCATGTTGGAACGTTGTGTACTCTTTCTGCGTTTTCCCATCTGAAAATGACATTCACACAAACAAGTTGAACTAAAACAAGTGTGTACAGCTTCACTGCATCTTCTCAAGTTGGGAAATTTGTCTCTAGGCACTAGCTTCCAAAACGATTCTTGCTCAGCACGGGTCTTGAGAAAAATCTCATTTTTAAGGGTTAATATTTCATTTTCAAGAGATGGCTTGTTCAATGAGTATTTTTTACTGATAGCAGCTGCAGTTTCTTAATGTCCACATCTACTTTGAATGGGTATGACAAGTACTCCACAACTGTTCCAATTTTTTGGAAGTCACAGAATCTATTTTCAAATTCCTGGATAACAGAACAGATTTCTGTCACATACTTCTCGTTCTGAAAAACAAAATTTGGATATTGTCCCAGATGGTCCTGCGTATTAGGAAAATGATCAAAAGTGTTTGCAAGGTCAGTCATCATTGGCTCAAATTTGCTCTTATAGGATGAAACTGTATTCATCATCTCGCCAATGCATTTGTTTTTACCTTGTAGTTCAAGGTTCATATCACTTAGGGGTATGTTTACTAAACAGTCCTAATGTTACCGGTGCTAGTTGCAACGTTACTGTGACGAATGCCATATAAGGTAGTGGGCGTTTCGGTCTTAAGGTAACAACGGTGGGTTACTGCGTGACAGAGTGCGCCCTGGCCGTCATCGCGTGATAGACGTGCCAGTTGGAAGTCAGTGCACGGTAACCTTAGGTTCGCGCGCTGAGCTGTGATCAAAGAACTAGAGGTGTAGCACACTGGTCAATACAATGACTGCTGATACAGCGGTCATGAGTTCGATCCCCCAGTGGGGATATGTAATGAGGCTGTCCGAGGCAATTCCTTTTCCTGCCTGTAACAGTCAGACACATCCCAACAATCTGTACTGTCAACCAAAAAAAGCCACATCCCAGTGCCGTAACCCAAAGCACCTTTAAGGGCGCAGAATAAGGCACATCATAAAGTGCTACGTCAACCAAGGCGGATCAGAATGTGCCCCAGAGGGCGCCACGAACGGGTGGTACCTCCCAAGGCATCATATAAGGTGCCACGTAAGCTGGAAGTACCTAAGGTGTCGCTAAAGATGCCCCAAGGATGTAAAGGTGACTAAAGAAATGTTGGCCAGGGCCAGTAAGATGCACCAACCTCACAAGCATGAAATGTATGGGTCAAACACAGATGTAACCCTAACACAGCATAGAGCAGCAACGCAAGGCAATGAAGAAGTGATGTAAGGAAGTAGATGTCTAAGGTGATGGAGCTGCCAAATCTGCGTGCAGCCCATGTGGCAGCTGGTAAAGTTGACAAATATTTCAGGGGCAGCTGTACCGATGCACAGGGTGATGGTACTGTAAAGTACAACAAGCACAGTGTGGCAGAGGATGGGAATACGTGTCTAGCAGAGGAGCCAGAGGTGGCAGGAAAGTGCAATGACAGGAGGACAGAGGACTAGCAGTGCCATGCAGAGCCGACACAGGAGAGGCAAACATGAAGAGCTGCGATGCAGAAAAGGGTGCCAGTGCAGGACATTAGGGCAGGACGGCACACAGCTGGCAGACACAGACAGACAGAAGGATGGTCAGCAACTGTGATGAAGGTATAATGTGCCAGCAGCACAGATCCTCACAGATAGGACTGTTACAGGAATGCAAAGTAGTTGTGTAAGAGAGGCGTTAAAATGATTAGAACCGAGAGGAATCGAACCCATGACCACTAGCACAAATGTCAGTGCACAAACTGGTAGGCCACAACATCAACATGAGTACCACAGCAAAGACTGCATACAAGAACACTGCAGAGCACCACACAAAAAGCCAGCTGTCTGCCAGGATAGGGCAACCCCAACAGTAATGAAGATGCACTGCAAATGCAGAACAGGTGTGTACAGCTAATATCACAGGCAGTAATTGGGACGACAGGCACATATAAACACATGTATATACACAATGAAATGTTCTGCAGTGGATACAGCATGCAAAAGAGCAAAGAACCCAAACCCAAAGGGTGGCAGGGGATGTTCTGTGGAGCAGGGCAAAATGGGGAAAAGAACAGAAAAGGAGCATGTGAGAGCTGAACCTACAAACAGACATTGCCCAAATCAGATCAACAACAGCAATGCCAATCCCCCAAGCCGACCTGGACAGTACAAAGAGAGCCATATGTAACAGCTAATATGTGATGGATAGGCTGCATCGAGGGCACACTGTGGTGTACAGAGAAGAGATGGAAGGGTGTGTGGAGAGGTGACCAGTCATAACGGTTCATGGTCAGGTTAGCACAAAACCAGCAAAAATCAATGGAACATGTGGGAATCGAACATGCAACCTATGGTGCTGCAACACATGTACACAACCACTATCCCAAACAAACACAGCAAGTGCAAAGCAAATATGTCCCCCAATGGGAATGTCGGAATGGAAACCCTTAGTACCCTGTGATGTGGCAGACGGCTGCCACATAGACAGCTGCCACCGTACAAGGATGTGAGCACAGGTGGGCCATGTACATTACCCAGATACCGCTAAATACATGTGTCAGTGTGGTAAAGCAGCAGCAGAGACAAATGTGCGTGAAACACTCATTTTTATTGTGGGTAATCATGAGACATATCGTACATAGCACCTGTCATCATATCAAGGTACAGTAGTTGGTCTACAGTGAACAGACACCACATTGAGCATGGCAGACACTCACATGTCACACACAGGTCACTGCACTGTCTAAAGATGATGGACAGGAGAGATAATGTGCTGTAGCTGCATGGTGTTCACTATGCAGTAGCCCCCCACCCCCCACATGCCGCTGCAGGGCCCAAATGGCCTAGTCACATATGCGTGCATGTAGACACTAGGCGGTGCATGATGAGGGCCCAACACACACCAATCATGAATTGTCCCCCAAAACATATGTGCCTGCCATTACAAGAGGCAAACACCTTAAAACTCATACATAGCAAGATGTAAGCAAGTGTACACACAGGTATAGATAGATATGTTACAGCTGGTCCAAAATGCCTGATATAGCATTCAAAGCGTCACCAAGGTAACCCAAAACAAAGGTGAATTGCAAAATTAGGATTTGGGAACAGGTACAAGAGGCACAATATTCCAGAGAACACCAAAAAAGGAACTTCACAAACATGCAGAAATAGCACCATGCAGAGGTTCCTCTGCAATGGGTGGCGTGGATACATGAATTGTAGAGAGAGATCAGGGTACCTGGGATGCACACATGAAGGAAGAAAAACGGACAATCACACAGCCACAATGCAAATGTAATCGGCCAGTGTGAGTGACAGAATGTCAGGGGATAAGGACGACTGTGCAGACATACAATGCTACGTTTGTAAATCAATGTACAGCGGCATGTCTGTACAGTAACCAAACAAAATGACCTGTATATGGAGTCTGAAATCAGGGTCAAAGATGGGCCAGTACCCCACAAAGAAGCCATATTGTCACATGCACTGTGTAAACGGGGGTGCTTGTTGTGAAAGTTCCACCATCTTGGCAAGGCTATGAATTTACTTGACTTGCAAAGGATTGTGGATGTTGTAGTTCATTCACACAAAACTAGCCATTTAACAAGAATAAAGAATTGTAGTTGCTCGAGTGTAAAGCAGAAATCAGATTTTATTTATGGGGTGTTATTCCTCACACAGATATGCTTGGAACATCAACAGGATAACTTCTCCAGGAGTTTTATTCAGCAAACAAAATAAATAAGGCAACTGAATTACTTATGCAACAACTTAGTAAAGACCTTGATGGAACAGAAAAGGTCTGTCTTCTAGCTCCTGCTAATAAACTTTCTTAGCAGTGCTGGAATGAAAAATAAACCCAAAAGGAAAATTCTCTTTATAAAAAAAAAAAACAGCTTTCTTCTTTTCACACAGAGAAGAAGCTTTTTTTTTCAAAGTCCCACATGCACTTGTGCCTTGCTCTAATCACAGGTGCTTAACCAGCTGCAAACCATTGCTGGCCCACTCTCCATGTGGCTCCACTTTCCCCAAAGCTTTCTCTCCAAGAAACTTTTATGGGAAACTAAAAATCAGTACAGTTCCTTTTGGTGTTTGATCCTTATCTGAGGATTACTTTAGAACAGCAGCTTAGAAAGAGAACAGTCCATACATTCAGCTTCCTCACTTGATATTTCCCCTTGCTCTTGAAATATCATAGGATCACTTTCATACACTGGCTCAGAGGAATTCATACACTGGCTCAGAGGAATTCTCTAACTGATCTCTACCAGGATAGAAACTATTTCCCTGCTGTCTTCCTTGTGCAAAGCTAGGGAACAGATCAGAGTTCATACCTGAGATCACGTTGTCATTAGACTTCTTCTCTGGGTATTTTGGCCAGTAGGTAGCAAAGCTTCTGTGCCCAGCTCTCCAGTCAGAATCTCTGGACTTCAGGTCCCTTTTCCCATACCTCCTTAAATAGGTATTAGAGCTCCTTCTTTCTGTAGATGCAGCTGTCTCCTTTACAGGTGCTGTCCGAGTGTTCCTGGCTGTATATCTCCAAGCCTCTGGCTTCCTCCAGTCCAATGAAGAATGTTGGCCCCCAAGAATCTCTCCCAGCATACTTACTACCTTGGCCTCCTTTCTTAGACCTTCTGGACGTCTTGCTGTTCTTCCTTTTCTCTTGCTGTCTCCGTTGCTGTCCTTGCTCTCCTTGCTTTCTTTGTTGCTGTCTATCTGAATTTCTTCTAGTTTTAAAGTGCCTAGATGGCCACTCCACCCTAGCACACTTCAGGTGTTCTGAATTAAGCCCTGCCCTAGGAGACGTGTGATTAGGGATTACATCATTGCTTCTCTGATTAGGCACACGTTTCCCTACTTCAGCTCTCCTAGAGGCTTTCTGTATACCAGTGCATTCTGGGTCTGGTAGTCTTTTAGGTAAACATGCTGTTTTAGTGCTTTTACCAGCCAGCACAGGTTGCTTATTCAGAGCCAATTCACCTCTTGTATTATTTCTTCCTGAACTATGATAAGCTTCCTTATCACAACTGGTGTAGCATCATATTCAGTCACATGCACATGCACCGTGTACGTTGAACCATGACACAGTGATGCCCCAGATGCACTGTAACCCCCTTGTTGAAGGCAAACATCACTCCAAGATGTTGGTGGCCATTAAAGTGGTGTGGTGGTAACAACTGTGTCATGTCCAAGTGCAGGGTAGGCCGACATATACAAGAGTACCTATACAATGTTGCCCCTCTGCCACACACAGGGCTGTATACTCCGGGTGACCGCAACAGATGAGGATATCCTGCGGTGCATGTTACACACATGGGCAACACACACTAACAAAATATCAGATGGATGTAGAACATATAGCGACTGTGTCAGTCCGTGCTGCACACGTAGAGACCATTACAGTGTTCACGCTGCAAAGGGCATCTGCAATACATGTCCCGCTAAGACTGTCTATGAATCCATGGGCATGCATATTCAAGTGCGACATCTCAATGTGCTACAGTCATCGAAAGGTCATGTGTCTTGCACATTCAACACGACACCCAGCCAGAGCACGGCAGCAAAGGTGTGTTGGACAGGCCTGGTAAATGCAAAGTAGCAGTCGAACAGTAATGTTCATCATAGGCATGTGTCCCACTCGCAGAGGTAAAACATCCTATGACACCATCTCCCAGGGATAGTTGCATGGTGTTGATGTGTCCACCAACAGGTGGTTGATGTGGGCCGCAGATGCATTGTAGTAGATGTGCTGTGTGTGTCCTCGGCCCTGTGTCAGAATAAGGAGAAACAGTGTCTTGGTATGCTGTACGCAACATCAAGGCACATTGCAGGGAGTCAAACATCAATATCTACGTAATGCAATGTCACACAGGCAAACATTACATGATCACAGCACAGAACACTGTTGATGTTCTGGACATTTCGCAATGGAACCGCAGGCGAGCGTGTTCTATGGATATGGTCATGTCTATGCCCATGTCACACAGGTGTCTAACAGCCCCACCCCATGTCCATCAGCGTTGGTGCACAGACACCTAAAAGGAAAGGTCCATGAAACAAACAGAAAAACACGAACATATAAAGGCTGATGCTACACACAAACGAACCAAGGTGCAACCTACCGTGTGTCAGCGCCAAGTATCTAGTTGGGAGTCTGAGGCAGGCAAAGGCCACAACACGTCACAGTGAAGGCAGAAGATGTCAACAAAATGTGTCAACACCATGTCGCCATGTCCAGTCACCGTTGACGCATGTCCAAGTAATGGTGATATGTGTCATACATAAATGGTGTTGTGCAGTGGTCTGTAAACACACAAGAGATGGGTAAACCCACAACCCTCAACGCATGCGCACAATGTTCACAGGGTCAACACCAGTAAGGTAGAGATAGCACAGTCGACACCCTCCACCACATGATAATGCAAACGGCATGCACACAGTATCATTACTGAGACTCCCCCAAACACACACACACACACACACACACATAAGGTGAGCATGCTAAGAGTAACATTTGGCCTGTATGTGCACAATTGGAGATTAGTGGAGATTAAGGTCATTGATATGCGATGATACACTGCTGCCGTCTGATGCTACAATGTAAGGGAAGGGTGTAAGTGCGGGCCACACCCAGAACACCTTGGACCTGTAGTCGCACGCAGCTCTGTTGGATGTGTCCCAGAAACAGTGCTGGATAAGACAAACTGTGCACGAGCACATGTGGGTATGTGTGCCAACATCAAAATATGGTGTATAGGGGAGCATGCAAGATAGGTCCACCACAACATATGTGCATTAGACAGATATCCTCAGACATGTATTGCTCATGACTCTCCACACAGACAAATTACCTGTATGTCCACCAACCACGGTGTCCTGCATGTTGAATGACGTATACACAGCTGCCACTGTACCAGGAACGTCACCAAGCATGTCCTGTGGTATGAGAAACACAAGAGAAACATACATATGTTGGAGCTGTGCACCAAACACAGCACCCTCACGTACCCACCTCTCACCCCCCCCTCCCCCGATCCGTCACAGTCTGGCAGTTCATCATGATACTGTACCAAATTGCCGCTTCCCAAACACCCCACTGACGTGTCCCTGGCCAAATACAAGGGCCTGTAGCCAGTCGGGCCCCTTCGTGCCCTCTCTGATGCCCTTGATACCATTGACTGAAACAGTCTCCTCGCTACCCTGTCCTTACCCGGCCCAAAGGATGTCGTACAATCCTGCCGCACCCATATCTCTCCCAGTGCACCCTCAGTGTGTGTGTTCCTTTGGCTCCACCTCCCCTGGTAACCCGCTCACAGTTGCTGCACCAAAGGGATATATGCAGGAGCTGCTACGTTCCCCTGGTACCATACCCAGTTCCCCGGTGCAGCATGCTCACCCCCTGGCGTTCAGGAGCAGCTGTATGGTGATGAGTCCCAAGCATATCTCTCCATGCCTGAACTATGGTTCGCAATCCACATTGCAATCTCAGCTTGCCTGCTGACATTGCTGGCTGCATGTTCCCCTGCTGCTTGAAAATGAGCATGGCCAAGACCGGACATCTGATCATCACCCCCAAACCCTCCCCAACCTTCAGCGTGTCTGTCTAGGTTCGTACACCGTCCATCTACTTTGCAAGGTATTGTTTGTCAATGACTCGTCTCTCCCCCTCTCCACATATCCATCGCATAGCTAGTGCCTGCCGTGTAGTTCCAGAAAACATCATCAAGATACCTGCCCTCACCCCTGAACACAGAAATCAAACACAGATGCCCCCCTTCATCTGCCATCCTGTCTGATGTAACTTACGTCTGCCTTTGGAATCCCCTCTGTCCGTTGCAATGTATGCAACACAGTGCTGCATGGCTAATCTACCGGTAGCCCCATCATGGCAATAATACACCACATGTCATGACACCTCACAGGCTCCCCATCTGTCTATGCATACAGGTCAAGCCACACCTGCTGATCCTTACATGCAGTCCCACTGTGGCTGCCCTGTACCTTTAATCGCATAACTCCGGTAATACAAATACCACTAAACTGAGCATGTAAATAGTGCTAGCACATGTATGCATCGCTATACCGACACAGCGAACACAAAGTCCCTGCTCATCTGAGCATACAACCCAAGTTATCCCCCTATAACTCCCAAATGTGATCTCCACACGTCAAGGCCACTGCTCCCATCCATGGCCTGCTCCCCTACTCTGGATGACAGACCACACACCTCTCATCTTGCAGCACCCAACGCCTGCATCTAACCACCTGTCGCTGCAGGGCAGCCACCCCCACCAACAATGTCAAACCCATGTGTGACAGCTCAGTACATTGCTACCGCCTAATAAGCATGCCTACACCGATCCCCTCCACCCGCTGGTGTCCCCTGGCCACACCTGCTGTGTTACAGGTTTGCTGTGATGGCCTGGCATTGTCTCAGCTATGTCAAGGCAGTGCTGCGTATTACTGTTAGTGCGATACTAATGCCCAGTAGTAGTAGTACATATTGTCACCACCAGGTGGGCAGGCTGCCACCTAGGGCTAGCAGGTCTGCGTCTGATGGCAATTTAAGTAGTTGTGCAACACGAGTGGTTGAAGGTAAAAGGATTTATTTCCCCTCCCGGGGTCGGATTATTCAAATAAATATAACACAATGCTCAAAATAAATAAGCCATGCTTTCTGGCAAAACATAAAGGAAAGTAGAACAGCTTCTTCTTGCTTCTCAAAGTAAATGGTCAAAGTTAAACATTCAAACGCAGCACATAGTTTCACTATGAGCAAAACAGCATTCTTCAGTTGTAGTGTTTGCCTTACACACTACACAGCCCTGACTAACACAGAGACGTCACTTTATCAGATAAAATCAATGTGCAGTCCATTGGGTCACCATTAAATGAACATTCACTGAGTGTATCAATGATCATAGGCTCCTGTATGCATCCAGAATTATCTGACTTCTCTTTATCAGAATACCTCTGCAAGTTCCCCTGTAACGTGCCGTCAGTGTCTCTCTGTGCAACTCCCTCTAGGGCTGGAATACCAGCTACCGTATTCCTCAGTGTCTGGGAGAGAGGGAAGCCACCATTCAGGGTTTCTATAGTCCCACTTCTTGTATGAGGTTCTCCCCCTGGAAAGCTTACTGGCTCTATCTTCAGGCTTTAATACTTCTCCCCTCCTAACACCAGGTTTCAGCCTGCGGGGTTTTCTTTGAGGCTTAGGAACTTCTAGGATATCTTCCTCAGACATGCACACATCTTCGGGGAAATACCTTTCTCTCTCGGGAGGTGTTAAATGCTCTCTCTTCAGCTCTGTGCTTAAATCCCTCGGCTGGGTGTTAAAGCCCTGCCCCCACCTAGGATTTTCTGCACGAGGCTTCTCAGCATTAACCCTGTAGGTATTTCTTTTATCTACAAACTTTAACTTCCCACCAGCATCATTCTTCAGGCTACAGCTCTGATACATACTGTTTGTCTTTAGGCTTCCAATCACTCCGGTTGGAACGTTGCCTCTGAGCTCCAAAGGGTTTGCAATCAGCAGAACATTCACACCTGTTCTCTGCCCTTACTAGCTGCTTCCTCCTGTAGGACTCTGGATAGTTTCTGTGGTGAACTCTTCCTGGTTCTGACTCTGACTCACGTCCTGGGTCAAAGTCTGAAACTCCTCCTTCTTCCTCTAGGTCAGCTGCATCAGCTAATTCTCCTCCTTCAGCCAGTTCTCCTAGTTCTCTTAGTTCTAACTCTGTATTTCCTGCATAGCTCTTATAGTGGCTATAAGCTCTTCCCCTTTCCAGGTGCAAGCTATTAGGAACTGGGGAATGTTTCTCAGCTGGGCGTGTTTTCAAACCTCGTGGCTGAGTTTGTTTTTGTCGTCCCTGACAACAGCTGCTCACATGGCCTGCCTGCCTGTCAGTTTCAGGACTAGAATTCAGTGAATCCTGTGTTTTTAAGGTAGAGAATGGAACTTCCTCATCACAATATATATCTAACAAAAGGTTATGTCCAACATATGCAGTACTTACATGAGAAAAGCTCCTCAATCAGCTGCCGCCTGATTGCTGTGCCCTCACGTGTGTCACCACAGGCACGTTCAGGAGGGCACATTGGATCATCTTCCAGATCCTCTTTAATTTGGACATGAATATCGTGCCTGAGAGCAATGTTGTGCAGGATGCAACAGGCCATGATGATCTCTGCCACAGTCATGGGTTTGTACTGTAAGGCCCCGCCGGTACAATCCAGACACCTGAAGCGACTTTTCAAAATGCCAAAGGTGCGCTTGATGACGGAGCGACTGGAGGCATGGGCCTCATTGTACCTCATCTCTGCACGTGTCCGTGGTAGATGCACAGGGGTCAGCAACCAGGGATGACGCTCATATCCTGCATCACCTGCAGAAAGAAACATTTAACATTAAACCACGAGCTGATGTCCATACACATGCATACAAGACTGTACGTGCAAACCAACACCACAGACAGGTCAGACTGAAACATAGGACAACACATGATGGGACACAACAACTAGGCCCCGTGTTTGGAGGTGCGAGCGACTGAGCAGGGGGGAGGTAGGAAGATTGCAATCAACATAAGCCCCCACCACTGCAGACACATGGCCAGACACCAGAGGCGGAAAGGTATTCTCGCCAGCCCAGAACCCATTGGTGTGACACATGCAATGCACCCTGAACAAGGGAAGAGTTGCTGACCTGTGCATGCATGTGAAGGTCATGATATTGTCCACAGACAGGTGGTGGGACAGGAACAGGAACCTCACCTTGCCAGACAGGATGGCAGAGACAACACTACACTGTTGAGAAACATGCAGCATACATGTGTGTTGTACTGTGATAACACAAACACACAATGTCAAACGGCCAGAAACATCAGAGGTCATTGTGCCGGCAGCACAGAAGACCTTGTTTGACACCCCCCCCCCCCCCCCGAGTTAGCCCTCACACGCACACATGATACAGACACACAACTGGGGACACATCTCAAAAACAAACATGTGTGCATACGGTAGGTCAGGGGTACACGATGTGCATGTCAGAGATGACAAATACCCACCCAGCAGTATACAGTCCTCATATTGGCCAGCCTCAAATTGACCAAATATTGCAGAGTGACGCAGGATATAGGAGTCATGGGTGGACCCTGCAAACCTTGGGACCATATTCAGAATGCGCATATTTGCATCACATACAACCTGAACATTCAGGGAGTGGTAGTGTTTGCGGTTGCGGAACACTGCCTCCCTGTCTCTGGGTGGGACCACAGCAACATGTGTGCAATCGATCGCTCCCATCACGTGTGGTATCCTGGCAAACGCTTCAAACACCAGGTTCAGGGCCCCCCACTGTTGCCTAGTGTTGGGAAACGCAATGTAATTCCCCACCCGGATGGCATGCAGTACCTGGTGGAGACAGCGTGATAAGGTGGGGCGGCTCATGCCACCCACTGCAGCCACAGATGACTGGGAACAGGCAGAGGCAAAGAAATGTAGGGCACCAAGGAGCTTGACCAGACCCGGTATGGCATGTGACCGACCAGTCAGGGACTCAAGGTCAGGTCTTATATCCTCATAGAGCTCCCTAATAGCCCCTGTGCTTAGGCGGTAGAGGGAGATGACCTGGTCCTCACGCATGCCCTGGAGCTGGGCCCTGGGCCTGTAGAGGCGAGGCTGGCGAGCCTGCAACTCGGCACGTCTCCTGCGCAGTGCCAGCACAGCCCTTTCCTGGCCTCCCCCCACAGCTGCAGGTCTGTGTTGCAGCAGGACTGCACCCATGCCCTGTGCGTCAGCTCCAGGAACACCATCTCCCTCGTCAGGCAACCTCAGCCCTTGCACATCCCCCAGTGCACAAGAAGCAACCACAAAGCCCGCCATAATGGACACTATAAACTCAACCCCCCTCACCACCTCCACCTCACAATAACCCAGCCACTCACCTCCCCACCACTCACCAACCCTGCCACCTACCTCCCACACCACCCACCAACCTAGCCGCTCACCTTCAACACCACTCACCAACACCAGTACCCACCTCCACCACTCACCAGCCCAGCCATTCTCCTCGCCTCACCAACACCAATGCACACCTCCCTTCTCCGTCGCCTACCCAAACCTCTCAGCGTGTGGCACGTCTGCATGTCTTTTTATGCTTCATGTTCCATCTGCGCGTGCATGTGTTGCGCATGTGCAATGGTGGCGATGCAGCGTATGCGCAGCAGCAATGCATGAAGTGCGTACGTGGAACCTGGCACCGCACATGTGCATGCAGACTGTTTCTGCGTAGGGGTCGTACGCATGTGCGGCGCCAGCTCCCCCAACGCGGTGTCAATTGCGGTGTGCGTGGAACCTGGTGCTGCACATGCGCAGACACGTAAGGCTTTGCGCATGTTCGCCGCATGGTTCCTCGCACGCTGCAATGGACAGGGTGTGGTGGTAGCTTGCACCGCACATGTGTACGACCCCTACGCAGAAACATAGTCTGCATGCACATGTGCGGCGCCAGGTTCCGCATACGCACCTCACGCATTGCCACTGCGCATATGCTGCGTCGCCACCATTGCGCATGCGCAACGCGCGCACGCACGCGCAGACGGAAAATGAAGCATAAATAGACATGCAGACGTGCCACACGCTGAGGGGGTTTGTGTAGGCGATGGAAAAAGAAGGCGTGCGTTGGTGGTGGTGAGGCGAGGAGAGTGGCTGGGCAGGTGAGTGGTGGTGGAGTCAGGTGCAGGGTTGGTGAGTGGCGGAGGAGGTGGGTTGCGGGGTTGGTGAGTGGTGGAGGAGGTGACTGCCAGGATTAGTGAGTGGTGGGGGTGGTGACTGGCAGGGTTGATGATTGGTGGGGGAGGTTCGTGGATGGGTTGGTGAGTGGTGGGGGAGGTGAGTCGGAGGAGGTCAGACATGGCCAGAATACAGAGGGAGGACAGGGAGAGCACGGACATGCTGGGGGCTGACATGACAGGTGGGGCATCTGGGGAAACGCCAGGGACCCGGCCCAACGAGCCGGGAGGGTTGGGACACCAGGTGTCCGAGGTGGCAGGCCCATCTGGTATGTTTGGCCCCACCCAGGAGCAGACAGAGGGGCGCTAGTCAGCCCAAGCGGAAGCCTGTGCCTGATGAGGAGAGGAGGAGGGCAATACAATTCAGCCAGCAGGAAAACCAAAACCTGCTGGCAAGTGTCCTTGAACCCTATGAGAACCTCTATGGCCGCATGAGCTCACGCACACCTGTGAGCATAAGGACCCAGGTGTGGGAGGAGGTGCAGGAGGCCGTGGCACAGGCAGGGGGGCCACCAAGGGACCTTGACAGTCTGAGGAAAAGATTCAACAACATTAGGCGGGGTTCCGTGCACACATGACCGCCGAACGCAGACATGCTAGCACCACTGGCGGGGGTGGTCCCTTCATCCCAAGCCTCACACCTCTTGACCTGCAGCTTGCTGAGCGTCTAGGCTCGATCATGGCCTAATGGGAGCATGTAGATAGTCATGGCCTAATGGGAGACGGCCAACATGGCTTTAGACAAGGAAGATCTTGTCTTACTAATCTGTTATGCTTTTTTGAAAGTGTGAATAAACAGGTGGACAAAAGTGAGTCGGTTGATACACTATATCTGGACTTTCAGAAAGCCTTTGACAAGGTCCCTCATCAGAGACTTTTGGCAAAACTAAAGAGTCATGGGATAGGAGGCAGTGTATTACTGTGGATTAAGAACTGGTTAAAAGATAGAAAGCAGAGGGTTGGGCTAAATGGCCAATTTTCCCAATGGAGAAAGGTGAATAGTGGTGTACCCCAGGGATCTGTGCTGGGTCCGCTGCTTTTTGACATATTCATAAATGACCTGGAAAGTGGAATAACAAGTGAGGTTATCAAATTTGCAGATGACACAAAACTATTTAAAGTTGTTAAAACCCATGAGGATTGTGGAAAATTGCAAGAGGATCTTGATAAATTGGAAGACTGGGCATCAAAATGGCAGATGAAAATTTAATGTGGACAAGTGCAAAGTTATGCACCTAGGGAAGAACAACCCAAACTATGGTTACACGATGCAAGGTTCCACATTAGGAACCACCACCCAGGAAAAAGACTTGGGCGTCATTGTGGATAGCATGTTAAAACCCTCGGCCCAGTGTGCAGCGGCAGCCAAGAGAGCAAATAGAATGCTTGGTATCATAAGGAAAGGAATGGAAAATAAAACAAGAGATATTATAATGCCTCTATATCGTTCTATGGTGAGACCGCACCTTGAATATTGTGTGCAATTCTGGTCGCCCTATCTTAAAAAGGATATAGCATTATTAGAAAAGGTTCAGAGAAGAGCCACCAAAATGGTAAAGGGGATGGAAGGATACTCCTATGAAGAGAGGCTAAAAGGGTTAGGGCTCTTTAACCTGGAAAAGAGACGACTGAGGGGAGATATGATAGAAGTCTATAAATTAATGAACGGAGTGGAACAGGTAAACGTAGATCGATTGTTTACGTTATCAGAATATAGAAAGACTAGGGGACATGCAATGAAGCTACAGGGTAAACTATTTAAGACTAATAAGAGAATATTTCTTCACTCAACATGTAATCAAACTGTGGAATTTGTTACCGGAGGATGTAGTAAAGGCTGTTAGTGTAGCTGGGTTTAAAAAAGGTTTGGACAAGTTCCTGGAGGAAAGGTTCATAAACCATTATTAAGAAGGGACCCAGGATATCAATGCTTGACCCAGTACAAGCATTGCGGAACCTGTGTCTTTTGGGGAAACTGCTAGGTACGTATGACCTAGATTGGCCACTGTTGGAAACAGGATACTGGGCTTGATGGACTTTGGTCTGACCCAGTATGGCATATCTTATGTTCTTATGTACCTCCATGGACTGTCCCCAGTGCTGGACACGGCCCACCCACAAGCAGGTATGTCCGAGACATGCAGCACATGTACAGCTATCCACCAAGCACATGCTGTTTCAGCCATGGGGTGGTGCGGGCCCATGTCCTTAGAACAGGTGTGCCCAACAGACGCAGGGGAGGCCACAGGGGCAGCAATGTCCAGCTATGTGTCCCCAGGGAGGCTAGGACAGGTACCTGGGGGTGTGCTGAGGACATGCACAGTGATGGATATGATACAGCACTGAACAGTTTATTTATTTATTTTATTTATTTATTTAGCTGTATTTATATCCCGCTTTTCACCGGGTCAAAGCGGTCAATTGGGGGATACATTTAACATGAGGGGATATGACACACATACGCTAATACTTACAGGGAACATGGGCAATGGAGGGTTAAGTGGCTTGCCCAAGACCACAAGGAGTGCCTATAGAACTAGAAATCCCAGTCCCTCCGGCCTGAGATTGTTGTCCCCAGGTGGGACTTGAACCCCCGGCCCTCCGGCCTGAAGTACCTTGTCCTAACCACTAGACCACTCCTCCCTAGGTGTACTGAACAAGGGGGGGCACTCGATCAGGCAGATAAATTGACACCACTCCCCAACCGTGCACAGGTGAACACAATGATCTGCAGACAGGGACGACCAAACTCCCCCTCCCCCCCCCCCACATATCTGTCCATGCTGCTTCTACCCCTACACGCCACATATGTCACACATCAGACAGACAAACACATGAATGCAGCATCCAAACCTCTGTCACAGACACAAACACACACCACATGCAGACCAGGGGACAGACACACCAAGTGCCCTGACAACAGCTGCTGATCACAGGCATAGCATCATGAAGACATGTCCTGGCCATCGACATATCACAGCACAGTGACAAGGAATAGACCCAGGCATACCCAGTGATGAGCTGGGGTGTATGTCACACAGATACCACAGCTGACATACCATGGGATGCTGCAAAGCAACAGTTCGGGTGTACAGTACACCAACATGAATGGATCTGTCATGTGAGAGTGTGTCATGTTAGAGTGTGCCCATTCCCAATAGTCCCTTTGTAGCCCCTGACACGCATCAGCTACTCCCACTCACACCTCTCGTTACCCTGTCAACTCTGCACACCCTGGTGGCCGTTGATCATGGATCTGTGATGGCCCTGTCCCTATACAGAAACGCAGACCGCCTCGGGTCTATTACCTGTCAGAGGATCACCTAGGCCAACAACCACCGATACACCGTGGTAGTGTTCCCAGTACCTATGCCCATGACACATCGGGTAGAGATGTTGTTGTCGTGGGTCCCAGTACATGTCTTGGTGACACGTGACCCTCATACTCATGGGACCACTTACTACGTGATGTTGGTAACTGCGGACTATAGAGTTAGTAGTGTCTCGGCCCTAGCCTGTGGGAGGCATCCATGTCCAGTGAAAGGGGTGTGACACCCTGCAGTATATTGTATATTATGTATCAACCGCAGAGGGATATTTCATGTCACCATGTCATGTGCACATGCGCACATGAACCACATACCCCAGTCCCTCCCACCACGTGCCACCGCCATCAGCATAGGCGTGCCCCCAGTCAGCCAGACATCCCACTGACCACCCCAGGACACCCAAAGGATGGGCATATGTGCTGATACACCCCCACCGACACAGTGAACACACCCTCCCACCTCCATATCATGTCCCTATGTCCAGACCCACTGGCCCCTGTACCAGATGCACCTACACCAACACAGACACCACCAGGGGTCAACGCCCTCACAAACACCGCAGTGCCGGGGACACTGTTCCGCTCCATCCCCCCCCAGTGCAACCTCATGCACGGCAGGGCCCCCCCATCCCCCGCATAAATGGACCACAGGGTACACAGTCCTGCATTGCTCCCCACCCACGACACACATGGGCCAACACTGTACCTGTCCCTGCACATTTCTGGATGTCTGCCACGCCACCAGCAACATCTACTGCCCATACCCGCACCCCCCCCCCGTGCATACATGTTGCCCACACACAATGTCACAGGCCCCATGTACAGAGTCCCACGCACACACCTGCCACATGTAGCTCTGTGCTCATAGTCCATGTCTCTCACACAGTGCGCACTTGGTGATGTGCAAAGTGTGCGCAGCACTCGCCACCCCAACCCCAAATCCAAAATAACAATGTGGCACTGCACCTCAAGCACCACAACGTGCTGCCCCCCACCAGGTACATTATAGTCGATACACATGTGCTGACCCCATTGTAGGCGCTGTGACATTGCCTACAGGCGGTACACACATTGCCCATGGTAGTGATGTCCCAATGGTCTCTGTCTGTGTCAGTGTCAACCCCATATCTACTGGGCACCTTGTTCCACCCCCCAGGTGACATCCAGGCCATCGAGGTGGCTGTGGAGGGATATGGCAAAGAGCCTGAGCCAGTGGACGAGGAGCCGTATCCAGAGGCTGCTGCCAGCACCGCTCCAGACACCCCAGGGGCCAATGTGATGCCTGAGGTTGTGGCCGCACTGGAGGACGAACACATATCACAGCGGTGTGTTCCTACCATCACCACAGTGGCTGGGGAGGGGGCGGAGGACATGGGGGTCAATCCCACAATGCCACCACCAGGGCCTGTGGCCGCACCACCAAGTGCAATGCATGTCATCCTCCAGGAGCTGAGGGCACACAGTGTCGGCACGCAGAGATGCTGCAGGTAGGTAACTGGCAGGATGCTTGCATGTGCTGGTGTGACACACCAACCCCCAGACACAGCAGTGGGGGCAGACACATGCACGATGACAGTGGTCCTCCACACATACATATGCCCCCCTGGTCATGTCTGGGGTGTGGTGTGGCACGTTGGGGAATGGCCAGGTCATGCACGTATGGGTGTGTGCAGAAGATGTCTCACAGGTCACAATCCCTCCCACCCACAGGCACTCGCTGGGCGTTGCTGGCACTACGGTCGGAACTGCGTGGACAGCGGGGGGTACGGCTTGCCCAATGCCAGGCGGTCCGGGCCCTCACTCGGGCGGTGCTGGGGCTCTGCAGAGACGTGCGGGAGCACAACCAGGAGACACGGCGTCTGCGAGGGACAGACATAGAGATCGCAGCGGGGATAGGCCGGGTGGCTGAAGCCCTCAAGGCCATGGAGGCTCGAGGCCAGATGCGGCGCCAGAGGCATTGGCGGCCCCGGCACAAAGGGGTGTGGGGGGTCGGGGGCGGGGGCGGCCACGCAGGCGGTAGTGCTGTTGTATGTATGACAGGAACCCACAGCAAATACAGCCTTTGTTTTGGTTACCTATGTGCACGTGGCCACTGTTTGTCGTGGGTTCCATGGGTGGTCTGTCCCCATTGGGGTCACCATGGGCACATGTGCCCTACCATGCCGCAGAGTGGCGGGGTGTCTGCGCCAGCAGCAGACATGACAGATAGCTCCACACATGCCCTGTGTGCCATGCACCGTGCCATGTGTGCACAGCTATACACCCTACCTCCCCCTCCCACCTGCTGTATATGTCTGCTTGATCACTGAGATAGTGAGGGGCATCACCTCTGTCACTGCATATTATTATTTTATGATATTTTTTGTGGTTTTATAGTGAGCCACGATAACCCCTGACGAAGTATCATACGAAACACGGCCTGTGTTGGGTTTGGCCATCTCTGTTTAAGATTAATAAAGATTTTGTTCGCATCTCCTGCCCACGTTTCTGGACTGGTATTTCCTGCGTATTAGTGTGGCAGCGTACTGTTTTTTTTCTTGGTGGACTAGTACCTACAGCATGTTTTCCCCATGGAAGGACGTTCTCAGCTTCGGGGAGGACGCATTGGATAAATTTAATTTCCCAGGATTCATTGGGGAACCCTAACGAAGATAACACGGATGATATATACACACAATGGGATGATACGGTGCGTTTGACACAAAAATTAGTCAAAGACGAATTACACGCTTCCTACCTCCTCGAGTGCTGCAAGTCAAAGATTATACCTAGAGGCCTAAGGATGAACAAGGCTCCCGGATTATATCAAAGCGAAAAGGGTTTTGTGAATTGTTGGAATGCAATATTGAATAAGTGTTCATTAGACTTAATGATTTTGCTAATTACTACAGCGCATAAAAAATCAGAATTGTACAAAGTAGAATTGGATGAAAAACTAAGTGAGTTAACCTTCGGATACACTACCCCCGGGTCAGGGGTGACCCGGGTGTCCGTTTTTGTGTGTTTTTTCTTCAAAATGGTAAGGAATTGTATTTTGGTACTCTAGGTATTCCTCAACGAACCATTTTTAAGTATTTTCATACATATGGTTTGCAAAAATAACGTTTTTATACAGTACTGCATGCTGCTGAACAAACAAGGGGTGATTTTCGACACTCGCACAATAACACTCTCCTTTGTTTTATAGCAGCAAAGAAAGTCACCACTCCAAGTCCACATTACAATCCTGTTTTTTCTAACGTCTTGATTACATTTATGACGTCACCTGACGTCAGTTCCTTGTTTGTTTTCTGTGGATTCAAATTTTTTACGACAAAGGTAAACAATGCCACTCCCGAAACGCTTCAGCAGCTGTGCAGCAACTGAAAAAATTAGACGTTGGTTGAATGAAGAAAGTGACAGTAATGATAGTTTGAGTAATGATACTGAAGGTGCTGATACGGATAGTGCAGTTGTTCCCGCCCAGTCCGATCAGCTTGATCTTGATGATAGCGGCAGTGAAGCGGAAGATGCTGTCGAAGAAAATAAAACAAGTGATGACGATAGCAGTTCATACAGCAATTCTGAAACTTCTGAATCACATTCTGAAAATGAGGAAGTTACTGACAGTCATTACACAGCTCGTTCTGGCATGCATTGGAATAAAACTGTACCGCCAACATCAAGAACAAGGGAAGCAAATATAGTCAGAGAATCTTCTGGACCAATTGCTCTGATCAGAGGTATAACTAATGCTAAGGATATTTTTGACATGTTTGTAACTCCAGATATATTGTCAGCAGTGTTAGATTTCACAAATTCTGAAGGCATACGTAGAGCTGAAGCAATGCAGCCACCATGTACTGACTGGAAGCAGGTAACAATGGAAGAGCTCCAAGCAACATTGGGTCTTCTGTACATGAGTGGTGTTTTCCCCCCAATGAGATGTACACACCCTTTATTTTAATAAAGACAGAAATATATAGTCAGAAATAAGACATTGGAATAAGACTATAAAAGAGAGAGCAAAGACGCACTTGAATATTTTGAAGGCTCTGGCCAGATCTTTGTTTCATGGCTTTGCTCATATTTCAGAAATAACCAGACAGATTCAGCCTTTTCGAAGCTAGCAAGCGTTGTCCTTGCACTGGTGAATCTGCCTTGTGCACCTGTGCACTAATGTCAGAGGGGAGACCAAAATCCGCTTTGGATGAAAGGTAGGAAAGAGATACAAGTTATTCTCATGATTATGTCTTTGCAGCTGCTGTTCTCTTCTACGTGGCCCTGAAAACATGACTCTGATCAAAGGCTCCTTCACCTACTCCAGTGGGGAAGAGTATGATGGTGAGTGGAAGGAAGGTGAGTGGCGTTTGCTCTCAAGTTCAGCCCCTCTTATATGCAAAAAGGTTCATGAGCAAGTGCTATGTCATTTCTTTAAGATTATAGCTCAGAGAGAGGCCTGTAGTCGCCCTTTTTAAAATCATAAACGTGGCTGCATCCCATCCAGTGGATGAGGTTATTTTGTTTATGGGTGCAGAATAGAGAGACCGCTATGGGAGAGTAGTAAATGGTGATTTACATGACTCATTCAGAGAGGTTTGATCTATCTTGTGCCCCGAGCATCCTTGTCATGTGACTCATGTCACCAATTGCATTTGGAGGCTTATATCTCTTCCCAAGACATTGGCTTACTTTTCCCTTCTGACATGACACTGTAGTATTCAGGGAAACTATACATGTATTGAGCAAACCTGTTTGGTCAAATTTTGTGAAGTTTTTGAGTTTCTGCTTTGTCTTTGTATTTGATTAACAGTACAACTCCAAGTTAGTTGTTATCTGCCAATATTGTTTGGAAGATTATCAAGAAAGATAAGTGGAACCTGGACTACTGATGTCTGAATTCTTCAGCCTTGTACCTTAGTATATAGTCCCACACTGTCTGCACCACATAGAAGAGATCCTATTGTTTTACATGGTTCTTTTGAGCCGTACAAAACATGGCGTATAGTCTGAAAAGATGCACAACTATATGCCCAACTCTCTCTTTTTGCGAGAAATAAGCTTCTCATTTTATAGGTGTTGATGGTGCTCTTGGGATCATGTGGCTCTTTGCTAGCATGTAATCTGTGAGTGCATCAGAACAGTAGCCAGATGTTTCTGTGCCCTTAGTGACCTGTTGATCCTGCCATGGATGGATTCCCTTTTTAAAGGAGCATGAAGAACTTGGACTGTCAGCTTACCCATTTCTAGACTGTGATGTGTTCTTTTGATCTTATTATAAGCCGCCTTTTTTTTGTCTAATATTTGTTTTTCACAAAGAACCCCCAAAGAACGGACAGGAACATGAATATATATGTACAGTATATATATCACTCATGAATGTCAGAGACCAAAAAGCGCTTTTTATCAAGATAAGTACGATAGTACAAAAATTAATATACAAATGTCTGAGAAATAAAAATGATTAAAAGGAGACTCCTTTTCCGAGAGGGCGATTTTTCTACTCCCTTTATGGTCTTTTTGACATTCATGAGTAATATATATACATATATATTAAGGTTTCTGTTCATTCATTGGAAATTCTTTGTGAATAGTTGATTGTTTTACCTGCCAAGAATTTTTGGGGCGTTTTGATTTGGTTTTAATATTTGTTTGACACAGTATTAAATATATTTTTTGGAATAATGCATATATAGGGCAATTTACTAATGGTGATTGCACATTAACTGCATTATCTGCCACAAGGTCTGCTTTCATTCAGTAGGCCTTGTGGCAGAATATACGATAATGGTGTTATCACATCATGACATTAGTTAATGACTCCCATAGTTTATGATCCCTTATTCTTAAAGCCCTTTAATTATCTGTTCATGATTTGCAATTACGTGACAGAGCAATGCTTGGATATATTACTGGTAATAATAGTCACAGTAAAACAGAAGCATTTCAAAGAAGACTCTCTTTAAAAGATCTAGACCAATGGGAAGTGCTACATACTGCTAGCTGGAGGACTTTGTTTCAGTCCCCCTGTTAGGAATGCTGTACAGCCCCCTGGAAGGATGGAAGCATCTTGGTTATTGCTTAATCGCAACACTTGGCGACCAAATTTGGAGTCCAGTAACCATTAGTTGTGGGTCCTGTCTGAGGACGATTGCTGCAGTTGCGGGGCTATGTTAAGAGAGTGATCAGATTCTGGGTAGGTGAAAGTGAAGGCTCACATTGCTGTGCACAAAAGAGGAAGGCTCTAATTGACCATGAAACCTAAAGTAAGAGGGGAAGCTACATGGCTAAGAAGAGAACCTCCAGAATTCCCCAATTCTTTAAATGATCCTCTTCCTTACCCCTCCCCCTCCCTTTTGCTCTACAGGGGTACAGAACCACAAAGGGGATCTTGAAAGCATTATGTTAAATGATAACGTTTGCTTTCTCTTCTACCAGTGAGTTTGACCTCCTGATATGTATCTTCTTGCACGCTGCAGTTTTCTTCCTCTTTCTTTGGGCTTTTGGAACTAGGGCAGGGATCTGTCACCATGTGCCTTCATCCAAAATTACCTGGGGACTTTTCCTCTATTATATTTCCCCTTCCACAACTCCCTTAGCCTAGTCTTCTGGAACCCTGTAGTTCTGGTCCCGTAAGTCAACCACTAGGTGCTACCATTGTGTGATGTTTGTGTGGGACACCATCTCCCGGAGATGGCATGCTACCTACACAGCATCCCCAGACTGGCTCAGAGAGCAGTGTCCTGTCCTGGGAATAGTGACTCCTCCATCAACCAAAGCAGTAATGGTGATATATTTTATTGCTACTATGTATTCCCACAGGGCCGGTGCTAGGGTCTCTGGCGCACCCCCCCCCCCCTGCAACCTATACATCGGTGCCCCTCCCCTATTACTATTACTGTTAGGCTTCACCCCCCCTTCCCAAAACTCCTTTGTGAATTCTATTCACGTGATGCTAGTATTTCGCCTTTTAAATCGAATGTTATAACAAGAAATTTGCAGTGAAGGGGCAAATGCATAGCTGGAATGAAACCAAGTACCGAGAAATAAATATTTAACATTGTATGAATAGGCTGTGATAGTGAAAAGGTTAATGTGATCGAAGCAAACAAAATCTATGTATTTATTTAACCAAAAGAAAGGTCTACAAAGGTTACAACCACTTAGCTGTTCATTGTTATTATTGTTGTTGCTACAGGTACTACCGCCGCTTTATTTCTGCATGCACGATTGCGCAGCTCTTTTTTATAAATCCAACAAATAAGGAGGAGGTGATTAAAAGCAGTTAGTGTAGTTGGGTTTAAAAAATATTTCAACAAGTTTCTAGAGAAAAAGTCAATATACTGTTAAGACAGATCTAGGGAAAGCCACTGCTATCCCTGGGTGTAAGAATGGAAGCTGTGGTGAGCACTAAGAGGCAGGACTCAGTCCCAGAGCTGATGTCAGCAGTCCCAACAATCAAGTGGCAGCATCCAATGTGAGAGCAACTATTTGACTGACATTTGAAATTCCTTTGAGAGCGCTGCTGCCTGTTGGAGCTGCTGCAACTGTGAGATATGCAGAGATTTTGCTGGCACTGCATCCTGGCTAGCCGAAAGTGCTACTATCACTCCGTAGCCTCCCATGAGAGCCAGCAGTGGTGCTCTTTGTAGTGGACAGACAGTGACATTAACCACAAGCTTCAAGCCCTGCGCTGTGGCACACATGTGTCTGACCCCAATGAACCAACTCACTACACCAGACGCTCTCCTCAACCCCCCCCCCCCCCCACTCCCTCTATTCTCTGTGGCTGACTACCTGACTGGGACATAATGGTAAATAGCACTGTAACATCGGGCCATGAGAGGGAAAGAGGGAGGTCGCATGTTTGGTGCCCTGCAAAAAAGCTGAAACAAGTTGAAAAATGCACACTTTAGTGTGACGTAAGGATATGTTTCCCTTACTCACAGGATCGGACATTTGACGGCTTCATCTGTGTGTATCATAGGAAGTATCAGGAGGTCCGCGCACGTGTGTGTCTCAGTATCAGGGGGTCTGCGCATGTGTGTGTGTGTTTGTGTCTTTCTGTGTGTTATGGAGACAGCCGGAGGCTGCATATGCACGTGTGTGTGTATGTGGGTGCTATGGGGATTGTCGGGTGCTACAAATATGCGTGTATAAATGTCTGTATCATGGGGCCTGTGGGGGGAGCTACATGTATGTCTGTCATGGAGAATGTCAGGAGCACATGCGTTTGTGTGCCATGAGGAGTGTCTGGGATTGAAAACGTGTGTATGGGGCTGTGAATGTTAATATATGTCAGGGACTGTGTGCACTTGTAAAAACAGAACACTTGTTCCTTCATTTACAAAATCCTATATAATCTGTGTGTGTGTATGAGAAGAGTTCAAAGACAAGTGATAGTGTGTCTCGTTATGGTAGTAGGAGCTGTATGAGGAGTCCTTATTACTGGTGTTATCTAGTCTATATGTATGCCTCTCTTCAGATAGTGGATGTGTGGTATCTGTGTATGTGTGTGGTATGGTGTGGGGGTAGAGCGCCTGTGTGAGTGCATGTTGCATGGGTCAGGTGCCTCTGTGTGTGCGTGCTTAATGCGTGGCTCAGCTGCATGTGTTTGTGCCCGCATGCTGCGCAGCTCAGGGGTGTGTGTGTGTGTGTGTGTGTGTGTGTGTGCATGCTGCGCAGCTCAGGTGTGTGTGTGCGTGCATGCTGGGCAGCTCAGCTGCCTGTGTGTGGGGGTGGGGGTGGGGGTACCTCTGTGTATGTGTGTGTGCCACGGTGGTTGGTGGGGGTGGGGAGCTGTGCCTTTTAGGTATATATGCTTTGTGCCCTTTTCTCCCCTCTTCAACCTCCAACCTCTTGCACTTTTACACATCTTTCTGCAGACCCTCTCCTGCTGCCTCCCCCCACTTTGTTTCCTTCCCCAGCTTCTGTCTCTTACTCCCGTCTCCTCTACCTTGCATTCCCACTCCTTGCCCTCCATTCCTCTCCCTCTATCTTTCTTTCCCAAACCTATTGTCCCTTTAAATTTTGTCCTACTTCCTATGCTCTCTAGCTCCAGCTCCTTTTCCTGAAGCATGCTTCTTCTGGTCTTAGGCCCACGGGAGCAGCGTGTCCCACGAGCAAAAAACAGAACTTCTGGCCGTCATCTTTTCAGTCCAAGGGACAGGTTGTTCCCCCGGGCACCTGCAGGCAAAAAAACCCCAACTGCTGGTGTAAACCCTTTGGTCTGTGGGACAGGCTGTTCCCACAAGCCCACAACAACACTGCTGCTACTCCGGTCCACAGGAGCAGCCTTTCCCACGCAGGCACAAAACAACTGCTGGCCGTTATCCCTTTGGCCTGCAGGACAGGCAGCTCCCGTGGGCCCACAACATTGCTGCTGGCTGCAGTTTTGGTGCCCTCGAACAAGGGCACCCCCTGCCATGTTTACTCATCAGATGGTTCCAGGCCTGTATTCACACCCCCCATGATAGGCGGCACTTGAGAATGTTGAGGATGATAATAGGTAAAGATGGAAAGCATGCAGTGGGGACCACGTAGGAAATGTCATAATAGAGAGCTTTGCATAAATTTTGGAGGCAATCTATCAAATTGCAAAGAAATGACTGGGACTCTTGAAATAAGTAATTCTCCAGGAACAAGCAGGAAGTCAGTCCTCGCATATGGGTGACGTCGGTGCCGATGGAGGCCGCGCAGAGCATTTCCCCAGTTTTCAAAGAAAGCTTTTGGGAATGCTACCACGCAAGTGTGGTCCCTTTCCACCCAAAGATGCCATCTTGCTCAGTCTCCTGTTTTCCATGGAGCCCAATGGACGTGGTCCTCTACTCTCCCGGAAAAAGCTTTAAAATTCCTTCCATTTCTCCGTTTGCATATCGGTTCCCTTCCCGCTTCGAGGCGGTACCAGTTGTGCCGATCTTAGCTCCCTTTTTTTTTTTTCTTGTTTTTTCAAGGTTCCACCTTGACCAGCCTTCGCGCCTTTTATTTATTTATTTAATACTTCTATTCTGCCCCTTCCAGAGATCAGGGGCGGTTTACAAATAACATAACAAGTTACATAGAACAGTAGTAAAATGTGATATTTAACAAGAAACCGCATTTTGAGTTACATAAAATAGGTAGGGCGAATTGCTACATAAGACTGGTAGTTTTTTTTTCATCTGGGGGTCCTCGACCCCGACCGGGTGTTCTCCCACCAGTAACTGACACTCATGACTGCTGTCTTCGCTGCCTGGGCCCGGACTACAACAGCCATGACCCCCAAGATAAACAAAAGGCGGTCAGAGTTGCAAGGGAAGTTGTTTCCCAGGTCTGACTCTACCCCAGCTTCCCCTCACCGAGCCCCATCCTTTGTGGGATGTCCGGGTGTCCTCAGAGTCCCCGGCAGTGGCCCCGGACCCTCCCAAGAGGAAGAAGAAAGTCCCGAAGGAGGTGCCTCTGCTGAAACCGGGCAAGGTCCCTCACTGGGATTTGGGCGACTCCAAGCAGTGCCCTCAAAAAATTTTGAGACAAGAGTCCTCGGCCAGCGGAGGCCATGTCAAGATCAGTGAACCTGTAGCCCTCCTCGAGGATGCACTCTCCGGAGTGCTGGTGTCAGACTCTAGGCCTTCGGTGTCCATGCCAGTTGCTACACAGTTGTCAGGCCTCGAGTCCCAAATGGCGGCCATGGAGCAGAGCCTCTCCTCCATCTTGACCTTGCAGCGGGTTTGATGTCTGGGATCCCGGCATCATCGGCCCTGACCCCAGGGGCGTCCCTGGGCATCGATCAAGGCTCCAAGTTCCATCGACCTCTGGTAAGTCCTCGGTGTCAATCGAGGTCTCGGTCACGCTCCTCTGGGATCCAGTCTTCCCTGATAAGTTTTCGGGAGTCCAACCCCAGGTCTTAGGTGGGAGCCCGGTTCCTCGGGGCTGCTCCCAAGGCAGACTCCTCGACACCCCAGAATCCGATTGGGAAACCAAAGACAGCGTCTCTCTGGAGACCTCCTGGCACAGAGACGTCTCTTCCGTGCCATCTCCCCTGGAGCATCAGTGTCACACTCCGTCTGAGGACGTAGCTTTTTATGACTTTATCCGCGACATGGCCAGGACACTTTCGATCCAGAAGAGTCTGAGGAGGATCCGCACACCGAGAAGCTTGAAATCCTGCAATATGAGTCCCCTCCCAAGGAGACTCTCATGGTGTCAGTTCTGCCTATCCTTGAAAGGCTACTCCTCAGGATGTGGGAGTCCCTGGCCTCAGTGCCGGTGGTTAGTCGGCACCTGGACACTATCTACCGCATCTGGAAGGGCCCCAGGTACCATAAGCCACAACTCCCCCACAATTTAACGGTGATGGAGCCCTCGATGCAGAAACTGAAGAGTCATAAAACCTACTCTCGGTTCCTCCTGGCACAAGTGCTATCAGGGCGCCATGCTCGAGTGCCGCATACAGGCATACAAATTGTACATAAGGATCTAATTGAAAGGCCTGATCCAGGACCTCTTGAGGTTTTCAGCGGGCCTTGCCAGGGAACCCCTCCAGAGGTTCCACTCCCTGCTAACGAGCATCCAGGACTGCTCTAAATTCCTCTCAAGGGCTGTCTACAATGGGTTCGAGTCGGCAACCAGGGTAGCAGCCGTGTGCATAGGCGCTTGGCACCAAGCATAGTGGCAAACCTCGGACCTTGAGCAGTGGGTGCAGGAAAAGCTGCTCGATGTCCTCTGCAATGGCTAGAACCCATTCGGAAAACCGATATTCGACAAGGCGGCGGAGATCGAGGCCAAGGTGGTCACCTGGCAAAGACTGTCCAGAAAAAACTCTGCTCTCCCCAAGAAAAAAGCCTCTGGGGGGAAAAAAGCCATGTTTCCCGAGGAAAAAGGGCTACCACCAGGCCAGGCCTTACCAGTCTTACTTGGGGCAGCTACACCAGGCTCCACAGCCTAAAAGCCAGGGGCATAGGCCCCAGAAGCCCAAAGCCCCCAAGCCTCAGACACCAGCTCCCACCCAATTGGGCGAGAGCTTTTGATTCCGTGTGCTGGGAATCTCCTCTCCTAGGAGTCCCTCCTCAGCCCACAGGGGGTCGATTGGCCTCATTTGCCCAAAAATGGTCCAACATTACCACGGACAGGTGGATCCTGCAGGTGGTGAGGGAGGGTTACCACCTTCCTCTACAAAGGAAGCCTCCAGACTTCTTCCCTGGAGAGCCATCATGGCCTCTCCTCCACCAGGCTTTGCTCATTGCAGAACTCGCAGGCTTGCTCAGGGACAGGGCGGAGGAACCTGTGCCCCAATACTTCTGGAGAAAGAGATTCTACTCAAGGTATTTCCTTGTCCCAAAAAGAACAGGGGTCCTCCAGCCTATACTGGACCTGCGCAACTTGAACAAGTTACTGGTGAGGGAGAAGTTCAAGATGCTCTCTCTTGGGACACTGCTGCCCTACCTCTGTCAGGGAAACTGGCTCTGCTCCTTGGATCTCAAGGATACGTACACTTACATCCTGGTCCATCCCTCCCACAGACAGTACCTGACGTGGGCGGGGGGGTCCAGCAATACCAGTACAGGGTGCTACCCTTCGGCCTCGCCTCCTCCCCAAGGGTCTTCACAAAGTGCCTTGCGTTCATGGCCGCTCATGTGCACCTCCAAGGGGCCCACGTCTTCCCCTACTTGGATGACTGGTTCATCAGAAACAGCACGGCCCTTGAGGCCAGCCAAGCCACAAGGCTTACCATCCACATCCTGCAGCTATTGAGATTCATCATCAACTACTCCAAGTCCAGCCTCTCCCCAGTTCAAGACCTGGAGTTCATAGGAGCCCAGCTGGATACTCTGCAGGTCAAGGCCTTCCTCCCAATAGTGAGGGCCCACCGCCTGATGCAGTTAGCGAAGGAGGTTCAAGGCTGCTGGTCAGTGCCAGCTCGCCTGCTCCTCCATTTGTTAGGCCACATGGCCTCAACAGTTCATGTCACGCCCTTGGCTTGCTTACACATGCGAGAGGCCCAGTGTTGCCTCAGATCACAATGGACCCAGGCCACAGGCAGGCTGAAGGTTACCCACTGACTGGCAGCCTCCCTCAACTGGTGGCAGTCCCCATACCATCTCAGGGCAGGAATGCCCTTCCAAACACCAGCACCACAAAAGGTCCTGACAACAGACGCCTCCTTGGCAGGCTGGGGCACACATTGCAAGAGCCATTGAACTCAGGGCAATTGGTCCCCAGGAGAATCCTGGTTACAGATCAACCTCCTCAAACTCAGGACCATCTTCCTGGCCCTGCAGGCCTTCCGCTACCTCCTGAGCAACCTTTCAGTCCTCATACTGACAGACAATCACGTGGCCATGTTCTTTGTAAATAAGCAGGAAGGCACAGGCTCCTACTCTCTCTGTCAGGAGGCAGTAGCCCTCCACTCCTTTGCAGTGTGCAACAACATGCTCCTGAGAGCGGTGTACATGCTGGGCCAGGATAACCTCCTGTTGGACAAGTTCAACAGGGTCCTTCACCCACACGAGTGGCACCTGGATCCCCAGGGTGACGCAAAGGTGGTTCTGCCTCTGGGGCAAGCCTTGGCTGGACCTGTTCGCTTCCCTGGACAATGCTAAGCTACCCAAATTCTGCTCAACTCTGCCACACCACAGATGGTTGGCAGCGGATGCCTTCCTTTTTTCATGGTTGAAGGGCCTGCTTTATGCATTCCCACCGACCTCTCTGATGGCCAGCTGTCTATTGAAAATCCAGAACGACCATGCCACAGTGATCTTGGTTGCTTCCAGGTGGCACAGACGGCCCTGGTTCCCCCTACTGCTCTCTCTGTCAGTGGCTCCTCCGGTAGCACTGGGCCAACAACCAGATCTCCTCTCACAGAAGGGGGGGGGGCTTCCTTCTCCACCCGAATCTGGGATCCCTGATGTTAACTGCATGGATGCTGAAAGGGTAGCACTAGCCCCCTTTAGCCTCTCAGATGAAGTGCAGGAGATCCTCCCAGCCTCCCAGAAACCCTCCATCAGGAGGGCATATGCCGTCAAGTGGACGAGATTCTGTCTGGTGTGCGGAGCGGAATGAGAATCCCTTCTCATGCCATCTGCAGCTCATTTTGCAGTACCTGCTGCATCTGTCCCACTCAGGGTTGAAGTCTAATTCAGTAAGGGTACATCTCAGCACCATAGCGGCTAACCACCTCCCTATGGAGGGGAGACCCCTCACATGCCAGCCCCTGGTCTCCAGGTTCCTTAGGGGTCTTCTGCTATCAAAGCCCCTCCGCACCAGAGTGGGATCTCAGTGTGATGCTCTCACAGCTCACCATACTGCCATTTGAATCCTTGATGACTTGCCACCTGAGGTATCTCTCCTGGAAGGTGGCCTTGATGTCTGCTCAGAGATTGAGCAAGCTACAGGCCCTGGTAGCAGATCCCTCTTATTCCAGATTCTATACGAACAGGGTTGTGCTTCGCATGCACCCCAAGTTCCTTCCGAAGGTGGTTTCCGCTTTCTACCTCAGTCAGGAGGTGGTCCTCCCCACCTTCTTTCCACGGCCTCCCCGGTAAGGCTAAGGTGGTTCTGCATATGTTGGATTGTAAAAGGGCTCTGTCCTTCTATCTACAGAGGCCCACCGCAAGGCTCCTCAACTCTTTGTCTCCTATGACCCCAGCAGGCTGGGGCTCCCTGTGGCCAAGTGAATCCTGTCCACTTGGGTGGCGGACTGCATTGCCCTCGCTTATGAATGAACTGGCCTCTCCCTAGAGCACTGGATCACTGTTCATCATGTGAGGGTTATGGCCGCATTGGTGGCCAATCTCTGCTCAGTGCCGGTGACAGACATTTGTAAAGCCGCCACACGGTCTTCAGTACATATGTTTGCAGTTCACTACTGCCTAGAGAGTGAGTCCAGCCAGGACAGTGCCTTTGGTCAGGCGGTAATTCAAAGCATTCTCGGCATATAGGCAACTCCTGCCCTCCAACCCTTCTGTGTTTAGGCTACCGGAGTGGTGGTGATGCTGGATGCTGGGGTCTGCAAAGTCTTTTGGTGGGGTCTCACCCCCTGCAACTCACGGCCTCCCTACTGGTGGCCATTGGTGCTGTCATGGTTCAGTCCCCGGCAGCCTGGAACTAGGGAGTCCCATATGTAAGGACTGACTTCCTGCTTGTTCCTGGAGAAAGCGTAGTTACTCACCTGTAACAGGTGTTCTCCAGGGACAGCAGGAATCGGTTCTCACAACCCTCCCTCCCTCCTCTGGGAGTGTCTTTTTTACCTTGTTTTATCTTTTTTCACCTTTTGCCTGTGCTATGTCATCTGACTGAGAAAGATGGCACCCTTGGGCGGGAAGGGGACCACGCATACATGGTAGCATTCCCAAAGGCTTACTTTGAAAGCTGGGGAAATGCTCCATGCGGGCTCCGTCAGCGCCGACATCACCCATATGTGAGGACTGATTCCTGCTGTCTCTGGAGAACACCTGTTACAGATGAGTAACTACGCTATATTCCTTGTCTCTTTGTATTTCGAGGCCGCAGGCATGGTATGGGCCAGCTGGCATTTGCAGATGGGAGCATCTACTTGGGACAGTTTGAGAATGGACTATTCAGTGGCAGTGGAGTGTTGACCTTCCCAGATGGCTCAAGGTTGGTGATTTCTGGTCACAGTATTATGGATCTATAGCTCTGAGGTTTATTGTCTGAAACTTATGTGATGGAATGAGGATTAAGCAGTCATCACACTCCACTTTGTGCTATTGTGTTTGCAATGCACAGACATAACTAAACAAGCAAATAGTTTACTGCTTCTGGGGTATAAATCAGCACTTTTTCTCAGGAAGATTTTCCCTGTGTTTAATTCTTTTTAACAGTATTTTTTTAGATTGCTTTATTGGTCTTTGCCTTTACCTCCTTTCAATAGCTAAAACTGGACTTTTCAAATATCTTTTGTATAGAGCTTTGGAGGAGGGGGTTGACCCAGGCTGGGACATGGCTTCCATAAGCCTTCGTGAACGTTACCCAGGCATTTTTTTCCCTTAGATCCTTCTCTGTTGGGTCATTATGTCAACAGTCTTGGGTCAGAGGACATGTGATCTCCCCCTAAGCCTGGCAACAGTAAGCCTCTAATTATCTGCCTGTGCATCACTCACATAATGACTGTGACTTTCCTCACATCTGGGTTGTGAAATCTGCTGTTGTAGCTTCTCAATGACCTGGGGAATAAAGGTCTCTACTTGGGACTGGAACTGGGAACCTTCTATATGAAAGTGCGCAACACTTGCCATCTGAGCTACTGGGCTGACTGCTGGTATTGCTTTTGGTTTGTCCCCCACCACCCCCTCATAAACATGCTGATGCTACATATCAGTTTTAGGATCCAAACTGCAGAAATTTTAATTTAATGTTTTTTTTCAATGCATTTGTTGTTCCAAAACGGCAAACTTTAGTTGTGGTTTTGTACTCTATGGTTTTGATTCCATGAACTAGGCTGACTTAATATTCTCCCTCTGGGCACAGTGTGGTCACCAGAATATTGGCTACATTGATTAATTTGATACCCCACTTGAAAATGTGGGGTAAGCTCTGAATCAGAGGAGGAGAAGAGCATGCTGGACAAGGTGGTAGGCACTCTCTTTACACACTGTGATAGGCTTGCTAAACTGAAATCTGACACACTGGCTGTTAGAACTGAAATAAAGGAGGTGGTGGCAGACCTCAAAGATATTGGAAAGTTTGAAAAATGGAAACATGACGACAGAAAAACGTCCATATGGCCTATCCAGTCTGCCCTTCCAAATCAACTACTATAGTGCCTTTTTTCCCTTTAGAGAACTTCTGTGTTTTGTCCTGTGCTTTCTTGCATCTCTACTACCTCCACAGTGCTCGCAATGTTCACTTTAATCTGCGCCGGGTCTTCTGCACACCCCCCCACCCCCTGCTGGCAGGAATAGCGCAGCTTAGCAGGAACATTGACTGTGTATACCATGGACTGCCCGAAGAACAAACCAGTCAGTACTAGAGGAGATCAAACCTAAGCTTTCTTTAGAAGTTCAGATGACAAGACTTCAACTTTCATACTTTGGACACATCATGCAAAGAGAGAGATCATTAGAGAAAGACATCATGCTAGTCAAGGTAGAAGGTCAATGCAAAAGAGGAAGGCCAGCAGTGAGATAGATACAATAACATGTCCAGCATCTCCCTTATCTCCAGGAGCAAGCAGGAATGTAGTCTTCACATATGGGTGACATTGGTACCAACAGAGCCCACACGGGAACACGCCCCAGCATCCAATAGGAAAGCTTTTGGAAACATCCCACTGCACCTGCGTAGCTGCCTTCCCGCCTTTCCAACTCTCCCTCCTCAGTTCTTTGTTTTCCGTGGAGCCGGCAGGAAGCAAATTCTGTCACCGCAGAAAATTCTCCAAAATTAATTTCTTCTGTTTATTGTGGTTTGCGTCTGCCTTCCTGTCGATGCTGGTACCGACCCTCTGTCGGTTCTCTTCTTTTTATTTTCTTATTCTTTAAAAAAAACTCTCTTCGGGAGCATCAATGCCATTTTAGGCTTCAGCCTTCCATTTTGTCTACAGACATTATGGAAAAACCAACTAGTGGTTTTAAGAAGTGTTCTAAGTGTGGCAGTACCATCTCGGCTACCATCTGGTGTCTAAAATGCCTAGGTCCTGACCACCAACCATCTGAATGTCCCCTATGCAGGAAGATGATGAAAAGAGGCCTTCAGAATTGAGCTGCAAAGTTAAGCACTCTCTTTGTCTCCGATGCCATCTCTCTAACATTCCCAAAACAAAAATAGAGAAATGTGAACATTTTAAGCAAAACCTGACATATATGATCCTGTAAATGTCGGAAGTATAGCCATGAGATTTTAAAATCACCTCTTGAAGCTAACCTTCCATTTTACTCAAATTTTTCATTAAGCTCACCTCGGAGCTAACGATAAATAAGGTGCAACACCACAATAAAGTGTCACCAATAAAGCTATGTGCAAAAAGTTAAATAACATGTCATGCTTAAAATTAAAATGAAAAATAGGAGAGCCCCAACTGGAGAATCACTGCAAAAAGGGGAACAACCAGAAACAACTTATCTGAGTCCTCCCAATACATTGTCAGTTCACAACACAGCTTTAGCAGATTTCTCCAAAGCACTCCAATAGCTCCAACTGAACAACTCTTCAGGAGCCAAAGAAACCATTGGGCCATCGACAGGAGCAGGTTTTTTGGCAAGGTCGTCCCCCTGGCCGAGGGCGGGGTCGAGGTTGGAGACCCCGGGAGTCCCTTCAGTGCGATCGCACGTGGTTGCCCCTGGAATCCTTCCTACAGGAGACTGCACAGGGTCCGATGACAAGGAATCGTTCCAAACAACAGTGATGAACCTCTCTTCCTGTCCCTTGACTTTGGAGCAGGAATCTGTTTTGAACCTTGGCCTGTCTTTTGTACCTGTGACCCATTATGATCCTTTTCGGATGCGGATTGCTTTACATCGTTTTTTTCGTAAGCTTTTAGTTACTTTTGTGCAACACATGATATGGGAGTAGATATTTCCATTGTCAAGCCGCCATCTCATTGGATACCTTCGGAGGCACCAGATGCTTTGATTTTGGCTTACCAAAAATTGGTGCTTCATGATTTACAAGCATTTGAAAGCTCCACTTTCCGGATGCGTTATTACAGTCTCTCTGCAGATCAATGGACAGCTGTTAAACAACTTCGTGATAATCATACTTTGGTAATTCGTCGGGCTGACAAAGGTGGAGCTACGGTTATACAATCTTATGTTCAATATCGTGCTCATCTTTTGGATCAGCTTAACAACTCAGCTTATTATGCCAAATTATCCATGGATCCGTTTCAAGATTTAAAAACGATCATTCGGGATCTCATGTTAAGGGCTCTAGCTAACAATTGGATTACTAAAAAGGAATTTGGATTTTTGGTGTTGAAACATCCTAAGATACCATTCATTTACACTGTACCCAAGATACACAAGTCAGTTACAGCACCTCCAGGACGACCTATTGTATCTTGTCGGGGGTCTTCATTAGAACCATTGTCCAAATTTTGTGATAGATTTTTGCAACCATGTGCCCAACGAGTATCATCTTTTTTGAAGGACACGACCCATTTTCTCACCAAACTACAAAAGGTTGAGGGTGATATTACTTCTTGGTGGCTTGCTTCTTTGGATGTTACAGCCATATACACTAATATTAATCAAGATCAAGTGTTGGAAGTCATTGCTCAGTTGGATCTTGCCTTACCTGATCGGATCCCTCACTCATTTTTTTATGGAAATGCTCACTTACGCGCAATTATTTTCAGTTTGAGCAAATCATATACCATCAAATTCAGGGCATTGCAATGGGGGCAACGGTAGCCCCGTCTGTAGCTACTCTTTATCTGGCTGATTTTGAGTCTTCGTATATTTACCCTTCTTCTTGGTTTGGTGATTTTATGGGTTAAAATTTTGGATGACATCTTCTTTTTGTGGCAAGGTACGGAAGATGCTCTGCACCAATTTGTCGACTGGCTGAATTCTCTTCGTTTGAATTTATCTTTCACTTTGCAATATAGTTTTTCTCAAATTGAGTTTGTGGATGTCAGTGTTTAAAGGTCAAGAATCCTTCCAAATGACTTTATATCGGAAGCCGGTACAGAGGAATACGTTGTTATCATATTCCAGTTTTCATCCTGGGCCTTTGAAGAGGGGGCTTCCATATGGACAATTTCTCAGACTTCGACGTATCTGTTCAAATTTTGAAGATTTTTTAACTCATGCAAAAGAGCTGTCAGCACGTCTACTTCAGCGTGGGTATCCTAAACAGGTCATTCGTCAAGCCTTGTTAAGGGCTAGGTATACTCACCGGGAATGGCTTTTTTCTGAGGGACCTTTGGATACTGAAGATACTTCTCAGAAATTTGTAGGGGTTTTGCCATGTGTCATTCTCAACAGATTAAACAAATTCTATTCAGACACTGGCACATTTTACGATTACATCTATGTTTCCAGAAATCTTTACAGATTGCGCATTCCCGTGGTTCAAATTTACGGGATATTGTGGGGGCCACTTCTTCTCCTTTAGATAGGCAAGTGGACAGACCAATAGTGACTGGCCATTATGCATGTACTTCGTGCTCCCATTGCCCACGGACGATTGAGGGAAATCAATGGATGGTTCCTACTTGTTCGTTCATTCATACATCTCAATGGAACACAAATTGTTCTACCATGTATGCAGTGTATGTATTGGTTTGCCCATGTCAACTTTTGTATATTGGTCGCACTATCCGTCCTGTAAAGATTCGTCTGAATGAACATGCATCTAGGATAAAACATTAAGTGCTTTCAGCCCCATTGGTTCAACATTGTTTGGATTTTCATCATGTTTTTGAGGACTTTTTGTGGCGTGTATTGGATCATGTACCTGCACGTCCCCGAGGGGGAGACCGTGAACAACAACTTCAGCTATTGGAACAGCAGTGGATTTTTCGCTGGTCTACCGTGCAGCCCTCCGGTTTAAATAAAGAATTAGATTGGGCCAGTATACTTTGATTTTGTTTGGATTCATATATTGTTTCAGTGCTCATTTTTTGCATTATCAATTTTTCTGAATTGATTGCTGCTTGTTGATTGGCTATTAAAGCTGGTATCCTGCTACCGGGTTCAGACCGCGATTGAGCATGCGCTGGCGTCTTTTCTGATCAGTAATGACAAAGGATTGTCTGTTGCTATTTCGCTACTTTCATGGACTGGTTTCTTTGGCTCCTGAAGAGTTGTTCAGTTGGAGCTATTGGAGTGCTTTGGAGAAATCTGCTAAAGCTGTGTTGTGAACTGACAACGTATTGGGAGGACTCAGATAAGTTGTTTCTGGTTGTTCCCCTTTTTGCAGTGATTCTCCAGTTGGGGCTCTCCTATTTTTCATTTTAATTTTAAGCATGACATGATGTTTAACTTTTTGCACATAGCTTTATTGGTGACACTTTATTGTGGTGTTGCACCTTATTTATCGTTAACTCCGAGGTGAGCTTAATGAAAAATTTGAGTAAAATGGAAGGTTAGCTTCAAGAGGTGATTTTAAAATCTCATGGCTATACTTCCGACATTTACAGGATCATATATGTCAGGTTTTGCTTAAATGTTCACATTTCTCTATTTTTGTTTTGGGGTTGTATAGTGTAGAGAATTTTCAGTTAGGTTGATAATTTGGATCTCTCTAACATTGACATCGAGGGCATCATCTACTTCCCATGGATCTCTGGTATCGAAGCATAAGTCTTTAATGAAGACGGGCCGTCACCCTAAGGGTAAATCTCCTTCTAAGCATTGAGATGCCTTGAGTGTTGCCCCAGAGGGGGACAGATAGGCCAGACAACTTTGGCGGGAGGACCTTTTCTCCAAAGCCATCGAGAGGTCCCAGGATGCTCCCGAGGCCTCCACCTCCAGAGAGCTCCTGGTGCCTCCACCTCCGGAAAGCTCCTGGTGCCATGCTCAGGGATCGTGGCTCGCAATTCCGGTACCGATACCCAAGCATCGGCAAGCTCCATGGATCAGCATATCCTAGCCATCGAGCGGAGCTTAGCAGCCTTACTGGCAGCCTGTGTTCCAGTAAAGTCTTTACCATCGGTCCGCAGATGCCTATGCCATCTTTGGTACCAATGCAAACTGCATCGGATTATATGCCGCTTACTTCGCTACCACCCATGCCTCCCCTTGAGTCCATCTCCAGTACAGAGGTTCTGGCCAAATGAATTCCGCGTACCGACACCGACTTCGATCTGTACCAGGTTCTGGCAGAGCAGGAACACCCCTCCCGTCGGTACTTCAAGTCTTCGGAATTAGATTCATCAGATGATGAATCGGTCGATACTCGAAGCCTACAGAGTCTACCGAAGGACCCGTCTCCTTCTCCGCAATGCCACATGTTCCCACCAGAGGACATGTCTTTTTCAAGACTTCATCCGCGATGTCACGAGGGGCCTTTCCATAACAGTAACATCGGAGAAAGAGCCTAGCACTGAGGAATTGGAGATTCTAATACCCTACAGCTCCTAAGGAAGCAGCTGCATTTCCCATATATCGCATCCTCCATGACCTCATACTCTGTATGTGGGGAAACATCCCTTACTATTTCTCGCATACTCGACGGCTCGATACCATGTACCAGGTACCGGATTGTCCTGGATTCCAAAAGACACAATTGCCGCACCAATCAATGATGGTGGAATCGGCAATGTGTCAGATCAAAAGTTCTAATACACATTCCTTTAACCCACCAGGTAGGGAATCGAGAACCCTCAATGCTTTTGGCCGATAATGTTTCCAGGCTTCTATGTTAACAGCCAGGATTAGTTCCTACATAATCTATATGGATATGTTTCTCAAGAAGGTAACTAGGGACTTGGAGTCAATGGCTCCTGTACTCCCTGATGATAAGAGAGCAGACTATCTGACCCTAGTCAGGCATACTCAAACTTCTCAAAGTTTGTCAATAGAGCAACTTTTGATTGATTTGAGTGTACCAGTAGAGCCACAACAATTTGCTTTGGTGCACGCAGGGTTGTCTGGCTTCAGGCATCAGATCTTGAACAGTGGGTTCAAGACAAGTTGGGTAATATTCCTTGCACCAGTGAGAATCGTTTTGGCAAGAATTGGCAGGACAAGGCATCTCGGTTAGAATCTGAGAACACTACTTTCAATAGACTTTCTAGGTCTACAGCCAACCTGGCTAAAAAGAAAGCAGCAGCAAAGAAAGCCGCCTTCAGTAAGAAGTAGTTTTATCTTTCTTACACCCCTGCTTCTCAATATCAGCATCAGCCTCCTCAGAAAGGACAGCAGCCTCCTAAGTAGCAGAAGCCGCCACAGGCTACTAAAGCGCAGCCAGCTCAGCTGCTCCTGGTTTTTGACTCCTTCCTAGAGAACATAGCTGCTCTGCCTCTGGAGAATCCCGACCTTTTCCACATTCCTGGCAGACTGTGCCATCATGCCCACAGATGGCATCTCTTCATCTTAGAGCAGTGGACAATACTGAGAGAAGGCTACAGACTTCATCTGCAAAGGGTGCCCCCTCTATGTCAGTAAGAGAGTACCATTCTCAGCCCACTCTCACTGCTCTCCTACTGCAAGAGGTCACCTCTCTCCTGCAAGGTGCCATAGATGAGGTTCCACCATCCCAGCAGAGAATGGGCTTCTATTCTCCCTACTTTCTCATTCCAAAGAAAACAGGAGGATACAGGCCCATTCTGGACCTCAGAAACCTAAACAAGTATCTCTAGGAACAAGCAGGAATGAGTCTTCACATATGGGTACGTCGGTACCGACGGAGCCTGCGCGGGAACGCTCCCCAGCGTCCAATAGGAAAGCTTTTGGGAGCATCCCACAGCACCTGTGTGCTGCCTTCCAGCCTTTCCCAACTGCCTCTCCTCAGTTCTTAGTTTTCCGCGGAGCCAGCAGGTCGTTGTTCCTGTCACCGCTGAAAATTCTTCTATTTCTTGTTTTTTTGTGGTTGCGTCTGCCTTCAACGCTCTCCAGCACTGCCGGTGGTTCTTTTCTTATTTTCTTTTTAAAAAAAAAAAAAAAAAAAAAAGGAAAAATTCTTAAGAGTTTATTTTTTTCTTCCACGTGCACTTTTGGGCCTTAGGCCCAAAACTCTTCCATCACGATGGAAAAGCCCGCCTCAGGGTTTAAGAAGTGCACCAAGTGTGGCGGTACCGTTTCCGTCACCGACACCCATGAATGGTGTCTTAAATGTTTAGGTCCTGACCACTCCATCGCCGACTGCAGGGCCTGCGCCATGCTGTCTAAACGAGGAAGACAGAACCGGGCTGCTAAACTCAGCACCCTCTTCCCTTCCGATGCAGCCTCCGTGACTTCGACATCTTCCAGGGCGTCGTCTTCCTCCCATGGGTCTCAGGTAACTAAACACAAGTCCAGCCAGTCCTCAAAGGGTAGATCTCCTTCTCTGCATCGAGATGCCTCCGGCGTTGCCCTTGAGGAATCCATACCGGCCAAACAGCCCCGGCGGGAGGCTTCGGCTTCCAAAGCAGTATCGGGGCTCCAGGATGTTCTCGAGGCCTCAACCTCGTCTGAACTACTGGTGCCATGTTCTGAGGTACCGGCTGCATCCAGAACCGACTCCCAGACAATGGCAGCGTCGATAGACCAGAGGTTCCTGGCTATTGAGCGCAGTCTGGCGGCTCTCCTTGCGGCATCGACGCCCTCGGAACTGAGACAGACAATTCAACCGGTACCACACCAGGTACTGGTTCTGGTACCAGCCTCGGCACCAGTCTCGGTGCCGGTACCAGTCTCGGTGCCAACATCGGCGCCGGTACTGTTTGCATCTGCATCTGCATCGACATCGACATCGGGGCCTTCCTTACCGGTACCCCGACAGTCGATGTTTTCCGGTACTGACACCTCGGTACCGGTTTTTCCCGATACCGACATCAGCCGGTATGGGTACCGCACTCCTCAGGAGCAAACGGGCAGAAGGTATTTTGAATCCTCAGAGGACTCTGAGGATTCTGAAGCCTCTGTCGATCCTGGTACTCTGTTGTCATAGGATCCTGCCTCACCCAAGCACAGGATGTCTCCTCCTGAAGATATCTCTTTTCAGGATTTCATTAGGGAGGTGGCTCGAGGTCTTTCCCTGTCTGTGGTTCCTGAATCCGAACCTAGAGCAAGGGAATTGGAAATTCTACAATTCCCCAAAGTTCCTGCAGAAGCAGCCACTTTGCCTGTACATGACATCCTACAGGATCTCATGTTCAGAATGTGGGAGACACCTCTCACCACCTCTCCACATTCACGCAGACTAGATACCATGTATCGAGTCCCTCCTTCTCCTGGGTTTCAAAAAACTCAGCTTCCTCACCACTCCATTGAAGGATCAGGAGTGCAAAAAGACATTCTTCTAATCCTCCTGAACGTGAATGTAGAACCCTAGACGCCTTTTGGCGTAGGATTTTTCAGGCTACTATGTTGTCTGCCAGAATAAATTCCTATACTTTGTATATGGGAATGTTTTTGAAAGAGATTGCAGGAGATTTAGAACTTCTTGCTCCCTCTCTTTCAGAAAACAGGAGACAAGATTTTCTCACCCTCAAACATGTCCAGGATGTCTCTAAGTTAACTGTGCAGCCTTTGATGCTTTTGAATGTGTTAGCAGAGCATCTGCTATCTCCATAGGTGCACGTAGACTAGCCTGGCTTCAAGCATCTGACTTGGAGACCTGGGTCCAAGACAAACTAGGCAACATTCCCTGTACAGGTGAGAACCTGTTTGGAAAGAATTGGCAAGAGAAGGCTACTGAGCTAGATACTGATAATTCTATCCTTACTAGATTATCTAAGGCCACAGCTGATCCTGCCAAAAGGAAACCCTTTAAAAAACCCTTCTTCTCAAAGAAGAAAAGGTTTTATCCTTCTTATGGTCAACAAGGACGGCCTACAGGTCAATCTGCTCGTAAGCCTCAACAGACTGCCAAACAAGGGAAAGCTAAGGTTACTAAGCCTCAGCCTTCTCAACAGGCTCAGCCCCCTCAGGGCCTTTGACTCTCACCTAGAGAACTTGGTCTTCCTGTCTCTCCAGGGACCAGATCCCTCTACCATCCCAGGAAGGTTATCTCATTTTGCTCCCAGATGGGGGCAAATAACAGCAGAACAGTGGACACCCTCCATCATAAAGGAGGGGTACAAACTTCATTTTTCCAACATACCCCCGTCCACAACAGTAAAACAGTTCAATTCTCAACCTTCTCTCCTCCATCTTCTGGATTTAGAGATCTCTATGCTTCTTGCCCAAGGGGCAATAGAAGAGGTACCCGCTCTTCAGCAGGGTACAGGGTTTTACTCCCCCTACTTTCTAATCCCAAAGAAGACAGGGGGATACAGGCCCATTCTAGACCTCAGAGAATTGAACAAATTTCTTGTCAAGGAAAAATTCAAAATGATTTCCCTAGGAATTCTGCTGTCATACCTTCAGAGTCAGGATTGGCTTTGTTCTCTAGATCTCAAGGATGCGTATACCCACATACTCATCCATCCGTCCCACAGGAAATTCCTGCGGTTCCTATTCAAAGACAAGCACTATCAGTACAGAGTGCTTCCCTTTGGCCTGGCCTCTGCACCAAGGGTGTTCACAAAATGCATGATTGTCATTGCAGCATATCTCCGCACCCTAGGTTTTTTCGTCTTCCCTTACTTAGACGATTGGCTCATTCGAGCTCAAACAGAGTCAGAGGCCAGGACTTCTTCTCTGTTAGGAGCAATGCACATACGTCATTATTTGGGACTAGTTATAAACATCCCAAAATCCAACCTAACTCCTACCCAATCTCTAGAGTTTATAGGAGCAGTGTTGGATACCAGAAAGGCAAGGGCCTACCTACCCCAGGCCCGTTGTCTTAGTTTGGTGCAACTAGTTTCTCAAGCAGTACTGAAGTCCCAGCTTACTGCTCGAGAGATGTTGCAACTTCTAGGCCACATGGCATCCACAGTACATGTGGTCCCTTATGCTCGCCTCCACATGAGGGCAGCTCAATGGACTTTAGCCACACAATGGACTCAGGCAATAGATTGCCTGACAGACAAGATACAGAACACATCTCGTCTTCTCTTGTCCCTCCAATGGTGGCAATCCACTCCAAACCTGTTGGTGGGGTTCCCTTTTCAACAACCCCTACCACAGGCAACCCTAACAGATGCTTCTCAGATGGGTTGGGGAGCTCAACTACAGGACCTCTGGTCTCCACAGGAGAGAGATCTACATATCAATCTCTTGGAGCTCAGGGCAATCTTCTTAGCCCTGAGAGTGTTCCACACCCTGCTCTGCTACAGGACAGTCCTCATCCACACGGACAATCAGGTAGCAATGTTTTAAATAACCAAGCAGGGAGGAATAGGCTCTCTGTCACTTTGCAACGAAGCTTTGCGAATTTGGGCCCTCGCCAGAGAGCATCAGATCCATCTACTGGCAGTATATCTTCCAGGGATACAAAACTCTTGGGCAGACAGACTCAGTCGAGTTCTGTTACCTCACGAATGGTCTCTACATGCAGACCAAGTGGCCAAGATTTTTCAAAAATGGGGAACTCCGGACATAGACCTTTTTGCAAGTCCGTGGAATGCCAAACTTCCCCTGTTCTGTTCCAGAATTCCAGCTCAGAACTCCCAGGCCAGGGATGCCTTCCTCCTCCACTGGGGTCAGGACTTCCTGTATGCTTTTCCGCCCATTCCTCTAATTCCCAAAACCCTTTTCAAGCTTCAGAGGGACAGAGGGCGCATGATCCTCATAGCTCCACATTGGCCAAGGCAAGTGTGGTACCCTCTGCTCCTACATCTCTCTCAAGCTCCCTCCCTAGACTTGGGGTCTGCCCCAGATCTACTATCTCAGGAGGGAGGAATGTTATGGCATCCCAATCCTCAATCCCTGCACCTCAGGGCTTGGTTGCTGAAGGCCTAGATCTTCAAGATCTTGATCTTTCTCAACAAGTGAAGGATATTCTCTGTGCTTCCAGAAAACCTTCCACCAGACACTCCTATGCTTTCAAGTGGAAAAGGTTCACCATATGGTGCTCGCAGAGGGCTCTTAACCCTCAACTGCTACCTCTGGAATCTCTATTGGATTATTTGCTTCATTTGTCCAATGCTGGTCTTAAAACTAACTCAGTAAGGGGCCATCTAAGTGCAATTGCAGCTTTCCTGAAGCCTTTAAATGGACAACCTGTCTCCTCTCATCCTCTCATAGCAAGATTCATGAGAGGCCTTCTCCTTACTAAACCCCCCCATTAGACCACCTCCTGTGGCATGGGACCTAAACTTGGTTCTTGGTCAGCTTATGAAGCCACCTTTTGAACCTTTGTCTACTACGTCTTTAAAATTCCTATCCTGGAAAGTTCTATCTTTCTTATTGCAATCACAACTGCTCGTCGCATTAGTGAATTGCAAGCACTTGTAGCTGATCCACCTTATACCAGATTCCATCATGACAAGGTAGTCCTTAGGACTCATCCTCGTTTCATGCCAAAGGTGGTTTTGCCTTTTCATCTCAATCAAGCAGTCTTTCTACCTGTATTTTTTCCAAGGCCTCATGCATCAAGTGCAGAAAGGAATCTTCATACTTTGGACTGTAAAAGGGCTTTAGCCTTTTACCTAGAAAGGACACAGCAACATATAAAGTCCTCCCAACTCTTTGTTGCTTTTGATCCTTCTCATTTAGGGCTTCCAGTCTCTTAAAAGAACACTGTCTAGATGGATTGCACAGTGTATCTCTTTTGCTTATCAGAGTAGGAACATTCTTCTAGAAGGTCATGTCACTGCTCACAATGTGAGAGCCATGGCAGTCTCAATGGCTAATTTACACTGTGTCTATCGACGAAATCTGTCGAGCAGCCACCTGGGCCTCAGTTCATACCTTCACAGCCCATTACTGCTTGGACAAGGACTCCTGCCGGGATGCCTTGTTTGGTCAGGCTGTTCTCCAACACCTGTTCCATACTTAATCAACCCCTACCCACCATCCCTGGTGGATGCCAGAGATCCATGGGAGGAAAGTAGAGCCCTTCCTCAGGGACTCAGGACTTCGGGACTTTTCCCTGGCATCTGAAGCTAGGGAGTCCCCATATGTGAAGACTCATTCCTGCCTGTTCCTAGAGATAGCACAGTTACTTACCTGTAACAGGTGATCTCTGGGAACAGCAGGAATAAGTCTTCACAACCCACCCACCTCCCTTAGGAGTTGTATCTCTCTCTCTCTCTCTCTCTCTCTCGCTCTTTCCATTTTGCTCTCTCTCTCTTTGTCTCGGCTTTAAACTCAACTGAGGAGAGGCAGTTGGGAAAGGCGGGAAGGCAGCATACAGGCGCTGTGGGATGCTCCCAAAAGCTTTCCTATTGGACGCTGGGGAGCGTTCCCGCGCAGGCTCCGTCGCTACCAACGTACCCATATGTGAAGACTTATTCCTGCTGTTCCCAGAGATCACCTGTTACAGGTAAGTAACTGTGCTTTCTCTTATGCAAGACGTTCAAAATGGTCTCCCTAGGGACCTTTCTCCCCTATCTCCAGTCAGGACTGGCTCTGTTCTCTAGATCTAAAGGAAGCGTACACTCATATCCTTTTTCATCCAGAACATAGGAAGTTCCTGCACTTCATGTTGCAGGAAAAACACTATCAATACAAAGTTCTACCCTTCGGTCTGACCTCTGCCCCAAGAGTCTTCACAAAGTGCATGGCAGTCGTAGCCATATTTCTAAGGTATATTTGTTTTCCCTTACTTAGATGACTGGCTCATAAGTGCAAGCACCCCTCAGGAGGCCAGCCTGTCTCTCTCACGCACCATGCAGGTGTTACAATACTTGGGATTGTCATAAATCTTCCAAAATCCCAACTCGTCCCCTCTCGGACCTTAGAGCTCATAGGGGCCCTCTTAGACACTCAGTGGTCGAGGGCATTTCTACCTCGGCTCCGCTGCACTCATCTCAGTCAGCTGGCATCCCTAGCATGTCTCAAGGTGCATGTAGTCCCCTACGCCCATCTGCTCATGCGCATAGCCCGATGGACTCTGGCCTCAGGTCACCTCAGAGACGAGCTACTAGTCTCTACTCCACTGGTGATATCTCTCCAATGGTGGTATTCTCCAGAAAATCTCCTCGTAGGATCACCTTTTCAGATGTCTCCACATCAATGTACCCTGACGACGGAATCGTCCAAACTAGGCTGGGGAGCCCATCTAGGACCTCTTTCCATTCAAAGCCTCTGGTCACAGCAAGAGTCAGAATTCCATATAATCTACTGGAGCTCCAAGCCATCTTCAGTGCTCTCAAGGTGTTTCAGGAACACCTATGTTACCACAGAGTCCTAGTCCAAACTGACAACCAAATGACCATGTTCTATGTGAACAAGCAAGGCGGAACAGGTTCTTGGTCCCTCTGCAAACAGGCTCTCCATCTCTGGTCCTTTGCCATAGCTCATCACATCCACCTCCAAGCGGTGTATCTTCCAGGCAAACAAAATGTCTTAGCAGACAAATTGAGTTGGATACTTCTTACCCACGAATGGTCTCTCCATGTGGACACGTATCCTACATTTTTTAGACGTGGGGGACTCCAGAGATACACCTCTTCGCCACTACTCGGAATGCCAAGCTCCCTCATTTCTGCATCAGGACTCCTGAGTCAGACAGCCAGCAGGTGGATGCTTTTCACCTCCACTGGGGGCACGACTTCCTTTATGCCTTCCCTCCCATTCCCCTAATTTCCAAAACTCTTTTCAAGCTCCAGGCGGACAGGGGCTTCATGATACTCATAGCCCCATGCTGGCCACATCAACCGTGGTACCCTCTCCTGCTACATCTGTCTCAGACTGAACCTATAAATCTCAGATCTGCTCCAGATCTACTCTATCAGGAGGAGGGGACACTACTCCATCCCAATCTGCAGTATTTCCACCTCACAGCATGGCTGCTGAAGGCATAGCCTTTCAAAATCTTAACCTTACTCAGGAAGTTCAAGACATCCTCTTAGTTTCTAGGAAGCCATCCATCAGATGCTCCTACGCTTTGAAGTGGCGTAGATTTTCTCTCTGGTGTTCTCAGAAGGATCTTGATCCATTCTCAGCTTTGGTGGAGGCACTTCTCCAGTACCTCCTCCACCTTTCCTCTTCTTATCTCAAGACCAATTCAGTAAGAGTGCACTCAAGTGCAATTGCGGTCTCTCACATCCCCTTAGATGGCCAGCCCATTTCCTTACAGTTGCTTGTATCACGCTTCTTCTCAATTGTTCATCTCCTTTGACCCTAGTCACCTAGGGTTGCCAGTATCCAAGCATACTCTCTCCAAATGGATAGCAGATTGCATCACTTTTGCTTATGATATGACAGGACTCTCCCTTGAGGATTATGTCACTGCTCATAATGTTCAGGTCATGGCTGCCTCAATGACAAATCTACGCTCTGTGACCATTGACGAAATCTGCAAAGCAGCAACTTGGTCTTTCGTCCATACTTTGCTGCTCACTGCTGTCTGGACAAGGACTCCCATCGAGATGCCATGTTTGGTCAGGCTGTTCTCCAGCATCTCTTTCAGACTTAGAGCAACTCCTACCCTCCATCCCAGAATTCGATACCAGACATCCATGGAGGATCCATGACCTGTTTAAGCCTACACTGAGGCAAACCACTACCGGTTCTAAGAACATAAGATGTGCCATACTGGGTCAGACCAAGGTCCATCAAGCCCAGTATTCTGTTTCCAACAGTGGCCAATCTAGGTCATATGTACCTAGCAGTTTCCCGAAGAGACACAAGTTCCACAATGCTTGTACTGGGTCAAGCATTTATTTATTTATTTTATTTATTTATTTAACAATTCTTTTATACCGCGCTATTACAATCAGTGCGGTGTACAATGAACAAGAACATACTACAATGCATACAAGTAACATTGAGTTTTACATTAAACAGGGAACTTCAACAATAGGACAACCGGGGGAACTATGTACAGATTAACTTAATGTACTATGTACAGATTATATATACAGTAATATGAAACTCGTTTGGATGTTGTAATGTGGTTCACTAATAGGACTAGAGAGAAGGTTGACCAGCTAGCCCTTTTCAGGTTGTATTGCGGAGCTAGTTTTGATAATGTCTAGGTTGACTTCTGGGTAGCATTTTGTAAACAAGCATTGATATCTTCGGTCACTTCTTAATAATGGTTTATGGACCTTTCCTCCAGGAACTTGTCCAAACCTTTTTTAAACCCAGCTACACTAACAGCCTTTACTACATCCTCCGGTAACAAATTCCAGAGTTTGATTACACGTTGAGTGAAAAAATATTTTCTTTTATTAGTCTTAAATAGTTTACCCTGTAGCTTCATTGCATGTCCCCTAGTCTTTCTATATTCTGATAACATACACAATTGATCTACGTTTACCCGTTCCACTCCATTCATTAATTTATAGACTTCTATCATATCTCCCCTCAGCCGTCTCTCTTCCAGGTTAAAGAGCCCTAAACATTTTAGCCTTTCTTCATAGGAGTATCCTTCCATCCCCTTTACCATTTTGGTGGCTCTTCTCTGAACCTTTTCTAAAATCGCTATATCCTTTTTAAGATACGGCGACCAGAATTGCACACAATATTCAAGGTGCGGTCTCACCATGGAACGATACAGAGGCCTTATAATATCTTTTGTTTTATTTTCCATTCCTTTCCTTATCATACCTAGCATTCTATTTGCTCTCTTGGCCGCCGCTGCACACTGAGGTAATTTCTCTGGCATCTTCAAGCTAGGGAGTCCCATATGTGAAGACTACATTCCTGCTTGATCCTGGAGATAGCATAGTTACTCAGCTATAATAGGTGATCACTGGGAACAGCAGGAATTTAGTCTTCACAACCCACCCTCCTCTCCTAGGAGTTGTAGGTGTTCTTTTTCCTCTTATTTTATCTCAGCTACATACTCAGCTGAGGAGGGAGAGTTGGAAAGACGGGTAGGCAGCTATGCAGGCGCAGTGGAATGCTCCCAAAAGCTTTCCTATTGGATGCTGGGAGCGTTCTCGCACTGGCTCCATCAGTACCGACATCACCCATATGTGAAGACTAAATTACTGCTGTTCCCAGAGATCACCTGTTACAGGTAAGCAACTACACTTTCTCCCCCACGCTCAGCATCTGCTCTCCATCCCCCTATGCCCCCCATGTCCAGCATCTGCTCTCTACTTCCCCCACCCTGTGGCCACCATTTGCCCTCTGTGGTTACCATCTGCCCCCTCACACCTCACCACATGACCAGAAGCTGTCCCCACCCCATCCCATGTCTAGCATTTGACCTCGACCACAATCTCCACCTCCATGCCCCCCCTGCCAACATCCAGCATCTGCTCTATACCCCATCCCATATCCACCATCTGTCCTCCACCTCCCCCACCCCTACTCTGGCTGCCCTCTGTCCCCCCCACCCTTGGCCACATTTGTCCTCCACCCCAACATGTGCCCAGCATCTATCTTCCCATCTGCCCTCTATGCTCTTCTTATGTCAGCATCTTTCCTCCACCTCCACACATCCCCCCCCCCTGCCATCCAGTATCCGCTCTCTATCCCATTCCATATCCACCATCTGTTCTCCACCCTGTGGCTAGCATCTGTGCTTTGCCTCTCCCCACCTGTTGACACCATCCGCCCTCTACCCTATCACCTCATGGCCAGCACCTGCCCTCTATACTGTCCACCCCCACAGCGTCAACCTTCAGCATCTCCTCTTCCTTTCTAACATTTTACTGCGCCTCCAGCCTACCACCGCTGCTGCTACCTCTCTCAGCCTCTGTGGCAGCAGCGGCAAGAACAGAAATGAAAGCATGGGGTCTTGCTGACTCCAGCGAGCTTGGAAGGCCCTGCCTGTCCTACCCCCTTCTGACATGAAGCATGCTTCAGAAGGGGACTGGACCAGAGGGCTTTCTGAACATGCCAGAGTCATGAAGGCCCTTGCTTTTGTGTTTTTTTGCAAACTATTGCCTGCTGCTGCCGCTGCTTCTCATTGGTCTGAGTCGGAGGTGGCTACAGTGGGAGGTGAGGTTATGCAGTGGTGGCAGTTGCAATAGCAGCAGACACCGGAACACATTTTTTTAAGAGAAAGCAGAGTGAGGCAGCCATCGTTGAGATGTTTTGGGAGCATTTTTGACTGCTCCCAAAACTCTGATGCCTGAGGCAGCCACCTCATTCTGCTTAATGGTAGATCCGCCCCTGTGTTCCAGCACGAACAGGCATCAGAAAAGTGCTCGTTTTGGCTGAAAGGCATCCAGAATGTGTAAAGAGAACACTCCATCATCCCCAGTACTCAGCCTAGTCTCAGTGGTAGCTATAGTGGGATTTGAAACCTGGCTTCCCTGTTCCTAACCCACTACTTTAACTGTTATAAATATCTAGGGCCCGATATTGAGTTAGGGGGACTATGCCCCTCCTCTTCGGCGCATAGTCTCCACACGAGCTCTAATCCTGGATATTCAATGCTGGGGTCATATGTGGCCCCAGCATTGAATATTCGGGATCGCCGCACTGCCTCTCTCAGCCACAGTCAATAACCGGGCAGTAGCGAAATTTCATGCTGCCCAGTTAGCCCCTGCGCTTAAAGATAAGCGAGCTTTTGTCTTGCCTATCTTTTAGGCGCAGGTCGCTAGCTGGGCAGCATGAAATAACACTGCTGCTTGGTTATCGATTGTCGCTGCCTTCGCTCCTTCCCAGAACACCACAGACACTCCCCGATGCTAAGCGGTTAGCATCGGTGTCTAAGGGAGAAGGGAGGGAATATTCAGCAGCGCTATCCGTATTAGTGCCGTTGACTATCCCAGATAGCAGCATTTACACAATTTATAGGGCTATAAACCATGTAAACGCCTTTCGGATATCGGGCCCCTAAGTTCTGAAATACTATTGTGGGGTCATTTATGCAAATATCCATATCAGGTACGTCCACACATGTCTTCACCTGGACGTGCCTGCTTTTTTTTATTCTTTTTTCAAACATTCTGGCTTAGATGTCCCAGTTAGCACTTCAGCGTCATTATTGAAATTCCCCTCCACATTGATATGGGTAGAGGCAAAGAAGAATTGCAGGAGGGGCAAACAGGAGTTGAAATAATGAGTTTCGAGCTAGGGGGTAGTAGAGGGTTGATATGTACGATTTACAGGCTGCTCTTGGATGATCCAGGCACACCACCATCACATAAGGAAGATTATCTGGGAATTCCTTTGGAAGAAAAAGGTTGGAGAGAAGTCTATCAAAATGTAAGGCGCATTTCCATAGCCATTAATCTGGTAGAAAATGGATTATAACTATTGTATCAATAGTACCCTACGCTTGAGAAAATTCAGAAGATATATACATGGGGGGGGGGTGGAATGCTGGTACATATTTACACACTGTGCTTGTCACCCCAAGGTTTAGAGATATTGGTCAAATTGTATTAAAATGAAAGAGATCCCACCTCTTCATGTCCAGCCGGCTCCCCCCTGCACTGCCTGCCCTTGCCCCGCTGCCGCTTTTCCTGTTCCCTTGGTGGCGGCAGCAGCGGACCTCCAATTAAAAAAACAAAACAAATGTAGGTCTTTGTAGCTCAGCACTTACATGGCTGGTCTCGTCCCTCCCTTCTCTGACTTGAGCATGCATCAAAGGAGAGAGGGTCAGACCAGTCATGCAAGCACAGAGCCTGAAAGACCTGCAGTTTTTCGGGGGGGTTTGTTTTTAAATTAGAGGTCCTCCACCATCAACAAGGGAACAGGAAAAGCGGCGGCGAAGCAAGGGCAGGCCGGGCAGGTAGCGCAGGGGGAGCCGGCTGGTTAGGGTTCTTTAACCTGGAAAAGAGACGGCTGAGGGGAGATATGATAGAAGTCTATAAATTAATGAACGGAGTGGAACGGGTAAACGTAGATCAATTGTTTACGTTATCAGAATATAGAAAGACTAGGGGACATGCAATGAAGCTACAGGGTAAACTATTTAAGACTAATAAAAAATTTTTTTTTCACTCAACGTGTAATCAAACTCTGGAATTTACCGGAGGATATAGTAAAGGCTGTTAGTGTAGCTGGGTTTAAAAAAGGTTTGGACAAGTTCCTGGAGGAAAGGTCCATAAACCATTATTAAGAAGGGACCCAGGATATCAATGCTTAACCCAGTACAAGCATTGCGGAACCTGTGTCTTTTGGGGAAACTGCTAGGTACTAATGACCTAGATTGGCCACTGTTGGGAACAGGATACTGGGCTTGATGGACCTTGGTCTGACCCAGTATGGCATATCTTATGTTCTTATGACATGAAGAGGTGGGGTAAGATGGGGAGATGCTGGGCATGGGGGGATGGGGCAGATGACAAAGGTTTGATGTCATGGGGGGAGACGTCATGTTTGCAAGTCACACAGGACACATTTGTGGCTTGATACAGCCCTTCGCAGAGGTTGAAATGTCCTTAAGTGTTTCAGTTGCTTTTATGGTTGACTTGCTGTCATTTTGTGTCATGGTGAGACTTCTGTTATAAGCTGCCACATATTGATTGAAAGTGGCTTTTGAGAATGAAGCTCAGGGGTGGGAGGAGTTAAATGGGGAGGGGGAGGTTGGATTTTTAAAGGAAGCACTGCACCAGGCCAGTTTAAAACTGTGTGTATTGTTCTTGAAATATTTTCATTTGATTGTAATTTGATGAATTGTTCTTTGTAAAACCAGTTAACAGCTATTTACAAAAAATAAGTAGAGCTCTCTTGAATCTCTTTACTCTAAACATTGGGGTAAGGTGGGGTTGCCGTCTCCATCTCCTCCATTTCATGGAGCTTCTTATCTACAGGTATGAAGGGGAATTTGTCCAGGGTAAGTTCCAGGGTGCTGGAGTCTTCACGCGTTACGACAACATGAAATTTGAGGGAGAGTTCAAAAATGGTCGGGTGGAAGGTTACGGTAAGTTCATCTTTTTTTCTGTGGAATTTTTTTTTTTATAGATCACAAATCCAGCTTATCTCAAGAGGTTAAAGGAGATTGTTTCCATATATTTCTAGTTTGTGCAGCATGCTAAATTATTGCTCAGTTTTAAAGGTATATTAAATCTATCCTTATCCCATAGCCAAAGAGAGCTATAGTTGGGAATTTTTGGCATCCAGGGGAGGCTGGTATGTTGCCAGCCCCCATCCCCAAATGGGCATCTGGTCTTCCCCTCTTGCCACCCCTCCACTGAACCCGTGTCTGTTCAGGCTCTTTCCCTTCCCTTTCCTTCCACTCCTATTTCTCAAACTCAGCAGTAGAGTAGTAACATTCTCCCTTACTATTCATATGTTGTCCCATGCTTGTATTTCAGTCACTTTTTCTACTCCTAAATATAACACTGGCCAAATATTTCTGGGAAGTAGCTAGACTAAAATCCTGCCATTCTGTGGTTTTATTTTGTTTTTGGTTTTTTTCAGTTTGGGATAGAGACCTGTTTAGAAATAGTGTCACTCAGCCAACCTGACCTGCTCAAGGTGTGTTTTCAACTTTGGCAGGGGATTTTCCGTATTTGATGGGTCCTTATTCAGTCCAGTTAATACAAGCGCTGGCATCAACACTTCTGTCCTCTTCTCATGACTGAACAATCAATGGCGAGTAAGCGGACAGATTAAAACTCCTGCCTTTTGTGCCAAGAGGTTCTTTGGTTGGACTTTACATCTCATTCTGTTCACTTGATTCTCTTACCAATTTTAATCTGTAAGCCTCCTGGATGGTTTTTTGGAAGCAGGTGGCTATCAAAGGAAATGAATGGAAACAGGCAGATATGACGTGAAATGAAAAATATAGATTTATTCTCTCTAAGGTCCCATCCACCCCAGTCTTCTTTTATAGACCCTTGGGTGGTGTAGGAAAACCCCATTTATATTAAATGGTTGGAAAGAAAAAAACAAAAGCATGCTTGACAGCTTTGGGGTGGAATAAGGGAGAGCGGTTTTCATGGTAGAAAAAATTCAGGTTAGGCGTTGTTGTAGGAAGGGGAGTGTAAAAGAAACTTAATATTTGATGAGAGGGGTAGGCGTCAGAAGTAGACTCCTAGTAGAGAACAGTAACAACCAAACCCATGAGAGAAACTGGACATGCTGGGGCCAGACATAGCATGGTGGTTAGGGGTTGCTGAGGTATAACGGGTAGAAGAAATGTCAAAGGGAGATGCGTGGGGCAGCTGTGGAGACTCGTGTGGGAGCAGGGTTGAATAGCTTGTTAAGGAACATGGGGGATAGCTGTGTTTTGGTTTGGGCAATGACTTTGTGGGGCATGTTAACTAAAGAGTTAGCAGCTAACATGGTTTAGTAAACTGTTACCACAGCCAGCGAGCTAAGATTAAATTAATGTTTACACCTACAAGCGATATATGATAATTGTAAATATCTACTATGTACATATGTTCTAATAGTTTAACGTTCTAATAATTTACTGTTTAAATATTATACTGTTACCTGTACCTAGTTCACCTGTTCTATGTAAAATGACTTGGTATGATACTACCCATACCATATAACATAATGTTCATTGTAAACCGCACTTGATACTTGTGAAAGAGCGGTATAGAAATAATTGTTAAATAAATAAATAAATAAAATAAACACGGAGAAATTGCAGATAACTCAGCGAATTTCTGCGTTATGTGGAGAAAGCGCATTGTCTGCAGGAGTGGGCAGGATTAGGGTGGAGAGTGGGCGTTGTGGAGTGGAGGTTTTTTCAGGGATTTCATCTAATCGGAGCCAGTCATGATTTGATGAAATCACTGAGGAAACCTGCATGATGGTGAAACCATTGGCCAAGGTCGGGAATGGAAAGAGGAAGCTTTTGAAACTAAGAATGGATTAATTGAAGTCACCAGCTTAAATGTAAGTCTTGGTTCCTTATCGTCACTCCAGTCCAGTCCCTTACTTCTGGGTTGCGCAACCCTTCCAGCAGCTTGGAGGCTGAGCCCAACCTTTTTGGGGGATGGAGCGGTATAAATACCACTGGGACCACCCACCAACTCCAGTAATCTCAGCCTCCAAGCAGCTGGAGGGTTCCGTAAGCCTAGGGCTTACTGGAGTCTCCTTTTCCTTCTTAAATTTTAAATTTTAAGTTTTCCTCTTGATAAGAATTTAAGTTTATTGTTTTCTAGTTTGGGTAATCTTACCTGGTTTTCTTTTATTCCTGTGCCTTTAAATTTACCTACTCTCTCCGGCTCCCCTCTCTCCTCCCCCCCCCCCCCCTCTGACCGGACCGGGTACCGGGGTTGATTGAGTCCTGCAGCGGCACGGAGGATCGGCAGCTCTCCTCTTGCCGCTGAGCCGCTCGTTTCCGGTACCTCCTCCAGGATCCTGCCCTGCCTCGCGCCGAAGCCACGGTGGCGGCTGAGCGCTTGAGGCTCGCCGCGACTGTGCTCCTCCTTCCCATCCCGTCCCAGTGCGGAGGGAATCGGAGTTGAGCGCGGAGGAGTCAGCTGTTTCAGCACCTTTGCAGCGGCGCCGCTTAAACCGGAGCGGGAGGTGCCTCTCAGCACAGAATCAGCGGTCCGGTAAATTTCCTCGGGGCTCCGAGAAAGGAAGGCAACTCGCAGTCCTCCGTTAGGCTCCACGTGGTTGCGGCCTACCACGTGTGGAGCCAACGGCTGGATTTCGCTGAGTCGGGCCTGGGCTCCACGGCAGACGAATCGTCTAACTGCAAGTACCGGATTAAATCCGAGGGTTTATGTGGCTTATGTATTGCATTCTAGTTTTGTTTAATTTAGATTAATTTTATTTAATTTTATTTAAGTTTATTTCTCCCTTAGCCTGCCTTTAGGAGAGTAAGCTAATTCCGGGGCTGGGTAGCTGCCAAGCATTTTCTAAAGGGCAGAGCATCTTTAGTTCTCTTTGTCCTGATCTATACAGGTTCGGCCAGGAGGAGGTTGTTAGAAAGAACTTTTTGTTCCTCCTCATCTAGGGCATGACGGGCAAACCTCGGTGCCCCTCCTGTGGCACTCGCAGAGGTACTCCTACGGAGGCTGGGATCTGCAAGGCTTGTGCTGCAGTAGCCGCCTCCGTGGAGCAAGAAATTAGCTTATCCATGGCTCAGACTTCTCAGGGGTCCGGGGTCCCTTTGGGGGGGGAAGGGGGATCTCAGTCCCCTCCTCCTTCCTCCTCAGAATTCCCCACCCCTCCGCTACCTCCTTCCCCCCTACCCGCTGGGGAGGGGGGGGCCGAGGATCTATTCTCCCCGGACTTTGTCCTCCTGCTCCATAAGGCCTACTGCATGCGCAAGCAAGGCTTGGGGCCAGGGGAGACGGTACTTACGGCGGAAGGCGGACCAGCCAGACCACCGAGGACAAACAGTCAGAACCCCGGCCCTCCTCCTAAGCGCCCTCGGCTAATTAGTGAGGAGCCGATCACATCCCTTTCTCAGGGTACCCCGGAAGAGGAGACCTCTGACAAGGATCTAGACGACGAGGAGGAGGAGGAACTGGAAGAGGGTGAGATCCCTGAAGAGGATCATTCCCGTATAGTTAGGGTTTTCCGCCGAGAGGAACTCCCGGCACTAATCAATGAGTCCCTAAAAGTGCTCAATGTGACCTCAGACGCGCCGGTAGAGGACGAGGCGTTGGAGGACCCTTTAATCCAGGCCATTAGAAGGTCACAAAAAGTCTTCCCTGTCCACAGAGTGGTTCGCCAGATGATCCAGGAAGAGTGGGATCAACCGGAGTCAAGCCTTAGGGGAGTGCGCTCTATGGCTCGGCTATACCCTCTCCCAGAGGCAGACAAGGAGCTACTGAAGTCGCCCAGAATAGATGCGGCGGTCTCAGCGGTTACAAAGAAGACGACTATCCCAGTCGAGGGCAGCACGGCCCTGAGGGATTCACAAGACAGGAAACTGGACACGCTTCTGAAACAAGCCTTTGATGTAAGCGCCCTGGCCCTACATGCTTCCGTCTCGGGGGCCTGGGTGGCTCGGGCCTGTTTGAGATGGTCTCAACAGCTTCAAGCAGCGGAAGGCTCCTCGGAGGAAGCACAGGCCAACTCGGCTAGGTTAGAATCCGGAGCGGCCTTCTTGGCTGATAGTCAGTATGACCTCATCAGGAGTCTAGCTAAGAACATGGCCTCCGTGGTGGCGGCTAGGCGCTACTTGTGGCTCCGTAGTTGGGCAGCTGACGCTTCCTCAAAGGCACGCCTAAGCCGGCTCCCCTTTAAAGGGAAACTGCTGTTTGGGGAGGATCTGGACAAGTTGGTGAAGGACCTGGGCGAGTCTAAGGGCGGAAGGCTTCCTGAAGATAGACTGAAACAAGGTCGCTCTATGCCCCCGGTGCGTAGTCAACCCAGGGACCCCCGCAGGTTTCGTTCGGCCAGGCCGAATCCCTTTTCCAGGGACGTTTCCCATCCAGGGGGCAAGGCTTTAGGGGGTTTCGAGGAGCAGGTAGAGGTTTCGGTGCCTCTTCATCATTCTCCTCGGGACCTAGGAAACAGCAATGATATGTCGGGGGTCCAGGGGGAGGATCTGAAGCTGGGTGGTCGTTTAAAGCAGTTTCTTCCCGCCTGGTCCCGGGTCACGTCCGATCAATGGGTCCTAGAGGTCATAAGAGAGGGCTATGCTCTCGAGTTTGCAAAACAAATACTCCCAGCCTTTGTTCAGTCTCCATGCGGTTCTTCTTCAAAGCGGGAGGCCATAGACACAACTCTCACACGCCTAATAGCGCTTGGGGCCGTCGTCCCAGTACCTCCAGACCAGCGCGGCTCGGGTCGGTACTCGATTTACTTTGTGGTGCCAAAGAAGGAAGACTCCTTCCGCCCGATCCTGGACCTAAAGCAAGTCAATCGCTGTCTCAAGGTTCCGCACTTTCGGATGAAGACCCTACGATCGGTCATAGCAGCCGTAAGGGCCGGGGAATTCCTAACGTCCCTCGATCTGACAGAGGCCTACTTACATATCCCGGTCAGGGCATCCCATCAACAATTCCTAAGATTCGCAGTGCCAAGGGGCCATTTTCAATTCCAGGCCCTTCCTTTCGGCCTTGCTACGGCACCAAGAACGTTCACCAAAGTGATGGTGGTGGTGGCGGCTTCCCTACGGAGAGAGGGAATCCTAGTTCACCCTTACCTGGACGATTGGCTAATCCGAGCAAAGTCGGAAGAGGAAAGCCACTCTGTGACGACAAGAGTCATTCAGGTCCTAGAAGAGTTGGGGTGGGTCATCAATCGGGCAAAGAGCAGGTTGACCCCCTCCCAGGAACTCGAGTACCTCGGGGCAAGGTTCGATACCAGCAAAGGCAGGGTGTTTCTGTCTCGTTCAAGATCAAGAGAACTAAGACTTCTAGTCGCCCAGTTCCTGGCCAGACGAATCCCCACAGCGTGGCATTATCTTCAGGTTCTGGGAACAATGGCAGCGGCTATAGAAGTGGTTCCATGGGCCAGAGCCCACATGCGGCCGTTGCAACGGGCCCTATTACGTCGATGGTCCCCTCAGCTTCACCCCATGTCAATGCAGTTACCTTGTGCTCCACGAACCAAAGAAGCTCTCCGCTGGTGGCGACACCCAAGGAATCTGGAGTGCGGGATGCCTCTCGAACCACATCAGTGGTTACTTCTGACGACGGATGCCAGTCTGTCAGGCTGGGGAGCTCACTGCGAGGACCAGTTCGTTCAAGGCAGCTGGACACCATTGGAAGCTCAATGGCCCATCAACAGGCTGGAATTGCGGGCCGTCATCCGGGCGCTCAAGGCTCTCGAGACCTTAGTGAAAAGGAGGGCAATTCGCGTCCTTTCCGACAATGTCACCACTGTGGCGTACATCAACCATCAGGGCGGCACCAGCAGCCCTGCCTTAGAGAAGGAAGCGGACTCTCTGTTCCGGTGGGCGGAAGGTCGGCTGGAAGCACTCTCGGCCCAACACGTAGCTGGCTCGGACAACATCACGGCAGACTACCTCAGCAGGTACAAGATAGACCACGGAGAGTGGGAACTGGAGCAGGGAACCTTCGACCAGATAGTGTCTCGTTGGGGGCTCCAGGTCATGGATCTCATGGCAAGGTTCTCGTCCGCCAAGGTAGACAGATTCTTCAGTCGGCGAAAGGAAAGAATGTCCGAGGGCCTGGATGCCTTGTCACAGAAGTGGCCTTCGGAGGGCCTCCTCTGTGTTCCCCCTGTGGGTGCTGATCGGAAAGGTTCTCCAGCGCGTGGAGTCTCACCAGGGGTTCGTAATCCTCATAGCCCCGGATTGGCCTCGCCGCCCCTGGTATGCGGACTTGGTGAGATTGATCGCCGACCACCCTTGGCGGCTCCCTTGCAAAAGGGACCTTCTGAGACAAGGCCCGGTTCGAATGCCTCACGTGGATCGATTCTCGCTTACGGCCTGGCTATTGAAAGGGCGAGGCTCCTGAAAAGAGGGTACTCAGGAGCGGTCATCTCGACACTGTTGCATGCTAAGAAGCGCTCGACCTGCCTCTCCTACGTTAGGACCTGGCGCATCTTCGAAGCATGGTGTGCGCAGCACCGACGGAAACCCCTTTCCGCATCCGTCCCGGAGGTTCTGGAATTCTTGCAGGCGGGTTTTGACAAGGGTCTAGCACACAGCTCCTTGAGAGTGCAGCTAGCAGCCATCGCATGCTATAGGGGCAAGGTCCGCGGCAAGCCCCTAGGGGCTCACGCGGACGTCTCCAGGTTCCTAAGAGCGGTTAGACGCCTACGTCCTCAACGGAGGTCGGTCATCCCCCCTTGGGATCTCAACCTAGTACTAAATACCCTGATCGGGGAGCCCTTTGAACCAGTAAAGAGGGCCTCCTTAAAGGGCCTAACCTTGAAGACAGTCTTTCTGGTTGCGATCTGCTCGGCAAGGCGGGTCTCCGAATTACAAGCATTGTCCGCGAAACCCCCCTTCCTTTTATTTCTCAAGGACAAGGTGGTTCTGCGAACTGTTCCTTCCTTCTTGCCCAAGGTGATCTCCCCTTTTCATATGAATCAGCCGGTCAACCTCCCGGTTCTCTCGTCCGTGGGGGCTGAAGGTAGGGATAGCAAACTGCGTCTCTTGGATGTCCGGAGAACCTTGAAGCGTTATCTCTCCCGCACAGCTCCCTTCCGAAGTCCGATCGCCTATTCGTACAGTTCGGAGGCCCTCACAAGGGAGAGGCGGCGGCCAAGTCTTCCATCTCCAGATGGATCAGAGAGGCGATTGCTTCCGCCTACATCCTGAAAGGGAAACAGGTGCCAGCGGGTCTACGAGCACACTCCACTCGGGCACAGGCCACTTCTTGGGCAGAATTCAGCCTAGTTCCCCCATTGGATATTAGTAGAGCAGCGACCTGGTCCTCGCTGCATACCTTCACCAAGCATTACAGGCTGGACATCCAGAGTTCAGCGGACGCTCGGTTTGGCATGGCAGTCCTACAGTCCGGTGTGCCGGACCCCACCCAGGGTTGAACTGCTCTTGTACATCCCAGAAGTAAGGGACTGGACTGGAGTGACGATAAGGAAAAGGTAATTAGATCTTACCTGCTAATTATTGTTCCTGAAGGAACGACAGTCCAGTCCCTGATCCCACCCGGTTAAGGCTTACCAGCATAAGGAAGCTACGGACCGAGCGTGAGGGCCTGTTCGGAGTGAGGGGGTGCGGGAGAAGATAGGCTCCGCCGGACTCATGCAAACCCGTGACCATCTTCCCTCTTAGTTTACCTATTCCTTGAATCCCTCTCAGGTTACCTATTCCTTGGGAAAAAAAAATAAAATTAAATGAGTAATGGATCTATATAGCTACAATAGGTGGTAGAGATTGTTAATAAGTGTTTAATAGGTTGTTATGGGAACTTTGTTGAGTCTGCTTTTTCATTCAGTTACTGGAGTTGGTGGGGTGGTCCCAGTGGTATTTATACCGCTCCATCCCCCAAAAAGGTTGGGCTCAGCCTCCAAGCTGCTGGAAGGGTTGCGCAACCCAGAAGTAAGGGACTGGACTGTCGTTCCTTCAGGAACAATAATTAGCAGGTAAGATCTAATTACCTTTTTAATTGCGTCATAATGGATTTTGGGGCTATGAGAGATTTGAAAAATAGTTTGAAAATAACAAATAATATTAAAAATTTATTGGTGGTGAGCAATGATGAAATGATTTTGGCTGGCATATGAAAGTTTGTTGTGCCACAAATCTGAGCTCCCGCTATTAACTTTTTATGTAATTTAGGTTGGGTGAGCCGCGATCTGTGATGGCAATTGTCTATTTCAATTGATTTATTTTTGAGGAGGAGTGGCTTTTGAGAACATGAGAGATTAAAATAAAATATTAATACTTGCAAATTTTGTATATTCAAACTGGTATTGACCCACAGAGAGGGCTGCTTTTGTAAAATGGCTCCTGAGCCTTTGCAGGTAAGTGTAGCTACTGAGTATCTATCCTATCTCCAGGAACAAGCAGGAATGAGTCTTCACATATGGGTACGTCGGTACCGACGGAGTCTGAGCGGGAACGCTTCCCAGCGTCCAATCAAGAGCTTTTGGAAGCATCCCAGCACACCTGCGTGCTGCCTTCCCGCCTTTCCCAACTGCCTCTCCTCAGTTTTCATTTTTCCGCGGAGCCGGCAGGACGTCCTCCTGTCACCGCAGAAAATTCTTGTTCTTATTTCTTAGTTTTCTTGTGGTCGTGGCTGTCTTCCCGACGCCACCGGTACCGCCGGTGTTTTCTTTTCTTTTCTTGTAAAATCTTCCTTTTCCACGGGATATTTTTTTTTTCTTCAGTGTCCCACGGTCTCTTAAGCCTTTTAGGCCTCTTCTTTTTCCTTCATGGAACCGCCAGACACTTTCTCCAAAAAATGTTCAGACTGTGGCGGTACAACTTTATTTTTAGACCCTCGAAGTCGGTGTCTAACCTGCTTGGGTCCTGACAACAGTTTGGTGAGAAGACGTCTTCAACATCGAGGTTCCCTCGATACACGGTTGCCCTCCAACTTCGGGGCACCGTCCCCTTCTTCCACACAGGATCAGGTAACCCACAAACAGTCTGTTAAGACTAGCCAGTCCTCGAGTGGTAGGTCTCATGCACAGCATGTAGACGGCTCTGGCCTTGCCCTCGACGGCCCACTGGTTTCAAAACCCCGGCGGGAGTCTTCGGTCTCCAAAGCGTATAAGGGGTTTCAGGTTGTTCCTGGGGTTCACCCCCCACAGAACATACCTAAGCCATGTACGGTGGTGGCATCCGCTTTGAGCGGTACCGATACCCTGGCATCGGCACTGGTGTTGGATGAAACACTCCTCACCAGGGCTCGTCATCTGGCGTCCTCGGTGCCTTCGGGACCGGTGGATACTCCCCAGATTGACTTTCCATTATCGGTACCAACACCGATACTATCACCGACGTCGGTACCCTCCAGATGTGCATCGACAGCCTCGCTTCCTTCGATGCCGAGTCTGGAATCGATCTCCAGTCTGGAGGACTGGGTACCGACTCGCCTTGGTACCATCTTGCGGCGGTACCGAAGGCTCGGTTACGATGACTCGGATCCGCAACTCTCGGTTCCCCCGAGGCCGATTGAGTTGCCACTGGTTGACCTTCCTTCACTGGTATCAGACACGGTACCGAAGTAGGTACCGATGTCCTCATTACCCTGACAGTCGGTGCCTTCCATGCTTCGCTTATCAGGCTCTCTGCCCTCGATGCCGAGTTTGGAATCAATCTCTAGTCTAGAAGACTGGGTACCAATAGGTTTTGGTACCGACACCGATCGATACCGGTGCTTCGGTACCGAGAATAGTAGCCGGAGGTTTTCGGTTACCTCGGTACCAGTTGAACTGTCACCGATGACTGCTCCGATGTCTTTGTTGGGCTCGACTCTGACATCGGTACCAGTATTGCCATCGGTACCGGTATCCACAGTAGCATCCTGGCCAACTCCTGCCATGCTTTCTTCAACAGGATCGCTCCATTCTATACCAAGCTTGGAGTCGATACCTGGCATGCACAATGTGGTAAGGACGGTTGCTGCTCCTGACAGCCAGTACCAGCAACCATCCCTTAAGCATTCCACACTGCACTCTGCAGGATCTTCTATTCCTATATATTTGGATAACTCTGTGGGTGCTCAGGCTAGTTCTTTAGATCTAACCTGTCCAAGGGAGATTCCTGTTTGGGATCCCTCTTTTCAGAGTTTCCTCCTGGATATAGCAAGATCCCTTGCCATTCCTATTCCAGGACATGATCCTGCACAAGGCTCTGTTTCTACCAAAGCAAAGGACAACATAATGCTTCCTTTGCATCATTCCTTACAGGATCTCCTTCTAGGAATGTGGGAAACACCTTTAAGGGTACCCCCACCTCCCAGGGCAACTGATCTCTTATATCAGGTGCCCCCCTCTCCAGGGTTTCAAAAGACTCAACTTCCTCCTCATTCCATAGTAGTGGAATCAGCAATGAGGTGGGTAAAGAGTAAGTAAAAGCACTCTTATCCGCCAGGTCGTGAGTCTAAGACACTAGATGCCTTTGGACGTCAAACCTTCCAGACATCTATGCTTTCTGCAAGAATTCTCTCATATATTTTTTATATGAGTTTTTCTCTTGAGGAGGTCACAAAGCAATTGCATCTTTTGACTCCTTTCCTTCCAGATTCCAGGAGTACAGACTATTCCTCACTGCTTAAGCATATCCAGAATATCTCTTGGTTTCTTTCTCGTGCTTCCCTAGACTCTTTTGAGTCTGTTAGCAGGACTTCTGCTATAGCTATAGGGGCACGACGTAGAGCCTGGCTCCAAGCTTCAGACTTGGACAAATGGGCACAACAACGGCTGGGACATACTCCTTGCACTGGAGAAAATCTTTTCAACAAGGAGTCTTTACGTCAGGTTACTCAGTTGTCCACTGATTTACCTGTTCCTAAGGGTTGTTCTACACCACCTTCTGTCCCAGTAGGTAGGAAATGTCCTACCAAACTTTCTTCCCACAGGAGAAGGTGGTTTTATTCATCACTTGCCCATCATACAGATGTTCCCCAACAGGGGACCCATCGTCCTGGTCTGAAGAATCCAACCTCTCACCAGGTTCAGCAAACCCAGCACCTTGGGGTTAGAATCTACAGTTGCTTCTTCTCAATAGAGGCAATCCACTGCTTCATTCTAACCCCTACACATGGATCTCTTTCCAAAAGACATCCATTTTTTCTATATTTCTATGAGCTGTCAGGATGTTCATGCCTATAGGTCACAGGTTTCTCCTCTTTTCCTGCTAGGGAAAGAAGTCTGACCACTATCAAATGATAGTTCCTGTGCCAGCATGTATTTTTCCTTTCTATAGACTTACTACTTGGTAAGTCTTCTTCAGCTCCATTCTCTTCACCCTCTTACCACTGTAAGAGCGGAATTACTTGCTGGGGGGCTTTTTCTTCAGCCTCTCTAGTTTTTGTCACTTTCCAATGCGGAGTTTTCCTCTCTGAGTTACTTCCCCTGTTTCAATCTTACTTTGAGGCAGCTTATCAGACATGTCCAGAGTTTTCTACTCCTGTTCTGTCCTTTCTGTTTTTGAACAGTAAGATTCTTTCTGCTGTCTTGCTAGCAGCTGCCTCTGCAGGAGCCTTAATGTTTGGTCCACTGGTTATTGTCCACAAACAACCAGATTTGTCCTCCACTAACATTCTGTCTAGTCTTAGTAGTGGCTCCAAGTCAGTGCTTTCATCTATCTTGGAGATTATCTCACTACAAGCTTTCTGGATTGGTCTTCTATTTCTGCCATCTCCATTCCCCTGGGTTTGGCAGCATAGTTGGCAGAGATACTGGCTTTCTAGCAGCCAGTTCTATCTCCTCATTCTCCTGCATCATGCTCTCTGCAATTCTACAGAGAAGCTTTCCACTATGGGCCATTGCTAGAGAGCATGGGGGTTTTTTCTCCAACAGCTATCCTAGATGGTTGGAAAAGGCTTTTCAGTCATGTCTCCCTTGACTAGAAGGTTCTCCCTTCTTTTACTATCTCCTTTTGATATATAGGCCTTCTCTTACGTAAAGGCTTAAGGAGTGGCCAATTCCCTGCCATAGCATTCCCAATCGGGGATATGCTCTTTCTCCTTGCAGCTCGTCCTCATGGTAAGAACGCATGATACTTTTTGCCCTTAAGCAGGTCAACATGGTATCTCATCTCTGTGTCTTCTGTCTACTTACCATGCTAGAGTCCTGGAAGACTCGGGACTTGCTGGCTGCAGATTGATATCCTCTGTTTTTCATGTAACCATCCTGGTTATTTTACTAGCTAGCATCCTTGCAGATCATAACCAGGGGGAATAGATTCTCTATATATCTTCTCAAGTAGGTTCCACCTCCTCCTTGTTAGATGAATCTTTCCTCTCCACATATCCTATGTGAATACCGTGCTGTAGGCATATCTTTGTCTGTTTAATTGCAGACACCCATATTTAGGCCTACATATTCATATTTATCTTTTGTGTCTATTTTATGCCCCTCCATATCTCACTATAGATATATTCTTATATTTCTATCTATATATCTATATGTATGTATGTATCTGTCGAGATATTTCATTATAGATAGATATGTCTCCACATACTTATCTATCTGACTGTCTATGCTCATATAGCTATATGTTTCTGACAGAGGGGCTTTACCCATACCTATGCTATCCAGCAGGTTTGGGGTTCTACACACACAACCACTGCTGTGGTAGTCAACAATTTTTATACCATAACCTAAGGGTCTAGGTACCTCTGAAGCTCTCTGTGCCCAATATCTCTCCTAGCTTGCTCCAGTTAGGAGAGACATTGTGGATCTTCAGTTAATCACAGGCTTTAACGCCTCAGGCATTTGTCCTCTCTTTTTGGGATTCAAGGGGTTCCCATACCCTTTCTCCACACAAGGACTGTGCCTGTTTGTCCAAATGGGTTAGCCTTTCTCTTTTTGCTCCTAAGAGTGAGCCACTCTGCCGCCAAAAGAGTTAGGTTTTTGTCATACAGCCTTCCACTGAAGGCCCACCGTTTTTGTACTACCCCAGTTTTTCCTACTGGGGTTACCTGTTACCTTTCAGAATTCTGACCTCCACTGTTTTCCTACAGGTTTATTACCTCCACTTTACAGTGAGGTCCTCTTCACGGTTCCTCTACTGGGTTTCCCAGTAGATCCATGAACCTCCATACTTCTGTGAAATCCTGTCAGAGGAGGTCCATATTGCAATATTCTTTGCAATATCATTGATGACAATCGTTATCCACACATGGACTCCATCTCTGCAGTCCTATGCTAGGTTAGCTGTTCCACAGCATCTTTCTTTCTTCAACTCCTACCCTCCATCCTCAGGATGCCTGGTGTTCTGGGAGATAGCATGTTCCAACCTATGACATGCTGGGACTCCAGGCATCTCAGCTTAGGAGTCCCCATATGTGAAGACTCATTCCTGCTTGTTCCTGGAGATAGCAGTTACCTGTAACAGGTGATCTCTGGGAACAGCAGGAATAAGTCTTCACAACCCACCCACCTCCCCAGGAGTTGTCTCTCTATCTTTCCTTTCCTCTCTCTCTCTCTTTGTCTCAGCTTTAAAACTTAACTGAGGAGAGGCAGTTGGGAAAGGCGGGAAGGCAGCACGCAGACATGCTGGGATGCTTCCAAAAGCTCTTGATTGGACGCTGGGAAGCGTTCCTGCGCAGACTCCGTCGGTACCGACGTACACATATGTGAAGACTTATTCCTGCTGTTCCCAGAGATCACCTGTTACAGGTAAGTAACTGTGCTTTACTTTGTAAGGAATGGGGTAGGTTAGAGAAAGTATGCACATGGATTTTTATTTTGAAATACCTGTGCTTGCTTGCTTTCCCCTCCTTTACCTTGTGTGTGGGTGGGGTGGGGGGGAGACTGACCCAATATAATTTCAAAAGAAAATTTTGCAGGGAACCTGCAAGTACTGTGGACTGACTGACAGTGGTGAGCCACCCTATGGTCAGTAGTTTTGATCTGACTCACCACAGTCATGATCAGAGTTTTCTTTTTAATCTTCCATGTGTAATATTGTCAATGAAAATGGCACGTGGCAGTTCAGTGCATTTTAGCCCTGCTTGGCAGCATCTTCTGCTGTTTTTACTCGGGACTAATTTGGAGCACAAGCACCTACCACAGATCTGTTGAAAACTTGGCCTTTGTCTCCCACCTGGGTCAATTTTAAAGTCTCTTGTATCATCATTTCTCTATGGACAAGTAGGAAGTAAGTTCTCATGTATGGGTGACGTCCCCGATGGAACCCTGCGTGGGAACACTCCCCAGCTATTGGAAGCTTTTGGGAGGCTCCATCATGCCTGTGCGTCTCCTTTCGTGCTTGCTGTTGTGGTGCGATCTTCTTCAGTCTTTAGTTTTCCGCATGGCCACTCGGACACATTCCACAGTCCTCCACTGGTAAACTTATTTTCCCCTACAAGATCCTTGCCTAAAGTTGATTTTCACAACCTTGTATGCCTACTATCGTGGTTCTCTGCCTTTTTCTTTAAAATTAGTTTTTTGGTCTTTCCTTCACTTTTGTTGCTGGCTGTGCCTCCAGCAGGTGCCATGTCGGGCCCACTTTCTTCATCAGCTATTTGACTTAGCCACAGCTGTTTTTCACAATATGTCCCAAAAACAGGGCAAGCAGGTTCAAAAAATGGTTCAGCTGCGCCAGGACCATATCTGTCACAGATAGGCACAACTGGTGCCTTCAGTGCCTGGGACCCGATCATTAGCCCTCTTCTTGTGCTTTATGTCTGCAGCTGACAAAGAGAGGTCTCAAGGGTCAGGAGAAGCAGTGAGAGGCCCTTTTTGGCATACAGAGATCCGATCCATCTCCTTCAGCACTGAAGACATTGGCTCTATGGCATCCAAGATGGCACAGATGGTGCATCGACATTGAGGAGCTCTCGAACTCAGTCGGAGCCAAACACCCATAGTGCCCTGGAGCATCACACATCAACAGGTCCCTATCTGGGATTTGGGAGAGACTCTGCCTTGGCTCCATCGATGTTGAGGGGTAATTGTACTGAGCACCAGGTGAAGGCCCTGGTGCATCAGCATCGAAGCCCATCAAAACATGGCATCGAGAATGATGGGGGCTAGAATGAGTGACCCCCAAAGGTGTCCTGAAGGGAGGACTACTCATCCTCCAAAGCGTTAGGGGACACCAACAGCCATCAACAGCTGAGACAAAGTCACCAATACCCCCACACAGATACCAGGTATATTGGTCGAAGTCGCTTAGGCCCCACAGCCTTCGGCATTGGCAGCCTTAGAAAAGTGCCTTCTGCAAGCATTCGAGGATTGCTTTGCAGCACTATTAGTGATGCAGCAAACAGGAGCCTTGACATCAGCATCGTCATTGATCAGTTCTCGAGACGTATGCTCTGCCGGTGGGGGAGGCATTGACAACGGGACAGCAAAGGACCTTGACCCCGATTCCAAACTGGCCAATTTCTCTCTCTAGTATTTCGTTGTCTGAAGCATTCTCAAAATCAAGAAGAGCACTGAGGCATCATTGCTTCCGAAGGAGCTCCCATTCTCCTTGATGCAGGAGGGAGATCCAGTCAAAGACTCGGGGGGTATTTTGACTTTCATTCAGTCTGTCTCAGAGGGATGGGTAACCGATGTGGAATTGGAAGACTTGTCAAAAGGCAGATTTCCTGAGCTGCCATCGAACCCTTCTTCACCTCGTGAACTGCACAAGTCTCCTCCTGAGGACATGACCTTCCAGGATTTTGTGAGAGTTATGACCAAGGCCATACCATTCTCGTTGGAGACTGAGGATAAGCCCTGATTGGAGGAACTAGAGATCCTTCAGTACTCTTCAGCCCCCAACGAAGTGGTTAAATGCCTGTACACCATATCCTACAGAAGGTACAGATGAGAATGTGGGAAAGACCCCTCACCATACCCCCAGTTAGTAGAAGGCTTGACTGTATGTACAGAGTTCAGAAAGCTCCTGGTATCAAGAAACCTCAGCTCCTGCACCACTCCTTGGTGGCCAAGTCCACTCAGGGGCAGCTCAAGGCAATCTGCTGCCTGAGGTGAAGGATGAGATGGCACCCCTCCTCCCCCCATAGAGGGGGACAGGGCTTTCTCAAAACTCTAATCGGGGACTGAACCAAACCAAAAAGCTGATTAGATTATATGGAGGAAATGCAAGATGTTTGTACACCAAGGAACTAAAAGAGAGCAAGAACGTTGTATCTCCTATGCTGGGAGACAGGTTGGGAAGTTTGCCATTGCTCACAGGATGATACACTTTGGCAGACAGACTGAGTCGGGTCCTCCAACTACATGAAAGGACACTGAACAGTGAGGTGGCAACCTGTATCTTCGGGAATGGGGCACCTTCTCACTGGACTTGTTTGCCACCCCACAGAATGCCCAGGTGGTGCAGTTCTGCTCCAGAGAGGAATCACATTTCCGACTAGCGTTGGATGCTTTCTTCCTGAAACTCAGAACAGATGGAGATTCAGATATCCTCATGTGCACCCTATTGGCCCAGGTAGCCAGGGTTTCCTCTTCTGCTACAGTTCTTCAGTCTGGAATCCTTCCAGCCAGACCATGCTCCAGATCTAATATTGCAGGATGATGGGAAAATGCTGCATCCCAACATCCTATCCCTGGCTCTCATGGCGTGGATGTTGAGAGGTTAGTCCTGTCAGAGCTCAGCTTGCCTAATGGCATCGCTGAGGTCCTTCTAACTTCTAGGAGAACATTGAGGAAGTCTTACGCCTGCAAGTGGAGGCGATTTTCTGTCTGGTGTGCCAGCCAGGTCCTGGAACCCTTCCTCTGCCTCACATACAAGCTGCTTGAGTATCTTTTGCACCTTTTCGAATCTGGCCTGAAGTCCAACTCTGTCAGGGTCCATCTTAATGTGATTGGAGCATACCATCATGGCACAGAAGGGAAGTTCATTTTGGTACAGCCTTTGGTTGTTTGCTTTATGTGGGGGCGGCTGCTTCTGAAGCCTCCTTACAAGCCCCCCTCCATGGCATGGGACCTCAATGTGGTACTTGCACAGCTCATGAAGGCTCCCTTTGAGCCATTTGATTCCTGCCCACTGAACTTGTTGACCTGGAAATTCTTGTTTCTGGTTGCGGTCACTTCGGCCTGCAGGGTGAGTAGGCCTGCAGGCGCTAGTAGTACATCTGCCTTATACAAGATTCCCCCACAATAGGATGATCCTCTGTACTCATCCTAAATTCCTTCTGAAAGTTGTTTCGGATTTCCACCTTAGATCAGTCAATTGTGGGCGTGAGGCCTTGGAAAAAAGGTTGGTAGAACAAAGGAGAAGCTGCATTGCACATGTTGGACTGCAAATGAGCCTTGGCCTTCTGCGTGGAGTGACAAAAACCCATAGGAAGTCCGATCATTTTTTTGTTTCTTTTGACCCCAGCAAGCTAGGGGCTGCTGTTTCCAAATGTTCTCTTTCAATTTGACTAGCAGACTGCATCTCTTTTGCTTATGCCCAGGCAGGCCTGAGCCTTGATGGTCATGTCACAGCTCACTATGTCAGAACTGTGGTGGTGGCCAACTTATGCTTGGTCTCCATGAAAGAGATCTGCAGAGCTGCAACATGGTCTTCGGTCCACAACTTTTGCATCTTACTATTGCCTGGTTATATTCCTGATGTGACAAACTTTGGCCAATCTGTACTTCAGCATCTGTTTTGGGATTAGGATACAACTCCATCCCACCTAGACCCTTTCTGTCAGTCCAGGCTACCAAAAAAATAAAAATATTATATATAAACATAGAAATATGATGGCAGAAAAAGACCACATGGCCTATCTAGTCTGCCCTTCCATCCACCCACTACAAGAGTTCCCTTTTTTGCTTTAGAAAGCCTCTGGGTTTGTCCCATGCTTTTTTGAATTTAGATACTGTCCTCATCTCTACTACCTCCACTGGGAGACTATTCCATGCATCTACCACTCTTTCGATAAAGAAATATTTCCAATACATATATAAGAAAGTAAAAAGGAAAAGCAGAATGAAGAGACTCTTGCCACTACTGTACTTAGTTGGTTTTTCGACTTCTGTAGTTGAATGTTTCCCCTGTTGGGTTTCTTGGCAGTCTCCTCGTTTCTTGGCAGCCTGTAGCTTGGGAGTCCGATTCGTGATGACTGACTTCCTGCTGTCCATGAAGAAAAGGTAGTTATTCACCTGTAGCAGATGTTCTCCATGGACAGCAGGAATAAGTCTTCACAACCCTCCCACCTCCCTAAGGAGTTGTCTTCTGCTACAGCTATGTTGTCAGACTGAAGAAGATGGTGCCATGGTGGCAGGCAGGAAAAGAGGTGTGCAGGCATGGTGGCGCCTCCAAAAACTTCCAATAGAAGCTGGGGAGCATTCCCGCATGGGGCTCCGTCAGACGTCACCCATATATGAGGACTCATTCTTGCTGTCCACAGAGAATACCAGCTACACATGAGTAACTACCTTATACATGTATGCTAAACCAGACTAGCTTACTCACCTAATGCTCTACTTAACTTTTGCAGGTCTGTTGACTTTTCCAGATGGTTCTCATGGGATCCCAAGGAACGAGGGCCTGTTTGAAAACAACAAATTGATGAAGAGGGAGACATGTCAAGCAGCAATCCAGAGAGCACTAAGTGCCTCTAGGTCTGCCTACAATCTTATGATGTAATTGCCATTCTGTGCCTTTAATGGCATGCTTCTAAGTAGTGTGAATGTCTTCCTTGCTCTCATTCACATGCTCACTCATACGTTTGCACTGCTTGCTGGTTTAAGCAGTGAACAAAGTTGCTTTTTTTTTTCTCCAGCCTATAAACCAACATAACTCCTAAGCTGACACATAACATTTGCAGACTGCTTCCAGTTCCTTCTTCCATCTCTCCCCTCACTGAAGCATCATGCTGCAACACTTTAAAGGAAAACAAAAACACTACCTCTGCCAGCGGAGGGGCCGAGTTTTGCAGTTTGCCTTCAAAAATTTCATCTCCTTTCTGCTCATTTGTAAAAAATCAACATACTGGAAAATGTAATATCAAAATCAAATATCTCTTTTGATAGGACATTCACTGGTGACTTTAAAGTATGAAAGAAATTTGTAGCTCATGAGGTAGTGGGTAGGGGTTTTGTGTGAGTGGGAGGTTGTATTCTCTTCGTGGAAGTTTTCCCTAGCTGCTTAAAGTGTTATGCTCTGACATGCCATCACCTGAGCTACTTGTGCTGAAAGGCCCCCAAGTGCTTTGAACGGAAAGTGCTTTGAGCCCTCACCCAGGGGTGCATTTCCCTTGCCCCACTAGTAGGGAGCTGGGAGAATGGTAAGTGAGGGGCTTGCCTCTGCCCACGGACTATACTTGAAAACTCTCATCTTGTCTGTGTCTTTGTCCATTGCTCTGTATATCTCTGCCTGCAACTAGCAGAGGATCTCCACAAAGTTTGTGTGAAAGAATTAGCAGTAATGTGCTTTAGGTGACAGGTTTTTATTTTGTATGCCCTTTTTTGGATTTTTAGTTTACCTTTCCAAATGGTGCAGGAGCAGTAAAACACCTTTTCCATTGGAGGGACCACACAAGCCCGTTTACTTTTACTACTGCTACTCTGCGTCTGACCCCAAGCCCTCTAGTTGTTGATGTTTTGGGCAAAATATTTCTCACTTGAAAAGTAATTGCTGCCCCAGTGTTAACTTATTGCCTATAGGGGGAGTCTTTACGATAGCTACGGAACGGCCTCAGACCTGCCCACAGGTCTGAGGCCGTTCCATAGCTATCGTAAAGACTCCCCCTATAGGCAATAAGTTAACACTGGGGCAGCAATTACTTTTCAAGTGAGAGATATACTACGGTTGCTCTATGACAGTGATGGCTAACCTTTTTGAGCCCGAGTGCCCAAACTGCCGCACAAAACCAAAGAATTTCCTCAAAGTGCCAGCACGTCCATTAAAGCCTCATTTGCATAAGGTGCCTCATTTGCATAAATATTTGCATAATGTTACCATACACTAACTTTTAGTAAACATGCCTCTTAATGAGTATATGGATAAAGAAAGACTAAAAGGTTTCTACATTACTATAATCCAGTACCAACCGCCAGGCACATTAGGAACTACTACAAACGCTGCCCATTTAGAACCCATAGCAAACCCGCCGTATCCTAACAGTACTACCAGGACTCACAAAGCACCATACCCTAACTATCAAAAGGCAACACTGCAAATATTAAACCAATACATTTCAGAGAACAACAATACATGACCTACTGGGGAAAGAACAAGTGGCAATGTCAAATAGGAATTATATAAACAGAATACCTCAGCTCAGTTACACATGCAGAACAGACCATCACCAAACAAGGAATCACAATTTAAAAACAGGAAGACAATAATTAAACTGGGAACCCCAAAAGCCAAACTTGGAATATACAACAACACTGTAGAAATAAAACTATAAATTAATTTCCTCTTGTACTAAACAAAGCGCAAAAATTAATGATGCACATTTCCCAGAGCTGACATATTCCAGTTAATAAATTCAAAATAAAGAGATATTTTTCTACCTTTTGTGCATTTTTTTTCAGTTGCAATTGCTCCAGCCACTTTCTTCTGGTTTCTTCGTGTCTTCTCCTAACTCTCCATCTGCTGTCCATTTGTCCTTTCTTCTGTCTTCTTGGGTTTTTTTTTCCATTCTCTCTCTACATCTGCTTTAACATACTAATCTTTCTCCTTTTGCTCTTTCCTCATTCCTATTTCATCTACTCAAAATTTACCCCTCCATCCTCAATCCCCACTTATTCTCCCAATACCCGGCCAATTGTAGATTTTTTATCCCTCCCACACAAAATATTTTTCCCCTCTCCATTTTACTCTCCCAGCCCCATCCCATTCTAATCCTCCCACAACACCAGCTCCCTTCTAGTTCCAGCCTCACCCAGCATCCATTCCCTTCTAGTCCCTGCATCAGCCCATTTCCAGTCCTAGCAGCCCCCCAACCCATTTCCAGTCCTAGCAACCTCCCAACCCAATACCAGTCCTAGCCCCCCTTCATCAACCCACTTCCAGTCCTAACCCCCCATAAGCCCATTTCCAGTCCTAGCTCCCCCATCTATTTGCAGTCCCATCCGAGTCCCTCCATCAGCTCATTTCCAAACCCAGCCCCCCATGAGCCCATTTCTAGTCCTTTCCTAGCCCCACCATCAGCCCATGTCAAATCCTAGCTCCCCTCCACTCAGCCCCTTTCCAATCCAAGCCCCCCATGAGCCTACTTCCAGTTCTAGCCCCGGCATGGGTCCATTTCAATCCAAACCCCCACCACAGCCCATTTCCAATCTTAGCACCCCCCCAACAGCCAATTTCCAGTCCTATTCTAGCCCCTCCATCAGCCCATTTCCTGTCCTAGCCCCCCTCACCCATTTCCAGTCCTAGCTCCCTCCCCCTCACAACCCATTTCCATTCCAAGCCCCAATCCCATCAGCTATTTGCAGTTCAAGCCCTCCTTCCACTCAGCCCATTTCCAGTCTTAGCCCATTACCAGTCCTAACCCCCCCATCAGCCCATTACCAGTCCTAACCCCCCCATCAGCCCATTTCTAGTATTAGCCCCCCCCCATTTTCCATTACTAGTCCTACCCCCCCCACCTTCACCCTGTCCATCACCTACACCAGCCCACTTCCTGCCTTAGCAACCCCCATGGCCCTTTACTTTTCCTAACCCCCCCCCCCATCAGCCCATTTCCAGTCTTAGCCCCCCCCATGGCCAATTACCAGTCCTAACCCCGGCCAATTACCAGTCCTAACCCCCCCCCCCTGGCCAATTACCAGTCCTACCCCCCCCCCGGCCAATTACCAGTCCTACCCCCCCCCCTGGCCAATTACCAGTCCTCCCCCCCCCCTGGCCAATTACCATTACTACCCCCCCCCCCCCGGCCAATTACCATTCCTCACCCCCCCATCAGCCCCTTTCCAGTCTTTGCCCCCCCCCCATCATGGCCAATTACCAGTCCTAACCCCCCCCCCCATCAGCCCCTTTCCAGTCTTCGCCCCCACATGGCCAATTACCAGTCCTACCCCCCCCCCCATCAGCCCATTTCCAGTCTTAGCCTCCCCACCATAGCCCATTACCAGTCCTAAACCCCCTTCCCCCCTATCATCCCAAATTAAAAAAAAAAAACCCAAACAAAGCGGCTGCTTCTGCCGCGGCAGCCTCCAGAGCTCTGCCGCGGCAGCCTCAAGAGCTCTGCCGCGGGGCCCCCCCCCCCCCCTGCCCGGCAGAGCCTCCCTGCATCATCTACCTTCAAGTCGCAAAACGCGGGCTTCTTTCAGAGCCGCGAGAGTTTCCTTTCTCGCAGGAGAGCCGCGAGAAAGGAAACTCTCGCGGCTCTGAAAGAAGCCCGCGTTTTGCGACTTGAAGGTAGATGATGCAGGGAGGCTCTGCCGGGCAGGGGGGGGGGCCCCGCGGCAGAGCTCTTGAGGCTGCCGCGGCAGAGCTCTTGAGGCTGCCGCAGCAGAAGCAGCCGGTTTGTTTGGTTTTTTTTTTTTTTAAATTTGGGACCTTTTAAATGCGGACCTTCCCGCGTGCCAGCTGCAAGGCCTTCGCGTGCCACAGCTGGCACGCGTGCCATAGGTTCGCCATCGCTGCTCTATGAAATAGAAACCCATTTCTTCTTGGGCAAAATATTGGCAGGACAGTGGCCCCAGTGCCTCCCCCCCCCCCCCCTTCTGCTGCCTATGTGATGTTTAAGGCAGCTTACAGCATTGTTAGAATTCATGTACAATAACTCCCCTGTCCAAAGGAGCTTACAGTGTAATTAGGTAACGGAGGCAGAAGGAGATAGTGACTTGTTCAGGGTCGCAAGGTGTGTTAGTGATGGAACTGGGATTTGAATCCTGGTTTCCTTGGTTCTCAGCCCATTGCTCTAACCGATAGGTCATATCTTATCTGACCGAAAAAGGATATCCATAAAAGGGGGGGGGGGAGGGGGGTTCCCTGCCTTCTCAAAGGAATCCAGATGTTTTTGAAAAGTAGTGATCCTGCCTTTAAGCTTTAAATGCACATTCCATACAGTTTCCAGGTAGTTAGCACTAGAAAAAAGTTCAGATGTTTTCATTTGTTTATAGTATCTGCATCACTTTGATATTACTACTATTGAACATTTGTATAGCATTACAAGACATAAGCAGCGCTGCACAGACACATGTAAAAGACGGTCCCCGCTCATCAGAGCGTACAATCTAGTTAAGATAGACACCTCAGTAGCTGTAGACATGAGATACATTGAGGGGGAATGGTAAGGAAACATGAAGGAGATCAGGTGAGTTAAGATCCAAAAGCAGCAGCAAAGAGGTAAGTTTTCAGCTTGGATTTGAAAAGAGTCAGAGAAGGTGCCTGACGTACAGACTCAGGTAGTTTGTTCCAGGCATAAGGAGCAGCAAGGTGAAAGGAGCGAAGTCTGGAGTTAGCAATAGAAGAAAAGAGCACAGATAGAAGGGGGTGTAGGGGATATTGCTCCTCAGTCTCTTGCTATGATGAGACAGTCATTTCCCATTAAACCCACAGCCTTTATTTGAAAAGGGTTTCTTCTGCTCTGTTAGAATAATGGAGGTGAAAAATGTGATCTGTTGATCAACTATAAACCTGCTCTGTCTTGTATAACAGTTATGAGGTTTTTACATTATACGAGTGTAGAGCTTCTGATTCTAGGTGCTTGTTTGAAATTTTATTTTTTGAGTCAATTAGGTGCTTTTCCAGGGATGGAAAAAATAAGGGTTTATCAGGGTATTTGCATTATTAGAGTGGAGGAGTAGCCTAGTGGTTAGAACACTGCCTTGGTAACCAAGCAACCAGGGTTCAATTCCCACTAGCACTCCTTGTGGCCTTGGGCGAGTCACTTAACCCTCCATTGCCTCGGAAGAAAGGCCTGGCAATCTGCTTCCAGTGACACTGCCAAGAAAACCCAGGAGCTTCTGGGTCGCCAGGAGTCAGGACTGACTTGAAGGCACACATTGCATTGTGTCATTAAAAAAAAAATTGTAGCTTTTTTAGGTGGATTCCATTCAGTGATCCAAAACATAATTTTCAAGTACCAGTCACCTTCTTAGCTGCAGTTTTGTCCCCCCTCCTGTCCCCTTCTATACTTGCTACGGCGGCGGGAGCTTGTATTTTTGCTCCCATTGCGCTCTGCTACTGCACTGGCTCCATAGCCAGCATTATGGGTGGCTTTGAATCACGACAACAGGCAGTAACTGTTCTTATGTTTCAAAACCTTTCTAGTGTCAGCTGCAAAGCAGCAGAGTGGCGGGAGCAGAAGTACAAACTCTCACTACCGCAGGAGACTCTTCCGAAGCGGCTGGCTCAAATGGTGTCACCCGGCTGCAACAGCAGATACTAGGTGACGACATCGGAGTGACAAACAAAGAGGTGGTGAGTTTCTTTTCACAGTTTTTCAGTTACAACTGAAAATCGGAAGCCCAAATAAAATGGTAGTTGTCATGAAATTGCGGTGCTGTTATGCTCCATATCAGTTACACTGAAGTGTGCGCTGTGTGGAAGCTGGCTGTAGTGTTTGGTTTGTTTTTCATACTGCTTTTCAGCTGGAGAGACAAGTGCTAAGAATGACGCTTATAGAGAGCCAAATAGTGTGTGTGATGGGAGGTACGGACACAGGAAAAGTGAACTAGTCTATTCTTTCCAATCCAATGATTAAACTGAGGAGCAAAGTTTCATAGACTTCAAGATTTAACCGGGGAAATCTGCTGGCTGGGTGTATGAAGGGTGTATAGAATCTTCCTGCCATTCACTACGTTCACAATTGGGAGCCCTACCCTCGGCCTCCCTTCTCTCCCCTCCCCCCCCCCCCCAAAAAAAAATAGGGGAAGAAGGGCCAACCAGAAAACTGAGTCAGAGGACATCCAGCGGATTCTGTTGGGGATCTATTAGAGGAATAGATGGTATAGACAGACGGTAGCCGGTCTGCAGTGAAGTTCATTGACCATGGTGGGAATATTAGTGTTTTGTTAATCATGTTAAGCATTTCCATAGCTTAATAAGAAACACTTCTTTGTTTGGTTTCTTTTTTCAATGGTTTATGCCATTAATCATTAAGAGCCAGTTTTTGTAAAATCAATGATATTGATTGATTGGTTTACAGTTCAACGTACACAGTTAAAACAAACAAAATAATAGACACAATAACAAAACAAAATCAGTAATATTTAAAGCTAACGTAAAGATGTAAATCTTTGCTATTCCAGCAACTGGCAACAAAACCCACATGAGGGGGCAATAGTGGATCTGATGCTTACATATGGGTAGAGTGTTTCTGATGTTATAGTGGGTGATCATCTCACCTCCAGTGATTACTGGATGGTGTGCTTCAGTATTAGGACGAGGGCTGATACAGTCCATTCAAAAGTAAGGGTACTAGACTTTAGGAAAACTATCTTTGCCAAGATGGGGCAATACCTCAAGGAGTCTTAAGCAGGATGGGAAAAGCTGGGAGATTTATTTATCTATCTATCTGGGAATTAGAGCGGTTTACATCAAACATTCAGCTGTATTACATAAAACAGGGTAAAGTGTGTCTAGATATAGTAGGAGTTAACATATAACATAGTTATTAAACTTTCTACATAGGGATTTCCATTGGTGGGGCATGAGCTCTGACATGTTGTATGAGAGCTGGGAGTTTATTGTTGAAATTTCCTAGGGGATAATTATCTAGGCGATGGTGAGAGTACCCATTTCCTTGTTGCTGGAACCTCTGGCCCTGATATGTTCAGGCCCTGAATAGTTCTCTGAATAAGTGAGTCTTGAGTTTCTTATGAAATTGTGTCAGCTCTTGTATCTCCCTTAGATTATTAGGGAGGGCATTCCAGAGTAATGGTACATACATGGAAAAGGCTCTGTTTTGTGTTGTTTGATAGGCCTTTGTTAGTTTAGGTGGCAAGGCTAGCATGTTGTCAGTATTTGCCTCTGGTGCCTGCATCGTTTTGGATGAGCGACTTTAAGTACATTGATTGGTTGTGTGTGATTTTGAAGATGTTCATTATTGTTTTGTATTGAATTCGGCTAGTTAGCGGTAGCCAGTGAAGCTGTCTGAGTATTGGTGTCATGTGCTCACTTCTTGTTGCTCCTATTATGATTCTGGAGATGTAGAAAAGCAACGGGTGAAACAGAAAAGGGATATTTTAAGGGCAACAAACCTTTTTGTTAGATAATTGTAAATGGAAAAGGTGGCCACCATGGTTATCAAAAGAAATAGCTGAAAAAGTGAAGAAAAAGAAGGTGGCCTTCATAAAATCCAAATCCAAAATCCAGGTACACTTAGATTGTGAGCCCTTTGGGGACAAGGGAATAAAAAAGTACCTGTTAGTATATATGTGTAAACTGCTCTGATGCGTAAGTACAGGGCGATATATCAAATGCCTAAACCATAAATGATCAGAGAAAGAGGAAGACAAGCATCAATATTCAGAAAAGCTAAGAGAAACTAGGAAGGTAACTAGGAAAGCAAAGAAACAAATGGAAGACAGTGTAACCGCTACAAGCTTGCCAGATTTTATCCTTGCCTATGATACTCGCTAATGTAGAGCTTGATTACCTGTTGTAACAGCACACTATTTACCTATATAGCTTCCAGTCAGTTAGCAACTGCATACTGTGTACCTGCCTGTGTTAGCCCCACCTTCCTGCCCCTTCAACGGCCTTTCCAGTCTACACACTGACCACGCACATCAGGGTAGATACCAAGATGCCCCCCCTCAAGCATTACCATAGTTGCTCTCTATCTCCTCTCCGAATGGCTCAGTAGTGTTACAGCCTTATCTCCTAACCAGAATCACATCCCAATTCTTCAGAACCATAGGAGGAGATGGTCAAATGCTCCCTATCACAAATCGGAGGAACCTTCCCGCACGCTCTACTCCCACCTATTACACGTCGCACTACAACACAATAAGAAATCAAAGCAAGAAGAAAACTCCCACCCTCAAAACCTAAGATGCGCTCTCATAAACGCCCATTCAATACGCAAGAAATGGCCAGTGATCTCTGACGTGATATCTCTCCATAACCTTGACATACTCTTGATTACAGAGACGTGGCTCTCCAATGATGATAATGTCCTACTTAACCAACTCTTACCCACCAATTTCGCAATACACACATGTCATAGAAACAACAGAGGAGGAGGAGGTATACTCGCCATCACCAAGTCGGACCTCCATTTCCACCTGGTCAGCACGAACAGCACAACACACCTCGAGTCAATCACTATAGCCAGCAAGCACTGCTCTATCAACCTCCTATACAGAGCCCCATCAAGGGACCCAGACGCCCTCTCATCAGTAATTGACCTTGCCTCCAATACCCAGAGCCCTTGCACACCAAGCTGGGTTCTGGGACATTTCAACCTGCCTTCCCTGCAAAAGGCTCAAGCGTCAGCCTTCCTCGAAGCTCTCAAGGAATTAGGATACAGCCAACTGGTAAAGGAACCCACCCATGCGAAAGGAGGCAAATTGGACCTAGTAGTCGCTCCACAGACATCTCTCAATTCAACCAACGCCCCTAGATTGTCCATCACCGCAGTCCCCTGGTCAGACCACAAGCTGATCATACTCCAAATACCCCTGCCCAGAAACCCTCAGAAGGAAGCCGGAAGGCTGAGCAGCACCGCCAAGACACCACCACAAAGGTTTCAGGCCTTCGACAAAGACTGGATTCTAAGTAAAACCCGCCCACTCCTCACCTCGACAGCACTCAATCCTGAAGATCTGGTTTCCGACTGGAACAAAAGCCTCAGTACTATTGCTCTGCGTCCACTATCTAACAAGCCTCCAAGGAAACGGGCCACCGCAGCCTGGTACTCCACGGAGCTGCGATCCTCACTCACCCTTCTAAGGAAGTTAGAAAGACGCTGGCATCGATCGCGCTCTGCAGAAGACCAAAGGGCACATAACTCACCTTGCACGCCACCGCGAAGCAGTATCCGAGAATATGAGGCGTTTCCACACAGACACCCTAAAACGATCACTGAACAAACCGCACGACCTGTTCAGTCTCGTCAAGAACCTAACTAAGGAACCAGCCCCCGAACAACCAAGCGAGATCCGCCCTCAAGTTTTTGCGGATTACCTGCAGTCAAAGCTATGCCAAACCAACAAATCTCCAGCACCTGACGTTGCACTCCAACCAATCAATCTAACACCCCTGACCATTTTTCTCCACGCCATCCAAGAAACACATCGAGGACACTATCGCTGCTATCAACACCACCACTGCACAGACTGACCCCTGCCCTGCTTTCTGGATAAAGGAGCTACGGTCCGACCTTAGCCCTTTTATGGCCAGGCTCATGGACCTATCCTTCGCAACAGGTGCATTCCCCCAATCCCTCAAACACACTTCCATTAGACCTCTGCTAAAAAACAGCAAGCTCGACCCTCAGAAGGTGGACTCGTACTGACCGATATCGTGCATACCACTTCTGGCAAAAATAATGGAAAAAGTAGTGCAAAGACAAATTCAAGACCTCATCGAAGCCGCTTCGCCGCTGGACCCTTGCTAACATGGTTTTAGAGAGTTTCACGGTGTTGAGACTCTCCTCACCACCCTCCTCAGTAACATAACTGCTGTAATTGATAACATCCGTCAAGGGTTTGTCCTCATTTTCATGGACATAGCAGCTGCCTTCGACTCAGTAAGCCACGAGCTGTTCCTGGGGCGTCTCAAGGAGAAGGGTATCTGTGAGACAGCGCTTGATTGGTGCAAGTCATACCTCTCGGACAGATGGCAGCACGTACGATCAGGGGATTCAACATCGGAACCATTCCACCAGAAGCAAGGTGTCCCACAAGGATCCTCCCTCTCTGCCCTGATGTTCAGTATATACATGCAGCCCATCTGTAACCTCATCCGGTCTTATAGTGTTAACTGCTTGATATATGCAGATGATGTACTACTTTACATGCCCTTCTCGACAGAAAACCCAGACCTCTCTCCACTGACAGACTGCTTTGATGCAGTATCCAACTGGCTCCAAACCCAGAACCTCAGAATTCAGCACAAGAAAACAGAGGTCCTGTTCATCACGAGGAATCAAAGCTTCATCACACCGCCCTATCTAAAGGTCAATGAAGCTGAACTGCAGACCAAACCCACGATCCGGTACCTCGGAGTCACCTTAGACCAGCGCCTGGACATGAAGTTGCACATAAACAACATAGTGAGAGCGGTATACCATAAGATCCGTACCCTCAGGCACCTACGCTTCCTGCTGGAACCGGATGACTTCCAGACAATCTATCAAGCGCTGATCATACCACACTTTGATTATGCCAATTCAATCCTGCAGGGTCTTCCTCAATCCACCTTGAACCCACTACAGCTCGCGATGAATGCCGCAGCGAGAGTTCTACTTGGAGCGTCCAAGAAAGACCACATCACGCCCATCCTGAAACATCTCGACTGGTTTCCTATACAGGGCAGACTCACATTCAAAGCCTTGCTGCTTACTTTCAAAGCATCAATGGGCTCTCCTCCGCATCTCTGGCAGAGCTTATCCAGATCACCCCCCCCCAACAGGTTCAGAAGATCCGTAGCGGTCAACACTCTGGTAGCCCCAAAGCAATAACCCAATGCACCCAGGCAACAACAAACAGAGCTTTCAAACTCTGTGCACCCAGATGCTGGAACACCCTACCACCCAGCATCTGCGCAAATCCTGACCTAGCCCAGTTTAGGAAGGCATTGAAGCACTACCTCTTCCTCATGTACTACCTGGTAGACAGTGCTACAATAGCCCCATCCACGATCTAGACTGGGCGACACAATTGATTCATACCCTACAAGACACCCAGGATTATGACTAGTGAAATATGACCTCCCATGATGCCTAGATGTAAATAGTTACCCCAAGTTATCCAAGTTTTAGTACCTGTTCCTTGTAAGCACAGATCAGCCAATGCAATGTGTAAGTTTTATGTTTCATGTAAACCGCACTGATGTTGAATAGCACGGTATAAAAAAAAATGTAAATTAAATAAAATAGCTAATTCAGCAAAATAGTGGAACAAAACAGTTTTCAGATATGTTAGTGAGAGGAGGAAGTGCAAAAGTGGTATTGTCAGACTGAAGGCCAAAAGGGAGGAATATGTAGAAGCTGATGAAGATAAAGAAGAATTTCTAAATACATATTTCTGTATTCACAAATGAAGGGCCAGGAGCAGGACCTCAGAAAACAGTGACAAATAGGAACAGATCTTGAACAATTTTCAGAAGATTGTGTGTGCGAAGAGCTAGCTAAATTTAAAGTAGACAAAGCGATGAAGCCAGATGGGATACATCAAAGAGTATTGAAAAAACTTAAGGAAGTTCTAGCAGCTCCATTGTCCGACCTTTTCAATGCTTCTTTAGAGTCAGTAGCGGTTCTAGAGGACTAGAAAAGGGTGCATGAGATCCCTTTACACAAAAGTCAAAGTAAGGGTGAAGTTGGGAAGTATAAGCCAGTTACCCTGACTTCTGTGGTGAGTAAATTGATGGAAATGCTAGAACAGATGATGAGGTTTCTGGAAGCCAATGGATTGCAGGATCTAGGGCAGCATGGCTTCACTGGAGGAAGGTCTTGTCAGACAAAGTTCATTAATTTCTTTGGCTGGATGACCAGAGAGTTGCACCGTGGGAAAGCCCTAGCTATAGTGTACTTAGATTTCAGTAATGTCTTTGACACTGTTCCATACAGACATCCTATAAATAGAGTACCCTAGAGATAGACTCTAAAGGACTGACTGGGTTAAAAATTGGTTGAGTGGGAAGCCACAAAGTGTACAGATAGACAGAGCTCACTCTGAGGAGAAGGAGGTTACTAGTGACATACCGCAGGGATCTGTCCTTGGTCCGATTCTTTTAACATTTTTGTAAGTGATATTGCGAAAGGGCTATCGTGTACGATTTGCCTTTTTGCAGTTGATACCAAAATCTGCCATAGAGTAGACATTCAGGAAGATGTGGACAACATGAGGGATCTAATGAAGCTTGAAGAATGGTTGAGAATTTGGAAGCTGAGATTTAACATAAAAAAACTGCAGGTTATGATTTATTGGCATTTTATATACCACCCTTCATAAAATATCAGAGCGGTATACAAAATAAAATTACATTAGAAACATAAATAGAAGGAAAGAGGAACACCATTTAAAATAATAGGAAAGACGGGGAAATGGGGTGAGAGAAGGCAGATCAGAGGAGAGGATGGGAGAGGCAGAATCGGAAACAGACTAAGTAGGACGATCATGTGCAAGCTGAAAAAGATGAGTGTTTAAAGCAGATCTGAACTTAGGATAGGAGTGCTGAAGACTGAGATCAGCAGGGAGAGAGTTCCAAAGACAGGGATTCAAGAAGTAAAACGCAGTATGACAGGTGGACTCAAGATGGGCTTGTGATGGAGGGGGAAGACGCAAACGATTACCATGAACTGAGTGGAGGACACGAGAGGGGGCATAACAGATGAGATGGGAAGACAGATAAGATGGAGAGCCGGAATGTAAGACCTTATGGATAATAGTGAAGAGTTTGAATTGTGTGCGATGAGATAGTGGGAGCCAGTGTGACATAATGAGAAGGGGAGATACATGGTCATACCTAGAAGCATAGTGAAGAAGGTGGATAGCTGTATTTTGTACTGATTGTAGATGTTTAATTGATAGTGGGGGAGACCAGAATAGATGATGATACAATAGTTATATGCATTTGGGCTACAAAAATCCAAAGGAGCTGTACAGTATAGGAAGATGAAGTACTTCTGTCCACGAAAGAAGAGGGGGACCTGGGGATGATCGTTTCTGATGATATTAAAGTGGTTAAACAGGTAGAAAAGGCGATGGTAAAAGACAGAAAGATGCTTGGGTGCATAGGGAAAGGAATGGACAGCAGGAAGGAGGTGATAATGTGTTGTATAAGTCTTTGTTGAGACCTCGCTTGGAATATTGCAGACCACACCTTCAAAAGGATATAAAGAGGATGAAGTCGGTGCAAAGGGTGGCTACCCAAATGGTCGGTCGGCTATGTCATAAGGCATATGGGGACAGATTTAATGATCTCAATATGTATACTTTGGAACAAAGGCAGGAGAGGGGAGATGAGAGAGAGATATTTAAATACCTCTGTGGCATAAAAACTTAGGAGAGCCTCTTTAACCCTTTCCAGGCCGAGCCCAAAACTCTCGGGATCCAAAATTCTGACTAAATATTTCTATCAAATGGTATATAATACATGACCATAGCAGAAGGAAAATCACTATTAGAACATATTGAATAAGACGGGTACAATTTTCCTGAAATATGCAAAAATTAACCCGGCTGCAGAATGTGGATTAAAAATTTAAAGTAGGCCTTCAAAGGGTTAACTAAAAGAAAGCTCTTCAACAAGGGATATGAGGTGAAGGTGAAAGGGGATAGACTCCGGAGTAATTTACAGAAAGAGTGGTAGATGCATGGAATAGTCTCTGGGTGGAGGTAGTAGAGACAAGGACAGCTTCTGAATTCATGAAAGCATGGGACAAACGCAGAAGATCTCTAAAGGAAAAAAAAGGGACTGTAAAGCTTAGTAGTTGATATGAAAGGGCAGACTGGATAGGCTGTATTGTCTTTATCTGCTGTCATGTTTCTATGATTTACAACACTGAGGACCTTGAACAGAGAATATTTTTGTCCATGTATGTGCTTATGCACCTCTGCCACAGTCAGAAGATATAATAGTTCTTGTTGGTATGAATGTATCGAATGACTAGGCTGATGCTTGACTCTAAAATTATAAAGTTCAGAATTTAAAAACCCATAAAGCATTTTAAAAACTTGCACAAACATATAACAATAATGACCATTTAACTGGCAGTGAAGCTTGATTAACATTGGAGTACCATGATTGATGTTGAAGCCAACCAATGACATGAGCAATAGCATTTTGTGCAAGCTATGATGATTTTATTTATTTATTTACATTCTCTTATGTACCACGCTATTCTGCATCAGTGCGGTTTACATTGAACAAACTGAAATTACATTGAATAGGGCATTATAACTTGGAGATAACTATTTTACAGGGAACATGGGCTATGGAGGGTTAAGTGGCTTGCCCAAGACCACAAGGAGCACCTGTGGGACTAGAAACCCCAGTCCTTCCGGCCCAAGGTTGCTGTCCTCTAGTGGGATTTGAACCCCCGACCTTCTGGCCTGAAGTACCTTGTCCCAACCACTAGGCCACTCCGATATTGATATTATCAGGTAAATTTATATACATAGGGTTATGTTTACTAAACTGCGGTAATGCCATTCGTGTTATGTTCCGCGGTAGAGACAGAGATGCCCTATATAAAGACATGGGCAGTACATCGTTACAGCAAGATGTAGCAGCTAATGCGCGTTACAAGGCGCCATAGAGTAACGAGTGTTACAAAGCACCCTGTAAGGTGCCACGCAAGGCACCCTGTAAGGCGCCTTACAGGGTAACCCTATAAGGTGCTTGATAAGGTGCCTAGTAAGGCGCCCAATAGGGCGTCCTAGGCTAAGCGCCATATCAGGTACCCGTGGATAAGGCACCGCAGAAGGCACCCTGGGCTATGGAACCATATGTCCAGGTGGCCTAACAAGGTTATGGTGTCCTAGGTTAGTGTGCCTTAGGGACTGCAAGGTGCCTCAGGATGACTTGCATGACCTGTGCGTAACAGACAGATGTAGCCCTAACACTACATAGAGCACGCACGAAAGGCAATGAACAGGTGAGTGAAGGAGGGAGACCTGGGAGCCACTGGACCTGCCATATCTGCGGGCATCCCATGTGGCTGCCAGCAGTGATGACAAATGTGGTGGGGGCAACTGTACCACAGCATAGGGTGTTGGCAATGTAAAGTACTGGAAAGACAGTTGGTGGCAGATGATGGGAATATGTGTCCCCCAGTGGAGGTGGTAGGATAGTTACAATGATGGGTGGACAGAGGAGTGGTGGTGCCATGCAGATCAGGCACAGGCGAGGCAAGCACAGAGGTGCAATGCAGGAAAGGGTAGCAGTGCAGGACATGGGGGGACAGCCCGCACTGGCATACAGGACACCTCACAGCTGACAGATGCAGATAGATCAGGGGTCTCAAATTGCTTTGAGGGCCGAATGAGGACTTGTAAAGTAACCCGGGGGCCGCATAAGACACGGGGCCTCATTTGCATAAATATTTGCATAATGTTGCATAATGAGTGCATGGATAAAGAAAGACTAGAAAATTTCTATATTACTATAATCCAGTGCCAACCGCCAGGCACATTAGGAACTACTACTAACACTGCCCATTTGGAACCCATAGCAAACCCCCCGTATCATAACAGCACTACCAGGACTCACAAAGCACCAGACCCTACCTATCAAAAGGCAACACTGCAAATATTAAATCAATACATTTCAGAGAACAATACATGACCTACTGGGAAAAGAGAACAAGTAGCAATGTCAAATAGGAATTACACAGAATACCTCAGCACTGTAGAAATAAAACTATAAATTAATTTCTTGTACTAAAGCACAGACATTAATGATGCACATTCCCCAGAGCTGACATATTCCAGTTAATAAATTCAAAATAAAGAGAGATTTTTCTACCTTTTGTGCATTTTTTTTCAGTTGCAATTGCTCCAGCCACTTCTGGTTTCTTCGTGTCTTCTGCTATCTCCATCGTCTGCTGTCCATTTGTCCTTTCTTCTCTCTTCTAGTTTTTTTCCATTCTCTCTCTACATCTGCTTTAACATACTAATCTTTCTCATTTTGCTCTTTCCTCATTCCTATTTCATCCACTCAAATTTTACCCCTCCATCCTCAATCCCCACTTACTCTCCCAATACCTGGCCAATTGTAGATTTGTCTTCTCTGCCAGACAAAATATTTTTCCCCTCTCCATTTCACTTTCCCAGCTCCATCCCATTCTAATCCTCCCCCAACATCAGCTCCCTTCTAGTTCCAGCCCCACCCAGCATCTGCTCCTTTCTAGTCCCTGCATCAGTCCATTTCCAGTCCTATCCTAGCCTCACCATCAGCCCATTTCCAATCCTAGCCCCCCATCAGCCCATTTCCAATCCTAGCTCCCTCCCCTCACAGACCATTTCCATTCCAAGCCCCCTCCCCATCAGCCATTTGCAGTTCAAGCCCCCCTTCCACTCAGCCCATTTCCAGTCCTAGCAACCTCCCCAGCCCATTACCAGTCCTAGACCCCCCATAGCCCATTACCAGTCCTAACCTCCCCATAGCGCACTTCCAGTCTTACCCCCCCATCACCCCATTTTCAGTCTTACCTCCCCTCATAGGCCATTACCAGTCCTAACCCCCCAATCAGCCCACCTCCAGTCCTAACCCCCATCTGCCCATTTCCAGTCCTAGCCCCCACCATAGCCCATTACCAGTCATAACCCCCCCCCCCTGCCAATAGCCCACTTCCAGTCCTAACCCCCATCTGCCCACCTCCAGTCCTAACCCCCATCACCCCATTTTCAGTCATAACCCCCCCCTGCCAATAGCCCACTTCCAGTCCTAACCCCCATCTGCCCATTTCCAGTCCTAGCCCCCACCATAGCCCATTACCAGTTATACCCCCCCCAGCCCATTACCAGTCATAACTCCCCCCTTGCCAATAGCCCACTTCCAGTCCTATCCCCCATCTGCCCATTTCCAGTCCTAGCCCCCACCATAGCCCATTACCAGTTATAACCCCCCCCAGCCCATTACCAGTCCTAACCCCCCCCCCCATGCCAATAGCCCACTTCCAGTCCTAACCCCCATTACCCCATTTCAGTCAGCCTCTCCATAGCTCATTACCGGCCAGCGAAGGAGGGAAACAAAAAAAACCCCAAAACCCTGGCTTCTGCTGCTGCCGTTGCCGCCGTGGCAGCGGCAGAATCAATTGTCAAATTAAAAAAAAACTGACTTCTGCTGCTCAAGCAGCAAAATCAGCTGTCCTGCGGCCCCTTCCCCTCTGCCCGGAGATCCGACTCTGCTCTATCAGCGGCGTGCTTTTCAAGCCGCGACGAGAGTATTCCCCTCTCGCGCGGTTTAAGCCTATTCACTTTTCAAGCCGCGCGAGAGGGGAATACTCTCTTCGCGGCTTGAAAAGCACGCTGCTGATAGAGCAGAGTCGGATCTCCGGGCAGAGGGGAAGGGGCCGCAGGACAGCTGCTTGAGCAGCAGAAGTCAGTTTTTTTTTTAAAATTTGACAATTGATTCTGCCGCTGCAACGGCAGCAGCAGAAGCCAGGGTTTTGGGGTTTTTTTTTGTTTTCCTCCGTTGCGTGCCGCACAAAGTTGTCTCGCGGCCCGCGGGCCGCGTGTTTGAGACCCCTGAGATAGATGGACCGAAGGATGGTTGGCAACTGTGATGAGGACAATATGTGCAGGCAGCACATATCAGCCGAGATATGACTGTTACAGGGATTACAGGTACCAGCATAGGAAAGGCATAAAAAAAGGAGAACAAAGAGGGTGTGAACCCATGACCACTAGGATGTAAAGCACTGCACAAACCAATAGGCTACACCACCACTCCGAGGCTCACAGCAATGGCTGCATACAAGAACACTGCACGGCATCACATAAAACACCAGCTGTGTGTCAGAGGGCAACCCAAACAGTCACCATGATGCAACGCACATGTAAAGCAGGTGTCCACAGCTCATATCACAGTCCATAGGTGGGACGGGAGACACATAGAAACACGTGCACACACACCATGAGATGTAACGCAGTGTAAACAGGATGCAAAAGAGCATGGGAGCGATACACGAAGGGTGTCGGGGGCCGGCTGAAGGGAAAGCTAAGTGGATGGCCTATGGACCAGGGCAACGGACCGAAAAAGGAGCATGTGAAAGACCAACCTGCTCAGTGATGTGGCACAGACCAACTAACAGCAGCAGTACCAATCGACCAAGCAGACCGGTCACATGGTCACCACTAAGAAAAAGCTATATGTAATTCACAAGATGCGGCAGATAGGCTGCAGACAGGGCGCACACTGTCATGCACAGCCCAGAGATGGAAGGGTGTGTGGAGAGGTGACGGGGCTGCAGACAGCACATGGGCAGGTAATCAGCAAACATGAAAGGAAAAGGAATGGAACATGTGGGGTTCAAACCGGCAACCTATTGACTGGCAATGCATGTCTGTGACCGCTATCCCAAAGAACCCTAACAACCAAAATGCAAACAATTGACCACAAAAGGCACACAATAGATCACAGCAGATATCGTATTCCGCACCCTGATGCACCGTTTGCCTTGGATAAACTCACGGGGCCTGTGTGTCAGGCACCTTCACCAACACACATCCAATCCATGTTGCGAGCCCACCTACCTGGTGCTGCCCGTGGACCCTAACTACCGTGACCCCCACACCACCATTGTCTCCCCAACCCCTGCCCCTCATTCCGTCACTCATCCTAACTAGATTGTAAGATGTGATGAGTAGGGTGTCTGCACGACATGTCCCCACAGCGCTGTGTACAGGGGGCATTTACAGACAAAGGTATGGAGTTATCTATGTAAGTAAACAGTTGTCCATCCCGCCTTACCCATCATATGAAGCAGTGGCCAATGTAGGGCCACATGGTGTGGCCAAGGCAATAAGGAGTGGCAATAAGACTGGAGACCCCAGTCCCAACATTGCTGTCCCCAGGTGGGATGTGAACCCATGGACCCCTGGTCTGAGGTACTGTGTCTGAACCAATAGGCCACCACTCCTACCGTGCAGGTGCAGCAGGTGTGTCAGTAATTAATGTAGTGTGACTAAAATTTGTGATGTAACTATACCCAGACATGGTACGCATCAGCAATACCGTTACACTGTGGGGATAAAAATGAATTCCCTTCAGGTACCTTCATTACAGGTTGAATCCAGCTTGTGCTAACGTCTAGAACTAAGGCCCAAGGAACAGCTTGCTCTGACTTCTTCACACTGAAACTGCAAATTCAGCAAAGATTGAGCAATGAAATGAACCCATATCCTGTCCCAGAGAGTTTACACAATGAGAATCTCTGAATACTATACAGCTAATGAAAGGCTATCACATGGCCAACATGGGTCTCTTGAATGAACAAAGGAAAACATAAAGAAGACGAACATCATTATCTACAGTTTATCTGCAGGAAACATGACTCGTGGGCCAGCACACAGCGAGTGAGAACAGGATACAAAAGCCAAGACTGGAGACAGGATGCTACAGAGAGACAAATCGGGAAGCATATTTTCTTTTAATAATAACGGAGAATAAGAAAAGAAAGGAATCGATTTATCAGCAAGTTGTGGATATAAATACGGAGAAGCATTTCTGATGCACAGACATAGCTGATCTCATTGGAGTGAAGCTGTCCTCTGTGTCCAGGACTGACTATACTTAAGCTAGGTGCTTTGTTTGTCATACCATGGATTGGAATTGAAATTTACACCTTATTAAAGCAAAGCCCGTTACAGGCCTGCCAAAATCTAAATAAAACAAATCCTATGCGTTTATGGTTGGATGAACAAATTAAAGTCCTGTATATGTATGTTGGGGTCGAACACAAACAGCCAAAACAAACAATAGACAATCCCCAAATAACTTTAGGGGAAGCCCAGAAAAGCCCCAACACCACCTACCCCCTCCCCCACAACCCCGCACCCGGATGTTGTATGCAAATGACCTTGCATGGATACCCCTGCTCACCACCATACACAGTCCCCCAGTGTGACCATCAGCACCCATGGCTGGCTGTACCAGGTAGATACAGATAGCCCACAGAGCCATCTACGCACACCTGATCCTTCCCCGGCTAACCAAACCCCGATTGACGCCTGTCATGATGACATCGGCGCCTGGATGTCTCACCATAGCCAGAAAGCGAACATGGCCACGACCGTACCTCCCATCCATTATCGTAACACATCCCTGCCCCATCCCCCATTGTCGGTGTCTGTGGATTAACTCTGTAACTCCCCCAGTGTCCCCAGGTTGCAATCTGTGCCCATCCCTGAACCCCACCCCCGCCCACGACAGCCATGTGGTAGGTAGCACCAACCCCCCTCCCCCACAACACCAGTGACACCCGCCCCATCCACCCTGAACACATCACCAATACGGCCATGCACTGGCCAATTGCATCCCATTGGTACCTCAGTAGTCTGCCCCCTGCATCCAACCATGTGCCATGCTGGTCATGGGTGCATCACTCCCTTGTCTGGTCATGTCAAAGCCCCCCCCCCCCCCCAACCTTTACCAAACTCATGTCAGACCTCCCCTGCAGAGATAAAGATGCAGAGACTCCGTGGTGATCCACCACCCCTCATCTCCCAGCTCCCTGCACAACCACCCCTGAAAACATTGTGCCCAAGCAGGCACCCACCACCAGTGCAGCACACCCCTACTGGCAGCCCCACACTCTGCCCTTGTCTCCATGATGCAATGTATGCCATGAGCTCACCTCCGCTGTATGTACAGCAGTCACCATCCCCAACCCCCCACAGACCCAGGTTGAAGCATGCAAAGACACTAGTGACCATGCAAAGTCACTAGTGACGTATCAATGTTCCAGAACAATGCAAAGGTGATCCTTCCAGCTGCGATCAACGAAACACCCAGACAGTTCATGACAGCGACGGTGTGTCAGTCCCCCCAGTGATGGCCAAAATAGCAGGCCAAAAATGAGGTCCAACAAAGGCCTTTGTCCAACTCGCAGAGGTCCATCTCCCACTGGCACCAACACCCAGGGGACTGTTTCACAGAGGTGCCGTGTCCAAACACATTTGGCCGATGGGGTCTCCAGATGCAGTGTAGTAGATGTGCCATGTATGTTGGCTGTGTCCTGTGTGAAAAGGGGTAGAGAAAAGGTAAGGGAATGGCACACCCACCATCAGGTCACAAAGCAGACAGTCAGAGAACATGGTACAAAACCAGGGACAAGGATATGTATCAAAAGCTTTATTAACAATGCCAACCCGACACAGGCTGTGTTTCGTTAATACTTCCTCAGGGGTGAAGGCAAACTAAAAACAAAAAAATCCCAATAAATAAATAATAACATAAACATTATACATTTAAATTTAAATAATTAGACAGCGCAGATACACAAATAAAATATACAAGAAATTAAAACCAAATAATATCTAAAACCAAAATGTTGGAACGCTACTTAAGAACGCTACTTTAAAACAAAACAAATATGAACAAATATGAACTACAAGTATAAAATGCACACAGAGATGGTAAGAAAAATAACGTAGAATATATACAAGCATGAAACACATCATAGATAATTAAAAATTATATACAATATACAAACCAAATAGAGAGAGGACTATATTCAGAAAGAACAAATGAGTACACAAATACCTTACCGGTAAAGCAATGAGCACCTCTCGCTAAGATCTATAAATAAAATATACATAAAATTAAGGAGAGAAGGGGAAAAGGAAGAGAAGGAGTGAGTCTAATACGAACCAAATTTACCCCGTCCAAAAAGAAATATATTGACCAACCATGTTGATGATATATTTTATGAAAAACATCAATTGGGCATGCTTAATAACCTTTATATGAGGAAAGAAGAAAATAAAAACCATCTTTTTTTTTTTTTTTTTTTTTTTTAAAAAGGATCCATAAATAATTGAATAAGATCATCACCGTGTAAAGCCACAAAAACCATAGTAAGTGTATCCACCACATCAATGTACTGTCTAATGAAAAGTGTGTTGTTCGCACTCTCCACCATGTCAGATAACTATAACTATAATACAACTATCTGATAACAAAATTATCAAGGCGGCAAAGGAAAACGGGACCGTAATGAAGAGTGTTACTGCCGGCAGTCTTAACTAACAACAAGCGGTATACTGGAGAAAACAGAAAAAAACATCAATCCTCAAGTCAAAACCAGTAAATAAAGAAAAACTAATCTGGAACATCACTTAAATAAAATCAAATAAAAACAAACCCCCCTTGGTGAAGACTTCAAAGATATCGTTACTGCAGAAAACTTTCCAACAGAGAAAAAAGCTGCCAGGCACAACGAAACTGTCAAACTTCCATGAAGAATCAGCTGTTTGTAAAAAAAACAAACGCCGGCCATGTGCAGTGAAAAAAATATACCAATCAATTGGTGATGTCATGAACAAGAGTACAGAACCTTACTCAGTAATCCAAGGAGATATCTCTACCGCAAAAACTTACAAACAAAGAAGAACGCTGCCAGGCACAGCAAGGCTGTAAAATTTCCGTGAAAATTCAGCTGTATTGTAAAAACGCCGGCGCGTGTGCAGTAAATAACGATCAAATAGTGATGTCATAAAGAGGAGTGCGAAAATATTACTCAGTAGCCAAAGGAGGGTGAATAACATCTAAAATGACCATAAACATAAAAAGGGGGGTTAAAAATAAAAAAGGTATATTTATTTATTTATTTTATTTATTTACATTCTCTTATATACCGCGCTATTCTGCATCAGTGCGGTTTACATTGAACAAACTGAAATTACATTAAACAGGGTATTATAACTTGGAGATAACTATGGCAAAAATAACTGTGGCAAAAAATATGCTTTAACAATTGGAGGAGTTAAATCAGTAGGAACCAACAAAACCTCATGCATATACTTCTTAAAAATTTCTACAGGGGAGATATCAGGCACAATTGGAAAATTCAAAAGGCGCAAATTTGACGCCCGAACAAGATTTTCAATGTTCTCCAATTTCGTTCTCATTGCCATATTATCTTTCATAATAGAGTCAGTGAGCAAAGAAACCTTTTCAACTTTCTGCTCCCCTGCTACCATCTTCTCCCGAATGTCAGCAAGATCCTTACGAAAACCACTGGATAGGGTATCCATATGCTCCAAACGAGAAACAGTTAATTCCACATGTTGAGTCACCGCAGAAGATAGTTGAGATAAAGCTTCCCAGATCACCTCCAAGGAAATAACTTTCGGTCGCTGCAAGGCAAAACCTTTAGACACAGGTAACCCCAGAGAGGACTCTTGTTGCTCCAAAAAGCCTTCACCTCTTTGCACTCCCTCAATCGCTGGCAGTCCCACTTCAGGGACAGTCCCAGGCTGTAAAGAATAATCACCGTGCTTCTCCTGAGGCGAGACCCGCTCCTTAAACGCCGTTTTCACAACCTCTGGTGAAACCGCATTAATTCCCGTGAGAGGAGGCTCCGGCAAAGCAGTCCGGGAAGGAGGGAGACGTTCGTCGGGGGAGAGAGTAACCTCCAGGGCAGGCAGCTCCGAACTCGCCTCCATCGAGGCCACAGCGCCCTCTCGTATCTCCCCAATCTATTGCTCCGAAAGATGGACAAAACGATCCATAGGACCCAAGGTAACTGCTGGCTGAGACTTCGCGGGAGAAGCCTTTCGCCTGCCCTTCCACTTAGGCATAATGTTTATGAAAACGCTATCACTGCCATCTTAACATCAGCCACTCCCCTCTTCCTTGGTGATCTTGACCTTTTTAATAACAAAAAATTTTAAATCCGAATCTTTGTGTGCCTGTTCAATCCAATGTTCCACGAGGGGTTTATCAGTGATACCCCTCTTAATCGCACTCCTTTGTTCTATAATTCTTTCTCGAACACTACGTATGGTCTTCCCCACGTAAAGTTTCTTACACAGACACTGAATAACGTATATAACATGAGACGTCTCACAATTAGAAAAATCTTTAAGAACAAATTTCCTGTTCGTGACAGGGTGGAGAAAAAAGTCACGAACTGGTAAAGTATGTACACACACTGAGCAGCGACCACACTGGAATTGCCCCTTATTCTTCGGATAAGAATGAGCGTTCTGTAAAGGCAGAGGGAACCAATAGATTCTTTAAGTTAACATTCCGTTTGTGTGCTATAATGAGGGGAGTGGCTTGAAAACCATCAAGAGATTGGATCAGATGCCATTCCTTCTTCATTATCTTGACGATATCCCGGGAAATGGTGGTATACAAAAGAAGACAAACCAACCCTACATTAGTGTCCTTTTGTCTGGGTACAAGAGCTTCACGATCTGATGTATGAGCCCTTGTATATGCATTTGAAATATATCTAGAAGGATAATATCTCGCACGAAACCTAGCCTTCATTCCTTCCGCTTGAAAATCAAAATCCTGATCCTTCGTACTTGCTCTTCTGGCCCTAAGGAACTGGCCTACGGGGAGATTTCTTTTCAAAGCCGGATTATGGAAGCTACTAAAATGTAATAGATGATTGCGGTCTTTGGTTTCCTATACAAAGATGTTATCAACTGGTTATCCTCCTTTTTTTTTTTTTTTTAAATAAGTAAATCCAAATATGGAATACAACATTGGTCGTATGTAAGTTGAAACTTTAAATTAATGTCTAATCCATTGATCCATGTATTGAAAAGAGAGAGAACCTCCTCAGTGCCTTTCCACAAAATAAAATCATCAATATATCTAATCCAAAGCATCACATTGTCCTTCATGGATGATTTTTCAAAAAGTTTTCTTCGAAATCGAATACATACAGGTTAGCGATGTCAGGGGCCATTGATGAACCCATAGCCACCCCCTTCACTTGTTGATAAAATAAATCCCTAAAACAGAAAAAATTCTCACATAAAGCTATCTTAGCCAGTGCAAGTAAAAAATATGTAGGAATACGTCTATGTGCTAATCTTTTCAAAAGGTATTGTTCTAAAATGATCAAGGACTCCGCTTGGGGAACTTTTTTTTTTTTTTTTTTTTTGAGGTTTAAATTTCATTTATTGAGAAATTTCAAGGAAAATACAGACACTCTAATAATTACCAATAACACTACACAGCAAAAGTAAAAATACACACAGTAAAGCATCTATATGAAAGTCCACATCAAGAGGAGTGTACAAGAGAGAGGAAGCATACTCAAAAATTATTTTAACTCTTTTTTGAACAATCTACTACTGAATCAGTCAAACATTTGAGGTAATTGATGGACCCTTGGCTTGGAGAAAAGACTCCAATCCCGAGGTCTCCAGAAAAACATACTTGGTGTTCTGATAGGTAACTAAGCACTTACATGGAAACTTAAGAAAAAACGTGGCACCAAGCGCCAAAACGCGTGGCTTTAACATCAAAAAAGCCCGACGCCTTAGCTGAGTTTTCCTGGAGACATCGGGGAAGATATTCACCCTCCCCCCACAGAAAGTGGATGTCTTATGAAGAAAATATAAACGCATCACAGCATTTTTATCTAGTTCGGAAGCGAAGGACACCAAAAGGGTTGCCCTAGTAGGTATGTTATCTTGAGAAGACTCAAGAAACTCTGAAAGATTAAGGGACTCCTGAGGCCGAGATAACACAGGCTCATCAGGACCCCCTAGGTCAGAAGACCCTTTAGAGGGAATATAAAACAGTTTAGTCACAGACGGTTTATTATCCTCCCGATATCCCAAAATATCAATCAAATATTTATCCAACAGTATCTGAGGTGATAAAAACCGTGTGCGAGGAAATTTAATCAGCGTAAATTCAAAGCACGCATACTATTCTCCAACAGCTCATATTGAGCATGAAGAATAAGACTATCTTTCATGAAAGACAATGAAGAACTTTGTAACACTTTATACTGGGTTTCCAACTTTTGGCATCGCTCCCCTAACTCTTCAATCTGAGAAGTATGTTGAATGAAATTAGCTACAGAGTCTTTAGTGAAGTCCGACATTTGACCAACAACGGAACTCAGAGAAGACTCTATCCGAGAAAGCACAAGCCAAATATCTGAGAGAGAGACGTCCTTAGGGTCCTCGGAGAAGGAAACACCGTCCCGTCGCTCCAATGCAGGACACTCGGGAACTGATAAGATCCGGGGCAAAGCTACCCTCCCGGTATCCAACACAGGACCTGTGATCCCCACTCATCTTCTCAGTCATGACTCCTCATGTGCATCGGGGGTTAGTATCTCTTCCCCCTCTGCTGCTGTCGTTAGTGCCGGTCCAGTTACGTCCTCTCCAGTAAGGAGGGCTGCACCACTGCAATTGGGGAACATTAGTATATAGGGACTCAGCTGCGCAATTGGCAAGTCGGCCTCGGGTTTTGTCCCACCCTCACTCATCCCTTTCCCCCCCCCCTCCCCTTCCCAGCAAGTCACCACATTTCATTTGTTTTCTTTCACAATACAATTTTTGTTAACAATGGACATTAACAGAACAAACTGTTGGCCACAGCATGCACATAACAATCCACAACCTTCTGCCCCCTCGAGAGACACAGCCAATATATATACCACAGTCCTTGTAAGTGGCTGGAGAAAAATTTGCCGTAAAAGCTTTTTCCTCATTCCTTAGTCCTTTCCATATCCTTCAGGAGAAAAGAAGTTGCACCCTCCATTCAAGCTGACTTAGCAACCCTTTTCCCTTGCTTTACCCCCCTGCCCGCCATCAAAGCGAGGCAGGGGTCATCTGAGCAGTGTTCTTGTTGCCTTGTCAGTATCTCCGGGGGAAGGTCCATGTTTCTCTCCTGCAGCTCTCCCCCTTTACTCAAAAACTGGGCTGTGTTCTCTCTCATCGGGGCTGTTTTTTTCTGCCAACCCCGACAGCAGCGAATCCTCGCTTGCTGCTCGGTCCCCATGTTTAGCACGCCACTGTGGCCAACACCTGCCTCCGCCATAATCGTTCGACCGTGTCTTGTATGGCGCACAGGAAAATGTCCATTCCTATGTCAGACAAATGTACTCCATCTGCGCGATACAATCCTGGACGACGTTCTTCGATGAGGTCATGCCTGATGCTGCAGCCTCCTATCGCCCCCATGAAGCGGGCCATCCATTTGTTCACTTTTAATCTCGTCCTTTCCAATGCCTTGTGCAAATTTTCGCCCCTCCACACTCGCCGTGGTATGATGTGAGACCATGCCAGCACAGTCCCAGGAAAGGTGTTTGCCAGAGTCAGCATGTCGCTTTGCATCTTTTTAGTGAGCTCGACATTGCGAGTAGACGCAAGGTCGTTGCCCCCTAAGTGAACTACTATCATCACTGGGTTCCCAGTCAGCCTCTTCCTTTGTAGCAGGGACGGCACTAGCTGGTCCCACACCATACCCCGTCTCCCCAGCCATACCACAGAAACCTCCGCGCTTGGAAGTCCCAAATTCAGCCCCTGCGGTCTGTACCGAGTCCGCCTTTGCGCCCAGTGAACAAATGAATGGCCACATATCCAAGCTTCACGAGGCCAGAGGTGGCGACTTACACCTGCATTGAATCACAATCAGAAAGGTATGATTATTTGCAGAATGAGAGAACACACAAACCACAAAAAAAATTATCACAAAACCTCGATTTGCCCCAACATTGATTCACAGGAAACAAACACATTGGCAATGTCGACTTTCTCCATCCGTCTATATCTTAGTCTTTTTTTTTTTTTTTTTTGTGTAAACCCAACCAGTCTTCATTCCGCTGGGTGTATATACAGTTTATATCTATCTGAGCGCCACCTGCCTATATTCATGATCTGTTCTTTTGACATCCCAATGTTGGCTGCCGTCGAAGCAGCTCTGATACGAAAGGAGTGTGAGCCGTAAAAGCTCGCATCCCATCCTGCCCGTTCTATAACCATCTTGAGTACCTTAGTAAATTGAAAGCGCGATAGGGGGGCACCGTTCGCATGCACGAACCATTGCTTTCCTGTGTCCGCTCGTAACCGTTGTGATATGCTATGGCATTTATTACTGGGCACGAGGGGTCCTTGGGCAATGCCGACAACACCACTTACGCACCTTTTCCCACCGTGTCGGTTTTGGATCTTTGCAAGTGTAGCACTACCGCTCCTCCAAGTATGTCTACATCTCGCTTTTCTATACCGCCATAGGCTGTCCTGCGCCTGGAGGATGAGGATGCCACTTGCTCCCCTATCTGAAATGATCCGTAGAACGCCCATGAAAAGGCACATCAAAACAGCCTAGTCTCGTACTCATTGTAACATACTTGGCTAGTTGTCACCATCAGTTGTTGCAGCATCTGATGAGTGATCGGGCGTCGTTGGTCTACTTTACGTGGCTGCCCTATGGACCAACCTCTCATTACCCTCTTGATGACGAAATCCGACTTCGGACTCCTCTCTCCCATAGTCTTTGCAAAAAATGCTACTGCTGCTAAACGGGCTTGCACTGCCGCTTTTGTGTACCCATTGCCTTTGCAATGCAAAATCCATCTCAGTATTGTCCCTTCCTTAAGTCTGTCTTTGTTTTGTATTCTGGCATCCCCACAAAATTTCTGGTACTGTTCCCATGCTGCGATGTATTTTCGCCTTGTTTGCTCTGCTAAGGAGCCCAACAGGAGCTCCCATACCTCGGTGGACCATACTCCCAGACATGGCTGGGCACGGTTGTCTTGATCGTGTCTGCCTCGGGGGCCATTTGGTGAAAGAGCTTGATCTTACAACGAGAGAGAGCATCAGCAATGTTATTTGCACCCTTAATATGCTCCGCTCTAATGGTTATGTTGTGTACTAGTCATAGTAACACAATTTTTCTTAACAGTGCCACTACCCTTGCCGTCTTTGCTCGCATATTGTTCACTGCCCAGACCACAGCTAGGTTATCAATATGGAAAGTGATAGCTCTTTTGGCAAGCCCAGGTGCCCAAATACATAAGGCTACCATTAGCGGGAAAAGTTCCAGGAACGTGATGTCCTTGGTGGTTCCTTCGACCTGCCATTCCCTGGGCCATATCTCTGAACACCACGCCCCTCTAAAGTAAATGCCGAAACCAATTCCTCCCGAGACATCGGTGAAGAATTCTAGGTCCGCATTAGATACTGGGAGCACTTGCCAGAATGCAAGTCCATAGAATATGTGTAGGAATTGCAACCAGACCTGAAAGTCTTCTTGTATTTCCCTTGTGACACGGATGCGATGGAGGGTTTTTTGTATTTTTCTAGTTGCCCATGCCATACGGCGGCAGAAAACCCGCCCCATTGGTATCACCTTGCATGCAAAGCATAGTAGGCCAAGCATTGACTGAAATTGCTGCAATGTAGCTTTTCGTTGACACTGAAGTTGTTGAATATCTTTTCTCAGCTTCAACACCTTCTCCGCTGGCAGACATGACCTGTGTGCCGGCACATCTAGCTGTATGCCTAGGAATGTGATGATCCCTTTTGGGCCATCTGTCTTTTCTTTCGCTAATGGAATTCCAAAAGACTGTGCCACCTGTTCAAAGATATCCAATATCCTTTTGCAGTCGTCATAGTCTTTTCCTATGAATAGGAAATCATCCAGGTAGTGTACCACGGTGTTGGGGCCCGCCAAGTCCTCAATCACCCAGTGTAAGAATGAACTAAATTGTTTGAAATAAGCGCATGATACTGCACATCCCATGGGCAAACATTTATCATAAAAGAAGTCCCCATTGAACGTAAAACCCAATAATGGGAAGGACTCAGGATGCACCGGTAACAGTCGGAAAGCAGATTCAATATCCGCTTTTGCCAGCTGTGCCCGCTGCCCTCTATTGCGTATTAGCATAACTGCCTGATCGATGGCTGCATATTTAACGGAGCATAAGGCCAGATCAATATAATCATTAACTGACCTCCCTTGAGGGTATGATAGATTGTGAATTAACCGGAATTGTCCCGGTTCTTTTTTTGGTATCACACCCAATGGAGAGAGTACCATGTTCTTAAATGGCGGTGACTTGAAAGGCCCCGCTACTCTTCCCATACCTATTTCTTTTGCTATCTTGTTATTTGCTACAGAGTTATATTTTCGCACCGATGGGGGGTTGCTTTTGACGCCTGTTTGTGATTTCGTTGATATTAGGGATGGAATGCAGAAACCGTGCGAGAAGCCGTTTTCAATATGAATAGCTATATCCCGCTTTGGGTAGGCTCGCAGCCACGGACGCATACGCTCAAGTCTGATGGGCGTTGGGGCCAATTCCCTCGTTTGAGCGTTGCTGCACCGTTCTGAAAGGCTTGGCCTCCCTTGATGCTCTGCATGTGAACGCGGGCTGTCCACTTTCACATACTGAACAGGAATGTTTGAATTTACAAGGCTGCCATGTACAACTCCCAGCGTTGTACTGGCGGCATGCACGTCGCCCAGCCGACAGATTGGCTTGCCGCCATTGCGAGTTCTGAAAAGGCTGCTGCCATTGCATGCCTTGAAAAGGCTGCTGTAGCCCGTCCTGACACCATGGCCTATTGGGTGCCATTTCTTCCGTCCACAGGTCCAATATCCTGTGATGCCATGCTAGTGTGGGATCTTCTGCCATGCTTCTCCTGAACTTTACATCGTAGTTCAGCCAGGCCCATTCCCCGTATTGTTTATGTGCTCGGGTAATCGTGTCCAGGTACCTGGTCAGATAGAGCCCTGATTCGGGTTCCCTCTCCATCACCACAGTCATAAAGATGTGGAATGCTGTCACCCAATTATTAATGGATTTAGGAATTTTTGGCTTCCTGTTCCTATCACTACTTTTATCATCTTTTCCACTACCTGATTCCTCATCCTGATCCCTAAGCAGAAGAGAGAATAGGTCTATATATTCTCGTCTCCAAATCTTCTTTTTTATCTTTTTAGGCACTGAACTGGCCAATGAACTCATGCCGCAGCGTGGATCGCGATTGGTATCGCGCCACTCAACCTGTGTTCTTTGGGCCACCCCAGTTGACATGCTCTCTGTCTTCCCCCCTCTGAGTCTGTCCTGACCATACCTGCCTTAGAGGGTTTTGTTTTGGTTTTCTATTTCTTTTAAATTTTTTAACTGCATTCTGGATGACATCAGCCAATGTTAGGTCCTCATCACTATCAGAAAAGGAGTCCTCTGATGAGGCTAACAGCTCCGGGGCCCCCCTTTCATACCCAGTCTTACCGTTTGTCGTGCTAGGTGATGACGTGCTGTTGCTGGTGGACGGCTGTTCTTCGCTTCTTAAGCCTGGCATTCCCAGTCTTTGTTTAACTGAAGTCAGGCCGTGTTGGGTAACCTGTTCACGTACCATCTGTAACAGCTCGTCCAGCTCCTGCTTCTGTGTAGGGGACGCGCTCTCCCGTTGCTGTGTTGCCTTTCCCCTAGTGCTGCGCCTGGGCTTTATTGCTGCAGAGCTGGCTGTTGCACCCGTGCTGGCAGAAGCCGCTCTCCTCTTGTTTGAGCCATTATCTGCACATGCCCTTGCTGCTGGTATTTTCTTCTTCGCTGCAGCTCTGCCGCTTGACTGCTGAGCGCCGCGCATCCTGGAGGCCCTTTGGATTTCCTTTTCTGGCATATGTAGTCTAGGATAAAATCACTACACAAGGTGGTGGAAAAATTAAATTAATATCTGTTTCATATGCTTGTCTTAATCCCGTGCACTCTTGCTTCAATAGCTCCTCCTGCCAAACGTTCCCAGACATCTCTTCATATTAGCTTAATCATTTTTATCTCTTTTTCTTTTTTATATACCTCATTGATCCATGATTTAACATCAAACTGTTTCATGCAGCAAAATATACCCATCACTTTATTAAAAGGGTTTTTGGTTGTTTTTTTTACATTCCCTATTGTGCCTAAACCAAAGTACCGTCTTCATTTATTATTATTATTATTATTATTATTTTTTATCTTTTCTTATAGAACACCTCCCAATACTTTTTTTTTTGCATCTAATTATCTCCCATAACTTTATGAAAAGGTTTAGTTTTTTTATATTCCCGTCCTACATTGCCTATACCATCCATGTCCATTAGATGGCAGCATTACTCTTCCTCCTCGCTTCAAATGTATTTTCCCCCAGCATTGAACCCACCATCTTACATGTTGATATCATCTATTTTTTTTTTACATATATCTCTTGGCTGTTCGCCGTGCTTCCCCCATAAAGCCGTTTTTTTTTTTTTGTTTTTTTTTTTATCAGTTTTGCCCTACGCATGCTTCCTGTTGCCCTGCAGTAGGTTCATGTGTGCTCGCCGTTCTGTTTTGGGTGCGCACATGGCCAGCACTCTGGGATCATCTTCCCTGCCTCTCCCGCCACGTCTCCCTCTCTTGACCGGCCACAGATGCAACAAGAGGTGGCTTGTGGTTCTCTTCCCCTCCCAGGTATGCTGCGATACCCTGTTTGCTCCCCCCCAACTGGACACACAGGCCAGACCCTCCACAGGAGACAGCGATCGCCGTGCTCACCGTTGCGCCTACATCGGGCCCTATTGTTTTATTTTATTTTATTTTTTAATATTAAATTTGTACTTGCTGCCTGTGTTTCGCTGTCCGATTCCCCGATGTAGGCCCTGTCTTAGGCCTGATATAGATGCGGTCCCGTCGCTGTCCTTCTCTAGAAAAGTGTGGGGGGGGAGCGGCGAAAGAGGCCGAGCCAGCGCCGAACATGCTGTTTTATCCTTTGCCTCCACGGCCCGCCTTCGCCGTCCCCCACCCTCCCCGCCCCCCTGATCCCTCGGCCCGCCAATGGGCGCCTGTGCCCAGCCGCGGTAATTCGCGACCGGGTCTCAACATCCAAAGTCACTAAAATAATACTTGAATCTATATCATGAAATTGCGTCAAAATTTCAATAACATGAGATGAGTCCCTCACGTATGACCACAGAGAGAGCACAAAAGGACGCAGTAGTACATCCAGGAATTGAGAAATAGGTTCTAATAAAGAACCAATTGCAGAAACAATCGGTCTACCCGGGGGGGGGATGTCAGTGATTTGTGAATTTTTGGAAGAATATAAATTGTTGGTATAACTGGTGATGAGACAATAAGAAAATCCCTCTCTTTCTTGGTAATGTGTCCAATATCAAATGCTGTTTGTACTAAATTTGTCAATTTTACTTTTCAGTCGTTCAGTAGGGTCGCCTGACAGGCGTTGATAGAAAGTGCGGTCTTTGAGTTCTCTCTCTTTCTTCTATATATAATTTTTTATCCATGACAACTACAGCCCCACCCTTATCGGCCGGTTTAATAATCAATGTATTATTATTCTGTAGGGAAGTAATGGCATCCCTTTCTCCTTTAGAAAGATTATTATATAAAGGGGCAGACTCAATGCAAATTTGACTCTCCTCGCGTAATACTACTTTCTCAAAAGCTACTATAAGTGGATCGGTTTGAGAAGGAGAAGGTCTTTTTTTTAAACCATAACCTATCATTATCAACCTTCTTACTCCAGTGGTAGACATAGCCTACTCTGTAATCGTCCTCGTCTCTCTTGAACATGTCAACCTTTTTTATCCTTAACTTCTTTCTTAAAAAGTTGAATATTTCGTTCATAATCTACATGGACTTTCCCAAAATTCTTATCACACTCCTTAAGAGTACCTAACTTACCATCTAAATCACTTTTCAAGAGAGCAGATTTTTTGTTCGCTGTAGTAATCAATAAAATCATCAAATCAAGAGAACACTTATTTAAAATAGCGTTCCAACATTTAATAAAACCCTCTTCATTACGATATAAGCCAGGGGCTTTATTCATCCTCAGGCCTCTGGGAATGATTTTGGCTTTACAACACTCTAAAAGATACGACGCATGCATCTCTTCTCTAACCATTCTTTGTGTGAGTAACACCACTTCTTCCCATTGGGCAGGGATTCCATCAATGTTGTGGTCAATCAAGGGTTCTTGTGATGAAAATTTGTCCAAGGCGTCGTCTCCAAAACTAAGTATATCCTTCCAAGGTGAGAACATGCTGGATAAGTCACGTCCAACAAAGAGCAGGAAGCCACGTCAAGCCAAGCACACAGTCAGAGAACGTGGTACAAAACCAGTGACAAGGATATGTATCAAAAGCTTTATTAACAATGCCAACACATATTGCCAACCCAACACAGGCCGTGTTTCGTTAATACTTCCTCAGGGGTGAATGCAAACTAAAAACAAAAAAATCCCAATAAATTAATAACATAAATATTATACATTTAAATTTAAATAACACAGGTACACTACCAAAAAACTGCCTCCAGTTTTGCAACTGATTCCTATAGATTTTGGGGTGCTGAATCCAGGAAAAATAGCCAAAATGTTCCATCACGTCACGTTTTCTTGCAAAATTAGATTTCTTACCCATATAAGGAATGTTCACATAATTTCTTTTTAGCCGACTGCAGTTTATTTTCTTGGCCCAAAATAGAGGTTGTAATGGTTAACTAACTAGAAACACTCCCTCATGATATTTTAGAGTGTTTTGTATTCATTTTATACATTAACAGGACAATTGGGAGGCGGGGGGCTAAATCCAGTACTCGCGCTGGCGCATGTTCTTTCCTGTTCGCCTCGCCTCGTTCGCCCTCGCTCAAACACGGTGGTTGCGACATGAACGTTCCTGTCAAATTTCAGTTTCTTGCAAGTTCATTATTACCTTTTGTTTGCTCAGTCGTAATCCAGCTTTATTCCGAAGTGGTTCACTACAGTTGTAGTTTGCAGTGCTGTGTATTTGTGATGGCTCACAGAGCCAGAGGTTGCGTCAACTCTCCGGACAGTTTTTGTTTTATTTGTGGGGAATATACCGTGAAAAAGCGGCAGAGGAACATTTCTTTCTGCATTTATTAAAAAAGTATATTTCGCCTATTTCGGTTTGAAGTTAGGCGATCAAGGCAAACCGTGGGCTCCTCACAAAGTGTGCAAGACATGTGAGGAAGATCTACGCTTATGGATGAAAGGTAAAAAACAAGCATTTCGTTTCGGAATACCTATGATGTGGCGTGAACAAAGAGACCACAGCAGTGACTGCTATTTTTGCTCTTGCATTGTGAAGGGATACAACTTAAAAAATAAGAACGTAATAAGTTACCCCAACCTTCCTTCAGCAATTAGGCCTATGCCTCATAGCAACGAAGTACCTGTGCCTGAACCACCAAAATCTTTGGATCATATTTGTGTGGACGGTTCTGATCATGATGAGACTCATCAGATGGCTTTTCCCGATGAGTCCAGTACTTCCGAGTTTGAAACTGAACCAGATCTGAAACCTGAACTTTTCTCTCAAGCTGAATTGAATGATTTAGTCCGGGATTTAGGACTCCCAAAAGATGCTGCCCAACTGCTAGGTTCTCGGCTTAAACAGAAAAATCTATTGTCACCAGGAACAACTTTTTATTGGTACCGCAACCGCGAGACAACATTTTTGAAGTATTTCAGCAAAGAGGAAGATTTGGTATTTTGCAACGATATATACGGAGTGATGGAAAAGTTTAAACTCAAGTATGATCCTGCTGAATGGCGGCTGTTCATTGATTCGTCAAAAGACAGCATAAAAGGTGTTCTTCTTCATAATGGCAACACATTCGCTTCAGTTCCTATTGCTCACTCTGTTATTCTCCAAGAAAAATACGAGAATTTGGCCCTGATTCTTCAGAAGATTCGTTATGATGAGCATAAGTGGATGATTTGTGGAGACTTTAAATTCTATCCATGCTATTAGGGCAGCAATCCGGTTTCACCAAATATCCCTGCTTCCTTTGCTTGTGGGATAGCCGGGCCCGCGACCTACACTGGGGGAAAAAAGACTGGCCAATTCGGGAGTATTTGAGACCCGGTGAGAAAAATGTTCTTCATGAGAGCTTGGTACCTCGTGATAAAATTCTATTACCACCTCTCCACATTAAGTTGGGTCTCATTAAGCAATTCATCAAGTCCCTTCCAAAAGATGGTGAGTGCTTTCGGTACCTTTGCGCAAAGTTCCCCCGACTTTCTGAAGCAAAGCTAAAGGAAGGAGTGTTTGTTGGCCCTGATATAAGGAAACTCATTTCAGATGGAGCATTCGCTGAAACGATGTCTGAGAAGGAAAAAGAAGCCTGGGATTCCTTCAAGAATGTTGTTCTCAAATTCTTGGGGAACAGGCGGGATGAGAACTATAAGGATATTGTTGCCAGGATGCTCAATGCCTTCAAAGAACAAGGCTGTAACATGAGCCTGAAAGTCCATTTCTTGCACTCCCATGTGAACTACTTTCCCGAAAACATGGGGGCGTACAGTGAAGAACAAGGTGAAAGGTTTCACCAGGACATCAAGGACGCAGAGAGAAGGTACCAAGGAAGATGGAACACCACTATGATGGCTGATTTCTGCTGGTTGCTGCTGCGGGAAACCTCAGATGAAAAATACGCCAAGCAGCGCACCAAGAGAAGCATTCGGGGGAAGAAGAAACGGGCCCACCAGGAGATTGATTGACCCAAGAATGACTTTAAAATCTAAACTGTGTTGACAAATATCGTGTTTTTACTAAACTTTGAAATAAAAATTTGCTAGTTATTACCACAGTGTCGGATCTCATTTATTAGAATTTTATTTTCACACCATCGGGTGTTTGTCTTCATGTATTGCAATGGTGCGGTTTGCGTTTTCTATTCTTACATACATACCTGTACAACATTTTTTGCACATTTCTTTGCTTTGCTTTGTGTCTAACCTCGCTCTTATATGCTCAATGTTTGTGCACATGTATGTGGCTGTTTTAAGTGCAGACAATTTTGCTACCATCACAGTGTGTTTTGTTGACATTACTCTATTCTTATGTGCTGCCTTGTTACAATTTTCTTTATTCTTATTTGAATAACTACTAAACAATTAGTATAAAGAATTCATCCAAGAAACTTTTATCTCGATCGCACTCAATCTGAAACGTTCACCTCAAACTGCTAACCCAATGTAGCAAAAAATCTGTATGTGATGGAGCAAATTGGTTACCAGATTTGGATTCAGCGCACCAAAAAATGTAAAAATCAATCGAAACATTAGAGGCAGTTTTAAAAAATTTTTTTTTAGTGTACCTGTGTAATTAGACCTAGCGCAGATACACAAATAAAATATGCAAGAAATTAAAACCAAATAAATAATATTTAAAACCAAAATGTTGTAACGCTACTTAAGAACATTACTTTAAAACAAATATGAACTACAAGTATAAAATGCACACAGAGAGGGTAAGAAAAATAACGTAGAATTAGCCAATGGAGCGCGGACTCGCCGCTCCTCATTACCCCCCAACTTAAAATCCTTCCCTTCACCCTTTTTCCTGGTCCCCTCCCCACCCCCTTACCCCAAGAGGCACAAAGACACCACGACAATCAAGAGTTTGGACAACCAACTGGTCGCAGCTTTATTAACGTTTAATGCATGAACATAACATCACATAACATAACCCAGCGGACTAATCCATCATCAGCCATATCACTAGCAAGGTGATAGCGCCTCCGCTTTTTCTCTTCTTTTCCCCCCCTTAGCCCCTGACTTCGCCATGTCATTAGCAAAAGCCCAGCCAGGGGGGTTGTCCAGGTTGGGGGTACCAACCCCCATCCCAAGCTTATCCTAAGCGTCCAGACCCCGGAAACCTCCGGGATCCCGCCACCGGAGCAGACGTTTTGCACGTCACTGCGCCGCCCCCCCCCCCCCAAACAAAGCTGCGACCAGCGAGAATCCTGCAGAGCAATCCAGAGCAATCTTCGCTAGGCCCCGCAACCAAAGCCGCTGGTCCCAACAACTCGGCCATGGGATAATGTCAGACCACATTATTATTAGTCCCGGGAATAAGTGCAACACCCCCCCCCCCCAAGTCCTTTTGCACCGCTCTGATTAACTGCTTGCAAGTCCATGCCGATAAGTCGTTGCCACCCAGATGAAGTAAAATCAAGCCCGGTGTACTCCGAAGTCTTGCATGGTGCCGAAGCAAAGGGAGCAACTGCATCCACCGCAGACCTCGCTCACCCAGCCATGTAACGGTCACTACTGCCGGATCCAGGCCTAAATTCGACCCCAACGGACGCACAGCTGCACGCCGACCCGCCCAATACACGAAAGAGTGGCCGATCAGCCAGCAGCTATGCGGAGTCCGCTCTCGGTCTGCAAAAGAAACAAATTAGTCACCTGCCTTCCCTGAAACCCCCCATTAGAAACGGACATATCCCAGAAAGGCCTTAGACCGCCATCTCCCTATGTGCTGCACCTCCTGACCCAACAAACCCGCCACCGCCGCACTAGTTGCTGCACCTATGCGGAAGGAATGCGCTGCAAAAAGAGGCTCCTCCCCCACCTGCCGCAGCACCATGCGTAATACCACTGCTACCTGAAACCTTGTCACTTTTTTAGTATCCAACAAAAAGTTAGTGTGATCACCTTTCGGAGCTGTGAAATACTATATAGTAATCATAAAGCTATACGCTCCACATTTTTACCACAAGAGGTGTATATTTTTGTTAGCAACTGGGTCTCAGACTAGTACGGAGCTGATTTATCGGGTTTTGGAAAAACTTCAAACCGAAAGCTCACATTTGCATAAATGACCCAACACTTGTTGCTGATGGTAAACTTAATAGTGCAAAGCTCTAACCAGATAATGTCACCACTAAAGTATTTTCCAACTTGACACGGTTTCTCAAAATCAGCTCCGTACTAGTCTGAGACCCAGTTGCTAACAAAAATATACACCTCTTGTGGTAAAAATGTGGAGCGTATAGCTTTATGATTACTATATACTTTTTTAGTATCGGCATGAACAAACAGCAAACCACCGACTGCAGGGCAGCAATGTAGATATTCCCGCAATGCAGCTACCGGACAGGTTGACCCACTATCCAACTCCCGCAGCACCACCCACAGGCCACGCCTTAGCTGATCGGTCTTAGACCAAACCAACAAGACCCACAAACTCCCCCCTTCGAGCTGAACATGCCGCAAGAGCAAACATCCCACCCCCTCCGACCCCCCCCCCCCCCGAAGTAGTAACTAACTCCCGATACGAAAAGCCCCAAAGAATGCTAAACAAAATATAGCCTTAAACAATACCCCTTCATAACTGGACGATGCCAAGTCAGGTAGTACAGCGCAAATCCGCACCAGCAAGTCGTGCGTGATAGGCCGTCTGCGGTCCCTTTGTCTCGGCTCCATTCTCTCCCACCCGTGCATCAACCTCCGGGTTAAAAAACCGGTCCCTTCAGGAGCCCCGCCCACCGCCTTTACAAAAAACATAAACCCTGCCAGATGAGACCGCACCGCTGCCTTGGATATCCTGCTCTGTTTTGCAGCCACTACATACTGAGCCAGCATCCAATTGGAAACGGCTTCCAGCCTCCATCTGTTTGCCTCGCAGAACTCTTCAATCTTGCCACAGCCGCGATGATACGCCACCCACGTCGTGTGCACTACTGAGTTCCGCAGCAAACTCAACATCTCGACAGGCCAACTTGCCACAATCGCTCTGGGACCCTGCATCCAGCTGCAGCTGCTCCTGGTGCAAGTTTGCGAAAATGCTCCCACTGTAAACGAGAGAGTATCAGCCACCTCATTAATGCATCCCGGGATATGTCTCGCTCTGATCAGGACATTCAAACATAAGCATGACAATACCACCTCCCGCATGAGTTCAGCCACCTGCCTGCACCTTGGTGTATAATGGTTAATAACACTAACCACTGAGGCATTATCGCACCACCACAATACCTGCCTATTACGCAAGCGGTCTGGCCACAATTCCAATGCAACCAACATGGGAAATAGCTCCAAAAATGCCACATTCTTCAACAAACCTGCATCCCGTCACTCTTGCGGCCATCTCTCGGCACACCAGGCCCCGGCAAAATAAATGCCCAGACCTATTCCCCCTGCCGCATTCGTGTACAACTGCAAATTGTCAGAGGAAATCTTTTCCCCGATCATGACCAAAGTCCCATTAAATTCTTTCAAGAATATATCCCATATCCTTAAGTCCTCCCTCATCTCTCCTGACACCCGGATTCGATGATGTGGTTGCTTTACTCCCGCCATAGCTCCTGCCAAACACCGCAAAAACACCCTACCCATCGGGATGACCTTGCACGCAAAATTCAAAGCACCCAGCAATGCCTGCAACTCCCTCAAGGTCAACTTACTTAGACGCCCGTGCATTGGCTACCAACACCCGTAACCGGACCACCTTCTCGCGCGGCAGCCGAACCTCCATCTCTGAGGAATCCAACTCTACACCTAAGAACGTCAACCGCCTCGTGGGACCCTCCGTCTTCCCTTCCGCCAGCGGCACACCCAACTCTTTCGCCAAGTCCATAAAACCATTGACCAGCGATTGGCACTCCTCGGACTGATCGGACCCCACAAACAAAAAATCGTCCAAATAATCTACCACATTAGCACAACCCAGTAAAAAACGTGGAAGGCAAATGGAAGAACAACTTTATTTATTGGTTGTAACCAAGCCTAGGCCCGACACAGGCCGTGTTTCGTTTCCTTCTTCAGGGGCAGGCTATACAAAACAACAACAAATAAAAGCTAAAATAAATAATTAAAAACACACACTATAATAAATAATATATATATAAAAAACATATAAAATATCTCTCAGGATAAAGGATAACAAAGCGAATCACACAATAATATAAATACATACACATTATATGTTTATATAAAACTACATAGGTAAAAGTGATGATATAAAATGATAATATAAAAATGATATGATATAAAAGATCAGCACAGCAAACAAGGACCAAAAAAGACAATTCATACATGTATAAGTATATTACATATTAGTAAATAAATAACTCAATAAAAAGAACTAATACATGTATAAGCATGTTACATATAAATAAATTAAAAACTCAATAAATAATTGTTATAAATAATGAAATGAATGAATCAATAAATAAATAAAACAATTATGCAAAAGATGTCTGAAAAACATACCAAACATATAAGGATTACATCTAAAAACCATAAGGATGAAGAATAATATAAAATAAATTAAATTTTTCAAAGTATGCACAGGATACTGAACAACCCATCGGCATGCACTTATCAAAATAAAATTTGTCCTCAAACCGAAAACCCAACAATGGGAAACTATCCGGATACACCGGCAGTAGTCTAAATGCCGCCTAAATGTCAACCTTCGCCATCCACGCCTGTCTCCCCGCCCACCTAACCAAGTCCACTGCCCGATCAAAAGACTCATAACGCACCGCACACTTATCCCGCAGTATTTGATCGTTGACCGAATCTCCTTCAGGAAAGGGCAGGTTATGAATTTGTCTAAACTTTCCCGCTTCTTTTTTAGGAATAATCCCCAATGGGGAAACCACTAAATTCGGGAACGGCTTCTCGGAGAAGGGGCCTGCAACGCGACCAAGCTCCAATTCCGATAACAACTTTTCCCCCCATAATTTTTGCTAACCATCGTACCGAAGCTGCGTTGCGCGACAACCTGCCAATCACTTCGCCAACAACCGGAATGACAAAACCCTCCTGAAACCCATTGTCTAAAATTACCCTGTCTCCCCGCTTTGGATAACAGGACAACCTAGCCTGCAACTCCGTTACCTTAATTGGGGTAGGGGCCAAACTGAATAACTCCCTACTTAGGCAGTGGCCCTCCTGGAGGAGTGGAGACCTTGCCGCACTTTGCTGCTGCATGTCCCTCCCCCGCAACTGGAGCATGCGTGCCGAAATTTGCAGTCCGGAAAGGGGCACGAAGCTTTATTAAATCTCCAGCACACGTCCCCCGATCCCCAGCCACCCCCTTCTGTTGCAACCCGGCTCCTGTATTCCGAAAGGAATGACCCCCGCCCCCTTGAGCAGCGCCCCGCACCCCCCCCCTTTGCCGACATCTGTGTGAGCCATAAGTTAATGTCCTGGGATCCCCAAGACAAAACTCGATTCTCCTCCATCTTATCTCTAAACCGCTCGTCGTAGTTCAACCACGACCAGCCCTCATGCATTTGCGCAGCCTCTAAAATCGCATCTGCGTATGCCAGCAGCATCCCGTATTGCTCGGGATGATAATGCCCCCACATGCTCACTAAACGCAAAAAAGATCGTGTCCAATTCACTACATTCCGGGAAACCTTCTCTTTACCTGCCTTTTCATCCTCTTTCCTCTTCCTCCTACTATCTCCCGAACGCCTCCTCCCCTCCAATAATCGGAAAATGTCAATATACCGACGTTTTCAAATCTTCTGACGTAATATTTTGGGGACCCCCTCCCACAATTCCGCATACGCCGCCAAAGAAGGAGCTCCCCCCACCTGCTGCCCCGCCACAGCCTCCTACCAACGGCCCCGAGTCCCCTCCACTCAGAGGAGGACAACAAACAGCTGGACGATGACGAGGACGAATCTGACCCGTGTCGCTTCCTCCCTCCGTGCTTACGTTTTCGACGCCCTTTTTCTTTGTTTTTTGATGCCTCCCTTTTTTCCCTAGACGCATTTCCTCGCACAGCTGGGAACTCACCTGTGTCCGCATGCCCTGCAACTGCCACATCTGCCCCAGCCGCCGCAATGCCGCTCTCCTCCACGAGCTGCTGCTGTTCAATAGGTCGCACGCTGTCAGACGGCTGCCTGGGTGAGAATCTTCACACTCTTGGCAAGTGCATATTTCTATATGATTTGCAAGGTATTGTGGGCAATGTAGTTCATTCACACCAGACACAGCTGCTGACAATAATTTAGTTGTGCTCTTGGGTAAAGCCAATAAGATATTTATTTATGGGGTTATTTCTCCCAACACAGATATGCTTGGTAGCACATAAATTAGGTTACTTGCTTTCAGTGTTAACTTGGAAAAACAAAAACAAAGTCAAAGTCAGAAAAACAACAAATGAAAAGCCACAAAGCAAGAAACAAACTGTTCTTTTCAGGTTAACTTCTGATTACTTCCCACATAGATACAGAAGTGATTCCTAGCTCACAAGCAATTAGGTAAGGCTTAATTGCTAGCAGTTACCAGCTGAAACCCCTTAGCTGGCTTGCCTTCCACTGTGTGGGTCAAATCCTGCTTCAGGAGCTTTTGAGTAGATTATTTTTATTTATTTTTTTATTTATTTTATATATTCTCTTATATACCGCGCTATTCTGCATCAGTGCGGTTTACATTGAACAAACTGAAATTACATTGAACAGGGCATTATAACTTGGAGATAACTATTTTACAGGGAACATGGGCTATGGAGGGTTAAGTGACTTGCCCAAGACCACAAGGAGCACCTGTGGGACTAGAAACCCCAGTCCTTCCGGCCCAAGGTTGCTGTCCTCTAGTGGGATTTAATTTGTATTTCTTTGTGATGGTTGCTGTACTTTATAACAGAAAGTTACCAACGGAGTTTAGATAGAGAGCAGTCCATATAAACAGGATCCTCATCTGCTATTATTCCCCCTTGTTCAACAAGCATGGATTCAATATCATGGATTGGCACAGATGAATCTCTCAATGGAGCATTTTCAGGAGAATACTTGTTTCCCTGCTGTCTTTCAAGGTTATAGCTAGGGCATAGATCAGTGTTCATACCTGAGCTTCCATTGCTGCTAGAGTTCCTCTCTACATAGCCGGGCCAGTATGTAGTCCAGTTCTTATGTCCAGCCTTCCAATCCAGATCCCTGGACACTGGATCTCTCTTCACATACCTTCTGGCACAGGTCTTAGGGTCCCTTCCACGTGCAGCCGTCTCCCTCACAGGTAGTCTCTGGTGATTCCTAGCTCTGCAGCACCATTCCTCTGGCTTTCCCCAGTCCAATGGTGTATGCTGGCCCTTGGAATACCTCCCAGTATACGTACTGCTTTGGACTCTTCTAGACCTCTCAAAGGCTTTTCTCTTCCTTCTTCCAAAGGGTCTCTTTCCCTCTCTGTCCGTCCGGTTTGGCTTCTGCTTCTGATGATCCTTCAGATGAAACTGATGATCAAACTCAAGCTGATTCTCAGGATACTGAGGACAATCCTCTGGATATCCAAGGTGATCATGAAGATGGTCATCTGTAGAATAAACTCTACTCTTATTCTGCTTAGATGAGTGCTCCTCCCTAACACAGCGCAGCTGTGCTGAATCAAGCCCTGCCCTTTGCAATGAGTGCTTGGGGATTACCTCATAGCCCTTTTGATTGAACACACGTTTTCTCACTTCAGCTCCTCTCATGGCTGTTGGAAACCTGGTGCATTCAGGGACTGGTAGTCTTTTATGGCAAAATTCTGTTTTCTCATTTCTACCAGCACTGACAGGTTGCTTGTTCAGAGACACTTCACCTTTTCTATAGCCCCTTCCTGAGCTATGATAAGCTTCCTTATCACAACGCCTGCTCCATCTCCTCCTCGCATCAGACAAGCCGCTGGTTGACCCTCTTCCCGGGAGCCTTCTCTTCCCATCGCTGCAGTGCTTGCACCCCTCAGAGGCATCTGAGGAGACAAAGAAGGAAAAACAGGGGGCGGAACCACTGCAGGCCAAGCTGGCCGCCAAGCCCCAAGCCACTCAGCCCCTGATGAACCCTGTCCCCCCCTTGCCCAATGATCCCAAGCACCTGAGCTCCCTGCGGGCCATGCCCCTCCCTGCTACCCCCATCTAGCATACAGCATGCGTGGACCTAACCCGACACCGCTGTCATAAACATTACCTGAGAGACCCCTAGACTCAATCCCCCCCGTGGCCCAGAGGAACCCCTTCGCCCCTAAATACCCACCCCTCTCCTGGACCAGCTTCCGCACCCCGCCAACTGCCCCTCTGCGCACTCAACTCCCCTCCCCTCTGTCGCCCCCCGCTTCTTTGACCGCGAGCGAGACCCCCGTGTAGGTCCCCCAACTCTCTCCTCTCCCGTCGCTGCCTCATAACCCCTCCCCGCCCCCGGCGTGGAAGGAACCCCTCTTTGCGTGGACCGCTCCCCCCCTTACACCTCTGACATTCCTTCCCACTCTCAATCCTCTTCCCCGTACCTCAGAACCCCCCCTCACATCCCAACCCGGTCATGCTATCCCCTTCCCCCTCCCCCATAGCTCCCTTCTCCGTCTGCCTCACCCGCCTCCCAGATAATTCCCCAGTCCTCCCTGGCACTTTGCCCTGCTGTTTCCTTTGAGCCGGCATTGCACCAGCTGCCCTTGGGATGCTCTTGGGTGTATTATTTATATATAGGTTTTATGTTTTGTTTTGTTTTTTATTCACCCGTTGTCCCACCTACGAGCAAGTCCACACTTGCCTGCCTTCCCTGCGGACCCAAGGAAAAAACGTCATCACAGAGGTGCAGACCACGCGCTTTCACTAGGCTCAAGCTGGGCCCCGCAGTGCTGCTCTCCGCGATCCTACGAAGAACGCCGAAGGCCTGCCGACCGAATCCAACGCCGAATCAAAGACAGACCAGCGCCTCACCACACCGATCCTGGCTCTGCGACTGTTAGCCCGGGGCCCATCAAGCAAAAATGTACCCCTGCCTCTTCTTTCCTTTCACTCATTGGCTCCCCTCCGTGATCATGAGGGACGGGAGCCAATGAGTTTAAAAGATGCCCGACGCCGATTCCTCTCCCCCAACCCCCCCCCCCCCCCCCCACCTTGCTCCTACCTCATCGCGCGCCGCACCGCCCGGTTACCGGCGGCCGGCATGGACTCAACCACACGGCCTCTACATATACAAGCATGAAACACATCATAGATAATTAAAAATTATATACAATATACAAACCAAATAGAGACAGGACTATATTCAGAAAGAACAAATGAGTACACAAATACCTTACCGGTAAAGCAATGAGCACCTCTCGCTAAGATCTATAAATAAAATATACATAAAATTAAGGAGAGAAGGGGAAAAGGAAGAGAAGGTGTGAGTCTAATACGAACCAAATTTACCCCGTCCAAAAAGAAATATATTAACCAACCATGTCGATGATATATTTTATGAAAAACATCCATTCTTTTTTTAAAAAAAGGATCCATAAATAATTGAATAAGATCATCACCGTGTAAAGCCACAAAAACCATTGTAAGTGTATCCACCACATCAATGTACTGTCTAATGAAAAGTGTGTTCGCATTCTCCACCATGTCAGATAACTATAACTATAATACAACTATCTGATAACAAAATTATCAAGGCGGCAAAGGAAAACGGGACCGTAATGAAGAGTGTTACTTACTGCCGGCAGTCTTAACTAACGACAAGCGGTTTACTGGAGAAAACAGAAAAAACATCAATCCTCAAGTCAAAACCGGTAAATAAAGAAAAATGAATCTGGAACATCGCTTAAATAAAATCAAATAAAAACAAACCCACATTGGTGAAGACTTCAAAGATATCGTTACTGCAGAAAACTTTCCAACAGAGAAAAAAGCTGCCAGGCACAACGAAGCTGTCAAACTTCCATGAAGAATCAGCTGTTTCTAAAAAATGCCGGCGCATGTGCAGTGAAAAAAATATACCGATCAATTGGTGATGTCATGAACAAGAGTACAGAACCGTACTCAGTAATCCAAGGAGATATCGCTACCGCAAAAATTTACAAACAAAGAAGAACGCTGCCAGGCACAGCAAGGCTGTAAAATTTCCGTGAAATTTCAGCTGTATTGTAAAAACGCCAGCACGTGTGCAGTAAATAATGATCAAATAGTGATGTCATAAACAGGAGTGCGAAAACATTACTCAGTATCCAAAGAAGGGTGAATAACGTCATCTAAAATGACCATAAACATAAAAAGGGGGATTAAAAACAAAAAAGGTATATCATAATAAAATTGTTAAAAACGGAACACAATTTAAAACCCACCTATTGCTGCGCACAGCATCAATCCAAACGACATTTGGAAACAATGACCTTAAAGCCTATCACAAAATAAATAGGTAAAAACGTATATAAAAACGAAATAAGAAACAAATTAAACATTAAAAACTATCACAAAAATAATCAAATGCAAAATAAGAAAAGGAGTAGAGGCCAATTGTATTAGAACTATATATAAAAAGGGGGTTTTCAAATAAAAAATATACAAAGAAAACCGAAGATCATGTACATAGAACATGTCTCAATAGAAATATTTATTCATTAAAGGAAAACCGAAAAATCCTGGTCCTGATTAAGCCCTCTAGGAATCATAGAATCCAACATAAAAATATATTTCTGTTCCAACTGCATTATAGTTCTATTAATATCACCACCTCTCCAATTCAGTTTGACCTTTTTAATAACAAAAAATTTTAGATCCGAAACTTTGTGTGCCTGTTCAATCCAATGTTCCACGAGGGGTTTATCAGTGATACCTCTCTTAATTGCACTCCTGTGTTCTATAATTCTAACTCGAACACTACGTATGGTCTTCCCCACGTAAAGTTTCTTACACGGACAGTGAATAACGTATATAACGTGAGACGTCTCACAATTAGAAAAATCTTTAAGAACAAATTTCCTGTTCGTGACAGGGTGGAGAAAAAAGTCACGAACTGGTAAAGCATGTACACACACTGAGCAGCGGCAGCAACCACACTGGAATTGCCCCTTATTTTTCGATAAGAATGAGCATTCTGTAAAGGCAGAGGGAACCAATAGATTCTTTAAGTTAACATTCCGTTTGTGTGCTATAGTGGGGGGAGTGGCTTGAAAACCATCAATAGATTGGATCAGATGCCATTCCTTCTTCAATTACACCTGTCTCTTGTAGATATTTTATGTATATAGTTCACCCATGTTATCCAAGTTTGTACACCTGTTCTCTGTAAAACCGAACAGCCTGTTCTGGTCATTTTTGTTTTACTGTAAACCGCGTTGATATCGAATAGTGCGGTATATAAGAAATTGTAATAAATAACTAAATTGTAATATCTTGATGATATCCCGGGAAATGGTGGTATACAAAAGAGGACAAACCAACCCTACATTAGTGTCCTTTTGTCTGGGTACAAGAAGAGCTTCACGATCTGATGTATGAGCCCTTGTATATGCATTTGAAATATATCTAGAAAGATAATCTCTCGCACGAAACCTAGCCTTCATTCCTTCCGCTTGAAAATCAAAATCCTGATCCTTCGTACTTGCTCTTCTGGCCCTAAGGAACTGGCCTACGGGGAGATTTCTTTTCAAAGCCGGATTATGGAAACTACTAAAATGTAATAGATGATTGCGGTCTTTGGTTTCCTATACAAAGATGTTATCAACTGGTTATCCTCCTTTTTTTTTTTTTTTTTTTTTTAAATAAGTAAATCCAAATATGGAATACAACATTGGTCGTATGTAAGTTGAAACTTTAAATTAATGTCTAATCCATTGATCCATGTATTGAAAAGAGAGAGAACCTCCTCAGTGCCTTTACACAAAATAAAAACATCAATATATCTAATCCAAAGCATCACATTGTCCTTCATGGATGATTTTTCAAAAATTTTTCTTCGAAATCGAATACATACAGGTTAGCGATGTCAGGGGCCATCGATGAACCCATAGCCACCCCCTTCACTTGTTGATAAAATAAATCCCTAAAACAGAAAAAATTCTCACATAAAGCTATCTTAGCCAGTGCAAGTAAAAAATATAGATTTTGGGGTGCTGAATCCAGGAAAAATAGCCAAAATGTTCCATCACGTCACGTTTTCTTGCAAAATTAGATTTCTTACCCATATAAGGAATGTTCACATAATTTCTTTTTAGCCGACTGCAGTTTATTTTCTTGGCCCAAAATAGAGGTTGTAATGGTTAACTAACTAGAAACACTCCCTCATGATATTTTAGAGTGTTTTGTATTCATTTTATACATTAACAGGACAGTTGGGAGACGGGGGACTAAATCCAGTACTCGCGCTGGCGCATATTCTTTCCTGTTCGCCTCGCCTCGTTCGCTCACTCAAACACGGTGGTTGCGACATGAACGTTCCTGTCAAATTTCAGTTTTTTGCAAGTTCATTATTACCTTTTGTTTGCTCAGTCGTAATCCAGCTTTATTCCGAAGTGGTTCACTACAGTTGTAGTTTGCAGTGCTGTGTATTTGTGATGGCTCACAGAGCCAGAGGTTGCGTCAACTTTCCGGACAGTTTTTGTTTTATTTGTGGGGAATATACCATGAAAAAGCGGCAGAGGAACATTTCTGCATTTATTAAAAAAGTATATTTCACCTATTTCGGTTTGAAGTTAGGCAATCAAGACAAACCGTGGGCTCCTCACAAAGTGTGCAAGACATGTGAGGAAGATCTATGCTTATGGATGAAAGGTAAAAAAACAAGCATTTCGTTTCGGAATACCTATGATGTGGCGTGAACAAAGAGACCACAGCAGTGACTGCTATTTTTGCTCTTGCATTGTGAAGGGATACAACTTAAAAAATAAGAGCGTAATAAGTTACCCCAACCTTCCCTCAGCAATTAGGCCTATGCCTCATAGCAACGAAGTACCTGTGCCTGAACCACCAAAATCTTTGGATCATATTTGTGTGGACGGTTCTGATCATGATGAGACTCATCAGATGGCTTTTCCCGATGAGTCCAGTACTTCCGAGTTTGAAACTGAACCAGATCCGAAACCTGAACTTTTCTCTCAAGCTGAATTGAATGATTTAGTCCGGGATTTAGGACTCCCAAAAGATGCTGCCCAACTGCTAGGTTCTCGGCTTAAACAGAAAAATCTATTGTCACCAGGAACAACTTTTTATTGGTACCGCAACCGCGAGACACAATTTTTGAAGTATTTCAGCAAAGAGGAAGATTTGGTATTTTGCAACGATATATACGGAGTGATGGAAAAGTTTAAACTCAAGTATGATCCTGCTGAATGGTGGCTGTTCATTGATTCGTCAAAAGACAGCATAAAAGGTGTTCTTCTTCATAATGGCAACACATTCGCTTCAGTTCCTATTGCTCACTCAGTTATTCTCCAAGAAAAATACGAGAATTTGGCCCTGATTCTTCAGAAGATTCGTTATGATGAGCATAAGTGGATGATTTGTGGAGACTTTAAAATTCTATCCATGCTATTAGGGCAGCAATCCGGTTTCACCAAATATCCCTGCTTCCTTTGCTTGTGGGATAGCCGGGCCCGCGACCTACACTGGGGGAAAAAAGACTGGCCAATTCGGGAGTATTTGAGACCCGGTGAGAAAAATGTTCTTCATGATAAATGTTCCTCGTGATAAAATTCTATTACCACCTCTCCACATTAAGTTGGGTCTCATTAAGCAATTCATCAAGTCCCTTCCAAAAGATGGTGAGTGCTTTTGGTACCTTTGCTCAAAGTTCCCCCGACTTTCTGAAGCAAAGCTAAAGGAAGGAGTGTTTGATATAAGGAAACTCATTTCAGATGGAGCATTCGCTGAAACGATGTCTGAGAAGGAGAAAGAAGCCTGGGATTCCTTCAAGGATGTTGTTCTCAAATTCTTGGGGAACAGGCGGGATGAGAACTATAAGGATATTGTTGCCAGGATGCTCAATGCCTTCAAAGAACAAGGCTGTAACATGAGCCTGAAAGTCCATTTCTTGCACTTCCCATGTGAACTACTTTCCCGAAAACTTGGGGGCGTACAGTGAAGAACAAGGTGAAAGGTTTCACCAGGACATCAAGGACGCAGAGAGAAGGTACCAAGGAAGATGGAACACCACTATGATGGCTGTTTTCTGCTGGTTGCTGCTGCGGGAAACCCCAGATGAAAAATACGCCAAGCAGCGCACCAAGAGAAGCATTCGGGGGAAGAAGAAACGGGCCCACCAGGAGATTGATTGACCCAAGAATGACTTTAAAATCTAAACTGTGTTGACAAATATCGTGTTTTTACTAAACTTTGAAATAAAAATTTGCTAGTTATTACCACAGTGTCGGATCTCATTTATTAGAATTTTATTTTCACACCATCGGGTGTTTGTCTTCATGTATTGCAATGGTGCGGTTTGCGTTTTCTATTCTTACATACATACCTGTACAACATTTTTTGCACATTTCTTTGCTTTGCTTTGTGTCTAACCTCGCTCTTATATGCTCAATGTTTGTGCACATGTATGTGGCTGTTTTAAGTGCAGACAATTTTGCTACCATCAGTGTGTTTTGTTGACATTACTCTATTCTTATGTGCTGCCTTGTTACAATTTTCTTTATTCTTATTTGAATAACTACTAAACAATTAGTATAAAGAATTCATCCAAGAAACTTTTATCTCGATCGCACTCAATCTGAAACGTTCACCTCAAACTGCTAACCCAATGTAGCAAAAAATCTGTACGTGATGGAGCAAATTGGTTACCAGATTTGGATTCAGCGCACCAAAAAACGTAAAAATCAATCGAAACATTAGAGGCAGTTTAAAAAAAAAATTTTTTAGTGTACCTGTGTAATCTCTCGCACGAAACCTAGCCTTCATTCCTTCCGCTTGAAAATCTAAATCATGATCCTTCGTACATGCTCTTCTGGCCCTAAGGAACTGGCCTACGGGGAGATTTCTTTTCAAAGACGGATAATGGAAACTACTAAAATGTAATAGATGATTGCGGTCTGTAGGTTTCCTATACAAAGATGTTATCAACCGGTTATCCTATTTTTTAATAAGTAAATCCAAATATGGAATACAACATTGGTCGTATGTAAGTTGAAACTTTAAATTACTGTCTAATCCATTGATCCATGTATTGAAAAGAGAGAAAACCTCCTCAGTGCCTTTCCACAAAATAAAAACATCAATATATCTAATCCAAAGCATCACATTGTCCTTATATGGATGAATTTTCAAAAACTTTTCTTCAAAATCGAATACATACAGGTTAGCGATGTCAGGGGCCATCGATGAACCTATAGCCACCCCCTTCACTTGTTGATAAAATAAATCCCTAAAACAGAAAAAATTCTCACATAAAGCTATCTTAGCCAGTGCAAGTAAAAAATATGTAGGAATACGTCTATGTGCTAATCTTTTCAAAAGGTATTGTTCTAAAATGATCAAGGATCTATATCATGAAATTGCGTCAAAATTTCAATAACATGAGATGAGTCCCTCACGTATGACCACATAGAGAGCACAAAAGGACGCAGTAGTATATCCAGGAATTGAGAAATAGGTTCTAATAAAGAACCAATTGCAGAAACAATCGGCCTACCCGGGGGGGGAATGTCAGTGATTTGTGAATTTTTGGAAGAATATAAATTGTTGGTATAACTGGTGATGAGACAATAAGAAAATCCCTCTCTTTCTTGGTAATGTGTCCAATGTCAAATGCTGTTTGTACGGTCCAACTAAGAGCAAACGATCACGTCAGAAACGGTCCACAGTGGAGGAACGTGATGTGTCCAAAGAAAGGACAAAGTAATCATGTAATATTGGAAAAGAGGCTTTTATTCACAAACCAATAGATGGTGCCCACCCGACACAGGCCGTGTTTCGTTTAATAAAGCTTCATCAGGGGTACAGGGCAACTACAAACAAAAACATTCAATAAATACACTCAAATATACATAACAATAAAACATGCATTAAAAGAAAATATGTAAATAAAAATATATAGATAGTTAAAATCATAATAAATAAATCACTATATAAATAAACACTTATATAATTATACCTAAAATTGGTTGGAGCGCTATATAAATAAAATAAGAGAGACTGAGGAAAGAGCAAAAAAAGGGGGGGAAATGGATAAAACAGGTACATTAACCGTGAACCAAAAGAAGAAGAGAAGGAAGACCATCCGTGCACCAATATTATCATTGACACTTAAACACTACTAAAATCATAAATAAAACTAACTTAAAAAATCAAATAAAAAAACTTTAACAATCTGTACAAAAATGGTGCTTGAAAACAGAATACAATCATGCCCATTGTGATGACAGCCAAGCTGACTTCAAATACTCACTAAACAATACCTCATTGGTCAAAGCCGTAAATATCTCCTCTTTACCACAACTGTATCAAGAACCAAGAGGCAGCATTAGCAATGCAGCAAGCTAGTCAAGAGCTAAATTAAAACCGTCCTTCAACCTACTTACTTTCTTTAAGCCTAACCGGGCTGTACAGATCGCGGCACAGTGACCGTGAAAACTACTAAAAAAATAAAACACAACAAAATTATGTTATAAAACCGAAGAAATCACAAAACAAATGTTCAACCCTCAAAAAGGGGGGGGGGGCCTTACCGCGTTAGACTCTGTATTCCATCGTATGGCTCAAATCATGCCAAAGCTGTGCGGCGTCGTGAAGACTCCTCTAAATAACGCCGACGCATGTGCAGCTGGAGTCATGGGAGGCACCCAGTAATGACGTCAGAAGTAAAGTACTAAAAAAAAAACCAAACTCCTGGTTTCAAAAATATCGGACCGCAATCATCTTGAATCCAAATACATACAATAATATAATCACATGTGTTAGACACACCTTAATACTACACTAATTCTAAAAAAATGTACATAAACTAAAACCGCAAAGAAAAACATGTCTTCTACAAAGAATCTTGACGAAAAGGGGGAAGTTAGTAAATCATGCCACTACTAAAACCATATTAAAACTATAAATGTGACTACTTTGCTACCAAACATAATTATAAAAATATATACATAATCGTATAAAAAATATATTGAATTATTGATAAAAATGAAATATAAAAACATAAATATGTAATACAACCACCTAAAAATGCCAAAAGAAAAACATAAATACTAAATAATTAAAACATTAAAAATATCTACTTGAACTACCAACCATCAACCATAAAAGAAATATATATATATATATATATAATCATAAAAAATATATTTATTAATACAAATTACAAAAAATACAAAGAATATATGTATGTTATTGAAGAAGTCACAAACTAATATCACATAAAAAAACATAAATACACATTATTCCAAAACCGACCAAATAGAAAAAACAAAAAAATAATAATAAAACTGACTCTGAACAATATAATACAATATAGTGTAATAAACCTGAAACTTAAAACATTCTTTCAAATCATTAAGCCAATCCTTTCCAAACTGAAAATTGTATGCATCTCTAGGTGACTGCCCCGAGACCCATAGGTTAATGCATGAAAACGTCAACCATCATAAAAAAACAGAAAATTCCTGTTCTAAATTGAGCCCATTTGGTGTCATTGAGTCCAACATAAAAATGTATCTCTGCTCCAGTTGTAAAATTGTTCTATTGATGTCACCTCCTCTCCAATTCATCTTCACCTTTTTAATAACAAAAAACTTGATGTCCGAGATCCTATGCGCTGATTGTAGAGCATTGGATTCAATCAGCGCATAGGATCTCGGACATCATGTTTTTTGTTATTAAAAAGGTGAAGATGAATTGGAGAGGAGGTGACATCAATAGAACAATTTTACAACTGGAAACTACTAAAATGTAATAGATTATTGTGGTCTGTAGGTTTCCATTACATTTTAATAGTTTCCATAATCTGGCTTTGAAAAGAAATCTCCCCGTAGGCCAGTTCCTTAGGGCCAGAAGAGCATGTACGAAGGATCAGGATTTTGATTTTCAAGCGGAAGGAATGAAGGCTAGGTTTCGTGCGAGGGATTATCCTTCTAGAGATATTTCAAATGCATATACAAGGGCTCATACATCAGATCGTGAAGCTCTTGTACCCAGACAAAAGGACACTAATGTAGGGTTGGTTTGTCCTCTTTTGTATACCACCATTTCCCGGGATATCGTCAAGATATTGAAGAAGGAATAGCATCTGATCCAATCTCTTGATGGTTTTCAAGCCACTCCCCTCACTATAGCACACAAACGGAATGTTAACTTAAAGAATCTATTGGTTCCCTCTGCCTTTACAGAACGCTCATTCTTATCTGAAGAATAAGGGGCAATTCCAGTGTGGTCGCTGCTCAGTATGTGTACACGCTTTACCAGTTCGTGACTTTTTTCTCCATCCTGTCACGAACAGGAAATTTGTTCTTAAAGATTTTTCTAATTGTGAGACATCTCACGTTATATACGTTATTCAGTGTCTGTGTAAGAAACTTTACGTGGGGAAGACCATACGTAGTGGTCGAGTTAGAATTATAGAACACAGGAGTGCGATGAAGAGGGGTATCACTGATAAACCCCTCGTGGAACATTGGATTGAACAGGCACACAAAGTTTCGGATCCAAAATTTTTTGTTATTAAAAAGGTCAAACTGAATTGGAGAGGTGGTGATATTAATAGAACTATAATGCAGTTGGAACAGAAATATATTTTTATGTTGGATTCTATGATTCCTAGAGGGCTTAATCAGGACCAGAATTTTTCGGTTTTCCTTTAATGAATATATATTTCTATTGAGACATGTTCTATATACATGATCTTCGGTTTTCTTTTTAATAGGTATATCCAGCAGTGCTGCTGGGCCGGGTCCCGAGGCCGGCATAGTAACCGGGTTCCGGGGCCCGAACCCATGCCACACTTTGAGATGTGCTGTCGGTGGGGGGGGGAGGGGCTCAATGAGCAGAGCAGTGTAGGAGGTGCTGGCTGGGCTCAGCAGCCCGTGGCGCTGTAGCGCAGCTGGCTGGGTCGTTGGTGGGTGGGGTGGCAGGATGCGAGGGAGAGCAGCGTCGGGCGTTCTTCCTCTTCCTGCTTGCTCTCGCCGAAGACAGGTGCGTTTTGTTCTTCTTTAAAGGGGGGCCTTGCTTTTCGTGCGCGGCGGCGGTTTGGGTTATCGGTTGTCGAGTCGGAGGGGGGTGTTCGCCGCGGCGGCTATATATATAAAAAAAAAGGATGGGGCAGGGCACGTCAGCGGTGCGTGTGGCTGTGGCCTGCTGCACGTGCTAACGGGCTCCCGTTTTGCGGGGTTTCTTCCTGCTTCGTGGGCGTTGTGGGTTGCTGAGCCTACATATTTAATTCGTCACCTAACAGATATATATATATTTTTTTTATAACGTAAAGTGCTTTCTTGGTTGGGTAACTGAGGAATCCCGGGAGTTTCTGGGTCACCTGGGGTCTCTATTTAGGCTCACTCCACAGTGCTACCCGAGGTGGGAGAGGCAGCTTTGGGCGGATTTTCATCTTCTAGATTAAAAAAACAAAAAACAAAACCCCAACAAAGCACCCAATTAAGTATATAGTTAATTGGGGCTTATGGCTTGTCTGCGTGTGTCTCAGGGTTTGGGAAAGAGGCCAGCGGCGGCTGCAATGGCCAGAGGTCCTGGTTCAGTGGGGCGTGGTCGTCCGTCCCCCAACGTGGGCCCGGTAGTGGCCGTAAGGCAGCGTGGGGCTAGTCGGGGGCGTGGTAGGGGCAAGTCCTTGAGGGCGAGGGGCCGGGGTGGTTCGGGTGAGGCCCTCCAGCCCCGGGTGGGAGGGCTTTCATCGGAGGGTTCGGGGTTGTTGGTACCGGGGCCATTGCCTGATGCTGCGACCTGTGGGGACGGGCCTGGTCTCTCCGGGGTGCTTGGTGCCGGGGGCCCTTCTGCAGCTGGGAGTCCTGGGTTGGCGGCAGCATGGGTTGAGGGCCCAGCGGTGGTTTTTTTGGCTGGCGGGTCTGCGGGTGCGTCCCCTTCCCCTTCTGTGGTGTCAGGGCGCTTCCCTTCTGTGGTGTCAGGGCGCTTCCCACATCCGGGGTATGGTGGGTCTGCAGGCCCGTGGGTGTGCGGAGTGGGTCCGTGGGGGGGTATGGGCCCTTGGGGTGGTGGTTGGGGTGATTGGTTCGGCGCCAGGCGGAGTGGGGTCGGCAGCGTCCAGGGTAGGGGTGTGGCTGCTTGGGAGGTTGGCGGGCTTGGTTCCTCAGCCTGGGGTTGGGGTGGGGGACCGGCTGTGACACCCAGCACTCCGGGACCTGTTGCTGCTGGCCTGTCTTCTTCTCTTTCCCCCCAGGTCCTCCAGAACTCGATGCCACAGACGGACATGACTGACACGGTTCTGGTTCGTGGTCCGGATCCGGCATGTTCTTCTGAGGAGCGGAATGAATAGGCGGCAGTGGTCCAGCCTGTGGGTGTTACGGCGGCTCCTACCTCTGCAGCTGGTGAGTATGCGGGGGGTGCGGGTGAGGTGCCCGCCCTTAGCGTCGAGCGCGATGCAGCTCTCGGGTCGAAATCCAAGCGCCGACGGGGGCGTCATTGTCGGCGGGCGGCTTCTTCTTAGACATCCTCTTCCCCTTCCTCGGGTGGCTCAGTAATTGCGGGGGGAGGAAAAGGGGAGGTCGGGGGGTCCACAGTAGTACGATGTTCCGAATTGTGTGAGTGTGTGCCGCGTAGGTCCGCTATCGGATCAAGCAGCGTAAGTATATCGATATTTTCCGCCTGCTTGACGGCAGGAAACACTCCGGAGAAAGCAGGAAGAAGCGCAAGGAGGATGAAAAAGCGGGCAGGGTGCGGAAGGCTTCCTGCAACACCCTGAACTGGACTTGCGCCTTCTTGCGTTTGGCTAGTGTGTGGGGCCATTATTTCCCGGATCAATACGGAGCTTTGCTGGCCTATGCGGACGCGATCTTAGCCGCGTCGCAAGCTAATGACAGGTGGGCTTGGTTGAATTACGATGAGGAGTTCCGGGACTTGATGGAAAAGAATGGGCAGCTTTCCTGGGGGATGAAGGACGTCAATTTATGGTTGACGCAGATGTCCTCGAGGAGTCGGGGTGGTGGCGCATGAGGCGGAGGGGGTAAGGTGGGGCCGTCCACTTCTTCTGGTGGGTTGCGGCCCTTTCGGGCCTCCACTCCTACCCAGCCCCAGCCAAGAGGGGGTACGGTTGGGAGTGACATCTGTTGGCGCTTGTGATAAGGAAGCTTATCATAGCTCAGGTAGGAGCTATAGAAAAGATGATGTGACTCTGAACAAGCAACCTGTCCGTTCTGGTAGAAGTGAGAAAACAGAATTTTCACATAAAAGACTACCAGTCCCAGAATGCACCAGGTTTCCAGCAGCCATGAGAGGGGCTGAAGTGAGAGAATGTGTGTGCAATCAAGAGAGCTATGAGGTAATCCCTAAGCACTCATCTCAAAGGGCAGGGCCTGATTCAACACAGCTGCGCTGTGTTAGGGAGCAGCACACATTAGAACAGGATAAGAATAGAGCTTATTCTTCAGATAACAGCTACAGAGGGAGGAAGAGATACAGAGACAGCAACGGCTACAAGCTCAAGCACCAGTATCACCTGGAGAAACAGAAGCCAAGCCAAGCAGATAGAGAGAGAAGGAAACTCTCTGGAAGGAAGAGAAAAAAGGCCATTGAAAGGTCTGGGAGATTCCAAGGCAGTACTCATACTGGGAGGTATTCCAAAAGCCAGCAGAGTCCATTGGACTGGATTCAGCCAGAGGAATGGAGTGGCAGAGATAGGAATCACCAGTGGCTACCTGGAAGAGAGAAGACTGCATGTGGAAGGGACTTTCAGACCAAGGCCAGAAGGTATGTGAGAGAAGATCCAGTGTCCAGGGATCAAGATTGGAAGGCTGGACATCAGAATTGGATTACATATTGGCCAGGCTATACAGAGAGGAATAATGATAGCAGGAGAGGCTCAGGTATGAACACTGATCCAGACCCTATCTATAATAGAGAATGGCAGCAAGGGAATAAGCATTCTCATGATAGTGCCTTAATGAAAGACTCATCTGTGCCAATGTATGATATTGACCCTATGATTGTTGATGCAGGGGGAAATACAGCAGATGAAACTATTTACATGGACTGTTCTTTATCTAAATGCTATTGCTAGTTTTCTATGAGCAAACACATCAGCCATCCCAAAGAAACCTAACTTTGTTCTTTATTTCCACTGCAAACAGCTCTTAAAGCAGGATTTGGGCTCACACAGTAGCAGCCAGCCAGCTAAAGGCTTTCAGCTGGTCCATTGATAGTAATTAGGGCTGCACCTGATTGTGTGGGTGAGCAAGGGAGAATCACTGCTGAGATCTGCGTGGAAAATAAGCAGAAGTTAACCTAACCAGCAAAGTTTATTCTTTTCTTTGTGCCTTTCTATTTGGTAATTATTTGCTAAGAAAACATTAGCTAATTGCCTGACAAGCTGAAGGTTGTTTCTGGTTTACTTTGTGACTTTTTGTTATCCATTTTAAACACTGCAAGCAAGTAACCTCATTTATAGTGCTATCAAGCATACATGTGCTGGGTGAATTAAACCCCATCAATAAAAGAAGTATTTTATTGATCTTACCACTTGGTTTCACAACTCAAATTATTGTCATCAGCTGTGTTTGGGAGTGAATGAACTACAATACCCACAATACCTTGCAAGAATCATATGAATATATGCATCGTCAAGATTGTGTAAGTTCTCACCCTAGGCAGCCGTCTGACACGCTTCAACAAGGCGTCATGCCCCTTCCCTGACTGCAAATTCAAGCATGTCTGCTTGTTGTGTGGGCACGCGGCCACCAAATGCAGTCGAAAGGGTGTGGCGGGTGCCCCAGCGGGGGTAAGTGAGGGGGCTTGCGGCATTCTGGCGCATACGCCCGTCCGGGTTGACGTTATGCGTCCGTGGTTGGTGCTTTACGGGCATTTTCGTCATGGGGGGGGGTAGCTAAGTTGCTTTTGGAGGGTTTTTCCGAGGGTTTTAAGATCCCGTGTCAGGGCTAGCCGGTGACGGGTGGGTTGCGTAACGCTAGCTCCGTCAAGGCGCATTTCGGGGTGGTGCGGCAGAAGATTGCGGAGGAATGCGCGTTGGGTCGTGTAGCGGGGCCCTTCTGCGAGCCTCCATTTCCTTCATTCACCGTTTCCCCATTGGGCGTGGTGCCCAAAAAAGAGCCGGGCAAGTTTAGGCTGATTCATAACCTTTCTTGTCCACCTGGAGGTTCGGTGAATGATTGCATACCGCGGGACCGGTGTTCGGTACGCTACGCATCCTTCGATGCGGCGGTGCTTCTGGTGTGCCAGTCTGGAGCGGGTGCTTTGCTGGCTAAGATCGACATTGAGTCTGCATTCCGACTCCTGCCTGTGCACCCTTCTGCTTTCCCATTGCTGGGTTTCTGTTTCGATTCCCGGTTTTATTTCGACAAGTGCATGCCCATGGGTTGTGCTATATCTTGTGCATACTTCGAAGCATTTAGTACTTTTTTGCACTGGGTGCTGGAGAGGCAGTCAGGCTCTGGTAACATAGTCCATTATCTGGATGATTTTCTATTTGTTGGTCCGGGTCAGGCCCGAACGTGTGCCATGTTGCTGGGGACCTTTCTGCTCTTGGCTGGTGATTTTGGCATTGCTATTGCGAATGACAAAACCGTCGGGCCGGTTACCTGCCTCACTTTCCTGGGGTTTGAGATTGATACCGAGCGTATGGTTGTGCAATTGCCTGCCCCGAAGGTTGATCGGCTTAGGGAGTTGGTGGCATCTGTTGGCTCTTCACACAAGACCACCCTGTGGGTCATGCAGTCGTTGGTTGGTCACCTTAACTTTGCTTGCAGGGTGCTGCCCATGGGGCGTCCTTTCGCGCGGCGGTTATCACTAGCCATGGCGGGTGTGCGGCTCCCGCATCATAAGATCCAGGTGTCGGCTGGAATGCGTGAGGATTTGCGGGTGTGGGATGCTTTCCTTGTCTCTTTCAATGGGTGCTCGGTGTTGCAGTTGCTGGAGGTTTCGAACCTAGATCTGCATTTGTTCACGGATGCTGCGGGCAGTTTTGGTTTTGGGGCTTATTGCCAAGGGGCTTGGTGTGCCGAGCCTTGGCCTGCGGACTGGGTGCAGTCGGGCTTGACCCGTAACATTGCCTTTTTGGAGCTTTTTCCGATAGTTGTGTCTTTTTGGGTCTGGCCTGAACGTCTGCGCGACCGGTGGGTGGTGTTCTGGTGCAACAATGTGGCGGTGGTCGAGGTTCTCAACCGGCATGCACCTCGGTGTCCGAGAGTGGCTTCCTTGATGAGTTTTCGTTTTGGCTTGCTTGCGATTGAACGTGACTGTGCGAGCGCGGCATGTGCCGGGTGCCCAAAATGCTATAGCTGATGTTTTGTCCCGTTTTCAGTGGGTGCAGTTTCGGCACTTGGCGCCAGAGGCGGAGGAGTCGGCCTCGCGGTTTCCGGAGCACCTTTTGGAGTGTTGGGACCCTGATCTAATGGCATTACTGGCGGCGTCGGTGGCACGCGGCACTTGGGCGCTGTATCGGCGGGGATACTCCCAGGTGAGTTCATTTTTGTGTGCTAGGGGTTGGTCCGGTGGGTCTGTTACGGATGGGCTGGTGGGACAATTTGTGATATGGGCCAAGAGGGAGGGCTGGGTGCGGTCTGCGGTTTTGGCTGCGCTGGCCAAGTTTTCCTTTTGCAAGGCGGCTGGTTGTGGCAACCCCAGGGTATCCTTCTTGGTTAAGCTCCTTTTGGCGGGCTGGGCCGGGGTGCACCCCCGGATGCGGGATTGGCGGCTCCCGGTTTCTCATGATCTCTTACAGCTAATTTGCGAGGCGTTGCCGCACGTCGCGGCCTCGCGTTTCGAGTCCATTCTTTTTCATGCACTTTTTGCAACTGCTTTTTTTGGGGCGTTCCGGGTGTGCAAGCTCATTCCCAGGTCTGCGAGGCAGGGTGCTTTCGGTGGGCTTGCCCTTGAGCATGTATCGGTGGAGTAGGCTCAGGTGCATATTCACCTATCGCGCTCCAAGACGGATCAGGCGGGGAATGGGAGTTGGGTGGTCTTGCATGCTATCTTCCCCTTGATATCCTGCTCGGTCCATGCCTTGCGGGACTACCTGCGGTTACGGCCGGCGGTGCAGGGGTATTTTTTCATTCATGAGGACGGCAAGCCGGTCTCGCAGTTCAAGTTTACGGCGGTGCTGCGCTTGGTCTTGCAGTGCCTGGGTCTTGATGACAGGAGCTATGCTTCCCATTCCTTCTGGATTGGGGCGGCCACGAGTGCGGCCGCTGCGGGTCTCAAGGCACAGGTCATTCAGCACATAGGCAGGTGGCGCTCGGGGGCTTACGAGGGCTATGTTCGCCCATAGGCCCCTGGCATAACATCAGGTTGTGAGGAAGTTCTGGAGTTGAGGGTTCCTTTCCAGAGGGGGGGGGTGGGAAGGGGGGGTGCTAACAGTTTTCCTTCCTGTTGCAGAGTTGCCTGCTGGTGGCAGTGTGGTTTCTTCTTTCAGATGGCGCATGCCCTAGGGACTGGTGGATCATCGGGCACTCCTTTGTCTACTGGGCGGGGTGGCGGTGCGGCCGTTGGGCATTCATCTTGGTCTGGACGAGGCAGGCGTGCACCTGTGCTGGATGGGTTAACGCGGTATGCGATGGTGGCAGCTGGTGGCCTGCGTCCAGGCGAAGACGGTGCCTGGGCAGCGGCCGGCTGGTCTGCTGATACATTTGGGTGGCAACGACTTGGCCAGCTGGTCGTGCCGGCAGCTCATCAGGACAGTGCAGCGGGATATCGCTTGGTTGCGGGACTTTTTCCTGGGTTGTGGCCATTATATGGTCGGACATCATTCCTTGCCCTGCGTGCTGGTCCCAGCATCGTTGGTCGCGAGGCCTTATCAAGATCAACAGGCAGATCGAGCGTTGGGTTCAGCAGACGGGGGGGCCTCAGGTGTTGCATCCTTGGGCGGATGTCAAGTGTGTGGGCTTGTATCGTTTGGATGGTGTTCACCTTGCCCCGGTAGGTCAGGATCTGTTGTTGAACGACTGGCAAGAGGCTCTAGAGGGTTGGTGCTGGTCGCAGCTTGGGGGGGGGGCGGCACAAGGTTAGTGGTTCACCTTGTGCTGGTGGCGGGGTAGCGAGCTGGCGCTCGCCGACCCGGTGGGGTGTTTGAGGCTGATGCCGCTTTGAACGGGAGCGGTTCTGCTCCTTAGGTTGGGAGAGACGTCCCGGTTGGGGTCTCTGCCCGGTGGAAGGCAACTGGAGCCGGCCTTTGCTAATAACATGGCAAGGCGGGCGGTAAGGGGAAGGGGGGGAGGATGATGCACCACTTTGCTATAAATGGCTGGTGGGGGGGCATCATCCGGATAAGGGGAGGGTAGGGGGGGGACTTGCGTGCATTTGCTAAGATTGAGTTGGCCCATGTTGGGCTGGATTTTCATTGTCATTAATAAAGCTGCGACCAAGCAATTTGTTACCATGACCTGTTTGTATGTATGTTCAGGTTACCAGTTTGGGTTGGGGGAGGTGGTTGATGCAGAGTAAGATAGGTGGGGGTGGGTATAGCTGCCTTAGGTGAGAGTGATTTGGATGCATTGGGTCGGGCTTCCGGATACCTCGGTTAATAATTTTTATTTGTATAACCCCCTTTTTATATATAGTTCTAATACAATTGGCCTCTCCTCCCTTTTTCTTATTTTGCATTTGATTATTTTTGTGATAGGTTTTAATGTTTAATTTGTTGTTTCTTTCGTTTTTATATACGTTTTTACCTATTTATTTTGTGATAGGCTTTAAGGTCATTGTTTCCAGATGTCGTTTGGATTGATGCTGTGTGCAGCAATATGTGGGTTTTAGATTGTGTTCCATTTTTAACAATTTTATTATGATACACCTTTTTTATTTTTAACCCCTCCCCCCCCCCCTTTTTATTTTTATGGTCATTTTAGATGACGTTATTCACCCTCCTTTGGATACTGAGTAATGTTTTCGCACTCCTCTTTATGATATCACAATTTCATCGTTATTTACTGCACACGCGCCGGCGTTTTTACAATACAGCTGAATTTTCACGGAAATTTTACAGCTTTGCTGTGCCTGGCAGTGTTCTTTGTAAGTTTTTGCGGTAGCGATATCTCCTTGGATTACTGAGTAAGGTTCTGTACTCTTGTTTATGACATCACCGATTGATCGGTATATTTTTTTCACTGCACATGCGCCGGCGTTTTTTACAAACAGCTGATTCTTCATGGAAGTTTGACAGCTTCGTTGTGCCTGGCAGCTTTTTTCTCTGTTGGAAAGTTTTCTGCAGTAACGATATCTTTGAAGTCTTCACCAATGTGGGTTTGCTTTTGTTTGATTTTATTTAAGTGATGATCCAGATTAGTTTTTCTTTATTTACCGGTTTTGACTTGAGGATTGATGTGTTTTCTGTTTTCTCCAGTGTACCGCTTGTTAGTTAAGACTGCCGGCAGTAAGTAACACTCCATTACGATCCCGTTTTCCTTTGCTCCCTTGATAATTTTGTTATCAGATAGTTCTGTTATAGTTATAGTTATCTGACATGGTGGAGAGTGCGAACAACACACTTTTCATTAGACAGTACATTGATGTGGTGGATACACTTACAATGGTTTTTGTGGCTTTACACGGTGATGATCTTATTCAATTATTTATGGATCCTTTTTTAAAAAAAAGAATGTTTTTTATTTTCTTCTTTCCTCATATAAAGGTTATTAAGCATGCCCAATTGATGATTTTCATAAAATATATTATCAACATGGTTGGTCAATATTTCTTTTTGGACGGGGTAAATTTGGTTCATATTAGACTCACTCCTTCTCTTCCTTTTCCCCTTCTCTCCTTAATTTTATGTATATTTTATTTATAGATCTTAACGAGAGGTGCTCATTGCTTTACCGGTAAGGTATTTGTGTACTCATTTGTTCTTTCTGAATGTAGTACTGTCTCTATTTGGTTTGTATATTGTATATAATTTTTAATTATCTATGATGTGTTTCATGCTTGTATATATTCTACGTTATTTTTCTTACCATCTCTGTGTGCATTTTATACTTGTAGTTCATATTTGTTTTAAAGTAATGTTCTTAAGTAGCGTTCCAACATTTTGGTTTTAGATATTATTTATTTGGTTTTAATTTCTTGCATATTTTATTTGTGTATCTGCACTAGGTCTAATTATTTAAATTTAAATGTATAATGTTTGTTATTTATTTATTGGGATTTTTTTTGTTTTTAGTTTGCCTTCACCCCTGAGGAAGTATTAACGAAACACAGCCTGTGTCGGGTTGGCAATATGTGTTGGCATTGTTAATAAAGCTTTTGATACATATCCTTGTCCCTGGTTTTGTACCCCGTTCTCTGACTGTGTGCTTGGCTTGACGTGGCTTCCTGCTCTTTGTTGGACGTCACAAAGCAGACAGTGACATCACAATATGTGCATTATGAATGCTCAGATATTACAACATGACACGGCAACAACACACAGCACAGTGCACGTGGACCACAGCAGGAGATGTCCCTGCAGACCAGGATACCTTCTCATTATGGTCATGTAAATGCCCATGTCATACAGGCATCCCAGAAGTCTACAGCATGTCCAGCAGTGGTGGTGCACAGAGATACCACAGAAAGGCACGGTGATACAAACAGGCCAAATGCAGCATCTGCACGTGGTGTATGTCATAGAAGATCTAAGGTGAAACCTACCTGAAAGTTATAGCATGTGTCTGATGGGGACAGTCCGAGTCAGGCAAAGGGCACAAGGGGCCACAGTAGAGGCTGCAGATTTCAATGAACTGCGTCCATCACCATGTTGTCATAGTCAGCTGTCAGTGGAGCATGTCCAAGGAATGGTGCGTTGCGTGTAACTCAAACGTTGATGTGCATTGTCCTGCCAGCAAACATGAGACACATCAGGGAACAATATATGACACATGCGCACAATGTACAGAAGGGCAGAAGCAGAAGGATGTAGAGAGATGGGTGAACATCACTGCACAAGTGGCCAGACACATCCCTGCAACAGACAAAGGCAGAGGGGAGCAGAAGGTACCGTCAATTATACACGTCCCAAAGACACAGAGACATATACCGTGAGACAAGGTAAGCATGCCGCCAGTTACACATGGCTGGACTGTCGACAATCAGGGACCAGTGGAGACAACCATCCCAGTCCATGCATGGATGCACCGAAGTTGTGTAATGCCACCATGGCATGGAAGTCTGTACGTGCCCTCCACCAATCCAGCTCCCTGTGTCTCGAGACACACACAGCCCGGTAACATGTGCAGTAGGTACAGTGTGTAGATTCCCCAAGATGTGCACAGGCCAATGGTCACACGTGTGTCAAACGGAACATATGGCGGATGGAGTGGTAGGCCAAAGACGTGTACAACAGAGGAGCAGTGGAGAGGGAAACACATATATGTGTTATGCGGTGCTGCCACCACAGTCAACCTACCTGTATATCCACCCACCCCAGTCACCTGCAGGTCGCAATGATGTGTACACAGTCCCTACATGCACCACAGCACTGGGCAGTATCGGCAGCCTATCCTGGGGAGCCAGAAACACAAGAGACATATATATATATATATATATATATATATATATATATATATATGTATGTCATGACAGTGCCGTGAAACACAGATCAGCTCAAACACGGTGAGCCATAAGCACATCCCCACACATGCAGAACTTACAGGAGAAGAGCTCCTCGATCAGATGTTGCCTGGCTGCCATCCCCTCACGTGTGTCACCACGGCCACGTGCAGGAGGGCACACAGGATCCTCCTCTAGATCCTCATTAATATCGACTGGAACATTGTGCCTGAGAGCAATGTTGTGCAGGATGCAACAGGCCAGAATGATCTGTGCCACAGTCATGGGTCCGTACTGTAAGGCACCGCCGGTCCTATCCAGACACCTGAAGCGACTCTTTAGAATGCCAAAGGTGCGCTCAATGACTGAGCGGCTGGAGGCATGGGCCTCATTGTACCGCATCTCTGCACCTGGCCGAGGGAGACGCACAGGGGTCAGCAACCAGGCACGACACCCATATCCTGCATCACCTGCAGAAAGAAATGTCGTAAAGTCACTCGTGAGATGATGGACTCAGAATCACTGACATAGCAACGTTCAACTGGACAGCAGATAAGCAGGGACACAAACATATGATGTCACATTATTGCACATGATGGCAGTGCACCAGAGTCTGCTGCTGGGAGCCCCAGAGCCCCAGGGAAGGCCAATGAGGGCAATACACATCAACGGTACCATGTCAAAATACACGCCCCAAACCTGTGCCCAGACAGCAGCAGTGGCTGTTGTGAGGGCATCTGGCCACCAGTGGCATGGCATACTGGGAGGGGCAGAGATGCGCAGTTGTGCAAGTATGTGATGGCCATGATACAGTGCACACACAGCAGAGGTCAATGGAACACATCCCCGAGGGTTCAGGTGAGAGTGGCAATGGAGACAAGATAAAGTGGGCAGATATTTGGCATACATGTGTGATAGCAGGTGTGACCACAGCTCAAAACATGTGTTGCCTCCTACATGGCCAACAGATAAGAGGCCCCATACACACTGTACATCATGTGGATGGTTCTGTGCTCCCAATTCCCCCCCCCCCCCCCGTGGATGGCACGCACACAAACACGTGGCACATGGGGTAGGCGAGGGACACACCCCACAGGCATACATATGTACAACTGCCTGTGCAGTATGGCCGAGGCCAGGTGCGGGAGCCATGGGCAAGCCAGAGGTGTCGCATGCAGTCATGGAAGGGACACACCATACATGTCCAGAGTGTCCCTGTACACAGGAGCTGGGTTACCGAACAGCAGAGGCAGATAACAGTCCACACCGCATGTGTGATGAGACACCCAGATGAGCACTGACACACACATGGTATACATAGATACGTGTAGCAGCACACAGAGGTATGTGACCCCCATCCCTGGTGACAGGGTGTGGCGTTGTACGAAGGCCCATAAATAGGCTGCGCCCCAAAACACCACCGCAATGTAAGGCATGCAGAGGACACAGGTGACAATGGGGCCCAGTCAACCATATACTGTATGCCCATGTTAGATATGGTGAATACCCACCCAGCAGGACTTAGTCCTCATATTGTCCGGACTCAAATTGGCCAAACAGTGCCAAGTGCTGCAGGATATAGGAGTCATGGGCTGACCCTGGGAACCGTGGAACCACATTCAGAATACGCATATTTGCATCACAAACAACCTGCACATTCAGGGAATGGAAGTGGTTGCGGTTGCGGTACACAACCTCCCTGTCGCGTGGCGGGACCAGGGTAACATGTGTGCAATCTATAGCTCCAATCACGTGTGATATCCCTGCAATCCGCTGGAATGCCTGTCCCAGGCCCCCCCTCCCCCCAGTGTTGCCTACTGTTGGGAATTGTAATGTAATTCCCGACCCAGCTGACCATGGCCCGCAGTACCTGGTGGAGACAGCGTGAGAGTGTTGGCCTACTCATCCCACCCACTGCGGCCACTGAGGATTTTAAACAGCCAGAGGCAAAGAAATGTAGGGCAGCCAGGAGCTTGGCCAATCCCGGTATGGCATGTGACCGGGCAGTCGGGGGATCGAGGTCAGGTCTGAGATCCTCGTAGAGCTCCCTAATAGCCCCTGTGTCCAGACGGTAGAGGGAGATGACCTGGTCCTCTCTTATGTCCTGGAGCATGGGCCTGGGCCTGTAGAGGCGTGGCAGGTGGGGCCGTGCCTCAGCACGCCTATGGCGCTGTTCTGGCCCACACCTGCCTGTGGACCCCCCCACAGCTGCAGGCTGGAGTTGCAGCGGGACAGCACCCATGCCCAGTGCCGCAGCCCCAGGTACACCATCTCCCTCTTCAGGCAACCGCAGCCCTGCCAGCTCCACCAACGCAATGATTGCACAACCTGCATTCACTATCTGAGCCATGATAGACATGGGATGGAGGACAGGTGGCTGGGAAATAGGGTGTGGGGCGGGCAAGAAAATCACAGAAACCATACACACCTGGTGATCCTGGGATGTTCACTAGCAACAGCAGGAGCCAACACCCTGTACGTACAGAAGCAGATTGACGCAGCGTGCGCAGGAGCGCGCGTTCCTACAATGCATGTACCTGATTGTGCACATTGAATGAGAGTAAGGGGAGCAGGTGGTGTGTCCCTGTGATGCAGCAGGGTACAAACATACGACGTTCTACATCTCGCACCACACCCAGACAAGTAGGTGAGAGTAGAACGCAAGGCGCATTCCCACGCGCGTAGACGTAGCGGGAAGCGTACGTCTGATGCAGTTTGCGTGATACACATTGCATGATCCTCATACCCGTGTTGGAACGCACCGTAACCCCCAAAACAATGAGATCCCGCAGAGTGTGCGTGTATGCAGCAGGAACCACGATGGAGGATGAAGGGCGCGTGTATGGTGCGGTGCACACCAACATTACCAACAATGAAAGATCTCAGGACGTGGAGCGTAGAACGCTGCGTTGTGCGCATAGTAATGCACGCAGGAGGATACGTCATATGTACGGCACGTACATGCGGGCGCAAGGGTAACGCACGTAGAAACAAATCCAAGGTACACATTTAAGCATAGCATGTTGTGACGTAGGAGCCTCTTATGAAGCAATGGAAACAGATAGTGATCCGGTGGAGAGAACCAGTACTGCAAGAGAATGCAGGATTTTCTCTTCTGAGAGAAAAAAACATAGAGCTAATCAGGAACCACACCTCACCTCAAGGCAGGAGAGAAGCCAAGTCCCTGATTGGGCACGCCCAAGCAGGAGGCGGGCAGTGCAGTACTCAGGCAGCTTGTTAAGCACACAGAAACAGTTAGACCAGGACAGAGAAGTCAGCGAGAAGGAGGAGGAGTCAGGACACAAGCACCTGGACGAGGACAGGTCAGATGACCAGGAACAGGAAGAGTTGGAGAGAGAGCCACTAAGCAGCTGTGATCCCTGAAGGAGCAGACTGGACCTGGGAGACTCAGGGGCAGTGAAAGACTTCTGTGAGCAGAAGAATTCAAAGGCACTGAGAGACCCTAAGCTACAGCTCAGGATTTTAGAGGACCAAGCAGAACCTTGGAACAGGAGGCAGAGGGACAAAGAATTACCCTGGAAGAAGCCCCAGCACAAGGTATCTGGTGGGTTTGGAACGGCTAGCAAGCTTAACAGTGGGAAGCCAGAAAGAGTGAAGTCTAATTGTAAAAGACAGGACAAAGGCAGAAAGTTTGGTAGTAATTGGTTGAGCCACGAGAAGCCTGACTGTTTTACTTTTAACACTCTGAGAGACTCTCCAAGCACAGCTGAAGCTTTTAACCCTGCACTTACATTTGGAGATAGGTGGGGGAAGGGAAATGCTTACACGCTGAACTGTTGTCCGAGTAAAAGCAGCAGTGATAATTACCAAGCGATAAGAACTTTAAACGAGCATTTACCTGAAGGAGGACATTCTCAGCCTAGCTCAGAAAATACACAGGCTGAATTACTTCTCAGTGAATTCAGGGAGTTCCTTAAGAGCAGAGCAGTTTCTCCCTATAACGTAGCACAGCCTATAAACAGCTGTGAGGAAGGAATGCCTTTAATTTCTCTGCCGTCCACAGAGCAGGACGTACCGATGGACTGCTCAACTTGTGTAATTCAGAAGGACATTTAACTGATATGCTTGGCATGGTAATATGAAGGAATATAACAAAGTTACTTCACTGATTGCTATGCTAAAGAAGCTTATGTGAAGAGAATAAGTGAAAGCATATGGTTTGCAAATCAGGAGCATTGCTGTTACCAGAGTTTTTCTGTTCCGTTACTGAAAAGAGGTCACATGACAACTGAATGTGATCAGAGAACATAATAGACATTTAGCCTAGCAGTGCAAAGCCTTATTTAGTTGAGTTTCTCAATCTTATTTTGTGCTACATTATTTCATTTGCGTCTGCTGCACTTGAACTGCGAAAGCGGGAAATAAACCTCACAAAAGAAATTTTCTTTGCCTTGCCTTACTACTTGAGCACCTACACAACTACAACCTCAACCCTCAAGGGCATCCAAGGCCAGCCCCTCCTGAAACCCTCAAGGTCCAGGGAGTGGGTGGGTGGCAATGTTCAGAACGCCAAAGACCTCGGTACACATAACCTACCACAGCATGGAGGACATCGCAGGAGAAACCCAGGAGACTGGAGGAGAGCACAGGCAACAGCCATCAGTGGCCAATCCTGCCGCAGACGAAGAGAGTGAGAGACCAGGCCCTTCCGGGGCCTCACACCACCCCATTGAACAGGCCAGAGGTGCGCCAGGGCAGAAGCGCCGCAGGACCCCGGTGGTGGAGGAGGTCAGGAGGAGGGCGGTGCGCTCAAAGACCGCCCAAAATCTGATGATAATGTTTGTGCCCTCACTTTTACCAACCATACTAAAGAAATTGTTGACATCTTAAAACATGAATGGTACCTTCTGACATCACTGCCATCATTTGCATCAAAACAATTGATTGTGGCACACAAACGCAATCCCAATTTAGCCAACCTGTTAGTCCCTTCAGCTCTCACATACCATAAACCTCAACCAAAGATCACAGGTCACTTTAATGCAGAAACTGCTCAGTGTGTTCGCATACCATCACTGCCAAAGGTAGCTTCACGCATCCAATAACAAATAAGAGTATATTTACACAATTTCTCTAACTGTAAAACAGAGAATGTTATCTACTTAATACTATGTCCATACAATTTATCCTACTTTGAGAAAACTAAGAGACAGATACGTACACGCATTATTGAACATCGAAGTTGTATACAAAGGAAGATTCCCAAAAAGCCCTTAGTAGCACATTGAACACAAACAGGACACCTCATCAGTGACTTAAAATATTTAGTTATCAAGACTGTTACACCACATTGGAGAGTTGGAGATGTAGATAAGATTCTACTGAAACTGGAACAACGTTATATCTATGAATTCAACAGCTTAGAACCACATGGTCTAAATCAAGAGGTAGATCTGTCCATATTTCTTAAATAACAAATATATGTAGTCCATTTTATTCATCATATATCACTGCAATTAATATTTACGGTACACAGTATACCAAGCGGAGATCATATGAGTCACTTTTCTGGACATTATCTATTTAAAAGTGCCAGACACAAACTTCATAACAATTATTATAAGTATAAGCAACATTACTGGCTGAAAGTGAAGATGATCTGAAACATTTGCTTCTCACAGTCAAAGAACATAGTCTCAAAATGGGCCTGCACCTTAATGTAAAGAAAACAAAGATCATGACAACTGGCATAATCAACAGGTTCATCGTTGAAGGAGAAGAAATTGAAATTGTGAACAACTTTAACCTACTTGGATCAACTATCAATAAAGAAACAACAAGCAGTCAAGAAATCAGATGACGCATTGCTCTTGGCAGAATGGCTATGAAAGACCTAGATAAGATTCTCAAGAGCAGAGATGTCTCTCTCCATACAAAGATTCGACTTGTTCAAGCCATGGTGTTTTCAATAACATCATATGGATGTGAAAGCTGGACAGTGAAAAAGATAGACAGGAAGAAAATTGATGCCTTTGAATTATGGTGCTGGCGGCGAATACTGTGTATACCATGGACTGCCCGAAGAACAAACCAGTCGGTACTAGAGGAGATCAAACCTAAGCTTTCTTTCTTTCTTTATTTATTTATTTAACTGATTTTATATACCGTCTTTCTACAAATCAAGACGGTTTACATAAAACATTTAAAATAGAGTGTTTCCACTGTTTACATAGAACAAAGTAACAATATATATAAAATAACAATGAAACTAATTATAAATTATAAGGATAAACAACTATTTACAAAGGTATTTACCGAGGTGTCAGTTGTCAGTATGTAGGTTTAGAAGGGGTAGGAGCTGAGGGAAGCAGATGAGGTTAGAACTAAGGTGGGAGGGGAAAATGTTCCTGAAAAAGGAGGGTTTTTAAGTTTTTTCGGAACTCAAGGTGAGTTCTAGAGTTCCGAAGCTCATGGCTCTTTAGAAGCTCAGATGACAAGACTTTGACTTTCATACTTTGGACACATCATGCGAAGAGAGAGATCATTAGAGAAAGACATTATGCTTGGCAAGATAGAAGGTCAACGCAAAAGAGGAAGGCCAGCAACGAGATGGATCGATACAATAACAGCAGCTACGGGTACCAGTCTGTCAACAATGAGCCGCCTGACTGAAGACCGAACACAATTTAGGATAGCTATCCAGAGGGTCGCCATGAGTCGACTCCGACTCGACGGCACTTAACAACAAGCAACAACACACGTGTTTGCTTAACATAATATACCTTAGTTGCATTTACACAGCTTTCTAAGACCCCTATAACATACATTGTCGAGACATATTTTTATGTCTGACCACATAATCCCTGTATTAGACTGTGCTCCAGAGCTTATCTGTAGGAGTTATTTTTACTCTTTTTTTTTTTTTTTTTTTTTTTTTTTTTTTAGCTTTTTTACATCCACAGTATTAGTTTCCATTTTAATATTTAACCACAAATAAGCACCATATAACAAGTCATTCCTTTTTTTACACGTTTTTGGCCACGCCCATTGGTTTCACTTTTGGCGCGCTTTTTCAAAGTGTACAAAAAGCTGCTGAGGATTTTAGCCGGCTTTTCTCACTGTAGACGGATCGCAGCTATCGAGTCTTTAAAGGCTTGCAGCCTCTGTTTACACTTCTCCATACTTCACAGGTTCGTAGCTGTTGCTCTATTTATTTTGTTTTTATTTTATGGAGTGTTATTTCATTGTTCAGTTGGATCCCCTTTTAAGCATAACAGCGTTTTCTCCTCCTCTTATCTGTTAGTATTTGTGGCGAGGCTACCGCTTGTCCACTGCAGACAGAACACATGCCTTGCTAAGTGTTGAATCTTTCAGTTGGACACTACATTGTTTAAATACGTTAGTAGGGTTCTACTTTATGAAGTGCCAACATTATTTTCAAGTGTTTAATTTAAATGATATACATCAGCTTCCCTGGGTCTACTAGCTTATTGTATCCACTCCATATTTAATACGTGGATAAATGTCGTCTCTCATGCACAGCTACTTTGTTTCATTTTGTTTTTTAGTTCATACTATGTGACATTAGGAGTTATATGTAGTATTTAAGAATGGATAGATTAGTTCTTAAATCATTTCTTTTATCTAACACAAGACCACACGTATGTCCATATATATGTATACATACACACATTTTTCAACGTAGCGCTGTCATGTTCATCTTATTCACGCACTGTGGACGATGTTTGTGATCCTAAATCCAAGTGGGTTTGACTACCATTTTACAATATACCCTTGCTTTTAAGTACCTCTTTTTTTTCATTTTGCAGGAGATTAAATTTCTTAATATTTGGCACATATAGCCAAATCCTCTCAGTGAGTATTCACCACGTCCTATATATATGTCTGCATACCTTGTACATTATGTGTTCTTATAAAAAAGGCACACCATTTTAAACTATATTTCAATTCTCATTTTATTCAAAAAACAAACACTACATGTCTCATTCGGGGTTCACAACTTTATAGGGCTTAGATACACGACTACAGCCCAGTGACGGTGTCAACAACTGAACATTATTTTTTAGATTTTTTAGATACACAACTACTGTTAAGTTTAAAAGCATAACGTAATATGGTGGTTATGAATCTTGGATATCATAATAATGTATTATTCCCTTATTGATATTATGTACAGCACAGTTGTGGTATCCATACTCTAAACACTAAAATTTTCCGGTTTTGATCTACTAGTTACATTAGTCTCACTCAGGAATAGTGTGCAAATGAAGAACATTATGTAGAGACCAAGTGAGTATAGTTTAGAGTCTATTATCCTACATTATGTCAATAGTTTTATATGGGTGTCACACATCACATTTTTGGATTGTGTTCCTTTGGCTCCTTTTAGTCTCATTGTCTCATTACTTACTCACATGGTTAGAAATTTCTCATTGCTCCTGCTTTTCACTGCCCTGCGTTTTTAGATGGTGTCTTTATAGTGTTTTACATGTGTCTAATGTTTATGATTCTTACTTATATTACATTTACAAAGTTAAAAACGGAATGCTTTACAATTTTTGTGGTTCAGTTGTTTTCTATAGTTTTTATTGCTTTAACTGTTTTTAATACCTATTTACATACCAGTTTTTAAAGGTACTTTTATATGTATGTATTTTATGATTAATTTTACTTTGCTTCATTCATGTAAGCTGCATACCCCCTGAGGAAGGCGTTGCCGAAACGCTTTGGGGTTCTTAAATAAAGCATTTTGAGACCACAACTTCTCTCCTGCTCCTTGTGTACACCACTGCGTCAATGGCCCTGGTCCCTGGAACCACCCCTGGCCATGTGCACCGCTCGCCCCAGTGTCCATTATCCCTCTGGCATTGTCCATTGCAGCGTCCGCCCTGGTCTGTACCCATTGACACTGCTGCCCATACCCATGCATGGTCCACCACAGCTGCCCCATGCCCACCGTGCCATGTGTGTGCACGTGTCCGTCTGTGGTGCTACCCCGTGACCTGTCATTCGCACAGCTCTGACACATAGCAATGAGGGACATCTGGCCATCGTAGTTATTTATGTATATAACATCTTTTATATATATTTATTTAACATCTTTTATATACCGCGCTCTTTGTTATTGGTGCGGTTTACAGTTAGCGAAAATTGCTCAATTCAGTCGAAACTGTCTTGAGCTTACATTTTAACAGGATGGGTAACTTGGAGTAATTACAGCGTAAACTATTTACATATTAACAAAGAACATGGGATTCCATCATTGGTCTATATATAAACATATGTACAGGTTTATTTACATTGTTTCCTCTTTACATGTCTGCTCATGGGCACAGCTGTGGGGCCCTATGTGGTAGGGGCCCTACCATCCCCGTCCCTGGTGGGTGTGGCAGGCCATGGCACGGGCCGGCACAGAGTGGATGTGCCATGCGTGTCCCCGCACTATGCCCCCGAGGACCCCCATCGCATGGTGGCTGGCTGGGTGCGCACCTGCACCTCGTTCCTCCAGCCTGCACAGCCGGTCAGCCACCACGGTCAAGGTTGCCAGTACCTGCCCCAGGATGCGGGCGTGTGCCTGGGCACGCACAGCTGCAGCCAGGCACAGGCCGCACATGCAGCCGCACAGACACACATCTCCCCTTGTCTGTGTGGCTGCATGCACGGTGTGCCTGTCAGCGGCTATGTGTGGCAGGCACACGGCCAGGAGGGGTGCATCGCCGGCACCATGGGGCAGGTACCTGGTGCCCCCATTGCCCTGTGGCGGCCCGTGCCAATGGGGACTGGTCACAACCACTGTTCCCTCTAAGCTGTGCGCGTGTGCGCGCGCACTCACCTCGTCGAGCGAGCACACATACTTTACAACAGAGCGCACAAAAATTACGGCTCTGATTCTGATAGAAAACACCACAGACGTCTTAAAATTTAAAAGTTATGATTGTAATTACTAGAAATTTCCCACTTCATTTAGTAATGGTCTATTTTCATTTAATTTAATTAAAATCAATGTGGTGTACATACTGTATTCTGATGTGTAGTCAAATTTTAAAGTATATAACTCCGAGTGTCATTATGTGGCGCACAAAAATTTAACCTTCCTTCAAAAGCTGCACACAGCTGATATTTTATGCGCACACAGCCTACAGAAAATTAGAGGGAACATTGGTCACAACCCCCACCCCATCCTCTGTTGCCCCTCCCCCTCCCAGGCCCCACAACCCCCCTCAACTGCCCCACCCACAGCCCCCCCGCCCCCCACAGCCCCCGCCTGCTCCACCCCCACCTCGCCCCCCTGATCCCCCTTTGCCCCATGCAGCCCCACTGCACCGCCCCCCTCCTCCCCCTCCACCCCGCCACCTCCTCCCCCACCCTTCCCCCCTCCCCTACCTCCTCCGCACCCACCTCCTCCTCCCCCTCGCTGCGTCCTGCGCTGCTCTCCTCCTCGGACCCCCCGCTGTTGGCTGCCGCCATGGACTCCGGGGCGTCCTCGTCTGGCCCTGCCTGTCCGGCCACCTCCTCCAGCCCTGATGCTTCCCCATCAGCACATGCGTCCGCTGTGGGAGAGGGGGAACACGAATTATCTCCATGGTCACACATCAGCCACAACAGTCACATGCGTCCTGTGGATCTGCAGGCCATTGCCCCACAGGGCCATGCCACATCACTCACTGTCACATTGGGCCCGCCGTTCACGCTGCACCCGCACGATGAAGCGGGGGTACCTGGCCCTCAGCACCCGGGCCTTCTTGCGCAGGTCCTCCACCTGTCAGAGAGAACGCGTGTGGAAATTAGTGGACACACACCCTTTAACAGCCAGGAACGCACCACATATATATCTGCATGCAACAGGTATCTGCCCCTATTGTGTGCTACGTTTGTGCCCCTGGCTTTTGCCAGGGCCACCCCCATGTGTGCACTGCGCCTGCGCATGTCTGGATTGGCCCCTACGTGCCCTGTGTGTGGGCCCCTCTGACCCAGACACAGCACACTGGTATGGCCAACCTCCATGCATCTGCCAGTGCCCATATGCTAACGCCAAGATGGGAGGTGGGCTTCTGTAGAGCATCCTGCAGCATCCTGGGGATATAGTTGAGCCTTATAATTGTACACAGGGGCAGGTACCATAGCACCAGGATGGGGGATGGACCCCTGTAGTGAGGCCTGCAGCATCCTGGGGATATAGTTGAGCCTTATAATCGTAGACAGGGGCAGGTGACATGACCCCTGTGTGTCTATTGGGCCTCCGTGGTGGGCCTGTGGCATCCTGGGGATAGGGCACATCACTGACACTGCAACAGCCCACATACCATAGCATTGTACTGGGTAAACCATCCCTGTGATGGCCTCAGCTACCCCCTGGGGGCAGGGCGGATCTGTTATCGGGGGGGGGCAGACATTGCTCCCATCTGGACACACCAACACCTGACTTTCCCTGGCAGTGCGTGTCTGATAAGTGGTTTGGTTACAGGGTGTTATCTTTAACATCCTAGGTTGGGGTGCCTGTCCCCATGCACTTACCTCAAGTGGGTAGTCTGAGCCTCTATTAAACCTCCTGGTGAGGTGCATCCAGGACCTCCTGACCCTACCAAGATTCTGCTTCTGTGATGAGCCAGGGAAGAGGCGCTCCTGGCAGAGGCAGATTAGCTCAGCCAGAAGGTAGAGGTCTGCCTGAGTAAATGCTGGCTTCCTAGACATGGCAGCCATTTTCTCGGGATTATGTCAGACGCAGTGAAACGTTTCTGCGCAGTGCACGCTTCACGCTGTGCATGCATAGGTGCGTGCGTAGGTACACGCTGACGCATATACGTATGCGCACGTGGGCTCCTCCTTTGCAACGTACGTTGCCATGCATTGACAGTCTGTTCACTCTTGTTGATGGTATCCCTTCCTATATCTGTGTACAGCCGATCATGCATTTCTGACATGCCCGATCCCCATCCCCCTAACCCCATCTCTGTCCCATTCACATATGGGGAGTGGAGGGAGTATATAAGAGAATGTAAATAAATAAATATGTCCTCCTGGGGTTAGGACATGAAAGGCATTGTACTCTGATCTATTGCTTAACCACTGCATTACATATCTAACGTGGTGAGCCATCCTCTTGTGGACAGTCGGGGGTGACGTTACAGGGTGTCAGGCATTGGGGGACACACTAGGGGATCGAACCCATGGACACAGTTTCGAGGGTCATTGTACGGACCAATGGGCTATACCTCTATGGCCTGCTGAACAGCAGTGCCTGGGTACGGAAGGACTGCAGATCACCATATGGCCATCTGCTCTGTGTGTCCGGTATGGTTCATTGCACCTGCATCCATGATGCATTGCACATGGGGAACTGTGGTTTACAGCACGTAACCAGATGGGGTCTGCACCTCTTTGTTCATGCAGCCTGTTGAGATGGACCGCTATGCGGGATGCTGGCACAGGGGGGCTACAGACACTGACATTTTGCAGGTTCTGTATTCGCCCTGAGGGTAAGGGTGGCTGCACAACACTAGGTCCACAGTACTTGTGGTGCTGTATGGAGGTATGCTACATATCCCCATCACCAGGGGTGTTTGGCTGGTGTCCCAGGGCATGCGCCAAGGGCACCTCTGTGACCATCTGTGTTACACAGTCACAGGTCTTCCCCAGGGTCTGTGTGTGCCCATGTGTTCTGGCGTCCATAGCCGCCTGTTAACAGGCTGGAGGGTTGTCTGGTGTCTTATGCGGGTTGTGCACCATGTCTCCCTACTGCCACGTACCACAGTCTGCCATGCAGTATCAGACATCACTGTCTGACTGCACTGGTGTACACACCATGCCCAGACTGACCCAGGAATGCCACAGGCCAGCCCCTGGTACATGGTCAATGGGACAACACATGCATCCAGACATAGGCTGGCCGGCGCACACACCCCAAGCAGGTCTGTCAGTGATTGCCCCCAGGACTGTGGGGCCACACAGATATTGCTGGAGACAGATAGTGAAGACAACTGTATGGGGACCTGGACATTCCAGGTTCACTGTTACATCAGGGTGATACTGCCCTCTCAGCACATGCTTTCACCGCCATGTCCATGCAGGTGTGGGTTGAAACCTATTGTGTACCGCACATTGACGCACTCGCTGTGCAGATGCAGCCTGGCCAATTCGCACTATGTGCCCTGTACCCACAGTACCTTGGTCCTCATTATGCAAATTTGCAGGCTCATGCTGGTAGCAGTTGCACACTGTGGCCAAGGGGGGGAGGGGGACGATCGGCAGGCACGGGACTGTGGATGGACATCTACACACACACTCCTACTGCAACACTGTGCAATGGCCGGGGTGTTTGGCAACCCCAGCTGCCACATTGCCAACATTTCTGGAATGTGTAGGTGATAGCAGGGGTGCTGTGCTGCTACCTGCAATTCCGTTTAGGGGACAGCAGCCTGCCTGTACAGCATGATTTGCACGGTGGGGCCTGAGTGGGTGGGTGGTTGGTTGTTCCTACCCCTGTTGACTGCTGCTATGGTGGGTGCACGATTTTAGGTTGTATATGCTTCATAGGGTAACGTGTTTGGATGTCTTGTCTGGATTCAAGCTGCTGGAACCAGTACGTGTGGCCCTCTGCTCCTGGGCATTGCCCGGGTGTACTGCACCATGGTGTTGCCACGGCACCCCAGCATTCCCTCGTACTACCTTTACCTCTCTTCAGCCAGACATTTCCTGTTTTTCTGTTGTATCTACGTATTACGGCAAAGGTTTGTGCCATGTCCTGCAGTGTTCGTGACAGGGACCTGAACCTATGAGCCTCTGATCTAAGTCACACTGCCTGAGTGTACTGCAGCACAGTGGGGCCACAGGTGCACTACCCTCCCTGGGCCATACCTTAACGTGTCCTCGGCAAGACATTTCCATTTTTTGAATCCTCCTTTTCTTTTCTATCTACATGGCGAGGAAAATGTTTGATGTGGTCAGCAGGGTCTGTAGCAGGGACCTGAACCTATGAGCCTCTGATCTGAGTCACACTGCCTGAGTGGAACGTATCAAAAGTGACTTCATGGCTCTGGGACAAAGGGTGAAGCAGTTAGTGGTGTTCTCTTCAATCCTCTCTGTTGAGGGTAAAGGCCAAGGCAGAGAGGCTCGCATCGTGGAGATGAATGCATGGCTGCGTGGATGGTGTCATCGAGAGCGTTTTGGTTTCCTAGACCATGGGATGCTGTTCCAAGGGTTGCAGAGCAGAGATGGCATCCATCTGTCCAAGAAAGGTCAACATATCTTCAGTAGTAGACTGGCTAATCTACTGAAGAGGGCTTTAAACTAGATTCGTTGGGGATAGGTGAAGAAAGCCCCCAGGTAGGTGATACATTAAATACCTTTATGGAAATGGGTAACAGGGGTAACATATGGAAAGCAGTGTGTATAAATGCCCGTAGCATGGGAAATAAGATCCCTGATGTTGAAGCTTTGGTGGGAGTGGCTGACTTGGCTTTAGTGGCAGTTACAGAAACATGGTTCACAGAAAACCATGACTGGGGATGTAACTATACCTGGCTATACTTTATTCAGAAAGGACAGGGTAGGAAGAAGGGGAGGAGGAGTGGCACTATATGTAAAAACTACTATTAAAGCTTTGGAATTACAGAGCTTAAAAGGGAGAGAGGAGGCATTGTGGGTTAAACTAGAAAGAGGGAAAGAGAAATCTATTTGCATTGGTGTGATATAGAGACCTCCCTCACAAGAGGAAGAGGTGGACAGAGAGTTAATTGAAGACATACGCAGCATTGCTAGGAAAGGGGAAGTGCTACTGATAGGAGATTTCAATATGCCAGATGTTGATTGGCACATTCCTGCTGCAGTATCATCTAGAAGTAAGGAGATCCTGGATTCTCTACAGGAAGAACTATTCAGGGAATTGGTAACAGACCCCACACGTGAAGGGACCATACTGGACTTGGTGCTTACCAATGGTGAAAGTGTTTCTGATATTGTAGTGGGAGATTATTTTGCATCCAGTGATCACCAGATGGTGTGGTTCAGTATTAGGACTAGGGCTGTTAGAATCCATTCCAAGGTGAGGATCTTAGACTTTAGGAAGATTAACTTTGCGAAGATGGGCCAATACCTCAGTGATGGGAACAGCTGGGGGATGCAGAAAAACAGGGATGGGAACAGCTGGGGGATGTAGAAAAACAGTGGGCAAAACTGAAAGGGGATATTTTAAGGGCAACCAACCTTGTTAAAATGGTAAATAAAGGCAAAAGGAAAAGGAGACTGCTATGGTTTTCTAAGGAAGTAGCTGAAAAAGTGAAGAAAAAGAGGGAGGCCTTCATGAAATACAAGAGATCACAGAGAGAGGAAGACAGGCATCTGTATTTGGAAAAACTTAGAGAGGCTAGCAAAGTAGTCAAGAAGGCAAAGATTCAAAAGGAGGAGGAAATAGCCAATGCAATAAAATGGGGGGATAAGACATTTTTCAGATATATTAGTGAGAAGAGGAAGGGCAAAAGTGGTATTGTCAGACTCAAGGGTGCAGGGGGGGAATATGTAGAAGCTGATAAGGATAAAGCGAAATTGCTTAACAAATATTTTTGTTCTGTGTTCACAGATGAAGAACCAGGAGCAGGACCTCAGAAAACACCCACAAATAGGAACAGAAGCGAGGGACATCTTGAACAATTTTCAGAAGACTGTGTTCGTGAGAAACTAGCTCAACTTAAAGTAGACAAAGCGATGGGACCGGATGGGATACACCCTACAATACTGAGGGAACTTGAGGACGTTCTAGCAACTCCACTGACTGACCTTTTCAATGCCTCGTTGGAGTCGGGAGTGGTGCCAAAGGACTGGAGAGAGGCTCATGTAGTGCCTTTACACAAAAGCGGAAGTATGGATGTGGTTGAAAACTACAAGCCGGTTAGTTTAACTTCGGTGGTGAGTAAATTATTGGCAACGCTGCTGAAAGAGAAAATAGTGAGGTTTCTGGAGTCCAGCGGATTACAGGATCCGAGGCAGCATGGATTCACCAGAGGCAGGTCTTGTCAGACAAATCTGATTGATTTCTTTGACTGGGTGACCAGGGAGTTGGACCGAGGGAGAGCTCTAGATGTGGTGTATTTAGATTTCAGTAAAGCCTTTGACACTCTTCCTCACAGGCGACTTATAAACAAACTGAGCACCCTAGGGATGGACCCTAAAGTTACTGCTTGGTTTAGAAATTGGTTGGGTGGGAGGCGACAAAGAGTACAGGTAAATGGAGCTCACTCTGAGGAGAAGGATGTTACCAGTGGTGTGCCCCAGGGATCTGTCCTTGGTCCGATTTCTTTTTAACATCTTTGTTAGTGATATAGCGGAAGGGCTGTCGGGTAAGGTTTGCCTCTTTGCAGATGATACCAAAATCTGCAATAGACACCCAGGAGGTGTAGATAACATGAGGAGGGATCTAGCTAAGCTTGAAGAATGGTCTAGAATTTGGCAGCTGGGATTTAATGTTAAAAAATGTAAGGTCATGCATTTGGGCTGCAGCAATCCAAGGGAGCAATACAGTATAGGAGGTGAAGTACTTTTGTCCACTAAAGAAGAGCGGGACCTAGGCGTGGTTGTGTCTGATGATCTTAAAGTAGCTAAACAGGTAGAAAAGGCGACAGCAAAAGCTAGAAGGATGTTTGGGTGCATACGGAGAGGAATGGCTAGCAGAAAAAAGGAGGTGATAATGCCTCTGTATAAGTCTTTAGTGAGACCTCATTTGGAGTATAGTGTGCAATTCTGGAGACCGCACCTTCAAAAGGATGTGAATAGGATGGAGTCGGTGCAGAGGGTGGCTACTAAAATGATTAGTGGGCTTCATTATAAAGCATATGAGGACAGACTTAAAGATCTTAATATCTACACCTTAGAGGAAAGGCGGGATAGAGGTGATATGATTGAGATGTTTAAATACCTCCGTGGCATAAATGTTCAGGGAGAGAGCCTCTTTCAATTGAAAGCAAGTTCTGCTACGAGGGGACATGGGATGATGGTGAAGGGAGATAGATTCAGGAGTGATATGCGGAAATATTTCTTTACGGAAAGAGTAGTGGATCCATGGAATAGTCTCCCAGTGGGGGGTGGTAGAGATGAGGACAGTAACTGAATTCAAAAAAGCATGGGACAAACACAGAGGATCTCTAAAGGTAAAAAGGGGACTGTTGTAGTTGTTGATATGGAAGGACAGACTAGATAGGCCATGTGGTCTTTTTCTGTCGTCATGTTTCTATGTTTATGGCACCACACTGGGGCTACAGGTGCACTGCCCTCCCTGGGCCATACCTTGACGTCTCCTTTGGGGAACTTTTTCTGTTTTTAATGCACACCACATACTGGTCCAGGGCAAGGGCTGGGTCCACTGCAGACAGGTGCCACTGACCCCTCTGGCATGGGCACCCCACCCCATGCTGTGTTAACCTATGCATATGATGATGGTGGTTCTTGTGTGCCCCTCCCCCCCCCCCGGGCCATCCACTGTGTAGGTGGCAGGTGCCTATAGTACAGCGTTTGTGGTGGGCAGGCATAGATGGACATTCCCACACCCACCCCCCATCAGCGCCTGGCAACATTCTGTATCTTGCACATGGTGGTGGAATGGGTTTGGGGGGCATCCTGTCGCTGCCCTAGCAACTATTGGCTAGTGTGGACAGGTTATTTGTCTGTTGTGTTTGTCCTTTCTCATGTGCTGTATTTTGCACTTCGGGTTTATATGTTCCTATGTGCCGACTGGGTGCCCACCTGGTCCGCCCTGTGCCCCAGCTGCTCATGCTACATGTCCCCCCTGCAGTCCCCTATGTCCCATTTCCACCATCACCATAGTGGCCATTCATACTTTGGCACTATGGTGTTGCTGAAAATGGAGCACTACTATCACATTTCTTGGGCTCCCTGCCTTGGCTGTACATTGCTGACACTTAAAGGTTTCTCTCTCCTGCAAATGTGCATCTAATGGCAGGTTTTAATTCGCAGTAGGATTCAGCCCTTCAGTTCAGCGCGTTAGTGTGAAAGGGGCAACTCTCCGCCCATTGACCCCTTCTCTCCACCCTCTCTCCACCTTCTGCGGTGTTTACCGCGGCTGGGGACGTTAACGATCGTTAAGTAATGTTAACGCTCATTAACGTTACATACCGCGCGTTATGTAATGTTAACGTTGCATAACGCGCGATATGTAACATTACCTCAGTTTAGTAAACATACCCCATAGAGTTGCAATAATCAGCATAAGGAATAGCTATTGATTGTGCAATTAATCCGAAGTAGTCAAAATCTATAAGTCTATAACTGTCTCACCAGTTGTAATTGAAAAACAGTACATAATATATCAAGTTGGGATCCCAAATCATTCCGAAATATTGTACTTTTAGACATATCTATATCTGATCATAATATTGCTAAGAACAAGCTCCATTGGTGGAGTGTAACCTGAGATTTTAGGGATAATAAGTGCTTCTGTCTAATTTAGATCAATTGTAAATTCATTTTTCGTGAACCAATTCAGGACCCTAGAAAAATTTTGAAGATTTTTGTTTTTGCACTTTGGGGGAGTCTCTCATGCTAAAAAAGGAGCAATTAATATAATGTCGTCTGCATACAAATGAAAAGTAATCTCCAAATCGCTTTCTAAACTGCATACGTGGAGGAGTGGCCTAGTGGTTGGGGCAAGGTACTTCAGGCCTGAAGGTCAGGGGTTCAAATCCCACTAGAGGACAGCAACCTTGGGCCAGAAGAACTGGGGTTTCTAGTCCCACAGGTGCTCCTTGTGGTCTTGGGCAAGCCACTTAACCCTCCATAGCCCATGTTCCCTGTAAAATAGTTATCTCCAAGTTATAATGCCCTGTTCAATGTAATTCCAGTTTGTTCAATGTAAACCATACTAATGCAGAATAGCGCAGTATATAAGAGAATGTAAATAAATAAATAATGATACCATGGAGATGTTAAAGAGCATAGAAGCGATCACCAAATTTTATGGAATCCCACTCGATCTCGTGCCACTCGGAAATACCAGTTGAAGTATAACTACATTGACTGTGATTTTCTAAATCTGACTTGAACCAACTTTGAACAATTCCTCCATTCCCAATGCACGCTCTAAACAGTGCAACAAACTCTAAAATAGTATCAAAAGTGGAGACCAATGAAAACACAAAACCAGTATTCTTTACTTCTAACCCTGTTTAAAGATCCTGTTCTGCGCCCGGGATAAAACTCATGTTGCCAGTCATCGAAAATATTATTGGTAGTGTATGATAGTCCAGCTGCCTGTCAGCTCTCTGCTCAATCAGTTTCCCTAAAAGAGGCAGAGTAGATATTAGACCGGGATTAGTACAACTTGCACAGGAGGCAGGTGAATGCTTTTGAATTGGCTTTACAGTTGCTTTCTTCAAGGGTGATTATATAGTTTGTTGATGAGCAGGAATAAATCATTAAAGTCCTAGCTCAGTTTTTTATATAGTATTAATAAAATGCCATAGGCTGTATTTATTTCAATATTTGATGATTTATATGTGGCCTTGGAAAGCTGCAGAATTAAGTGGGGAATAGTTTGTGGGGATTAATAACTGCTCTGCCTATGATCTGGTACTACCTAGAGGAGACGTTTCACGTTTCAAACTGCTCTTGCTTTAAAAATTTAAAAAAAAAGGTGTGAGAAAATGGAATGCTGAAGGCCTGCTGGGTAGGCAAATTCAGTTTTATAGTAAGGCAGGTTATATAATGAATAAATTAAATCAAATCAACTGTGGATAATTTGATTTAATTTATTCATTGATAGCCTGCCTTTTCCACACAGGGGAGTTACAAAGCAGCTTACACAGTACTTGGCCCAGATAAAAATACATACAAATGTAACATCAGATCAAACTAAAATCATCTAAACCTCCTGCTAAATGATCAAATGGCAGATATTAAATCCATTCAGTTCTCAACAGTGACTGAACCACTGTTCCAAAAGCCATGAGTGGCCTATTCGGCAGCGGCTAGACAAAAATAAAACCTCCTAGCCACCGCCACTTTAATTAAAACTGGATATTCAGCTGTCCTAATTTAAGCTTAAGCTATCTGGTTAGTGGCTGAATATCACCACTGATTGGATAGCAGCTGCCCCACTCCTGCTCCACTCACAGACCACCCCAGTTTCAACAGGGCATAATTTTGATGGCCAGTGAAGATATTCAACAGCACTAACCAGTTAGTGCTAATATGCTGACCACATTTTAGCTGCTTAGCAGATCTGCTAACTGCTTAGAACATTTTGAGTATGCCCTTCCATATTTTCAACTGGTGACAGACATTTAGATGATGATCTATCATTTTTAGAAATTCAGGAATTTTATTCCAAAGAACAGCCCAAACGAAAACTAATTTTCCAGAAGAAACCAATTTACAGTTCTGGAAACCCAGAATAACTAAATTCACAGAACTCGATGACTTCGCTGCTCATTTTGTGTTATATTTCACAATTTTGTTATGCTAGACCCGAAAGGACAAACATAAGACTTTGAATCTCATTCTGGCATAGGGAGCCAATGCAATGCATGTAATAGTGGTGTAACTCTATCCTAACGGAGGGCTTTTAGTAATGACTTCCACTGCTAAATTCTGAATGCATTGCAAGTGGATCAAGGTCTTCAGCTGTGGGAGCCCTATATGGATTGCATTACAATAATTTAGGTTGCCAATCACTAAGGACCGTACAATCATTCTAAAATATTATGATTCTAAATAAGAATTGTATTTATTTATAAACGTTTATACCACTTTTCTGACCACGGTCAATCAAAAGGGTGTATAACAGAAATACACCATTAGAAATCGCCCAACCCCCTTAAAAGCCCAACCCCTCACTCCCCAGAGAACAAAAAAGTCTTGACCTTCCAAAAGCCCAGTAAACTGGACAGCACCGCAAAGCATTTCATTTTTCAGTTGCCATCACCCAAAATGCCCGAGATCTCCAGTGCGCCTTATGGACCTTCTTTATCGTCCCTCCAGTCCAGCCCCGCACTTCTGGGTAGTCAACCTCCTCCAGCAGCTTGGAGACTGAGCATGTCATCTTTTGATGACATCAGTTTACTAAGCTGGCTCCTCCTACCAGCCCCAGTAAGCTTAAGCAGCTGGAGGAGGTAGTGAGCCAGGGTGCTGGATTCACTGAAGGGACAACTAAGGATTAGATAATTAGATTTGTGATTTTTTTATATGTCTTTGGGGATTCTAAGAAAAAAACCCCACAACTCTCTTTCTAACCGTAAGACCGGTGGGGGGCAAAAAAAAGAGCAGAAGGTTTCTGTTCTTTCCCTCTCCCCCATCCCCATGAATGAAGGAGGGGACTTGGGGGGGGGGGTTCAGGAACCGGCCAGACATTGGTAGCAGCTACCGAACCCATTATCAGGCAAGGAGACCACAGAGCAAGGGCCGACAGGCGATTTATTTCAGCACTTCCTGCCTCATTGCTGAAGCCAGAGATTGCAGACTGAGTGTGAGGCAGGATATAGGCAGTTGCGGTTTCGATCAGGAAAGCAGTTTTCTTGATGCAGGGGCCTTGTTTAAAAAAAAAAAAAAAAGAGGCAAAAGAAAACACAGGAAATAGGGGGTTCTTGCTTGCAGTTAGATCAGAGGGAGCTTTGCAGCACCAGACTTCCCTTGTTGCTTCGCTATCCTGCCAGTCTGCTTGTCCTGAAGGGTTGCAAGGGTGGTGAGCAGAGATAAGTGGCCACGCCAGCGAGGCCGCAGTGTATAGCGTGCAGGGCCCGGTGAGGGTCTCTCTCCAATGCGGGCATTTGCCAGAGCTGCGAAGCGGAAGCCCGGGCATTGGAACAGGACCCACAGATTACACAGAACAGAGCTTGGATTCCGCTGTCTCCTCGGGAGGAGGGGGGATTATGGTGCATGCCCAGGAGGGGAAAAATTTGATAACGGGGGGAGGGGGAGTTAGAGGTTCTGTGACCATGCCTTCTCTGCTCAAGCTTTTTGATGGAGACTGGGACTCCCCCAGACCTTCCATATCTTAGAACCTCGGAGGAGAGAGTGCCTTGGATGGACTTTCCCCCAAATTCATTCTGCTTATGCATAAGGCATTCTGCATGCGGCAACAAGGAATACAGTTCCATGCCTTGACGCAGAAGCAAGGCAGGAAACAGTCTGCTGACTCGCGTGCCTCAGAGCCGGAAGCAGAGGTGGCGAAAAGGCGGAAGCCGGAGGGGGAATGGGGGGAACAGCCCCCATTGTCAGAGAAATCAGAAGGGTGGGATCCGGAGATGGAATTGGAGAAGGACAGAGAGGAGTTAGAAGAAGGAGAGATTTCACAAGAGGAGGAGTCGCAGATTGTTCGTGCATTCTGACGGGAAGAGTTGGCAGCGCTCATTGCGGAATCATGGAAGACACTTAAATGTCAACAGGTCTCACAGTGGAGGAAGAGATGGTAGAGGATCCGCTACTCCAGGTGGTTTGGAAGATGCAGAAAGTGTTCCCGGTGCATAGAATGGTCAAGCAGATGATCCAGGATGAGTGTTATCTGCCGGAGGCTGGACTCAGGAGTGAGGGCCATGATGAGGCTGTACTCGCTACGGAAGTAGGAACGGGAGATGCTCCGGTCACCGAGAGTGGATGCGGTGGTCTCTGCTGTTACTAAGAAAACTACAATCCCGGTAGAGGGCAGTACCGTGCTCAAGGATGTCCAGAATAAGAAATTGGATACCTTGTTGAAGCAAGCATTTGATATCAATGCCCTATCTTTGCAGACTTCCGTTTGTGGGGCTTGAGTGGCCAGGGCCTTCCTGGGCTGGGCGCAGGCGGTTCGAGAACCAGGAGAAGGGGCTCCAGACCCAGTGGGGGCAGTAGCCAAACTTGAGTCAGGAGCTACAATACTCGTGGATGCCTGCTACGATCTGATTAGAGGCCTTTCCAAGAGTATGGCTTCAATGATGGTGGCTCGCTACTATCTCTGGCTGAGGAATTGGGCAGCGGATAGCTCTTCCAAGGCCCGACTTAGCAAGCTTCTGTTTAAGTGGAAACTTCTGTTTGGTGAAGAATTGGATAAATTAGTGAAGAAATTGGGGGAGTCAAAAGGTGGGCACCTCCCCGAGAATAAACAGAAGCAGGTCCGCAGCTCGACTCCGGTCTGGGGTCAGCCGCTGAACTTCTGACAGTTCCACACCATTCATTTTGCACTTATCAGAAGGGATGTTTTCCCTTGCAAGGTCAGAGTTTTCGGGGAGCAGGGCGAGGTTATTTCAGTGCCTCTTCGTCCTTGGGGCCCAAGAAATCAAAATGAAGTGAGGGGGACCCTGGCAGCAGTGCAGCCTGTGGGAGGTCGGCTGCGGGGGTTTCACCATACCTAGGTGCAGATTACGTCTGACCGGTAGGTTCTAGAGGTATCCAGGAGGGCTATGTGCTGGAATTTGCCAGACCGGTGGGCCCATCCCTTGTACAGTCTCCCTTCAAGGCATGCAGCAAAGTCACAGTGGTCAGATACCCTGTCCCGGCTTCTGCAGTTGGGAGCTGTCGTACTGGTGCCCAAAGACCAGTGCGGTGCAGGTCGGGTCTATACTCAATTTATTTCATGGTGTCCAAGAAGGAGGGCTCTTTTTATCCTATTCTCAACCTCAAGCACTTGAACCGATGTCTGCAAGTGCCCTGGTTTTACATGGAAACATTGTGGTCCGTCATAGTGGCTGTGAGAAATGGAGAGTTCTTGACATCCCTCAATCTCACGGAGGCATATTTACACATCCCTATCCATCTGGAGCATCAACAGATTCTCCGCTTTGCGGTGCCTCTGGAGCATATCCAGTTTCAGGCATTGCCTTTCGGGCTAGCAACAGCCTCCCCCCTCCCCCCCCTTACCTTCACCAAGGTCATGCTGGTTATGGCAGCGACGCTTTGTCAGGAGTGGGTCCTGGTGCACCTGTATCTCGACGACTGGCTGATTTGAGCAAAGTCTAGGAGTGAAAGCAAGCAAGCAACAGCAAGAGTGGTAGAGTTCCTGCAAAGTCTCGGATGGGTGATCAACATGGCCAAGAGTTGTTTGGTGCCGGCTCAGGAACTGCAGTACCTGGGAGCGCGCTTAGACACCTGCAGTGGGAGTGTGTTTCTTCGAAGACACCGGACACAGGGACTGCAACAGTTCATGCAGCAGTTCCTGCAGATGGCAGCTCCAATGGCCTGGCATTATCTGCAGGTGTTAGGAACCATGGCAGCAACGCTTGGACTCGTCCCATGGGCAAGGGCGCACATGCGACCATTGCAGAGAGCACTACTCTGCAGGTGGTCCCACCAGAAGCATCCCTTGTTGCAGTGACTGCCCACCCAGCAGGGACCAGGAAAGTCCTGGGATGGTGGCTAAGCCCCGAGAGTTTGGCGACAGGGATGCCCCTCAAATCACCAAGCTGGATCGCGTTGATGACAGATGCCAATCTGTTGGGCTGGGGGGCCCACTGCAAGGGACACATCATGCAGAGGCAGTGGAACCCACAGGAAACCGTGTGGTCCATAAACAGGCTGGAAATAAGAGCAGTCCTCCTGGCGCTGCAGAGGTTCCTTCTATGGCTTCAGGGAAAGACCATTTGGGTCTTCTCAGACAATGCGACCATGGTAGCCTACATCAATCGGCAAGGAGGCATGGGCAGTGTGAGCTTGGAAGCAGAGACTGAAGCGCTGCTATCATGGACAGAAGAGAATCTTCAGGCATTGTCAGCAGCGCACGTAGTGGGGACCAAGAATATGACGGTGGACTACCTAAGCCAGGTGCCCATGGACCCAGGGGATTGGATGTTCTGCCAGGAAGTCTTCTTGCAGGTGGTGAGACGGTGGGGCACGCCGATCATGGATCTCATGGTGACGTATGCAACAGCCAAAGCGAGCTGGTTCTTCAGCAACATATGAGAAAGGATGTCAGAGGGCTTGGATGTCCTGGTGCAGAGGAGGCCCATGCAGGGCATCTTATGTTTTTCCCCCGTGGCACTCATAGGCCGCATAGTGCAGTGGGTCGAGGCTCATTGAGGAATGGTCATCATGATTGCCCCAGTTTGGCCGAGGCGCCCATGGTATGCTGACTTGGTGCACCTCACAGCGGACCGGCCATGGCAACTGCCAGTCCGAGAGGACGTCTTGACTCAGGGGCCGCTGCGAATGCCAGAGATGGATCGATTCTCGCTTACGGCATGGCTCTTGAAAGGGCACTGTTGAGCAAGTAGGGCTATTCCGTTCTGGTGATAGCAACATTGATGAAGCCCCAGAAAAGCTCTACTTCTTAGTCCTTATATCCACGTCTGGCGCCTCTTTGAGGCTTGGTGTCATGAGAGACAGGGTGAACCATTTCGAGCTACAGTGCCAGACATCTTAGCCTTTTTGCAAGCAGGTTTTGAGAAGGACCTGGCCTGTAGTTCCTTGCGGGTGCAGGTGGCGGCCATTTCCTGTTATCAAGGCTGGATACACGGAGGGGCCTTGGGAACACACCCAGATGTGGTCCGTTTCCTGAAGGCAATGAAGCAGATTTGGCCGCCTAGAAGGTCAATAGTCCCTCCTTGGGATCTCAATCTGGTATTGGGAGCGCTGACAAAGGAAACTTTTGAGCCTTTAAGCAGGATTCTTGTTGAAGGAATTGACTCTTAAGACAGTGTTTCTGGTGGCGATCTGCTCGGCGTGGAGAATTTCGGAGCTGCAAGCTCTCTCCTGCAGAGAGCCTTCCTTTCCATCTCGAAGGAGAAGGTTGTGCTCTGGTCGGTGCCTTCCTTTTTGCTTAAAGTCATGTCTGGTTTTCTTTTGAACCAGCTGGTTTCCCTTCTGGTTCTCTCAGGAGAGACAGGGGGTGGTGTAGATCAGCAGTTGTGCCTGTTGGATGTACGAAGAGTTTTGTGGCATTACTCGAAGAGGACGGCTCCGTTTCGTAAGTCAGATCATCTATTTCTGCTGTTTGGAGGTCCATGCTAGGGGAAGGCAGTGGATAAGGCTTCAATTTCTCAGCAGATGAGAGAAGCTATTGTGTTGGCTTATGTGTTGAAGAGAGAGTCAGTGCCGGTGGAGCTGATGGCTCCTTCTACAGGGCACAAGTGGCCTCATGGGCGGAGTATAGCATGGTTCCACTGGCCTGATATTTATAGGGTGGCAGCTTGGTCCTCCCTCCATACTTTTGCAAAACATTATTGTCTAGATGTGCAGGCGGCAGGAGATGCCAGATTCTGAGAGGTACATGACTGGACTGGAGGGACGATAAGGAAAGTAGAATTAGGCCTTACCTGCTAATTGGCGTTCCTTGAGTAACTCCAGTCCAGTCCTGGAACCCGCCCTATTCGGTGGTAGTATACAGTGTCACGACCCCGGGCCTGAAGAAGGTTACCGTCAGTTTTTCTTGGTCAGGGGATTTCCTGCGAGGCAAAGAGTTGAGGTGTAGTTGCTGGCAGAAGACTACCTGTCCTTTAATTTTTGCCTTGTGCTCCTTGATGCTCAAGATTCTTTTGGAATGGCAGCATCTTGTCTGCGCCCTTGGGGGTTTCTCTGCTATGTAGTCCACAGATAAGCCGCCTCCCCGTTTAGGGGGGAGGCATGTTCAGTCCCTCTGGGGGTGGGGGGGGGGCTCATGGTTCACGGTTCTATAGAAGTTGGTTTTGGATTATTTGACTATTTGTTTCTCCTGTGAGTCTGCTTTGTCAGTAGGTTACTGGGGCTGGTAGGAGCAGCCAGCTGCCTTAGTACACTGATTTCATCAAAAGATGACATGCTCAGTCTCCAAGCTGCTGGAGGAGGTTGACTACCTAGAGGTGCGGGACTGGACTGGAGTTACTTAACCCTATCCAGGCCAGGCCCAAAACTCTCGGGATCCAAAATTCTGACTAAATATTCCTATCAAATGGTATATAATATATGACCATAGCAGAAAGAAAATCACTATTAGAACATATTGAATAAGACAAGTACAATTTTCCTGAAATATGCAAAAATTAGCCCGGCTGCAGAATGTGGATTAAAAATTTAAAGTAAGCCTTCAAAGGGAACGCCAATTAGCAGGTAAGGCCTAATTCCACTTTGTTCAAGTGGTTAACTGCCAACAGCCACTCTTGCAAGGAATGCAGCGGTCAAGGGGGGGTCATACCACCCAAAAGACCCTGCAGGTACTCCGGACGTAAGTCATGTGGAACCCGAAAGGCAATGACCAACAACTTAAAATTATCAATGCACCCGAATAGGGAGCCAGTGCAAACGCACCAATAACAGGTGCCCACACATCCCATTGTTGCGCCACAACAAAAGATGAGCAGCCACGTTCTGCAGCACTTGAAGCCTATGTAAGGACTTCTTAGACAACCCAACATAGATCACAATGCAGTAATCCAAAGTCCCCTGTACCACCAGCTGCAAAGCTTTTTCATCCAAAAGAGGACACAATTGGTGATCCAGTCACAATTTCAACCATGCAGCCCATACCACCCGATTAATCTGCCAGTCTCCCACCCCTCCCTCTTCAAAATAACCCCCAATGATTTCATTTCCTCCCTCTATGGGACAACAAAACCTGCCAAATTTTGTATGTTCAACTGCCCCAAATCTCAAACAGGAAAAAGAATGATGTTGCTAGGTAAGGTGTAGTTTCCACCAAGATTTCTTAACTACCATTTGATATCAGTGCTTCATGTGTTGATGTGGAATCCAGTAATACACCTAAACATTTTACTTGAGAGGAAAGTTTTATCACGGAATCCTTTATTCTCATGCTTGACATACTTTCAGGAATTTCATTTCAGCTTACCCATAGAACTTCTGTCTTCTGAATAATTATCTGCAATCTTTTGGCTCCCAACCATGCTTTTATCCCACTCAAGCTATTGTTAAATCAATCTATTGTGGCTGTGTCATTGTCCTCTAATGCAGTGGTTCCCAAACTTGGGGTCGGGACTCCAAATGGGGTCACATCAGTGGATGGGGTCACAGAAACCATGACTGTTTCCCCTTCTCTCTGGACTTTCACTGTGACCTATGCCAAGTAGTGGCAGTCACCAGTCAGCATGTGGCCTTTGAGCCAGTGAACATTCATAGGCCCTTACCACTCCCCTTCTGGGTAAACTTCCTGTTAAACAGGAAACCCATGCTGAGTTACAGAGGTCGGTAAGCACACACTGCACACTGACAGAAGGGGTCTGCAATTGCTGCTGTTGCCACTGCTTTCTGCTTTAGATGGTGGAGGGAAGAGAAGGAGGCTTGGAGACTTGCTATTTTGATTTAATCATCATCTGAGGTCATGTGAATTTTCAATTAAAATGGGGTCATATGGGATAAAAGTTTGAGAAGCACTGCTCTAATGGGACAAAGAGCTATATGTCATTTAGTATACAAACGGGGGCAGTAGAACACCATTTTGTTTGGAGATTCCAAACAATTTAATCTTCAGCCTTGCTCCCAAACACTCTAGCTGCTGATGACATGTCTGGCAAAATATTGAAAGGTGAGATAAAGCAGAATGCAATGTGTGCCGTTGAGTCTGTAACTCCTGGTGACCCAGCAGCCCCTGGGTAGAATAATACAGCAAGGAAAACCAGGAGTCTAAAGATTGGCTTGAATAAAATTTATTTTACTATGACCTGACATGCCTCGCCTGTGTTTCGGCAGCAATATGCTTGCATCAGGGGTCATACAACATCCACAGAACCCTTAAATGTACTTTTGGGGATCTATGTAAATAAAACACCTATTATCTGACAGAAAATATTGCTATATGTAATGAATTTTTTTTCTGTCAGATAATAGGTGTTTTATTTACACAGATCCCCAAAAATACATTTAAGGATTCTGTGGATGTTGTATGACCCCTGATGCGGGCATCGTGTTGCTACTCTTCAGATTTTCCCTGCTCTGTTATCCCACGTCATGCATTTGTGGGGATTTCTCTTGTTATGCTCTCTAAAATATTGGTGGGGTCATGGCCCCTCTGGCCCACCCCATTCCACTACCTATGCATAGAAATATGGGAGAAATCCCAAGTTTCTAATGATAGAGACCACCAGTTGAATGTTGTTAGATAAACTGGCAAAGGTTGGGATCTCTGAGGCAGACCCTCTCACAGTTGCAATACCTTTGACCTCACCTCTTTATTGACCACTGTAAAAGACCTCATACAAAAAATCATGGAACCAGTCAAACACCCTATACTTTACTGAACCTTTTGGAACAATAAAATCTCATAATCCAATGTGTAGATTGCCATAATAATAATCTACTCTTCCCCCTATCTAAAACTCTGCACGTCGTCTATTAAAGCCACTAAAGCGTTCTCTGTACTAAAGCCAGATTGAGCATCCTCTAAACCCCTGGTGGTGAGCAAGTGATCTTGCGGTTGTTTCATAACCCATGTTTCCATCACTTTTGCCGATGCTGGTAAGTTGGAAGCCAGTCTGAAACTGTTTGCCCAAGCTGGGAGAATCTAATATGGAAAAGGGAGCTGGTGCCTTAAAATTATTTCACAACATAGGAAGGTCAGTATTAAATCACGCAGTCCACATATCCAAACTAGATGCTTCAAATGATGTTTTTAAATCGTACGTAGATTCAGTGACGCTGCTGAATATCCACCTAGAGCTTGAACTAAGACTGGAGGGAGGAGTAGCCTAGTGGTTGGGGCAAAAGTACTTCAGGCCGGAAGGTCAGGGGTTCAAATCCGACTAGAGGACAGCAACCTTGGGCCGGAAGGACTGGGGTTTCTAGTCCCACAGATGCTCCTTGTGGTCTTGGGCAAGCCACTTAACCCTCCATAGCCCATGTTCCCTGTAAGTATTAGTGTATGTGTTTCATATCCCCGCGTGTTAAATGTATCCCCCCAATTGTGTCATGACCGCTTTGATTGAAGGATAAGGCGGTATACAAAACTGTCTAAATAAATAAATAAAGACAGATGTTTCAGCTTTATTCTTGCTATTTGTGCAGTCCACCTGAACACACAGTTTGACCACTTAGCATTGCCACTTAAGCATGTAAGTTTTATACTTCTAAATGGCACCACTGCAGAATGCCCCAAATCCGTGTCCCCTTTCCAAACGGATAATTTTGGCTGTATAACAATTCGTAAGTACAAAATGATCCATTCAGGTAGCCAGGGTTTTGTTAAAAAAAAAAAAAAAAGGCATTGAACATGGTCCTTCTTGCTGCCGGCTGCATAAGTGCTTTCGATTAATATTGACCTCTAGATTGTGAGCAGGGGAAGAGAGCGGACTTTGATGTGGGTAAGTGTCTCTCTGCCGTGTTTCATTTTGACGTGCTGCTGCTTTGAAATAGCAATTGATTTTATAACATTTTAGCTCTCCTGCAGGGTTGCTTTGTTCTTTTTGACACCTCGCCGCCATGACTCATAACGGGAACAGGGATAGTAATAGCGGAGTTCAACAGCAGTGGTTCTCCTTTGGTGTAGTGAGCAACACACTCAACACGTGCTTCACTACTGGCTCATCAAAAAAGGGTCAAATCTGATTCTTCAATTAATATAATCTTTTGCTGCTGTACCAGTTGGAAACATCCAGTTCTAGGTTTAGTCTTATTTATTCCAAAATTGTTTTACCATATTATGCTGCTTGTGCTGAGTTTTGGACTGTTCAGCTATGTGTTTAGCTTTTTCTTGCAATATCTGTTGTATAGTGATGTGTACACCTAGTAGCGCTGTACAAATGATTAGTATTATAGATAGTACATGAAGATTGGAATTGAGACGTTGGGACATATACAATTCTGATAGTATTATAGGAATGGCTCTGCTCAGTGTGGAGCTGTTTCTGAAATACGTGGAAGGAAGCACAGGAACGCACATGAATTTATATCCACCTGCAGCAGAAGGGGCCATTTTACAAATTTACATGTGGGAAAACTGATGGTGTAAAATCTAACATGGAGATTTTTCTGACTTACATGTGTATTTGCTATTTCATATTGGAAATGCACGTGTACATTTTTGTCCTGCCCAGACCGTACGCCAGCATATCCCCTCAAAACTTCCATGTACATACATCCACATGTAAATTGCACATAGGTGTGATTTACATATGCTTGATTATACATGTTCAAATCAGTAATAATGCTTTTAAAATAACTTCCATTGGGGCCCTTTTACTAAAGGGAGCTGTGGTGTTGCACCAAACGTGCCCATAATGAATGAATTCATAGTGCATTAGGGCAACGGCATAGTGTTAACCGCCATGGGCAGTTACTGCGATGTATGTGAGCTTGCTGCGGCATGATAAAAGCATGGGGGCATTCAATGCCAACTATGGAGGAAGCAGTGAGTGCACCCGCGCTACTATCCCACCATGGATGGTGAGCACCAAAACACAGTGGCGCTAACTGTCATGGCCTCACAGTAACTATCAATTTGTGTCCAACATGCACCTGTAGCATGCTCCAGACCCATGCTGACAGCCAGCGCACTTTAGTAAAAGACCCCTGTGTGTTTCAGCTATGTTTTATGTCTGTTGCTTTTTGTGTGCTCTTTATATTTGATTATTTTTTTGTGATTTTGTAATGTAAGTACACCATTTTGTTTTGTATCGAAAGGCACTTTTTCCAATATACCATTGCAGTAAAGTAACCAAATGGAAACAGTTTTCAAAGTGCTGTATTTTACCAACGATACTAGTATTTTTTTCTAGAATCAGCAGAAAAGATCTGGTTTGAATGACTGACTTATTTTTATGCTCTTGGCAGAGTATCTTAGCAGATGTTTTTGGAATGGGGTGAAAGGAAAGCATTACTGTCTATCATGTGAGTGAGAGCTGCCTTTGTATTTACTGCTGTTTCCCATGGCAGTTGGCCTACACAAACCTCTTTTGCACCTGACATCTTATTTCATGTCTGTAATGAACTGAATTCCTGTGTACTGACTGAAAAGTCCTTGTCCGTACTGAAACTTGTGCCTTGCCTTCATGTATTAACTCTGGATTGTACTCGTTTAAAACAAGAGACATTTTAAAACAAAATAAAACTGAAATAAAACAAAAATGCAGCAATAGACTGGGCTATTCTGTTTTTAGAGGTGAAAGAATAAGTATAAGCAGGTCATTGCCATCATTGTCGCGCAGAGACAGGTGAATGGTGGATGTTGAATGACATTTAGATGCTCATTGCAAAAAGTATTTGTTCTGCCTCCTTGCTCTTGGCCCGTTAGCTCTTGAGTCTTCCTGATTGCCGATAGTGGGAGCCTCCTACTAAAAATGTGAACTAAAGGTGTTGCAGAAATGGTATATTGTTGTTTCATAATTATGAGGAAAAAAGAAAAAATACACACGTGCAAGATAAAATTAATTTGGTTTATCACATAGCTCCTTTTCAGTCATAAGTTACTTGCCTTGGCTAACTCTGGGTGCAAACGATCTAAGCTGGTAAAACAAACAAATCTCTCCACATCATCAGACCTGCTATTAGTAATCTCTGAACTATCATTAAAATCATCTCTAATTCCTGAAGATTGGAGGATAGCCAATGTAACACCAATTTTTAAAAAGGGTTCCAGGGGTGATCTGGGAAACTACAGACCGGTGAGCTTGACGTCAGTACCGGGAAAAATGGTAGAAACCATCATAAAGAATAACATTATTCAGCATTTAGATAGTCATGGCCTAATGGGAGACAGCCAACATGGCTTTCGACAAGGAAGATCTTGCCTTACTAATCTGTTATGTTTTTTTGAAGGTGTGAATAAACAGGTGGACAAAGGTGAGTCGGTTGATATAGTGTATCTGGACTTTCAGAAAGCCTTTGACAAGGTCCCTCATCAGAGACTTTTGGCAAAACTAAAGAGTCATGGGATAGGAGGCAGTGTACTACTGTGGATCAGGAACTGGTTAAAAGATAGAAAGCAGAGGGTAGAGCTAAATGGCCAATTTTCCCAATGGAGAAAGGTGAATAGTGGTGTACCCCAGGGATCTGTGCTGGGTCCTCTGCTTTTTGACATATTCATAAATGACCTGGAAAGTGGAATTACGAGTGAGGTTATCAAATTTGCAGATGACACAAAACTATTTAAAGTTGTTAAAACCCAAGAGGATTGTGGAAAATTGCAAGAGGATCTTGATAAATTGGAAGACTGGGCATTAAAATGGCAGATGAAATGTAATGTGGACAAGTGCAAAGTTATGCACCTAGGGAAGAACAACCCAAACTATGGTTACACGATGCAAGGTTCCACTTTAGGAACCACCACACAGGAAAAAGATTTAGGCGTCATTGTGGATAACATGTTAAAACCCTCGGCCCAGTGTGCAGCGGCAGCCAAGAGAGCAAATAGAATGCTAGGTATGATAAGGAAAGGAATGGAAAATAAAACAAAAGATATTATAATGCCTCTATATCGTTCCATGGTGAGACCGCACCTTGAATATTGTGTGCAATTCTGGTCGCCATATCTTAAAAAGGATATAGCGTTATTAGAAAAGGTTCAGAGAAGAGCCACCAAAATGGTAAAGGGGATGGAAGGATACTCCTATGAAGAAAGGATAAAAAGATTAGGGCTCTTTAACCTGGAAAAGAGACGGCTGAGGGGAGATATGATAGAAGTCTATAAATTAATGAATGGAGTGGAACGGGTAAACGTAGATCGATTGTTTACGTTATCAGAATATAGACAGACTAGGGGACATGCAATGAAGCTACAGGGTAAACTATTTAAGACTAATAAAAGAAAAAAAATTTTCACTCAACGTGTAATCAAACTCTGGAATTTGTTACCGGAGGATGTAGTAAAGGCTGTTAGTGTAGCTGGGTTTAAAAAAGGTTTGGACAATTTCCTGGAGGAAAAGTCCATAAACCATTATTAAGAAGGGACCCAGGATATCAATGCTTGACCCAGTACAAGCATTGTGGAACCTGTGTCTTTTGGGGAAACTGCTAGGTACGTATGACCTAGATTGGCCACTGTTGGAAACAGGATACTGGGCTTGATGGACCTTGGTCTGACCCAGTATGACATATCTTATGTTCTTCTCTGCAGCCTCTTATCTAGATCCAGACAAACCCAGCTGTCAATGAGTGCCTGAATAAACCCTCCACCTTGCCTGCAAGTCAGAGGCCTGGTTCCTTCCCTTTCTAGCTCATCCGCCTCCCTTGTCTCTTGATTACTGACACAACATATCGTTCAATAGATATGCAAAATACAGTCTCTATATGTTTTTGAATCTATAAAGAGTAATAAATAGAATGAATATTTCCGCCTTTTCAAGTGATTGGCATCCTCCCTCTTTCATCCAATTTACTCTTTACTCCAACTGAACTTGCATCATGCCCAGCTACAAACTCTTATGGGACAGTGCAATAAAGTGCACTAGGCTTTGCTCACAGTTTAGCTCAGTGCTACCAATTTAAAGGAGTTTTGTGCACAAGCTGTGTGCAAAGCCCTGAGCAGACAGCAGCACACAGCACATTGAAGTCCATGGTCATGAGAAATTAGTTATTTAGCACGAATGCAGAGAAGACCAGAATGCTGAGCTTAACACAAAGCTGGAATTTTAATGCAGGGTCCGAGAAAGCGTGAAGAGTTAGCTCATGGCTCTGCAGACAAGGCTGGTGGGAAATTTATGCCTATTTCTTCTCTATCCTGAACGTACAGCACCTATAACGTTTTTCTGGTTTTGCTGAAGGGAGTGGTGGAAAAAAAAGTGTGTGCTGAAAAATTCTGCTCAGAATATTATTGGTGTTTTTAAACACTGTTATGCTGAGCAGAGCTTTTGTGCAGAGTAATATTGCTGTTTATTCACCAGAAAGCATCTAGCACAAGTGCCAGGTTTTTATGTGCAAGATAGAGGTACTGCTAAAGCAGACCCGTGTGCGCATGCATCTGGCTTGCTCCCCTTGTTTAGCGCAGACTTTTTGCATACAACCTATGTGCATATTTAAGAGCAAAACATCTGCATTAGACTTGCATTAGGAAATCTTCCACTGAGCTTAGGCACAGGGCTGTAATGCAGGGTTTCTGCATTGGCCGGTCAGATTGCTATTCTCTGTACTGAACTGTTCAGGGACATATAGGTTTGGCTACCTGCTTTCTGCTGGGTTTACGGAATAGGAATATGGATGAGAGAGGTTTTTCTTTTCTTTCAGGAAACATGTTATGAGGACGTGTAGGTACAGTTACTGGCTCATCCTCCTGGAAGACCTGGTGCATCAGGAGCGTTGGAGCCTCCTTTGCAGCAGTTGTATGCTGGGATCTTCAACTGCCCCCCAGTTGCAGGGTTTTAGAAGTCTCATCAAGCATTTCCTCTGGCTGGTATTCCTTGGAGGAACCCTCAGTAGGAAAGCCTTGTTTTACAACCCAGGGAGCCTGGTCCTTTTGGCTGTCTCAATCACTGATGCATAAACAGCTACCCTTTGAACTAAAATCATTAGGGTTCGAGAATAGATTTGGGGTTCCTCGGGTGAGGAAGGATGGCTAGGGCATGGGTATTTTTTTTTGTCTGGGGACACTATTCCAGAGGTCCCTGGGGGCTTGTTGGGTGGAGGTGCTTGGACTGATCCACGTGGCTTCTCTCATGAGGCTAAGAGTAAGGCAGTGCTTTCTTCTAAGAATCTGTGAAGGAGATGCAGGATTGCAATGTTTTGTTTTTTCTCCCTGTGGGAAGGTCGCAGGGAGTTGGTGAGGCAGGGCTTCTTGGGGAATCAGTGCAGACATCGTGCTTGGGTGGAGCTCTTGGCCCCACATCCCCAGCTGCCTCTTATCTCTGAGGGGCATGCCCACTTGTCAGCTGATTGGCTGCAGTCTGTGGGGCTTCTGCCTTCCTTTGTCCTGGCTTTTCTAGTGCCTGGCTTCTGCCACTTTTAGGCTCTTTTCAGAGGTACTCCTTCCAGGAGCAGGCCAGAAGGCTATGGCAAGATTGATGTGGAGAAGAGGTCCCTGCCGTGCTGCCTCAAGCTTCTTCCATCTGTGGTGCTGCTGTGGTTGACTTACTCAGACTACATGAATTTACCATCCTTTTACTTCCTTCACCTGAACGTGTCCTGTCCCAGTCAAGAGTGGGGAGATAGTCTACAGGCTGCTAGCATTCTTCTCATGTGGGTACCTGCATTGACCCCAGAGGGAGGGTGATATTCTAGGGATGCCATGCTGGCAACTTTCCCTATTGCTTCCTAGAGAGGAGGAGAGCTGCAAACGTGCTAGTCCATTTTGTGGAAAGACGGAAGGGGGGAAGCAATTCTTAAAAGGGCAATGCATGCACTGGCCCAGGGAAAGGATGAAATTGTTCCCTGAGCTCTGAGAGAGCATTACACAGACTGGCTTTCTGCTATATAAGGCTTTTTTTTTTTTTTGCATTATATGGCAGTCTGTCCCTGCCGGTGCATCCAAAGAGGCACCGCACAGGGCCAGGAGCCACCATTTTCCAAGATGGTTGTGCAGGAGCAAGAGTGTGTGGGCAATGCTCCCGTCCCATAATTAAAGATACTAGAAGGGGGCTGGAGGGGTTCAGGGACCACTGGACCACCAAGGATTTGTTTTTGTTTGGGTGAGAGGGTATTTGGGGCCATTGTGGATTTTTTGATTGGGTGAGTGGAGAGATCTGGGCCACTGGGCATTTTGTTTCTGTCAGGGGGTAGGTGTCTGGGAGGGGGACACTGCCCACCAACAATATATTGATGGCATCAGGGGCTTTCCCCAATGCCAAGGTCATCTGAGCTGGTGTCAAACTTCACCTCAGTTGATGCTGTTTCTCCAAGGCAGGGTGCCATACTTGCACTCTCTTCTGTGCGCATGTGTTTGGCTTGCTCTCCCAGTTTAAGGCTGATGGTTTCCCCACTGGATAACGCTGGGATGTTTTGCACTATGAAACCCTGTGCTAGAACATTAAGTACTGGGCTCTAGTGCAGGGTTTCTGCATCAGCTTGTTAGATTGCAAGCCCTCTGAGGCCGGAAAAACACCTACTGTACCTGAATGTAACTCGCTGTGAGCTACTCCTGGAAAAGGCATGAGCTAAATCTAAAAAATGTAAATTAAGCTAATTTGTTCTGAATATTCATTGCACATATTCTAAAACCTGCTCGGCCCTTGAGGATTGTAAGTGGATTTCCTCCATACTAACTTATTCTCTCCCACCTCTACGGTACATTTTCTTTCTCTCTTGTACCATTCTTATTCCATTAGAGTGGCGAGTATATCTGGCACTGCATATGCTGGTTGTAATTAGTTTTCTCCAGGACCAAGCAGGAAGTCAGTCCTCACTTATGGGTGACGTCGGCGCCGACGGAGCCCTCGCGGAGCAATTTTCCCCAGCTTTCAAAGAAAGCCTTTGGGAATTGCAGCGCGCATGCGCGGTAGTCTTCCCGCCCGAAGGTGCCATCTTAGCCAGTCTTCTTTTTTCCGCGGAGCCCTACAGACGTCCCCGTCTTGTCCCCGCGAAAAAGTTGATTTTCCTCTGTATTTATCCTTTTTTCTTTCGGTTCGACGCCGGTCGTTTTCCCGCCCGGACTCGCGACGCCGGTCTCGAGTCCTCTAACGGTTTTTCGGTTTTTCTGACTTAGTCAGCTTTCGTTTTCGTTTTTTCCCTGGCAGCCCGGTCCTTTGACCTCGCAGGGGCCCTTTTTCCCCCGATGGCTGCCAGTGGCTTTAAGCGGTGTGGTCGGTGTGACCGAAATATGTCACTCACCGACTCACACGACCTTTGCCTCCGCTGCCTGGGCCCAGATCACGAGGAACTGATCTGTGGGCCCTGCAGCAAACTGTCCTCGAAGGCGTTGAGAAGTCGGCGGCATCAGCGCGAAAGAATCTTCGCTGACCCCAGCCGTACCCGGACCTCGTCGGAGGCCTCACTGTCGAAAGGCTCCAGTTCGGACCGTCGACGGAGCTCCTCCGACCGGGGTTCTCCCTCCGGGGACCATCGACGGAAGGAAAAACCCGCGAGGGCGGCGTCGGTGGACGCTCCTGGCTCCGCGAGGGCCAGGTCGCATAGCCCCGACAGCCGCCCCGGGTCCTTGGAGAAGGAACACCTCCCGAAGCGACCTCGCCTGGAGTCGGAGATGCCTGCCCGGGTAAGTCCTGTTGTCCTTCTGGACTCGCCTCCGCGTCAGCCGACGTCGGGCCCGACGCCGTCGGGGCCCGAGTCGGGGGCTGCTGGGTCGCCTGAGCTCGGACTCAGGTTGACGGCCTTGGAGAGCAGATTGTCTGCCTTCATGGACCAGCAGCGGGCACTGCTCGCTGGCTTCGCTGGCGTCGCTGCCCCGACCGCCGGGACGTCGACGTCCAAGTCGACCCCGGAGACCGAGCCGATCCTCGAGTCGATGAGAACTCGAGTCGATCCTCGGTCGAGGTCGCCCTCGGCCTCCCGTTCGGGACCGAGGTCGCCGACGCCGACTCCCTCGGCGTCGGGGCGGCTGGCGCCGCACCCTGCCCGAGCCGACCCCACCGAGTCCTCGTCGGAGTCGGTCTGGGAGTCTGAGGAGGAAGAGTCACCTGATTCTTTCCGGACTCGGTGTGTCCCATCGGACTCTCCGGAGTCCGAGCCTCGGAAGCAGTCCCCCCCGGAGGATGCCCGGTTCTCGGATTTCGTTAGGGATATGGCCAAGGCTTTGGCCTTCCCTGCGGACCCCGAGGAGGAGCCTCGAGCCGAAGAGCTCGACGCCCTCCAGTATGACTCTCCCGCGAGGGAGCACTTTACTGTGCCGGTTCCTCCTATGCTGGAACGACTACTCTTCCGCATGTGGGAGAGTCCGGCCTCCTCGCCGGTCCTGAGCAAGCGGGTCGATTCTATCTATCGAGTCCGCAAGAGCCCTGGCTTTCAAAAGGCGCAGTTGCCACACCATTCCATGGTAGTGGAATCGGCCATGCATCGTCTTAAGAGCCAGAAGATGCACTCCTCGGTGCCTCCTGGAAGGGAGGCCCGTAACCTGGATGGCCTTGGCAAAAAGTGCTTCCAGGGCTCTATGCTCGCCTGTCGTGTCCAGACTTACCAGCTCTACATGGGCATGTATCTCAGGGATCTGGCTAAAGAGCTAGCCGGCTTCTCCGCTGGTTTGTCCGAGGAACCCTTGCGGAGGTTCCTAGCCTTGTCCACAGGTATTCGGGAATGCTCAAAGTTCATGTCCCGAGCAGCCTATGATGGCTTTGAAGCCTCGGCTCGAGTAGCCGCAGCCGGCATCGGTGCCCGCCGACAGGCTTGGCTTCAGTCGTCCGACCTTGAGCCCTGGGTACAGGACAAGTTGGTCGATGTCCCCTGCCGAGGCGAAAACCTCTTTGGCAAGCCCATGGCGGAAAAGGCTGCACAAATTGAGACTGAGACTCTCACCAGGACCAGGCTTTCTAGGAAGACCTCCGCCCCTTCCCAGAAAAAGAAGGGCTCGGGAAAAAAGACCTTTTACCCGAGGAAGGCGGCTGCCTACAAACAATACCCCCATTATCAGGCCCCTGCAGCTCCCCAACAGGGCCAGCAGGCCAAGGGACGGGGTAACGGGTCCCGTAGGCAGCAAGCCCCCAAGCCTGCGCCACCAGCCCCTGCTCAGCAGGGTGGGGGTTTTTGACTCGCTCAGCATAGCCTCTCCCCCCCCGCTGGTTCCCCCCAGCACCGGAGGCCGGCTGGTTCACTTCGCCGACAGGTGGTCCAGCATCACCGCAGATGCCTGGGTGCTTCAGGTCGTGCGAGAGGGCTACCTTCTCCACTTCCATCAGGTCCCTCCCTCCTATTTTCCGGGAGAGCCTCCGCGCCCCCCTCTGCACAGGGAGTTGCTCCTTCAGGAGTTAGCAGGTCTTCTGCAGGATCAGGCGGTGGAACCGGTGCCACACCACCTGAGAGGTCAGGGCTTCTATTCAAGGTATTTTCTGATACCAAAGAGAACAGGAGGCCTCCGACCCATCCTGGACTTGCGCAACCTCAACAAGTTCCTTGTGCGGGAGAAGTTCAAAATGCTTACCCTTGGAATCCTTCTGCCCTACCTCCAGCAGGGAGATTGGCTATGCTCCTTGGATCTAAAGGATGCTTACACGCACATCCTCATCCACCCAAGCCACCGCCAATACCTAAGGTTTGTGGTGGCAGGAAATCATTACCAGTACAGAGTACTGCCCTTCGGCCTGTCCTCCGCACCGCGAGTCTTCACAAAATGTCTCGCGGTCGTGGCGGCCCATCTCCGGCTTCACGGCCTCTATGTTTTTCCGTACCTCGACGACTGGCTCATCAGAGCAGCATCCGCTCAGGAGGTCACCACCGCCACGTGCCGCACGGTGACTCTGCTGCAGCACTTGGGCTTTGTCATCAACTTCGCAAAGTCCACTTTGCTCCCCTCACAGGATCTCGAGTTCATCGGCGCAAGGCTGTACACCCCTCAGGCGCGAGCGTACCTACCGCTCGACAGGGCTCAGCGGCTCATGGACCTAGCCGACCGCTTTCGCAGCCAGCCCCTGGTCTCCGCCAGGCGCTTCCTGAGACTGCTCGGCCATATGGCTTCCACCGTCCATGTGACCCCCAATGCCCGCCTGAATATGCGGCCTGCTCAGTGGTGTCTCCGCCAGCAGTGGCGACAGGCCACGGGCGGCCTAGCAGACCTGGTGCGCGTCTCCGAGCCGCTGGTCTCGTCTATCCGGTGGTGGCTCCGGCAGCCGAACCTGGTATTGGGAATGCCTTTCCAGTCACCTCAGCCGACCCGGGTGCTGACCACCGATGCATCCCTCCTGGGCTGGGGAGCCCATTGCCAAGAGGCACGTACTCAGGGCCTCTGGACCAAGTGGGAGTCTGCTCAGCAGATCAACTTCCTGGAGCTCAGGGCGATCCGCCTAGCTCTCAAGGCCTTCTCCCACCTGACCTCCCAACAGTCCGTCCTTGTCCAGACGGACAATCAAGTTGCCATGTTCTACGTGAACAAGCAGGGGGGCACGGGCTCCTTCCTCCTCTGCCGGGAGGCACAGAAGCTCTGCTCTTGGGCCGTCAGTCACGGCATTCTCCTCAAGGCAGTTTATCTCCCGGGCCAAGAAAATTGCCTGGCGGACAAACTCAGCAGGGTCCTCCAGCCGCACGAGTGGCGTCTGGACCCCTTGATCGTTCAGAAGCTCTTCCTCAGGTGGGGCCTCCCCACAGTGGATCTCTTTGCCAGTCCTCACAACCGGCAGCTTCCTCGCTTCTGCTCTCGTCAGCCTCACCCCCTTCGGGTGGCGGCGGACGCCTTTCTGATCTCATGGTCGGGGAGCCTTCTGTACGCTTTCCCTCCCATCCCGTTAGTCTCTCGGACCCTTTTCAAGGTTCTCCGAGACAAAGCTTTCATGATCCTGGTGGCCCCTCGCTGGCCCAGGCAGCCGTGGTTTCCGCTCTTGCTGCAACTGGCGGTGGAGGATCCAATCCCTCTGGGGGTGCAACCGGATCTCCTCACCCAGGATCAGGGGTCCCTACTGCACCCCAACCTCAGGTCTCTCAACCTCATGGCCTGGCTGCTGAGAGGGTAGTCCTTGCTCCTCTCCTCTTGCCGGCAGAGGTGGAGGAGGTCGTCTTGGCTTCGCGACGGCCTTCTACCCGCAAATGCTACGCCCTTAAATGGCGTCGCTTTGCAGTCTGGTGTACCCAACAGTCTCAGGATCCCTTCTCCTGCCCGGTGTCGGTGATCTTACAGTACTTGCTACACCTCTCTAATCTGGGACTTAAGTCCAACTCCGTCAAAGTTCACCTCAGTGCTCTTTCCGCACATCATGTGCCGGTGGACGGCAGACCTCTCTCCAACGACCCTCTCGTAGCGAGGTTTCTCCGAGGTCTCCTACTACTTAAACCACCTCTGCGCCCGCCAGCGCCTGACTGGGACCTGAATGTGGTTTTACAGCGGATCACCTGTCCGCCTTTTGAACCTATGGCTACCTGCTCTCTCCGTTTTCTGTCTTGGAAAACGCTGTTCTTGATAGCCCTCACTTCCGCTAGGCGCGTAAGTGAATTACAGGCCCTCGTGTCTGATCCCCCCTACACTCGGTTCTACAAGAATAGGGTAGTCCTACGGACTCACCCAAAGTTTCTGCCTAAAGTGGTCTCCCCTTTTCACTTGAATCAGGAGGTGGTACTTCCAACCTTCTTTCCCAGACCACACTCCAGCCGAGCTGAGACGGTCCTCCATACCCTGGACTGTAGAAGGGCGTTGAACGTCTACCTTGACCGTACGCGGGAGCACCGTAAAGCTGCGCAGCTTTTTGTGTCCTTTGACCCCAATAAATTGGGGCTCCCGGTCTCCAAGCGTACTCTGTCCATCTGGGTTGCGGACTGTATCTCTTGGGCTTATGGGGCAGCCGGACTCGCCTTAGAAAGTCGAGTCACGGCTCATTGCGTTCGGGCAAAGGCCACGTCAGTGGCTTACCTCCGCTCTGTTCCGCTGGCAGACATCTGCCGGGCCGCTACTTGGTCTTCGAGCCAGACTTTTGCGGTCCATTACTGTCTCGAGAGGGAGTCCCGTAGGGACAGTGCTTTCGGACAGGCAGTCCTCCGTAATCTCTTTGAGGTCTGAGCAACTCCTACCCTCCATCCCGGATGTGGGCTACCGGTGGGTGATAATTCAGCGAAGATTCTATCCTTCTGTGCTGCTGAGCTAGAGGGAGCTCATTTTTGTGCTTAGGGTCTCCGGTAGCCTTGAGCTTGGGAGTCCCATAAGTGAGGACTGACTTCCTGCTTGGTCCTGGAGAAAGCGTAGTTACTCACCTGTAACAGGTGTTCTCCAGGAGCAGCAGGAATCAGTCCTCACTACCCTCCCTCCTCCCCTTGGAGTTGCAATCGTCTGCTTATGTTCTTTTTGCAAATTTTTATGCTGTCTTTTTAGCTATGTCATCTGACTGGCTAAGATGGCACCTTCGGGCGGGAAGACTACCGCGCATGCGCGCTGCAATTCCCAAAGGCTTTCTTTGAAAGCTGGGGAAAATTGCTCCGCGAGGGCTCCGTCGGCGCCGACGTCACCCATAAGTGAGGACTGATTCCTGCTGCTCCTGGAGAACACCTGTTACAGGTGAGTAACTACGCTTTCCTTGCAGGCAGCACATTGTGCACGCTGATGTTAGGTGCTTGTCGGTTGAACAGACATTACATGAGGCATCATTATAGACTGCGGCGAGAGCAACCCCTCCCAAACTCCACAATGCAAAAGACTCTGGGCTAATCCATCACCGTAGAGCCTGGAAGAAAGCTGCTGCACGGGTCACTTATTCACGGAGGACTCGACATGCCATTGTTCTGACCTCAAGCTGATTTTGCTGTGCCTGAACAAAGTGAAAAATCACTTGCTGCAGTGTTGCCATGTAGTGAGTACTAAGAGCTGAAAATGCATTGCTGTGCAAGGATCTCCAGAGGGTCACACTGTATTTCTGAAAACTCTGCATAGCCACTGCAGAAAAATATTTCCATCTGGCATGCCCTTAGCTCACTTGCCAGTGCTGCTTTGGCCTTTAGAGGCCTGCGCGTCTGAGATTGACTCCACTAGATTGGTTCCAATCTCTGGTACAGCACTTCTGCATCTGCCTCTGCTTTTGTCTGCAATGCCCTGATACCTTTTTCATCCCCCCCACTCCCCCTTTGGCAAATCGAACACCATCAACCACCCCATCACTACTCTTCCTCTTTCCTACCGTAAACGTTCTCCCTTGCAGCAAGCCTGTTGCTTAACAGTTTCCTTCAAAGCTTTATCGTCAAGTTGTATCAGCATCCCACTCCCTACTGTTTTCCTGATCCACATAGCTGCTCAGTTTCCATGTTTCCTGGTCCAGGCCTTTTTGTTTTATTTGCAAGATGTGAAGCCAAAGGCTTAGAGAGTATGACAAAGGCTGAAGGCAGCAATCTACCTGTGAGAACCTTCAATTGAAAAAGCAATTGCTATGAGAACATGATTTAAAACTTCTGACTACTGCTTGTAGCAATCACCTGTTCAGATAATGTGGGAAGGCTGCATAGGAACTATGGTCTGCTTGGTTAGTTTATTTGATGTTCTAATATATATCTTACCAGTGCCTATGCTTCCCCACTGGGTAGTATAAAGAGGGAGGAGGCATTACAATAGTCATAGAGGTGGATGAGTGTTAGGTAGGTTCTGGACTAAACCACGGGCAGAATGCTGCCCTTCAGGAGTGTTCCTAGCAGTTGGGAACTAGGGATATAGAAGGAGAACCCATGTGAAGTTTCAGAAGAATGGGTAGCAAACGCATAGCCACGGGGGTCCTTGGGGGCTTGGGCCCCTCCACATTTGGCTCAGGACCCCCCAGCGCCACTTCAGCTTCGGATTGAAGTTCTAATATGTGTTCTACTGTTTTACTGCACACTTTCGCTGTCTGTGCATGTAGCTCTGTCCCCGGGGTCCCCAGCCCTATCTCTCTTCTCTGCCTCCTTCCAGTTGCCACGTGGACCAGCAGTTCCTCCTCTCTCGCGGTTCAAACCGCGCATGTGACTGAAGCGCAAGGGAGGAAGAAGCGCTAGCATACACTGAAACAGAAAGAAGATGAAATAAGCAATTATGAGCAGGTACCAAGAAGCAGCACTTCCACCATCATCTTCTGTAGTGGCGCATATCTGCCCTTTGTTTGTTTGGTTTTGTATACTGCGCTATTACAGATCAGTGCGGTTTACATAAAACTATTTAACATGGATACTATTACTATTTAACATCAAACAGTAACAAGTTTGCAGCAGGTTGCTGCACCTAGGAACGTTCTTACATTGCGGTTGACTGAACTCCCATGCAGTTCAGTCACCACTTCTGGGCACGTGTGGTTCGAACTATTCATTGAATCACGCAAGAGGAGGACCTGCAGGCACACACAGTAATAACAAGGAGAGAGGCAGAGATGAAATTAAGGACTGGGCATCCTGGAGATGCAGGAAGCATGGATTTGTGAATCAGGTGAGAGCTGTGGACGGGGAGGGGGAGCAGGGACTTGTGATTATGTGGGTGCTTGGGATAGGAGAGGGGAGCAGGAATTTGTGAATCAGATGAATGCTCAGGGCAGGGCAGGAACATGATCAGGTGGGTGCTCACAGCAGGGGAGGAGGAGTAGGGGCTTGTGATTTAGGTGGATGCTTAGGGTGTAGAGAAGGAGGGTGGGATCTGTGCTGGGTCCACTGCTTTTTCACATTCATAAATGACCTGGAAAAGGGAATAACGAGTGAGGTTATCAAATTTGCAGAAGACACAAAACTATTTAAAGTTGTTAAAACTCAAGAGGATTGTGGAAAATTGCAAGAGGATCTTGATAAATTGGAAGACTGGGCATCAAAATGGCAGATGAAATTTAATGTGGACAAGTGCAAAGTTATGCACCTAGGAAAGAACAACCCAAACTATGGTTACACGATACAAGGTTCCACATTAGGAACCACCACCCAGGAAAAAGATTTAGGCATCATTGTGGATAACATGTTAAAACCCTCCGCCCAGTGTGCAGCGGTGGCCAAGAGAGCAAATAGAATGCTATGTATCATAAGGAAAGGAATGGAAAATAAAACAAAGGATATTATAACACCTCTGTATCGTTCCATGGTGAGACCGCACCTTGAATATTGTGTGCACTTCTGGTCGCTGTATCTTAAAAAGGATATAGCGTTATTAGAAAAGGTTCAGAGAAGAGCCACCAAAATGGTAAAGGGGATGGAAAGATACCCCTATGAAGAAAGGCTAAAAAGGTTAGGGCTCTTTAACCTCGAAAAGAGACGGCTGAGTGGAGATATGATAGAAGTCTATAAATTAATGAACGGAGTGGAACAGGTAAACGTAGATCGATTGTTTACGTTATCAGAATATAGAAAGACTAGGGGACATGCAATGAAGCTACAGGGTAAACTATTTAAGACTAATAAAAGAAAATATTTTTTCACTCAACGTGTAATCAAACTCTGGAATTTGTTACTGGAGGATGTAGTAAAGGCTGTTAGTGTAGCTGGGTTTAAAAAAGGTCCATAAACCATTATTAAGAAGGGACCCAGGATATCAATGCTTGACCCAGTACAACCATTGTGGAACCTGTGTCTTTTGGGGAAACTGCTAGGTATGTATGACCTAGATTGGCCACTGTTGGAAACAGGATACTGGGCTTGATGGGCCTTGGTCTGACCCATTATGGCATATCTTATGTTCTTATAAGGGACTTGTGAAGCAGATGGGTGCTTGGAGGGGGAAAGTCAGTAACTTCAGATTAGGTGAGTGCTTGGGGCAGAGGGGGAGCAGGGAGAGCTTCAGCTCTCTCTCTGGGTTCTCTTCTCATCGGAGTCCAGTAAAGTGCCACAGAGATCAGAGTGGAGACATTGGGAGAGATACCAGTGAACCGTGGTTACAAATGACTTGCACCGTGAACCGGAGGAGATGAAATCCTCACGGTGAGACAAGGAAAAATCAACCGGTCCCCCCAACAAAATGGTGGACCCATCCTCATTGCCAGTCAACGGGCCAGCTCATATTAGTAGAAGAGGTGACCCAGGCAGCGATGGAGGCATTGTCACAAAAATATCAGGTACTCAGGTAAAATGTATGCCATGTCAAAAGCCATAGAGACCTTTGCAGGATGCTTGCAGGAGGTAGAGCAGTGGATTTCCCAGATGGAAGATGCGGTGGCGATGGTGGAGCAAGAACAGCACTGACTCCAGGAGCTAGTGGCAGCACACGAAGCAAAACTCGACAACCTGAGAACTGCAGCAGGTGAAACAAGTTGTGTTTTGTCGGGGTGCCAGAGTCGGTGAAGGATGGGGAACTCTGAGAATACCTGGGGGCACTTCTTCCCAATCTTTTGGTGCTGAGTGCTGACTTGCTTCCCCTGCAACTAGAACAAGCAGGATAGGGCCCATCCGCCCAGTGGACAAACACCCATGCATTGTCTTGGCATGCTTCTTAAATTATGAGCAAAAAAATGCAGTGCTGAAAGCAGCCCGGCAGCAAGACCCGTTCACACAAAATGAACTTAAACTCTGCATCTAACAGGATTACTCAGTGGCTCTCAGTCAGTGGATGAGGGCCTTCATGGCAGTGTGCCAACGCCTGATTAATGCACACATTAAATTTATAGTATAGTATACTGCCCGCCTCCATATTTACCACAACAGAACCCAGTGGATATTCGATACAGCGGAAGCAGCGCAACAGTTTGTGAACACTTTGGACTTGGCAGCCCAGCATCAGGGGAACCTCAGTGAGAGAAATACTGGAAGTGAGCAGGGTGATTTCATGCAGGCCGAACATGATACAGCAGGAACAGTGCACCCGTGAGGATATCAGCAGCCAGGGTTGGGTCACAATTGGGGTTTGCTCAAAGGTCCTGGGGCCATGAGTTTAACATTCTGGTGTACCACGCTGGCAGCAATCTGGAAAGCTACCATGGGCTGGGAATACGATGCCAGCCAAAAACATAGAACCGAACATGAGGTATTAAAGAGGCGGAGTAACAAGGCACCACCAGCGTGGACGGATACTTGGACTTAAGATGTTAATGTGTTGATTTAAATTGCGAGTTGGAGTTGAATGTAAGTTGTTGGGGTTTAAGATTGCTGGGTGAAGGAGGGAAGAGGGGAAGCTAAGTGGGTAGTCCTGGGAGGGGAGGAGGGTAGAGGTATATGACTGCAGAACGTTTAAAGATTTGCACCGGTGAAAAAGGGAGGCAGGGAAGGGAGTTGGGCACAGCCGGGAAATAGACACTGAGACCCCGGTGCCAATAAAACACCAGAGCGCTGAAAGCTAATTATATCGAGAGAGCTTTGAGCTGAAGAAGATCCAACAAGGCCAATGATCACACAACACTCACTGCACATTGGAAAGAGGGGGCACGGGAAGGTTCCATGCAGTAGTTACGGAGCAGGGCAAATTTCCCACCCACCAACACAAAATCCAAATAAGGGAGCAGGTGTAAAGGAAGGGAAACAGATCGGGTACTAGCAAAGAAGGGGGGTATGGTGGGCAAGATGTGCTGGCATGGACAGAGGGGTAGTAAGGGATGTATGCGAGTGTGAGTGGGGGACAGATTTATTTATTTATTTAACAGTATTTCTAAACCGCCTTATCTTAATAATCAAGGTGGTATCACAGCAAACAATCAGGTAAAGTGAGTGTGTTATACATGCAGTGAGGGTTAAATTTAGTTGAGTGTGTGTTGTATTGTGTGCTAGATTGGTTTGCGCTATGTACAAGGTGGGCTATATACAGTGGTGCTAAGAACATTTGCCATACATACATTGTTTAGGCGGTATCATGTGCTGTTATACATTCTCTGAGGTTATGTGATGTGTCCATAGTGTTCTATGAACAGCATGGTTTTCAGCTGTTTTCTAAAGTCTTTGAGGTCTGTAGTTGCCCTTAAATCGTCCGGTAGTTTGTTCCATATTGTTGGAGCAGCCATGGAAAGTGCTCTGTCTGTGTCCTTGCGTGTGTGTTTGTATTCACTTGGGGTGCTGACTCGGTTGTGTGTTTGTTTTCTTCTAGGACGTGTGCTGCTGTCTGGTTGTATGAGGGTGTGCAGGCTGTTGGCTGATGTGTGCTGTTTTATCTTAAATAGGTTTATGATAGTTTTGTATCTGATGCGTGCACCGATTGGGAGCCAGTGTAAGTCCTTTAAGGTAGGTGTGATGTGCTCTTGTCTTGCAGTTCCGGATATGATTCGTGCTGCAGTGTTTTGTGCCAGTTGGAGTGGTTTGAGGGCTTGTTTCGGTAGTCCAAGGTATATCGGATTGCAGAAGTCCAGTAGTGGGGTTATCAGTGCTTGACAGACGGTACGGAAGTGTTCTGGGGCGAGGAGTGGTTTCAGTCTCCTGATGATTCGCATCTTGTAGTAGGCTTTTTGGATTGTTTTGTCTATGTGTGGCTTGAGGTTGAGTTTATTGTCCAGAGTAACTCCGAGGTATCTTACTTCTGATCTTATTGGTATATTAGTGCTTTGTATCTTTATATTTGGTGGGTGTATGAAGCTTTGGTTCCGAGTGATGATTAAAGCTTCGGTCTTGTTGTAGTTTATTGCGAGGTGGTTGTTTTGACACCAACTCGTCATTTGGGTAAGGCAGTCTGTTATTTTAGAGAAGTCCTGGTTGTCGATTGATATCGGGGTGTATATCATGATGTCGTCTGCATATACTGTGTATTGAATGTTGTTCTCTTTCATGATGTTACATATTGGTTGGATGTAGATGTTAAATAGGAGTGCTGAGAGTGAGGATCCTTGAGGTACTCCTTGTCGGACATTTATGGGATGGGAGGTGTTGTGTCCCACCTTGACCTGTAGTTGTCTTTCGGTTAGATACGATTGGAACCATTTCAGTGTGATACCGTGTATACCAGTGTTCTTTAGTCTTTCCAGGAGCGTGTTGTGGTCCACTGTGTCGAAGGCTGAGGAGATGTCGATGAAGATCATTATGATTCCATTCCTGGTGTTGTCAGTTTTCTTAGGATGCTGTCGAAGAGGTAGATCAGTAGCGTTTCGACTCCATGGTTGGGACGAAATCCGTGTTGGTTGTCGTCGAGTGTTTCGTGTTTGTCAATGTGTTCCTGAAGCTGTAGTTGAACCGTTTTTTTGATGATTTTTGCGAGGAAGGGTATGCTGGAGATTGGTCAGTATGCTGCTGGATCTTTTTTGTCGAGAGTTGTTATCTCCAGGAACAAGCAGGAATAAGTCCTCACATATGGGTACGTCGGTACCGACGGAGCCTGCGCGGGAAAGCTCCCCAGCTTCCTAGAATGGAAGCTTTTGGGACCTCCCACTGCACATGCGCACTGCCTTCCCGCCTTCCTGAACAGCTCTCCTCAGTTTCTCTTTTTCCGCGGAGCCAGCAGGTCGTGTATCCTGTCACCGCTGAAGAAATTGTAGTTTTTTGTTTTGTTTCTTTAGACCGCGTACCTGCCTTCCCATACCGATACCGGTATCGCCGGTCTTCCTTTTTCTTTCTTGAAAAATTATTTTCTTTTCTTTTATTATTTTTCAGCACTTGGTCACTTCAGTTAGGCCTTCAGGCCTACTTGAATTCTCCACATGGAGAAGCCAGCCCCTGGATTTAAGAAGTGTACCAAGTGTACTGCTGTAATATCAGTCACAGACACCCATGAATGGTGTGTCTTAAATGTTTGGGGCCTGACCACTCCATTCTGGACTGCCCTTCCTGCTCCCAAATGTCTAAGCGTGGGCTGCAGAACCGGGCCAACAAATTCCATGTGCTGTTTGCTTCAGAGAATCCAACATCACAGTCATCCCGGTCATCATCCCCGGATGGATCTCAGGTAACCAAACCTTCTGTGGGCAAGTCCTCAAAGAGCAAATCTCCTTCAAAGCATCGAGAGGCTCTTAGTTTTGAGGACCCTGCCCCAGCCAAACAGCCCCGGCGGGAGGTCCTACCTTCCAAAACGCCAATACAGGGGCTACAGGTTGACATCGATGGCACGGCCTCGACAGATCACCTGTTGGACTGCTCTGGGGTACCGGCCCATACCGGTACCGACATCCAGGCAGCCGTGGCGTCTATGGGCAATACTGTCCAATCCATGCAGCAGGCCGTCATGGCTTTCATTAAAGCTGCAACGCCATCGGTACCGCTTCCAGCGGTTCCGGGCCCGGTTCCGGTATCGTCCGCCATGCCGGAACCCAGGCCTTCCTCTTCTAAACGCAAATCGGTACCGTATGGGCTTTCGCTCCATACCGCTTCCATACCCGGTACGCCCGATATCGATACCGATCGGTATGCGTATCGTGCGTTGGAGGAAACTAGACAATACACCGATTCCTCTGAGGATTTTGTCTCCTCTGATGAGTCTGCAGAGCTCTCCCTTGACCTTCCTGAGGAACCTTCTTCTCCAAAAAGGAGAATGTCTCCTCCAGAGGATTTGTCCTTTCAGGACTTTATTTTAGAAATGGCTAAAGGCCTTTCTATCACTACTTCCTCTGAAAGGGAACCAAGGTCAAAAAGATTGGATATTTTAGGATACTCCAAGTCTCCTAAAGAAGCAGTTACTCTGCCTATCCATGAAATCCTTCAAGAACAATTGATGGATTTCTGGGAGAACCCTTTAACTCTGTCTCCTTATTCCCGTAGGTTGGACACCATGTATCGGGTCCCTCCGTCTCCTGGTTTTCAGAAAACTCAATTGCCTCACCACTCCATTGTGGTAAAGTCTGCAATGAAAAAGATCAAGAGTACTAAAAGGCACTCTTCTACACCTCCAGGAAGGGAATGTTAGACACTGGACTCTTTTGGTAGGAAAATCTTCCAGGCTAGTATGCTTATAGCCAGGATTAATTCCTACAGCCTCTATATGGGCATGTTCCTAGGGGAACTTGCCAAGAAAGTACGGCATTTTGCCTCCCTTATCCCTGAGGATAAACAGGAGGACTTCCTTTCTGTTGTGAAACAACTTTTAGATGTTTCTAAGTTCTCCAACAGAGCTGCCTTTGATTCCTTCGAAGGAGCCAGCAGAGCTTCTGGCATTGCTATTGCAGCCAGACATCTGGCTTGGCTCCAGGCTTCTGATCTGGAACCCTGGGTTCTAGATGGCTTACGGAATCTGCCCTGTACAGGTGAGAACTTATTCGGTGCAGAGTGGCAAGTTAAGGCCACTCAAATGGATGCTGAAAATGCCACCTTAGAGAGACTTTCTAAGTCCACTTCTACTCCCACTAAGAAGAAGTCTTTCAAGAGGCCTTATTATAAGAAGGCCAGATATGCTTCCAATACTGGCCAGCAATCTTCTCAACCTCGTTTTGCGGCTAAACGTCAGCAAACGAAACAAGCAAGAGCAAAGCCTGCAGCAGCTACTACAGCTCAACAGGCTCCACCCCCTCAGGGGTTTTGACTTGCCCCTAGAGAACTTGCCATTCCTGCTTCTGGACCAACCAGAACCTCTCACCATACCTGGAAGGTTAGCTCACTTTGCTCCCAGATGGGAACAGATCACAACAGAGCAATGGACCCTCTCTATCATCCGAGAGGGTTACAAACTTCATTTCTCCAGCCTTCCTCCTCATCACATGGTGAGACCCTTCAATTCTCCATCTCCTCTCCTAGCCCTGTTGGATCAGGAGATCTCTTCTCTGCTTGCCCAAGGGGCCATAGAAGAGGTTCCTCTTCATCAACAGGGGTCAGGTTTCTACTCCCCCTATTTTCTCATTCCAAAGAAAACAGGGGGATTCAGACCAATCCTAGACCTGAGAGAATTGAACAAATTTCTGTACAAGGAGAAATTCAAAATGCTCTCTTTGGGCATTCTCCTTCCATACCTTCAGAGTCAGGACTGGCTTTGTTCTCTAGACCTACAGGATGCGTATACACATCTACTCATCCATCCATCCCACAGAAAATATCTTCGCTTTCTGTTCAGGGGAAGTCATTACCAATACAGAGTACTTCCCTTCGGTCTCGCCTCTGCCCCAAGAGTCTTTACCAAATGCATGGCAGTCGTAGCCGCATTTCTCAGAAGCATGGGGATTTTCGTATTCCCATATCTGGACGACTGGCTCATTCGAGCTCCAACTCAGTCGCAGGCCCAGATTTCCCTAGACCGCACAAGGAGCCTTCTGCAGTATCTGGGACTGGTAATAAACCTCCCCAAGTCTCAACTCAGCCCTACTCAGTCTCTAGAATTCATAGGGGCCCAGTTGGACACCACCACTGCAAGAGCCTACCTTCCACTGGTTCGGGGTCAGCGTCTGCTGAGCTTGGCCTCCCAAGCCCAGTCCAGTACTCACTTGACAGCCAGGGAAATGCTACGCCTCCTGGGCCATATGGCCTCCACAGTACATGTGGTGCCCTACGCTCGTCTTCATATGAGAGCAGCTCAATGGACCCTGGCCACCCAGTGGACTCAGGCGTCGGGAGCACTCTCAGACCAAATACAAACCTCAAACCGTCTGTCTTGGTCCCTCCATTGGTGGATATCCACCAAGAATCTGTTGTTGGGGGCTCCCTTTCAGCCCTTGCTACCCCAAGCAACCCTCAGAACAGATGCCTCCCAATTGGGGTGGGGAGCCCATCTGCTAACTCTCTCCACTCAGGGCACTTGGTCTCCACAGGAGGCCACCCTTCATATCAACCTCCTGGAACTGCGAGCAATTTACCTTGCCCTCAAGGTCTTCCATACCCTCCTTGCCAACCTGACTGTCCTGGTTCAGACAGACAATCAGGTGGCCATGTTTTACATAAACAAACAAGGAGGGATGGGCTCTCTGTCGCTTTGCAACGAAGCTCTCAGATTATGGGCCTTCGCCAGAGAGCACCAAATTCATCTGCTAGCAGTGTACCTTCCAGGAGTTCAAAACTCTCGAGCAGACAGACTCAGTCGTGTTCTGCTGCCACACGAGTGGTCCCTACATGTGGACCAGATAACCAGAATCTTTCAGGAATGGGGGACCCCGGACATAGACCTCTTTGCAAGTCCGTGGAATGCCAAACTTCCCCGGTTCTGTTCCAGGACTCCGTGTCAGGAAGCTCAGGCCACGGACGCCTTTCTCCTCCATTGGGGTCAGGCGTTCCTATATGCCTTTCCACCCATTCCGCTGATTCCCAAGACTCTGTTCAAACTCCAGAGAGATCACGGCTCTATGATCCTCATAGCTCCACGCTGGCCACGCCAAGTGTGGTTCCCTCTGCTTCTACAGCTCTCCCAGGGATCCTCCCTGGACTTAGGAGCTGCACCAGACCTTCTGTCTCAGGAGGACGGGACTTTGTGGCACCCAAACCCCAAATCCCTACATCTCCGAGCTTGGTTACTGAAGGCTTAAGTCTTCAAGACTTTAATCTTTCTCAACCTGTGAAAGATATCCTTCATGCCTCTAGGAAACCTTCCACGAGGCGGTCTTATGCTTTCAAATGGAAACGTCTTTCCATTTGGTGTGCTCAGCAGGGCCTTGACCCTCTGGCACTTCCTTTGAATTCCCTCTTAGACTATCTCCTGCATCTTTCCAATGCAGGCCTTAAGACGAATTCTGTAAGAGTCCATTTAAGTGCTATTTCAGCATCCCTGAAACCTGTAAATGGACAACCTATCTCCTCTCACCCTCTTGTTGCAAGATTCATGAGAGGCCTGACCCTCACTAAACCTCCCATCAGACCCCCCCCGGTCGCATGGGATTTGAATCTAGTGCTTGGTCAGCTTATGAAGCCACCTTTTGAGCCGTTATTTTCTACCTCCTTGAAATTTCTTTCCTGGAAGGTACTATTCCTAATTGCAGTCACTTCCGCTCGTCGCATCAGCGAACTGCAAGCTCTAGTGGCTAATCCACCTTATACGAGATTTCATCATGACAAGGTGGTCCTTAGGACGAATCCCCGCTTTATGCCTAAAGTGGTCTCCCTTTTCATCTTAATCAAGAGGTATATCTACCTGTATTTTTTCCGGCTCCTCATGCCTCCAGTGCAGAGAGGAACCTTCATACTCTGGATTGTAAAAGAGCTCTAGCCTTTTACCTTAATAGGACTCAGCCACATCGAAAGTCTTCTCAACTTTTCGTGGCTTTTGATCCTTCACATTTGGGACTTCCAGTCTCCAAGCGTACACTTTCCAATTGGATTGCTCAGTGTATTTCCTTTGCTTACCAGAGTAAAAAACATTCCTCTGGAAGGCCATGTCACAGCTCACAATGTGAGAGCCATGGCAACTTCTATGGCTCATCTGCACTCTGTTTCCATTGATCAGATCTGTCGAGCCGCTACCTGGGCCTCGGTTCATACCTTCACAGCCCATTACTGTTTGGACAAGGACTCCCGCCGGGATGCCTTGTTTGGCCAGGCTGTCCTCAAACACCTGTTCCATTCTTAGACAACTCCTGCCCACCTTCCCAGGATGGATGCCTGAGATCCATACGAAGATGGCGAACCTTGACAGGGGATCCCACGCATCTCAGCTAGGGAGTCCCCATATGTGAGGACTTATTCCTGCTTGTTCCTGGAGATAGCACAGTTACTTACCTGTAACAGGTGATCTCTGGGAACAGCAGGAATTAGTCCTCACAACCCACCCACCTCCCCTAGGAGTTGTATCTTTTATCTATCTATCTTCCTGTCCTCTCTCTATTGACTCAGCTATAAACTCGAAACTGAGGAGAGCTGTTCAGGAAGGCGGGAAGGCAGTGCGCATGTGCAGTGGGAGGTCCCAAAAGCTTCCATTCTAGGAAGCTGGGGAGCTTTCCCGCGCAGGCTCCGTCGGTACCGACGTACCCATATGTGAGGACTAATTCCTGCTGTTCCCAGAGATCACCTGTTACAGGTAAGTAACTGTGCTTTCTTTGTGATTGGTCTTACTGTGGCAAGCTTTAGTTGCTTTGGCATGAGTCCTTGAGTGAGTGAGTTGTGTACCATTTTATGTATGGTGGGGATGAAGCTTGATTTGGTGGCTTTGACCCATGATACTGGGCACGGGTCTGTAGGAGCAGTGCTTGTGTTGATTGTAGAGATGATGTGGGATATCTGTTCTGTTGAGGGTGTGTAGAATGTGCCCCAGGTTTTGGAGTGTACGTCTGTCCTGGTGGTCCCACTAGGTGTTGTTCGTTCTGTGGAGTGAAATTTGTCTTTGATGTGGTCGGCGAATTCCTGTGGATCAACTTGTACTTCCCCTTCTGTTGTTTGCTCTTTTGTGAGGATCTTTACTATTTCGAAAAGCTCTCTGGGTTTGTTGATGGAGGAATTTATCATGTTTGTGTGGAATTCCCTCTTTGATTGGTTGATGTGTTCATTGTATTGTTTTTGCTTTGTTAGGTAAAGATGCTGGTCGGCAGTTGTTTGTTTTTTTTCTCCATCTCCGTTCAATCTTCCTGAGCTCCCTCTTTTCCTGTCGTATTCTTGCTGAGTACCAAGGTTTGTTTTGTCTCTTGTTGTGGTGTGGTTTCTCGGTCCCGCCACTGGATGGTTTGGCGGCGTTAGCTAAAATGCTGTTCCAGCTGGAAACTTGTTCCTCCAGGTCGTCTGTGGTAATGTTCAAGTGTTGTATTGTGTCCTGTATGAATTCGTCCCTGTCGAAATACTTGAATTGTCTTTGTGTGTGTGAGATGTTTGCTCTTTCGTTTGTCTGGTCCTCTTGTGATCGCAGCTTTGTCTCGATTAGGTAATGGTCAGACCATGGCACTGGGGTAATGGTGGGTGGGGAAATTAGGTCTCTTGATGTTAGGTAATTGGATGCGAAGATGAGGTCTGGGGATGATCCATGTCTGTGCGTTGGTGCATTGATTATCTGTGTGAATCGAAGTGAGGTCATTGCTTGAAGGAAGGCCTCTGCGTCTTTGGCATTGGTGGACTTGAGGTTGAAGTCTCCAATCAGTAGCGCTGGTTTGTTTGTTGTTATGGCACAGGCTTCTTCGAGTGTGAAGGCTAGTTCGTCGGGTGGAGCTCTGGGTGCTCTGTAGGTTAGGCAGATTGCAATGTTCTTGTTCTTGATGCTAATTGTGTTACATTGCTGTGTATCGGTGAAGTTCTGTGTCTTGAACTTTAGTTTTGTTTTCGCTATTATCAGGACTCCTCCTCCACGCTTGTGGGTGCGTGGGCAGTTGTACGCTGAGTAGTTGTCCGGTACTAGTTGGTTGAGTAGTACATTGTCGGTAGGGTTGAGCCATGTCTCTGTGATGCATATTACGTCGGGCTGTCGCTCTTCTATGTGGTCTACAAGAGTGTATATCTTGTTGCAGACGGATCTGGCGTTTATGAGCTCAATCGTTGTTGTCTTTGTTGAGGAGGTTGCTGTTACATGTGCTTCCTTTGTGTAGGTGTGGGAGTTTGATTTGTGTCTGTTTGGCCGCTTTGTCTGGGAAGTTCTGAGTGTCTCTTTGTGTGTGTGCTGTGGTTCTAAATATGGCAATTCAGTTGGTGGGTGCCATGTTGTGTTTACTTGTGGGTAGTGGAGGTGTGTGATTGGTGGGAGGAGTTGTGTGACGAGTAGGTAGAGTGGGAGGAAGTATGTGGCGTGCATGTTGTTTTTTTGTGATGTTCTGTTAGGGTGATGCCTGTTTTCTTAAGTCTTCGTCTGTTGTCTGATTGGGGAGAGCTGAACTTGGTGCGGGAGCCTGTCCCGTGGAGGGAGAGCTGGATCTGTGGAGGGCGTCTTGGTGCGAGAGCCTGTCCCGTGGAGGGCAGGCTGGATCTATTCGGATGTGGCTCGTGGAGGTGAGAGTTTGGTGGTGGGAAATGTGTGATGTTCTGTGAGAATTCTACTTGCGGTTCTGACGTCCTTCACCTCGGTCTGCTCCTTGTTGGGTTCTGTTGTGATGCTGTCGGCGCTGCTATTTGTTTTGGTTGTTTCCTTCTGCTCGCCTTCGTGCCGCGCCTAAGGGCCACGCCAAAGGGCCCTCTGGCGAGGCCCTCAGGCGCGGGCCCGCCCTGCAGGGACACCGCTTTTATCCTGTGCCGGCTGCTGCTGTTCGAGCTCCCACTGCCCCGATTGGGCAGGAGCTGAGGAGGGAGGTGGAGAGTCCAGGCAGCGGCGTCTCTGCGAGCAGGGACGCTGCTTTTATCCTGTGCCGGCTGCTGCTGTTCGAGCTCCCACTGCCCCGATTGGGCAGGAGCTGAGGAGGGAGGTGGAGAAGTCCGGGCAGCGGCGTCTCTGCGAGCAGGGACGCCGCTTTTATCCTGTGCCGGCTGCTGCTGTTCGAGCTCCCACTGCCCCAATTGGGCAGGAGCTGAGGAGGGAGGTGGAGAGTCTGGGCAGATGGAGGGATCAGTTTCGGGAACAGGGGTGGGTGCTGAGGGGAGACCAGACACATGCAAAAGTGACTCACACAAAGGGAGAAGGGGGCTTAGTGGGAACGGATGCAGTGGGGAGGGGAAGGGAAGGGAAGGGGTGTGGGGGGAAAATATTGACTTCAAGTGAGCAGCAGTCATCAGGTACACATACTCCCAAGAGTGGGAATCCTTGTCATGGGTGGTCCCTAGGCTGGTGGGGACCTCCCAAGTTAACTGCAATGCAGACCTTTTTACTGGGCCTTAATCAGTGGGGGAAGGGTTGAAAATACTTTCATGGAATGTATGCGGGTTAGGCATGCCCATTAAGTGATATAAGATTCTGCGAGCGGTAGTCTGTCAGAACTGCGACATAGTCTTCCTCCCTCCGGGACACTCACCAGTTGGCTGCAGAGCATGGGAACTGAGCCTGGACTGGGTAAGCCAAGTATTCGATGCAGCAGTCCGTGGTAAGAAAGGGGGAGTAGCTATATTGTTCCATAAACAGGGTTTGATTGTAAGTTTGAAAAGAGTGATCCACTGAGTAGGTACATGCTTTTGTCTGGGGACTTGGAGGGCTCTCCCAGTGTTCTGCAACATTTATGGCTCCGGGATGCCAGACACTTTATTCTATGCTCAGTTGGCATCGGCATCGGCATCGGAACAGCTACCAGAAGGGCGTTTGATTGTGGGTTGCGACTTGAATGGGGTCTTGGACTCATTGATGGACACATCGTGCCAGAACACTGGCGCCTGTGAGGGTATGACCCATATTTTGCAACTATTGATCTGACATCTTCATCTAGTAGATCCATGATGGCTTCTGCAGCCCACAGATAGACTATACCCATCTTTCCCATGCCCATGGGACTAGTGCCTGCATTGATTACATACTTACCTCGGAGAGCCTATTCACCCGGGTGGAAGAGACCAAATAGGACCAGGGGAGATATTATCTGACCACGTGCCCATTTGGCTCACTCTGAAATGGTATTCAAGACTAAGTGGACCACGGATGTGCTGGTTCCCCCTGGAGCTATATAAGGAGGAGCAGTTTCGTAGTTATATCCAGGAAAAGTGGCAAGACTATGTGGCCCACAATTTGCAACATCAGGACGATCCAGAGCTATTCTGGGAAAAGGCAAAGAAGGTCCTAAGAGGAGAGATTATAGAATATTCAGCTCACTGCCACTGCCTTCTTAATGATCAGCTTTTACGACTAGAGAAGCAGGTGATACAGGCTAGAAAGTAGCATGCTGAGTACCCAACAATGGGCTCCAGAATACAGCTCTTAGAGACCCAGGTAGCACTAAATGCAGTCCTGCACCAGCATGCCAAAAAGTCTCTCGTATATTAAAATACCAACTTTTCTAGCACGACAATAAGATGGGCAAGTTGCTGGCATGTGGACTACGGGGGATACAGGGGTCTGGTTCCAGCCTTACATGATGGAGCTGGCAAACTATATAAGACTTCAGTGGAGATTATACTTCTTTTCCGCATCTACTACCAGGATTTATATAGGGGAGAGGGAGTGCTATCTGATATGATAAACCTCTATCTTCGGAACCTGTATCTACCCAGACTGACCATACAACAGGTAGAGCAACTGGGGGCGCCCATAACCATCCAGGAGGTTTACAACGGCATTCAACAGGTTTTAATGCTGTAAAGCCCCCAGCCCAGATGGGTTCACCATAGACTTATAAAATCTTGCACGTGGTGGCCCTGATGATAGTCATTTATCAGCAATGTACCCAACAAAAGGGGTTTACTTGGAGAGACAACTGTGCCTATAATACCTTGCTCTCTAAACCAGGAAAGGACTGGTTACAGATGAGCTCATACTGCTCTATCTCTTTAATTAATTTCGATCTGAAACTATTCGCAAACATCTTGGCAGATAGACTGGCCTCACTGTTCCCGGAATTAGTACAGGGCCCCCAGGTGGGTTCTGTAAGGGGCTGCTATGCTGCAGGTAACTTAAGAAGGATTATCACCTCTCAGGAGTGGCCCATGCACGGGGAATATCATCATTGCTATTTAGTTTTGACACCAAAAAGGCATTGGTAGAGTGGGGTAGGATTATCTTTTCCAATTACTCCAACATTATGGGATAGATGGGGCCTTTATGCAAATGATTAAGGTCTTATATGCACATCCCACAGCAGTGATATTAGTTAATGGGCATCTCTCTGAGGTCTTTGAGCTAGAGTGAGGAACGAGGCAGGGCTGTCTCCTATCACCTTTGTTGTTTGTGTTATCCTTAGACCCTTTTATTCGGACCCTGGAGAGCTGCTGGGTAGTGCCAGGGATTCGTATGAGCCATTTGGAATTTAAGATGGATGACATCCTTGTTCATATTGCGCACCCACAAACGTCGTTGCCCCACCTGCTGACCGAATTTGATCTGTATAGTCGAATTGCCAGCTTTCGGCTAAATAAAGAGAAGTCAGAAGCCTTGGACATTACAGGGCAACTAAAGGGGCAGTGGGGACCTGGCTTCCCACTCTGATGGGCTGACTGGAGCTTCACCTATTTTGGAATTCAACTGCCCGCTGACCCTAGGCAACGTTTTTGGGCAAACTGAGTGGTGGTGATGACTTGTATGCAGACTAAGATGTGAAAATGGTCATCCCTCCCCTTGTCACTTTTAGGTCATGTGGCAGCATATCGTATGATCCTGTTCCTGAACTGCTCTATATGTTGCAAACTCTTCCGATTCTCCTCTTATGCAGGGATGTAATAACCTCCTATAACGAGACCTACGCAAATTTCTTTGGTGCGGTGGGCTGGCGAGAATTTTGCTGTCCCACCTGAGAGGCCCATTGCATAAAGTGGGGTTGGGAATCCCAGATGTTTATTGCTATGCATAAGCCTGTCAAATGCACCACCTGCAAGACTGGTTGGGGCAGACTAAGGTGTTCACTCCCATGGACCTGGAAGCGGAATTTATAGGACCTTTATCTTTGATGGCAGCACCACATGTAGAGACTTTGTCTCTGCCGGAGAGACTGTGTCGGAGCTGGGTGGTGAGGCCGGTTAGGGGGGGTTAGCCACATCTTTGTAATCAATGGCATGCCTCCCGGTTGCCTCCAGTTTTATATCCATTAGAGTGAATCCACAATTTATGCCAGGTTTGGAGAACCAAGTATTCAAGATATGGGGGGAGAAGGAGTCAGGAGCACATGGTGAACCTGGAGGGTGGAATTAAACCCTATGAATCTCTGAGTCAGGAATATGAACTCCCAAAGACTCATATTTTCACCTACTACCAACTTAGGCACGATGTCCAATCTCTCCAAAAGGAAAATTTGACTGTGGAGGCTTCCACGTGCATGATAGAATTCTTTGAACTGGGAGACCAAGACCGTCTGTCCATATCGCAATTGTACCATAAGTTGGAGAAGTGGGCTCCACCCCCAGATTTCTCGGCGATGGAACAGCGGTGAGAGCTGGAGCTAGGACTTCAGGTGGAAGTGGGGGCAGTGTGATAGGCAATTGCCCGGATATCGGCATCGGTCAAGTCAGCTCAGTTGCAGGAGATACAGTACCAGGCCAAATGCAAGCCCAATTTTCTCTGCTACAGGCAGTAACTGTCCATGGTGTGGAACATCCAACGTAGACTTGAGGCTCTTGTGGTGGAAATGTAGGCAGATACAGAGGTAATGGGGGTGAATCCAGGGCTACTTGGTGACTCTTTCGGGACAGTCAGTGACTTGGACAGGGCAGCTGGTGGTGCTAGATCAACTGGCTCCGGCCAAGCCGAAGGAGCGGTGGGAGAAATTCCTGATTTGGAAGTCCTGTGCTCATTCTGGGAGTGGCAGAGTAACTTCCACCAGCTGATACTGATGGAGCATCTTGCATCCGAGAGGGAGGGGGGAGAATGACACTGGAGCGCTTTTTAGCCCTTTGGGGAAGCTACATTGATACTATTACCCCGTTGACACGCAATGAGCTGTTGACACTATAGAGGGGAGCAATGGGTCAAGATGGGAAGGTGA